>OY856415.1:615201240-615873740 GCA_963693085.1 Alisma plantago-aquatica
TTGAATCGGGTGATTCAACTCCTGGAAAGGTCATTTCAGACCTTGAACTGGTCGATTCACTAGCTAAACCGGTCACTTCATGCCCCAATTTAGGAAACATTCAGCCAATATAATTTAAATTGACTTGACACTTGAATCAATCAGTTCAATACTTGAACCAGTTGGTTTACATTCTAGTCAGCCAATTTTCAATTATTGTTGTTTAAAATGAATACCTAAACACTTTATTAATCAAGTTTCATGTTATTCATGGATAAACTCCTATTACATATGCATCTATGTGTGTGACAATATTAGTCCCAAATTACATGGGCAGTGAATGCCCATAACTAGATAATGACATCACAAGCCGTGAGTGGTATCTAGCAACACATAACTGCTATCCAAGTAATTAGAAAGTTGGAGAACAACTTTAACATACAAATCGTGATCAGTGTTATTGTGATCGTATGTTCCTTTGTCTCTAATATCCGGATTGAACTTAAGGCATGGAATCATCATCCTCTCAACATTCAATCCATGTTCCTTGAACCAGAGCAGACTATATAAGATACATATGAGCTCAATATCACATATTAACTCATATGAGTAGGGCCATGAATTTGTCAGTCTCGCTTATCAAGTGGCAAGGATATCAATCTCTAATGGGAGGGACAAATCCCATGTACATCATTTACAGTCAATCCCCATGTGTCACAATGTACCCAAGCACCACCTTTATGGAAACCCTTATTCAACGTCATCTTGAATGGTGTCAAAATACATTGAATGACATGTGATGAGTGTAGTGACTTCAGGTCTCAGAACCACAATCACCACTATCACATTGAGAGATGATTCTGACTACCACCATGGTCTTCATGTATGACTCTCAAGGTGGGTCTGTCTGGTACATTGTTCTTTAACAAGTGCCTATGTTCTTGGTTTCATATCACATATCATGACTAATGAGATTCTGACATCAACCAACACACATTATAGTCTCATGTATTAGTATTGTCTATTTTTCCTCCATAGTAACATCCGACTAGGGACATAACAAGAATGTGTGTACTCTTATCATACATATAATCCCAAAAAAAATGATCTCACTATCTAGGTCCTAAACTTTAAGACATATGTCATCGAGTATCATCATTCTTTAGACATTTATTATGTTACATCATTATATTATAACTGAATAAAATAGAATAAACTAAAATTATCTTTTATTATTATAAAATAAATTCATCATGTACAATCACCATATGATTGGCTCACTGGGCATACATACCAACAGTATCAAGAATGATCCAAGCTTGGTGGTTCTTGAAAAAGTCATTCCTTCCATATAAATCTTTTTTTGGACCCCAATGTTGCACATTGTTTACATTTTTGGAGTGGTATGATACAATGAAAATTTATAGAGTGCTCACCACAATGGTGTATTTGAGGCTTTTCTAGTTTTACCTGATGGACCAGGCAAAGACTTGCTACAATAATTTGGTACTAAACTCTATAGAGTCATGGGACAAGATGATTGACATGTTCTTGAAAAACTACTTTCACCCCAAAAGACAACAGAGGAAGTACCAAAATATCCACAAAATTAAGAAAATTGATGAGGAATTTATTTTTATGTATGACAAAGGTTTCATGATACATTGCAGAAGTGTCCACACTAAGTAATTGACTTTTTTGTTCAAAGAAACTTTTTCTATCATAGTTTGTGCATGGATGAAAGGCATATGTTCAATGTTGTAGAGATTGGTTTCTTCTTAAAGAATTACACAAATAGATGCCTAGAAGTCTTGCAAAATAGGCAATGGACCAATCATTAGATGTATCACATCAAAGATAAGGTGCAACAAAGAGTCTAATCAAATTAAAAGAAGTCACCAAACTAAAATCTCAACTTAGTGCATTGACAAGGCAATTAGGGCCTCTCTAGGTCGACTATACATATGTGGTGGTTTGTTTATTTTTGTTATGGGGCACACTATAACATCAACTATGAGTGGACTTCATCATCTGGTCAACACGCCATTGAAGAAGAAGCAATTTACATGAGTCAGACGGAATAATTGTACCTACAAGTGGAGAAACCATCTAAAATTTCTAATTGAAGGATCCAAAAAAAATTAGCAATATCCTTGAAAGCAAAAACCTCAACATAAACCATCCAACCACAACATAATCAAGGCAACTTCTAGGTGTTGGCAGTATGTCTTGAGAGCCAATCATATGATGATTGTAATGACAAACTTTATAATTGATTTGATTATTAACTAAGGCGGTTCGAATTATTATTTTTCTTTAATATTAAATCATTAATGAATATAATGATGTCCTAAGAATGTGTGCATAAATGACATGTAATTTTGAGTTGAGGACATGAGCATTAAATAAAGTGTATGCTAAGAGTATTCATACTTGTCTAGGTCCCTAGTTGGATATTATTCTTAAAATTAGGAAACAAAAAGTACATTAAAACTAGAATGTATCTTGACTGACAATTGCATCTCACTAGTCATAATATTGGATATCAAGTCAAACACATAGGTATTTGTTGTAAACAAGTGTACCAAACATTCCCAACTTGAGTATGATACATGGAAGCTAGAAATGACATTGAAAATCATATTCCAATGCGATAGTGGAGATTGTGATCTTTAGACCTAAAGCTACTATAATGATGGGATGTTGTTCAATGTACACATAAATTACTCAACATGACATTAAATAAGTGTAGATAAATAGGTAGTGCGTGGGTGCAATGTGACACATGTGGATTATTGTGAATGATGTAGATGGAATATGTCCCTCCTTCTAGAGTGATATTTTGTCCACTTGATGAGTGAGATTATGAAATGTATGTCCATGCTCAAGTGGGTAGGTATATGATATTAAGCTCAAACATATCTAAAATAGTCAACTCTAGACCAAGGAACAAAGATTGACTTTTAAGAGGATGATGTTTCCATACCTCAGATTCAATATGGATATCAAAGACAAAGGTATTATACATTTGTTGTAAAACTAGTCACAACACTAGGTTGAAGTTTTTCTCTAACTTGTCCAATTACATGGGTGATAATGGAGTCTTTCTAGATATCAAGTATTGTCTATGAATTCTTAATAAGATTATATACATCACTACTAATGTAATTTTAAGCCTATAAGTTCACACACATGATGTATATGGAAGAAGAATATAATCATGGAAATAAGATTAATTGGTTACTGAAAGGTTTAGGTAATCAATTAGATCACTGATAGACTAACTAGAAACCCATTCACATGTTTATAAAGTCCAAACAATCCACTGAGTGGATAGGCCAATAGATCAACTAGAAAGTCTAGTTGGTCAACTGATTTGATATCATCTCAATCTGTCAAATGGTAAGTCCAGTCAATGACTGAATAGGATCAACCCAATCAGTCAAATGGAAAGCCCAATCTAGAGACTAGAAAAGATTAGTAAATTGAATAACATATACTAAATGTCCTTATGTAGACCAGTCACCTGACTGGATTGGCTAGTCGGTCAATGTGTTGTCCTTGAGTGAATTGCTTAAACATAAGAGTTGCCTTTTCATTTTTAAGAAATCATGCTTCCTTACGCCTCCTATTTAAAGAGTCATATGACAACTAGGGTTTTGTTTACATCATTTGGCACATGAACCCTAGCCTTCATTACCTACAAGGAGAGAGAAAGAAGGAGAGATTGTGCAACATTGGATGTTGCCGACAGAAAGCCTGATCCTTCCCACCATCTCTTGCACTGCAATGTGGAGTTCCCATCCTTTTTATAGATTATGTAGAGATGCAGGCATTATATGACTGTGTTTGGAGGACATCATCGACATCTTTTGTGTATCACACATTCCTTGTGAGCAATATTGTTAGATCTACTCCACAACAAGGTAAACCTCACATCCCTCCTTCCAAATATATTATTGTTGCCAAGATCTATGCATTGGAAACGTGGATAAAATGGCAATTTAGGGTGTTTCATGGGGTTTGTAGCACAACCATCCTATCACTAAAATAGTAATTCTTGGCAAAAAAAGTGGAACGCTAGTTATGGTGACAATGACCATGGGGAAAATGTGATGCTCAAATCATTGAGAACTTGGAGTTTTAGGGGTCCTTTATTCGATCACCATGGCCATGATGTAGGTAAAACAAATGTTTTGGGGGCTTCATGTGCACTTTGTTGTCGAACATGATGTCCGGTGGATAATTTGTGCTTCTAGGACCCTTGGAAAAATCGGGTGATTTGAAGTTGATTTTGAGGATTCCTTGGACTCCTCAATGATTGTTAGATTCCTTGGAATATTATCACTCCCCTCCATCTATTAGTCTCCCAGGTACCTATAAAACAATAAGTGCATTTGACAATAACAACAACTATTGAGGAAAACCATGCTTAGTAAAATGTCTAGATGTCAACTAGAGGCAACATGACACAAATTAGATAACCAAACTAGAGCTCCATAATCACCCCATCCTAAAGTATAATTCTATTCTATTCAATCAACAAAGAAATGGAAAATGTACTCATATGATGATTGTTGGTCAAATAATCCTGAGTAAGAATTCATATACACAGTCCACTACTATTCTTTCCTTTTTCACATTCCAAATGTAATTCAAGAACAAAGAACAAAGAACAAAAACATTCCATATGGGGTTCCAAACACATATGCAAATAGTGTATTGTTCATAAAGCTCTGGGTAGACTTTTCATGAATGAAATGAATAAAAATAGTCAAAGATGATGTTTCACTTGCAAGAAGTTGACTTTATATTTCAATGCACATCATGTGACCCACTTGTCTTTTAGTGCATATAACATGAGCTAGCATTGATTTCCCCTAACCCCATGGGAGTGAAACTGGAAAAATTTATTATGGGGGGAAGTTGGGGTACTATTACATACATTAACCATCTTTTTCTCTTTCTCTTTAGATGTTATTACACAAAGCATTTTTTGTTTCTTTTTGCATTATTTTCCCCTTTTTTTTCTTTTTCCATGTGTGTATATAGGGAATGTAGTGGTAGGAAGATGTGGGGATGTTAGGGATTGGCCACCCTAAGATTTTGGAGGTGTCTAACGTTGAATATGTGCACTATTGCCATCCTTTAATGTGGCCCAGAGGAAAGAAATGGTGGAAGAAACATGGATCAAAGGGGAGTCACATAGTGTGGATTTCTATATAAAACCTCCTACAAGTTAATCCAACATCCTTCACAAGAATTATCAAACCATGATAAAATGAGCATCAACTTTGTACCACATTATTTTTATAAGGAATGAATGTACCAGGCTTTAAAGTCTTGCTAGAATTAATTTCAATCAAGCATTCAACTTTTCATGACCAAAAATAATGTGGTAATGCAGTACATGTGCCAAATGTACCAAGCTTTTAAGTCTTGCTAGAATTAATTTCAATCAAGCATTCAACTTTTCATGACCAAAAATAATGTGGTAATGCAGTGCATGTGCCGAATGTCATGCAATTATTCTCAAATAAGTAGAGATTGAGTCAAAATAGAATTTTAGGTAATCGATTTCAATTCGTACATTTTTGGACAAAGAGTGTCAGATTGTCTTCATCCACATCAAGATCTCATTAGAAAGCAAAAAAATGGCAAAAAATCAAATCCTAGCTTATCAAACATTGGAAATATCAAAAACTACATGTGATGCTATGTGAGTGGATGGAGTGTAAGAAAACAAAACAATTGAAAAATTACACAATAATAAAAGAATTAAACTACATGAAATGCTAGTTTGCAATGCAATAAATGAAATGCAATAAAAAGAGTGTGGGGGGTATGGGGTAGTCAAGTAAATTAATCATCTCAGGAAAAATTATATTTTAGGAACAAAGTAGTAAGGGCTTACCGCCTTACCATCCTAAACTTTTAAATCATTATGTCCTCAACAAAGAAAAAATTTCTTAAAGTAGTAGGGTAATGATTATGAACAAGTGGAGCATTCTTTGTGTGCGTTCAATACAAATAATTTAGGAAAAAGATAGGGAGGATCCACGGAAGGGAGAGAGAGAAAGGGAGAAACCCTAGGGGATGAGGTGGGATTTAGGGAGAAGCAATTGTAGGGTCAGAGATTCTGACATCTCCATCACACTCAGGGGAGGCGTTGGAGAGGAGTGTTTGTGATCTTCTCGTGTTTCCTCCTTTGAACTAGAGTTATCATCCTTGTTTTTACACCAGGGAGAGGCTTCGGGTTCGGGCACAAGTATGAGAGCGGATTCCTCCCATTCTCCACCACCGATGTTGCATCAGATCCCCTTCATTAGCAAACTAGATCAGGGAGAGTCCCTGAGGTCGTGATGCTCTGGTTGTTGTTGTACCTAGGTTTGTGGATCTGATACTACAAAATGGAATAAAATGCTCTTTGATTTTGAGTCAAGAGGGAACTATACCTGACTAGAACAATCACTTTTTGATTCAATTCACTGGGAGAAATCCTTTCCGCGGCCAACTCTCTAGCTGGATGCGAAGACAATGGAGATCGAGTGGTAAGTTTGACATTGTTATGGAGGAGAAAGAAGGATTCATCATCAAGATGCCTACAAAGAAGGAAAGGGAATGAGTGCTTGATGAGACCCCATGGGCGATGGATGGTGCTTTGATTGTAGTGCAAGCTTGGAAACCAAGATCTGTCCTCTCCTCCCTCTCTTTGTCACAGGCTCTAGTTTGGCTGAAGATTGAAAATCATGGGATTCCTTGGACGTTGGATCGATTAGCTAGTGTGGCTAGAACAATAGGCAGACTACTTCATTTTATGATGTCTCTCTCACGTCCGGTTGCCTTGGTGAAATGAAGGTGTGTGTGGAATTCCAAGCATCATAAACCTTCCCTAAGGCAATGTTGGTAGAGGTGGATGGAGATCCCAGACTCTTAAATCTTGAATTCATTGCCAAGACCTTGCTCTATTCAGGCTATAAGAACTTTGGCACAGGATTGCATCTTGTCCCACGGTGATTCAAAAAGAATTTCTTATCAAAGAGCTTCAGTTTCATTTTGGGAAGTTCAGTTCAGGTGTTCGATGAATGGCCAATGTGCTTGCATGTGTTGTTTCTCGAACTGTTAGGGAAGATTCTTCTATATATGAAACAAGGATGGCATCTAGTGTTGATCAAGAAGTTGACAGGGTCATAAGCAAAGAGGTTGTTAGTTCTAATGGGCATTCTCAGGATAGTATTCAGGCTACTATAAAGTGTAATGCGGCTGTCAGTGAGACAACATGAGATACCATTAGGGATGATGGTCTAGCTATAGAGAGTCCTCCTTATGAAGTAGGAAACATCCCTCTAGGTGGTCATCTTGCGACTGCTCGTGAAAGTGTTCCTGTTGGAGTTGAGGATGTGTTGGAGGGGTAAGTGACCTGAGTGGCAGTCAGCTCCGTCCTACTCAAGAGGCTTCATGCTTTGTGAGTTAGATAATGTAGAATAGTGGGATCTCATTGAGAACTATAAATTGACAGATAAGGTCTTTTATGACCTAGTTGATGAAGAATTGTCTTACAATCCTGGAGATTCTGATCCAGAATTACTGGAAGGATTCAAATTGCATGGGAACATGAGGTCAAAGAAGAAAAAGAAGAAGCCTAAGAAGAATAATATTGAGGAGGTCGGAAGGCTTGAGTCAGACAGACTGATTGATTCTATTTGATGGTCTTGGGTTTGTTTCTCGAAAGTCTTGTGATTGTTGGTTCTTCTTCTCTATAGTGCAGGTCTTAGGTAGCTTTTTAGGATTGCTTTTCTTTTCCTTGTTCCCTACGTGGAGCCTAGTTTTTTTCTAGCTTTGGTTCCTGTTCTAGGTTCCATTTTTAGATAGATTATTTTTAGAATAGGTTATAGGGTGTTTACCTTAGATGGTTTCCCCTATTTGGTATCGAGGATTGAGGGGCAACAATGTTCTTGTACCCAAAGTTTTGGTAAATAGTGAATCACGCTTGTTACACCAAAAAAACGATTATGAACAAGTGGTGACTAAATCATGAGGAGGGAGAGGTCATGTCACTGAAGTGACTTGTGCCCATCATCACCACAACCATTATGGAGAGAAAAACCACTTTGTGCATCTTCCTCTAAATTTGCAATCCAGTTTATCAATCATTCTCTTTTCATTTTGGATCTCCAATGCTTGGCTACTTGTAATGACCCCACCCCTCAATAACCCCCAATCAAGGAAGACCAAGAGGTTGGTGTCAATATCCCAAGATAGGATCAACTGGTTTTGCAAATAATCAAAAATAATTAATAAATTCTACCAAAGACTAAGCTTAAAGAAGGATAAAAAAATTTACTTTTCTCATACCTTTCAAAAATAGGAATTGGAACTTTACCCAATGTAGAGTTCTATCTAACTAAATCCTCCTTTCTTTAAGTAAATTTATTCTCCAAGTGTCACTTTACTATTTTGTCCTTTTTCAAGTATTCCTAAAATGCCAACAAACCAAACGTCTGTCAGTATAAAGAATATACTGGTATGTGGTGGCAACCAAAACTTTACATCTAATTGTGACAACATATTGCAATAAAATTATGATTTAACAAATCAAACTTTACATTTTAAACATAACTACTCAATCCCTACATATCCTTTCATGTGTGTTGTCCCTACAGTGGACGTGGATACTACCTCTCTCATATGGTAGATCTCAAATAGTCCCTATGATCGTACCTTACAAGTAGACCATGATCTAGGGTTGTGTAGTCGTATGGTCCTACCCAAGGGTAGACCAACACATCGACTCATGATAATCTGATGATCCTACCCCAAGGGTATACCATGTACTAGGTCATCCATCTCATCATCATCAAAGCTATAGAGGAGGACTAGGATCTAAGCTAGGCATGCACATATATTTATGGTCATAGTCATAGTCACTTTATAGTTGTATGAAATAAAAGTCAGCCAAGAAGTTATTTCTAAGCAACCGATAAAACCTCAAAAATTTTCTAAAACTAGAGCGATTAGTCATAAGTGTAACCACACACTTTATTTGGAGTCTCAAAAGAAGCAATATATCCAAATCCAACTAGATGTCCAATCAAGCAAGCCAACCAAACAATCAAGCAAACATTGATCCTAAAAACATGTATAATGTCTAATTGTCACAATCATATTCTGAACAACTCTTTATTTACTTGGAATACCTTTCTTATGTTTCTAAATATCATTAGGATTCCTTAGGGTTTATTAGATCTTTATCCTTTTTAGGTCAACAAACCCTTAAAAGGATTCTACATCATAAAACCCTAACTATTCAACTATTCTTATTAAAGCCTCTTTATTACCAATTTGGCTTAGGATCAACCTAACTTCATTTCATTCATAAGATTTTGAAATAAAACTCATTAAAAGTCATTAGCACCTAGATTAGGGTTTCTAAGCCCATTAATGCACTTTATACATATGAAACCCTAAATTAGACAATTAAGCATAAAGATCATCTCTTTAAATCTAAAACATCCTTTTTATTAACAATAGGTTAATATCATCTTAAATCATCCATAGCACTTTAGTCATTCTCATTAATATCAAAATTAGAGTTTCTTATTCATAAATGCATTAAAGGTGACAACTTTATATACTTTTTAGATCGCAAACAGATCTAGGCTTTAATTCTATTTTTATTAAATTCCTTGCATTTTTCTGATCAATTTTCATTTATTACATTATTCCATCTGAGTTACTGATTTATTTCTAGAATTATTCTAAATTACTCACCTTTTGACCAATGGGGCGTCGCCACGTCAGCAACTTGGCTCCTATTTCTTTTTCTACGTGGATCCTGGCTGGACCAGTGGCCATCCACCACGTCACACGTGCCCACATGAGCATGTGCAACCAAAGGACTTATTTTCCCTTCTCTCTCTACGACGGGCCCAGGGTAAGGAGGTCTTTTCCTCCTAACTCACCATCAACCTCCCGCTTGACTCCATCATGAGCCAGATCCTAGTCGCGGTCAACACTATTGTTGCTCTCACGCTCTAGTGTGCTTGGGCAGCTAGTGAAGGTGTAAGTGCCTACAACGGACCTAGTCAGACTCACTGGCGGTCTTTTGTTGGCCGACGAGAGTAAGGGAAAGGGTGGAAGAGTAGCATCCCTCGGCGTCGAGCAGGGGATTCAGGGACAAGCAGAGAGGGGTTTCGGGTGGAGGTTTCTCATGCTCTGACTCATAGGTTCCACCCTGAATCCACGGACACTATTGAGCCTTTTATAGGCGTCAAATCCCAGAGATTTCCGTGCCCCGGTTCCAATGGAGTTCCCTCCAAGAAGGATTTGGGGAAAGTCCTAGATACGCATGCAACCAGAAGAAGAAAGGGATCAGAAGGTGCAGTTTTGTCTCCTGATCCCAATGGAACAACTCATGATTTGCACATCATTCGTATGAGGAGCAAATCAATTAGGAAAGTCTGCATTTTGACTCAAAATGCATCATGATCATGAAACCACTGGTTTCGCCTGGTGGGCTGGGAATGCCAGACTTATCAATTTATCTAGTAAACTACTTGGAGCCAATGTGTCCCCATTCTTCTGTGGATTGGTCTGAATTCATAAGTTCAATTGCAACATGAAAACGTGACTGAATTGATCTTAGTTACTCTTCGGGCGGAGTGGAAGAAGATCCATTTTTGTACAACATATTTTGATATGAGGCCAAAAAAGAGAAAAAAATGTTTTTTCCCATTCCTAACCGAGATGTATCCACCATTGGATGAAGGATCCAACAGCTATCATGCCACGCACCAAGAACAATTAATTCCAATTAAATTGGAAAATTGTGACATTAAAATATATCCTTCTCGCTTTAGGAAATATTACAAAAATCATATCTCCTAAACCGCTTATTCATTTGATCCCAAAATTTAAAGGAAAGTCCATAAGGACTTAAACTACTTATGTGCCAAGTTTGGGAGTCAAATTAGAAAGTATAGGAAACTTTTCTTCATAAACAAGTTATCACTTATTAAGGCATATTTTATGCATATATTCTCTCTCCTGTTCTTTTATTTTCCTTTATTTGGATTCCTTTTACCATTAAAAATCATGTGGACTCGAAATCTCATCCATGATGATCAATCATACATCTTTCCACATATTTCTTATATTTTCATCATTATCTCAAATTTCCTTCTTAATAATACATTATTTGATTTCTTCTATTTCTTTTAATCATATAGGACTGATTAACATATTATGATCTCAAAATAACATGCACAAAGGAAATATTACAAAGGAAACCCATTCAATACACATAAATCATACAATTTCCATAATCATACATTATTGGAGAAATTGCATCTCAAACCATTCAAGCCCCAAATATGGGGTTGTAACACTACTCCATGAATCATGTGTTATAAACTAGATTTGTGCATGTATTTAAACGTGTATTTGAATGTATACAATGAATTTTTAAGGACATATTAGACAATTGATATTCTCCATGTATTGTTTGAAAGTTTTTTTTAGAATGCAAATTCTCCATATGAAAGGAATTTCATGTGTTTTACTGTTCTCAATAATCCATTGATAATCATTGGCAAAAGAAAGAGGGGAAAATTCAATAATGAAGGAATTTATATAAGTAATGGACAATGGATAATTAAATAAGGAATTATTTGGACAATGGTAATCTCTAGTTTTGCCTACTTTAGAAGACAATGATAGTTTTCCCCAAATTGCCAACCCAATCGGTGGCCAACCCTTCAAACCCAGGGGTATGTAAGAGGGTAGATACCCCTTGTGAGGACACCACTTCCTCAGTGAGACCCTACACGACTCAAGGATCACCCCCCTTCGATCAATTTGATCACCTTCTTTATCCCTCCCTCTCATTTCCTATCTACACCATACGGAGAGAAACTCTTCATTATCTTTTCTCTGAACGCCTCCCAACAATTGAAGACTCTAGTTGAGTTTGGAAAGATGTAGAGGAGAAGGAGGTATAGTTTCTTGTCACTCAAGAAGTCGAGAACTAAAAGTCAACTCTCCTACTGACACATGCAAGGGAGTTGCTCACAAGACTGAGGTAGACATGACCCCAGGTGAAAGGTCTTCTCTGCCCTACATCCACTATTGTGAGGTAAGGGGTTTTCCTGACTTTTCACCCTTATTTTTCATTGAGCCATGCGGGCATAGGTCTCCATCATGGAACAAGACGATGGGCTCGATCATGGCTTCGTGATGTGTCCCTTGACCCAGTCAGTTGCCTAGGTGGCAGAAGCTGATAGCCACTAAGAGATTTAATTTGTATTAATTCTAGAAAATCATAGGCAAATCCAAATATAGCAAAAGTATACATGAGTTTCATCATAAAAATATAAGGAGTCTAATAAAATCAGATCCATGGCCTAATTTCCACATGAATTCCAAGTGTACTTAAAGATGCAATCTTAAATGTGACTTAATATATATAAACCCTGATTTCATAAGTTTGATGAGACTGATGAGTATATCTTGATTAGTTGGTAAAGTCTAATCTTTTTAGATAAAAGAGAATCTTGGATCTAGTTTAGGTTAAAATTTCCTAAGATGAAAAACCTTAAAATGTAATAATTAGGGTTCCAGAAGCATAACCATAATGAAACCATAATTTGACCCCAAGACCCTAACTTAGAACCCAAGTTAGTCTTAATGGATATTTTGTGAACAAAATAGTAGTACTTGGGTGTAATACATTAATCAAAGGGTAATTTCTTGATTGGTTGCATATGATCTTATTTACTCTAAGGAAATGTATGTGGTTATGCCTAGAATACTCACCTTATCGAGTTCTGTGTTTTTTGAGGTTTCCCAAATGGATTGCACTTAAATTTCTTAATTGTTTATTTTATTCCTACAATCAAAAAGGCCCATATGAGTATCACATAATATGGATAAATTGATCAACTATGTCAACTTTGGTGTGTTGATAGTACATGTGGGATGTAAAAAATTCATTGTGATGACGAGTGATCAAGTCAAGACAGGAAGATCACCAATAGACCAAGTCGGGATAGGAAGGTTGTTATTAGGCCAAGTCAAGAAAGGCAGGTTGTGATAAACAAATCCCATGAAAGGGAAGATTATGAGAAGTCCACTGTAGGGACAAAACCTTAGTGAGAGGGTACCTCCCAAAGAATGCCTCAGTGACTGGGTATACCACATAGATTGAGTAAGGGTCAAGAAGTTAGAAAAGAAAATGCATGTTCGATCATGTAATCATAGTTTTTGCTATGCCTGTTGATGTTGTTACACCTACATGCATTTATTTTGTTTCTCCCACATACTCAGTATATTTTTATATACTGACCACATTTTTGTTTCATGCCATTTAGGTCAAACTGCAATTAATCTAAAAGATGGACATCCAGAGATGAAGGCACCAAAAGAAAAGATGCTTAAAATCTAGTATAGCATTATATATAGTTAGATTTACTTTATTTTGCAAAAATTAGTTTCCTATTACATGTAACTCCCTCGAGGATATTCTATCTTCATATTGTTATCAAATTCTTTTAAATTCAATGAAATTTATGATTATTATTTGTTAGTTGCTAAACCTTGATCTTGGAATTATGGAAATAACCCTTGCCCTTTCAATTCACCCTAATTGAGGATGACAAGGGGAGGGGGTAGTTACATTTAGTATCAACGCCCTGGTTTACAACTTAACCCTTAATCATTAGTGAATTTTAAAGAATTTGTAGAGCCCAAGGGAATTATTAGTGTATTTTCTAAAGGAGACGGTGTCTAGAAGGGATCACGACCCTGGGGGCTGGAAAACTTTCCTCCATACTACTAATTGGCTTACAAGGACCCCAAGGGATGTTTTAGGATATTTTATAAAGGTGATGGTGTCTAGAAGGGATCACAGTCCTGGGAGCATGAAACAATTTCCTCCACGCCACTAATCATCTCACAAGGACTCCTGAGCCACGGTTCATCCTGCCTGGACAAAGCCAGAAGATTTTACTCGAAGTAAAATACCTCTAGGATTTTCTTTCATCTTGTGATCCGTCCCTTCTCTACCCCCTGCTTCCCTCACGAAACCCTATGGACCCAATAATTGATTTCTCTACCCTTATGAGAAACTAGGGTTATGAAGTTAAGGCATTCTCTACCAAATCATAACTAATGAATGGAACTAATATGTCATGTACATAATTTTACGATGCTCTAATGTCCTAAAGCTAAAAACTGAGATTAATTTATTTTGGTGAAACAACATGGTTCGCACCAAGACTACCACCATCCGTAATGACACACCTCAGGACCACCCAAATGGGAAGACCTCCTGCATAAAGTGAATGTCCTTAGAGAAGAGGAGGAGGCCCATGGAAGGTGAGTCTTCCATGAAGTGGAAGAGGTCAGAGGAGGCCTTTGATGAGCAAGGTTCTGAGCCTAAGGTCATCCTCTTTGATCTTGAACCGATAATATGGTTCTAAGGGTGAACGCATGTCTGAAGATGAAACCAAGCCCAAGGATGAACTCAGTCATGTTGATGGCTCTGGACCTATTTCAGACATGTGGAGATCTAGACCCCTGAGGTGCTCTGGATAGAACAACAAAAGAGGCTCACTGAGGCCATTAGTGCCATGGCCCTCAAAGATGTATCCAAAGATGAGAATGGTGAATCCCTACATGGCTGCCCTTGACTTGGATCCACCAATCCTCGACTTCATCAAGCTGAACATACAAAAGTTCTAGGGGGAAGATTAGATAAAATTTGTCGACAAGGTAGATTTCTAGCTCCTAGCTATGGAGAATGGATTCTGATTTCCCAGCTTGGCTAGTAAGGAAAAGGAGAAGTAGTTCATGCTCCACTATCAGGGCAACATGTCAGTGGCAGATTGTGCTTGGAATTCCTGTCTCCTAGAGTGCTTTTCCTATATGCTAACTGAGGCATAGAGAGTAGAGAACTTCGTTGAGAGCTTGCACCCCCAACTAAAACCCCATGTGATGGCTAGTAAACCCCTAAACTTCACTGAGGCCCTCAACTTCACCTTAGACATGGAAAGGACTATCATTCTTGCTTAGAACTTGCCGAAGGGATATCTAGGGTTCACTTAAAGTGTCTCTACCCCAAGTAATGATAACAAAAGAGCCCAAGGTTGTAACAATGGCAAGGGTAGAAATGAAGGAAAGGGAAAACCATGTCATGAGAACTGCAACCACATATGTCGCACCTGTGGGAGGAAGCACCCTAGAAAATGCCGCTTTGAGAAGAGGGTGTGTTTTCACTGCCAAAGCAAAAGGGACGCCTCATAGACAATTGTACTCTCTTTGACCCTTGAGGTCCAAGCCCAATAGTGGGCCCGACCAGTCCTGCAATAAATCCAGGGGTAGCCTCACCTATAAGAGAGCATCTACAGGCCTGGCGAGTCTTTCCATTGACAATGAGGAAGCTTAGGCCAATGACAACTGACTCCTAGAAGGTAACCATTACTAGATCTTTATTTTCTACTCTTTACCATGAAAGAAATAGTTTTGATTACCATAAATACGATGTAGGACTGCTAGATATTATGGGACATACCGCTGAAGTTCTATTCGAGTCCAATTCTACTAATACTTTTATTTCATGAAACCTCACAACTATGATTTGTTTAGATTTCATGGAATTTCGTTATGTCTTGGAATTCACTACCCCTAGTGGTCATATCTTCTCATCCCTCTTAAAGACACTGTCTATCCCTAATAATATATGAACAATGAACTCCCTACCAAATTTATTCTGCTTGATACAAATGATTTCGATGTCATTATAGGAATGGATTGGTTTAATAACTATAGTGCATAAATAGACTGCAAGGAAAAGAGAATATGAATGGAGAAGCATGGTCATCCACCCTTTACCATTAGAGGTAGGAAAGATGCCACCACCAGCCTATATGTGTCAGCCCTAAAGGCATAGTGGATGGTAGATAAAGGTTGTCTAGCTTTCCTAGATATAGTTACTGACTCAGAGCCTAAGGTGTATCCCTTAGAGGAAATAGAGGTAGTCAAGGACTATTTTGATGTGTTCTCAGACGATTTTCCAGGCATAGCTCCAGATAGAGAAGTGGACTTATCAATAGAACTAGATCTTGGGACAAACCCAATTTCTATAGCTCCCTCCGGGTTTCTAGAGTTAAAGAAGCAACTATAGGAACTCCTAGACAAGGGCTTCATCTGACCCAACACATCCTCGTGGGGAGCATCGATCCTCTTTGTGAAAATGAAGGATGGATCGCTTTGCATGTGCATTGATTACAGAATGATAAATCAGGCTACCATTACGAATAAGTATCCCATACCCCACATATATGACATTTTTTACCAACTCAGAACCACCAGAGTTTTCTCAAAGATTGAACTGATATCTAGATGCCACCAGTTGTGAGTTAAGAGTTAAGATATCCCGAAACCCACTTTTTGACCTCGCTATGGCCACTACTAGTTTTTGTTTATGCCTTTTGGGTTGTCCACTGCTCCAAGTGTGTTCATGAACCTCATGAATAGTGTGTTCCAGCCCTTCCTTGACACCTTTGTCATAGTGTTCATAGATGAAATATTGGTCTACTTTGATGACCTAAAACAACATTGTGCCACCTACCTAAGGTCCTTAATATCCTGAGAAAGTAGAAGTTCTATGGGAAATCCTCTAAATGTGAGTTTTGGATACACTGAGCTATGTTCCTCGAGCACATTATATCTGGAGGAACCATATCAGAGGACACTACCAAAGTAGTGGCCATTCAAGAATGGCTAGCACTGAAGAATGTGTCTGAAATTTGTAATTTCCTGGGTTTGTTTGAGTATTACCGGTGATTCATTTAGGATTTCTCAAAGACCTCTTTTCCCCTGACCTAGCTCACTTGGAAGGATGATAAGTTCATTTGGTTCGACCTATGTGAAGCATAATTCCAGGAGTTAAAGGAAGATATTACCTCAGCCCCCATTTTGACTATACTTGTGGGCTCCGATCTCCAAACCACGAATTAATCTCGATTTAAACATGTGCGGAAGCATTCGGTAAACAGCGGAAGACCAAAAATCACGAGAAATTAAAACTTTTTGAGACAAGAGCTTGAAACCTCAAACCTTTTCCATAGAAAAAGGATTTAACTGTTTACATCACTGACAATTACTTCTTGAGTAATTATATACAACATGATACAAAACTTCTCAAGAATTCATACTCAAAACACTCCAGGACCTGAGAGTACAGAGGACACATAAGACTGACTCTATACTACACCATGAAGCAGGCTAGATCTCCACCTGAGATAACTACTGCTCCTGATGCTGCTGGGATTGGTCACCTGAGTTCTTGTTCCTCCGTCTTCGACGACCACCTAAAAAGTAGAAGTCTACGGGGTGAGACAATTATACATAATTGCCCCAGCGAGAGTTATAACTCTTCACTAGAAGCTTTATAAGCAAAGCAGGGAATAACTAAGCAATAAAAGCCTTCAAGGTATTCACTAGCAGTTTGATGGTAAGCAAGAGTTCAACCAATAATAAAATATGAGAACATCTATGCTATTCAAGGTAACATCAATCAAATAACTCGTAGATAACTCTAACAGATATACTACGCTTTTGATTATGTTTTTAAGGGAGTGTAGGGATGCATCTCACCTTTTAGACTGTGTGGTGGGGAATGATGGACTACATGAATCTACATCAAATCCTCTCACCATTTCTCTTTTAGTGAAGGTATGACGGACTACAAGAATCTACATCAAATCCTCTCACCATTTCTCTTTTAGTGAAGGTATGACGGACTACAAGAATCTACATCAAATACCTACACTAGGATGTAAGGTTCTACACATCCATGTACCCCATATACTCAAAAGTATATGATCCAGGAGTTCCTTGGGAAAAAACCTACTTCACCATCATTTAGACTATGACAATGATGGATCTATGATCAGGACTCTACATTTCACTTGATTAGTTAGGTACATTCAGTATTCTTATCATCATACAACAACACAGCTATATATGAGAATACTAAAATGTAGCAGGCCTAACTTATCACAATCATCAGTTATTTCATCTCAAGTCATCTGTCAAGCTTGACCTTGACAACATTTATGGCTCTTACAGCCCA
Organism: Alisma plantago-aquatica; assembly: GCA_963693085.1. Lineage (NCBI taxonomy): Eukaryota > Viridiplantae > Streptophyta > Magnoliopsida > Alismatales > Alismataceae > Alisma > Alisma plantago-aquatica. Next base: position 615,219,353 of record OY856415.1, read on the forward strand.
TAAATCACAAAAGATGTCACTTAACAGTGCATCAAGATGATTCATTATTCATAAAGCTTAAGACATGCTTTTAATTAATATAACATGGCATTCTATTCCTGAATATAACCATCATCTCATAACAACCTACATGGTTCATTAATATAACATGGCATTCCATACCTGGATATGCCCATCATCTCATAACAACCTGCATAGTACATTCAACGTATAATAGTAAACAATTCAACAATTAAGGATGCATTCTCAAATTAGGGTTTCCCTTGGAATCCCCCTCAACTAGGGATTCACATGGAATCACCCTCAACTAGGGTTTCACATGGAATCACCCTCAACTAGGATTTCACATGGAATCACCCTCAACTAGGGTTTCACATGGAATCACCCTCAACTAGGATTTCACATGGAATCACCCTCAACTAGGGTTTCACATGTAATTACCCTCAACTAGGGATTCATATGGAATTACCCTCAACTAGGGTTCACATGGAATCACCCTCAACTAGGGTTTCACATGTAATTACCCTCAACTAGGGATTCATATGGAATTACCCTCAACTAGGGTTCACATGGAATTACCCTCAACTAGGGTTAAAACCCAAAAGCCCTGTCAATTAGGGTTTATAAACATGATTAGAGTTTCATGATCTCTCTTCTTAAGGATCATACCCTTAATCACCACATGAATCATATTCATGTATGAATTCATGTTAACATCATCTCAAATTGATTAGGTCATATCAACCCTTCAATCAAGAGCATACAACTCTACTTATCGTAGTGTATCAAGTCATTGGTCCAAATAGCAATTAGGGATTCATTCCTTAATTGGTACTAGTCCCTTAGATACTGTTAGGGTTTCAACCTTGTACCTTATTTTTTTATCATTACTAATCATCATTGGGTTAATGGATCATTCATCATCTTAATTCTCAAGAGATTCAATCACATTGGGCCTCCATTACATAAAGCATCCAATTGAATTAGGGTTTCCAATGTTGATTCCTTCAATCATTGGATTCATGGAACCAGTCATCAATTGGACCTACCCTCATACTTCAATTGAGTTAAATAGGTCAACCTTCAACTGATTTGACCCTTAATTAACCCTCAACTAGTCATCAACTAGGGTTTTATTCAATTGAATTAGGGTTTACTATTCATCTTTCATGTCTTCACCCTAAACTTAGGGTTTACTATTCACTCCATGGTGAATTGTACTCATTACATCATTATGTAAGAGAAACATCATCATTAAGGCTCTTAATTAGGATTAAGATCCATTAGATATTATAAATAGGGTTCCCATGACCTCACATAGGTGGGTCATTCCCTAAACATGCACATTCATATGTAATTGAAGTATCTCACCAGAGTTTCCACCTTAAAAAGGGTACTTTCTCTCTCTAGGATACTTTATCTCTCTAGAAAATACTTTATCTCTCCTCTCACTAGTAAATGGTGGCAACACCACTCTAGATCAGGTTGAGATAAGTCTCCTTTGACTAACATAAGCAAAAACATCAACATCATGTGATTAGGGTTTGATTAGAACAAGGTTTTATCCCTTTAGACCCCTCAAGGGTATTTTGGTAATTTGCCACATGATCACCATCATGGTTTAACTCACTAATCACATAGTCCCTTAATGATCTAGGTTACCATTAGGGTTTAGATTGGATCACCATTGAACTGATTACATCATCAAATGGTTAAGTACAAACCATCACCAATCTTCAAACGGTTTCAACCTTCAAACGGTTTCAACCACCCAAACGGTCTTGAGACCGTTTGACCCCAAACGGTCTTGGGACCGTTTGGATCCAAACGGTCTTGAGACCGTTTGGAGGTGAAGACCGTTTGGAAGGGTTGACTTCCAAACCGTTTGGAACTTCAATCGGTTTGAGGTCGTTTGAGCCCAAACGGTCTTGAGGTCGTTTGAGCCCAAACGGTCTTGAGACCGTTTGGCCCCAAATGGTCTTGAGACCGTTTGGTCTCAAACGGTCTTGAGACCGTTTGGTCCAAATGGGCTCAAACCGTTTGGACCTCCAAAGGGGTTCAAAGATCACCAATGTTCATGGATATGTGTGTTGAAGCCCTCAATTGATCAAAGCTATGCTAACCACTTATAAATTGAGTCAATTAGGGTTAGCCTTAGCCACTTAGACATCAAATTGACCCTCAATTGCAAGCCAATTAGGGTTCAATCGTTCTCAATTAGGGTTTCAAGTTGATTGGTCATCAATGTTCAACAATGTGAATCAATTCAAGGTTGAACCTATCAATTGACCTCCAATTGGGCTCAAACTTGGCCCAAACGGTCTTGAGGTCGTTTGGACATCATCCAAACGGTCTTGAGACCGTTTGCCCAAAGTTTGACCAAAATCCAAGTCGTTTTGACTAAGGTTGAAGTCCAATTAGGTCAAAATCAGCAATTTTCAACAATGCATCAATTTCCTACAATTGGACCCTCAAACCATTAGATTAACTCAACCCTAGACCTTCAAACGGTCTTGGGTTGTGCCCAAACGGTCTTGGGACCGTTTGGAGGAATCCCCAAACGGTCTTGAGACCGTTTGGGTCCTTCAACCCAAAACTCAACAAGATCTATACTTAGAAAACAGCAATTTGATTGTTTCACTAACCCACTGTAATTGGGCCCTCAATTGGTCAATTACCTTAACCCTAGACCTCCAAACGGTCTTGGGTTGACACCAAACGGTCTTGAGACCGTTTGGATGAGTTCCAAACGGTCTTGAGACCGTTTGCCCATCCATCCTTTGGACTCTAGTGAAAATTCATCAAGGTTTGATCTATTGAGTTGATCATCACATCAATACTTAATTGCAATATGATTTGGTGCCTTTGGACCTTCAATTGATCAACTATTCTTGACCCCAGACCTCCAAACGGTCTTGAGGTGACCCCCAAACGGTCTTGAGACCGTTTGGGTGATTCCCAAACGGTCTTGAAACCGTTTGGGCTAATCAACCCAAAATCTCAACTTAACTCATTGGAGATTCAGCACTAATTTCAATTAGGGTTTGCCCTATTAATCATCCTTCAACTCATGACTCGTTTGGAATTAATCCATAAAATTTGGTGAGTCGTTAATTAACATCATTATGAACAGTAATACCAAACGGTCAACATTTAGTCAACCATCTTAAACGGTCTTGAGACCGTTTGCCCAAAAAGGGCAAATTAAACAGATTGCAAATCAGAATTTAATTCAATTCGTTTTTCTAATTGATTTGCTCATATCTCACGATTCCTTTGGATTTAACCTCTCAAATTTTGTGGGTGATTAACCTACATAATTATGAACAAGATTCCCAAACGGTCTTCGCTTGGTCAACGGGACCAAACGGTCTTGAAGACCGTTTGCCCTCAAACGACCCTGAAACCGTTTGCCCACCAAACGGTTTGAAACCGTTTTGAGCAATAGGTGGAGGTCGTTTGATAAAGTGAAAATCTGTGGATAAGCATAGGAATTAACGCCCTTATCTTCCACCTTAAGAACAGTAGCAGTTCTTCACGATTTTGATTGCAAGGATGCAAGGGAAGATAGGGAAGAAGAAGATCTATCAACTATATGCATAGAAAAGATGTATAATCAAAGCATAAAGTTTAGAGTTATAAAACCCGCCTAAAGCTTGCTCCTTGAGCTCCAAGCTTTCGAGCTCCAAGCCTTTAATGGCGTCCTAGAAGCTCCATAGGTCGGCCAAGGTGAATCCTCCAAGGAAGGTTGAGAAGAGATGGCTAGAAAGATGGAGCTAAGTGAGCTAGCCATGAATTTGACCTTAAATCCGAGTTTCATCCAAGAATTGAGCAAAAAGGAAGGATCCAAACCTACCTTGCACTCCCTTGGTCGTCCTCCTGAGCTCCAGAGCTCTCCTTAGTCGGTTTGAGCAAGGGGAAAAGAAATGAAAGGGAGAGGGTCGTTCCCTTGCTAAGTGAGAAAAGTTGTATATATACTTAGGTGAATTTTCAACATAAGAACATATGTTTTCCTCGTTTCTCATCTAAGTACTCCCTTTCTTCCTTGCACGTCCCCACATCTTATTTCTAAGGACAAACTCCTTCTATGGTCAAGAATTGAAGGCAAAGAGGATCAACCCATCACTAAAGCATATACATAAAAGGGCTATTATACATACACCTTGATTATTCAATCACAAGGGTGTTCTTTACTATATGATTATTCTCATAAAGTAATATTTTCATCATTCCTCTTCTAAATGATGCCAAGAGCCATAAAAGATGTTTTAGATGATGTATTTTACAAGTTGCACCCCTCAAATTGGGTAAATTGCATTTTACACCAATTTAGGGTTTTCAAGTACAGGGGTTGCTTCCACAGCTGCACCTTGGTGCTCAAGCTTGGGAAATCCCTTAAACCTCATCATATTCATTCCTATGTTGTCTCCACATTAAAGGAACATATAAACATGTGAAATTTGCAGTTTAACCCCTCTGGTTGGGCAAATTGCACATAGGTCCCCATATTGCAACCAATCACTTCAACATTGGTTTATAAGGGACAGAAAGGGAAACTTATGTTCCATAAAAGCTTTAATTACATACCAAAGGATAATTACAAACTTTTAATTTCATATTTAGGCAAAACACCTAGGGTTAGCTTATAACCCAGGTCAGGGGTGTTACAATACCCTCGGGTAATGATGGTTTCATCATCTTCACTGACGCATCATAGGTGGGCTTAGGATATGTGTTTGAGAAAAACAAGCATGTTTTTTCCTTTTCTACTAGATAGCTCTAGCCCAATGAGTTGAATTATCCAAACTACAATCTAGAACTTCCGGCAATTTTCTATCTTATAGATTTGGCAATAGTATTTGTATGGGGCTACCTTTGACATCTTCACCAGCCAAAAGAGCATGAAGTATCTATTGACTTAGAAGGACCTTCGACAACGACATTGGTTGGAATATCTGAAGGATTTCAATTTCACCATAGCCTACCATCTAGGTAAGGACAATGTGGTAGTTGATGCCCTCAGTCAAAAATGTCTCAGTTGTGTTGGCTGTTTGGTTACCCAGTGGAAGAGACTAGAGGACTTTTCTAGATAGCCTCAACAGCCTTTAGCAGATAGAGTTCATCTATCCAATATCCAAATCAAGTCTGATCTATTGACCAAGCTTGTTAGTTAGCCTAGAGTTAGAGAAGATGAAGGGTTTGATGGTGAAGCATCAAACACACCTCTCGGTGGGTGTGGGTGTTGGAATCTGATACAAAAGTCATATTTGAGTTCTCGAGGATTCACCTTTGAAGGATCGCATCCTGCAAGAAGCACATGGATTGAAGTATATCGTACACCTCGACACCACTAAGTTGTCCAAAGACCTGCATCAGTACTTTTAGTGGCCAGGAATGAAGAAAGTCACATCATCATATGTGGCTAGTTGTATTACATTCTAGATGGTGAAGGTTGAGCGCTATCGGCAAACTACTGCAATCTATTAAGATTCCAAATTGGAAATGGGACCAGACCACCATGGATTTCGTGGTGGGTCTTCCCAAGACAAGAAAAGGGCATGATGCCATATGGGTCATGGTAGACTGCCTAACCAAGTCGGCAAACTTCCTTGTCCTAAAGATTACTATCAAGGTGTCAGACCTAGCTGAACTATATGTTAGAGAAATAATTCATTTACTTGGTGTTCTGAGTTCTATTATCTCTAACTGTGACCCTAAATTTACCTCAAAGTTGTGGAAACAAGTACATGAAGAACTCAGTGTGAGGCTAAAGTTCAACACACCATATCATCCCCAGATTGATGGTCAGACTAAAAGTACGATCTAATCCCTAGAAAATCTATTGAGAGCATGTTTTCTAGATTGAGTTGGATCATGGGAACAATACCTACCATTAGCAGAGTTTGCCTACAACAATAGTTACCAAGTCAATATAAGGATTCCTTTGTATGAAACTCTTTATAGGAGGTTGTGTTAGTCACCGCTTCACTGGATGATGTCAGTGAGAAGACCTTGATCAGGTCATAGGAACTACAGTTATACACTGATAAGGTTGCTTTGATGAAGTAAAGTCTAAAGAAATTTTAGGATTGGTAGAAGTTGTATGTTGATGCAAAGTGGACAGATCTACACTTTGCTGTAGGAGATCATGTTTTTCTAAAAATCTAACCCATCTGAGCTATAGCTAAAAACAAAGGAAAATTGAGTCCCTGATATGTGGGTCTATTCGAGGTTTTTGAGCGGATGGGTGTGGTCTCTTATCATCTAGCTTTACTGTCATAGAATATCATGATGCATGACGTGTTCCATGTGTCCAATCTGAAGCACTATGTGAAGGATCATGCCCATGTTTTGAACATCAAATAGATATAGCTCCAAGGAAGCTTGTCATACCCTGAGTTGCATGTGAGGATCTTGGATTCCAAGCTAAAAGAACTCAGAAATAAAAAGATTGATATGGTATACATTCTTTGGAAGCACCAAGGTGATGATGAAGCCACATGGGATCTCACAAAGGACATGGAAAAGTCTCATACCCATCTTTTTGGATGACTAGTTGAATTTTGAGGATAAAATTCTTATAAGAGGGAAAGGTAGTTATAACCTAGATTTTTGCATGTATATATACATATATTTGAATGTAGATAATGAATTGTTAAGGACGTAATAGAAAGTTTGAAATTTTATATGTCTTGTTTGAAAATTCTGGTTTGAGAATGCAAATTATCCATATGAAAGGAATGTTTTACTATTTTCAGTAATCCATTGTTAATAATTGGCTAAAGAAAGAGTGGAAAATCAATAATTAAAAAAAATTTTAAAAGTAATAAACAATGGACAATTAAACAAGTATAATTAAATAAGGAATTGTTTAGAAAAGTCTAGAAAAATATATGTTGAAGATAACTAAAAAGCATGTTTTGATCCTAACTTGCATTCAATAAGAACAAATATTGAAATAATAATTCTTGCCAAATTTGGATGGAAAAAAAAAGTAATTTGATGCCTTAAATAATTCAAATAAATCTATTACATAGAGGCCAAGGAAAATTACTTCTAACTTTTGTATTTGACATCAAATCTTTCCCAAACCAAGATTTAACTACTAAAAGCCTTCATTCAAAATCTAAGACTGATTGCATAAAAGGGGAGAATGAAATGCATATAATTAGATTCCCTTATGTGATGGGATTAATTCATTTATGTAATATGTCACATTTTAAATTGGATATGGAAAGCTTGGTCCTGACCCATTATTATCATCGCACGCTAGATGACCCTTGGATCATGGATCAATGGTCAGGAGATCATCCCTAACCTTCGACTAGTTTAGGAAAGTACCTACAGTGTTACTAATTTTCCCCTTTCACACCTCTCTCTCTCTCCAGTTCATGTGAACGCCTAGAAATCCTCCCATCAAATTAGGGAGATGATTTCAATTTTGGTAACCCCTAGTTTTTCTTACTTTGAAGGACTATAATAGCTTTCCCCAAATCACCAACCTAATCATTGGCCAACCCTTCAAACCCACGGCTATATAAGAGGGTAGATACCCCCTACAAGGATACCACTTCCTTGGCGAGAACCTACACAACTCAAGGATCACCCCCTGCTCTCAATTCACTTACCTTCTCTATCCCTCCCTCTCATTTCCTATCTACACCATACAGAGAGAAACATATCTTTGTTCTTTATACTACGACTACCTCCAAACAATTGAAGATCTTAGATCCTAGATGAGTCCAACAAGGTGTGACAGAGAAGGGGGTATCTTTGATTGCCAATCAGGAAGTTGGGAACTCAAAGTCAACTCTCGTGTTGACTTGCACAAGGGAGTTTCTCGTGAGACTGAGGTAGACGACAACCTCAGGAGAAAGGTATTCACTGCCCCCCATCCACTATTATGAGGTAAGGGGCTTTCTTGACTTTCACCCTTTTCTTTGTTGAGCCATGTAGGCATGGGCTGTCAGCATGGCTTGAGCTGATTGGCTCGGTCGTGGCCCCATGAGCCAATATATATAAACCTTAAAATTTCATAAGATTGATGAAATTGATTATTATATCTTGATTAATTGGTAAAGTCCAATCTTTTTGAGTAAAAAGAGCATCTTGGGTCTAATTTAGGCTAAAAGTTCACATGTCGTGAAAATTACAATTTCCTAAGATGAAAATCCTAAAATGTAAAAATTAGGATTTGGGAAGCCTAACCCTAATGAGACCTTGATTCTAACTTAGAGCCCAATTCAGTCTTAATGAATATTTTGTGAACACAATAGTAATATGTGGGTGTTATACATTAATTATAGGGTGATTTCTTGATTGGTTGCATATGCTCTTATTTAGTTTAAGTTAAGTCATTAAGGAAAGGTATGTAGTTACACCTAAGAATACTAGACTTATCGACTTATGTGTTTTCTAAAGTTTTCCAAATGGATTGCACTTGAACTGATTGATTGTTTATTTAAATCCTACAATCTATAAGGCCCATATGAATATCACATTACATGAACATAACTTTCTCAACTGTGTTATCTTTGACGGGTTGATGGTAGATGTGGGATGTAAGAAAGTCATTGTAACAACAGGTGATCAAGTCGGGATAGGAAGATCACCAATAGACCAAGCCACGATAGGAAGGTTGTTATTAGGCCAAGCCAGTAAAGGAAGGTCATCATAGACCAAACCTAGGAAAGGGAAGGTTATGAGAATTCCACTATAGGGACAAAACCCTAGTGAGAGGGTACCCCACAAAGAATGCCCCAGTGAGTGGGTGTACCACATAGATTGAACAATAAGGGTTGAGAAGTTAAAAAAGATAAGGCATGTTCAATTATGTAATGATAGTTGTTGCTATGCCTATTTATGGTGTTACACCTACATGCATATATATTTTTCCCCACATACTCAGTATATCTTGATATACTAATTGTGTTATTGTTTCACGCCATTTTAGGTTAAAATACAATTAATCTAAACTATGGACATCCAGAGAATAAGACGCCAAAAGAAAAGATGCTTAAAGTCTACCAGAGGATTATAGATATCTAGATTTACTTTATGCTACAAAAACATAAACACAAAGCAAGACAGAAAATGGGGTTCAAGTGAAAAGATATCATACCAATGTGGGTTCCCTCCCCACTAGTGCTAAGTTTAGTACTTTCATCCAGGCATGGTGTTTCTTATTTCATAAATTGATTATAGAGCTTGAGGACACATTTATGAAGTATATGGCTTTCTCATTGTCGTCGAATGCATTCTTTTCATTCCATTTCTCTTGTGATATCTCAAAATGTTCATATCAATTGTTCCCATCATTCATGTGATCAAAAGAATCACCAAAGTAGAAACCCCAACATTTTCATCCGGTTCTTGTCATGTGTGTTTTTTGAACATGTTGATCTTTATCTTCGAGTTCATAAAGTATATTGTCATGGTACCACTGTGCACATTTGTCTTAGCACCACTTTTTAGATGAGAATGGCCTTCCTTAGATAATAGGTATCCTCTTATCCTATGACTCAATATCTAAAATAATAAATTCACTAGGGATACTACTATCACAATCACAAAGACATCATCTACCATGCCCCTTTGCAACTTGATGGATCTGTTGGCCAATTGTAGAGTGTAATTCTCTGGTTTCATCTTGCTTAACCCTGATTCCATGTATAAACTATAAGGCGTGAGATTGACACCAGATCCTAGATCAAGTAATGGGAACTCAATATGGTGACCACCAACGTGGTAAGGAATAAGAGGGGTTTAGGGTCTTTCATTTTTTGAGGGAGAGAGTGTTGCGCAATGGATCTCACTTGCTCTGTCAACTTCACTTTCTAGGTCATTCTCCATGATGTCTTTCTCTTAAAGGTGCATCTATCCTTTAAAACTTTGCACACACAAATTTGCTAGATTGCATAAAGAAATGGGATATTGATCTTCACTTTTCAAAAGACCTCAAAATTTTTATTGATGTACTTCTTTTGTTTCCTTTTGGAAGATGAAGGCTCATCCAATACATTGGGAAATGGAAGCTCATTTGCACTTGTTTTGAAAGGATCAACATACTTCACTAGAGGTGTTATATGATTTATTGGGGGAGCATCAGGAATTGTAAGATCAATACAAGATGTCACAACAAATATTATTACATCGTACTATAGAGATACCTTTTAGCATCAATAGAAATGGTAATTAGGATATCATTGCAAAGATTTATTGGCATTGGATTATCAACATGGTTGTTAGTTATAATGTTATAACTTAGTGGGTCCTTGGTCTGCTCAATGACCCTTCCACTCCTTAAAACTATCACAGAATTAACTTGCTCATGGTGTGGATGGGGAGATTGTTGTTGTTTTGGAGGAGGTGGAGGTGGTATTTGGTTTTGTTAAGATGGGTCTTGGAGGATTTAGGGTTGTTGGTGGTGGTGAGGTGAAGGTTAAGGTGGAGGTGGAGCATGATGATTTACATTCCCTTGAGGAGGTGGTTTTTGTGGAGGTGGTGGAGCAAATTGGTAATTATATGGTGGTTGTGGAGGTGGATGAGAATAAGGGTTGGGATGACCTTGGTATTGCTATAGATATTGCACTTGCATTTGTGGAGGAGGACAGATGTTTCTTGGAAAACTCAATTTTCCACTAGACTTGTTAGGATTTACCATGGTTTGGGAAGGGAGTCTTCCATCCCTATGACGTGCAAGTGACAATGAAAGATGATCCATCCTTTGCTTTTGTCTACTTATATCTTACCCTTGAGAGGATACATATTTCTTTACTTTATCAAGGCTTAGTAGCATATAAAGAACTTTATCCTCAAATTTGAATGGTACCATTGGATTTTTTGTTAACTTTATTTCCCTTGTCCCTTCTCACCTTATTGCTTCCATGAAAAGTTAGGGTGATTTCTCCACTTGAGGATATAAGATCGGGAGATATGGCCTTGGGAGTTCCAATCGACATAAGATTTAAGTGCCTTTATTTATTCATCAAGGGATTCAATAGATTACACCAAATTACTTTAAGCACCCCAACTTGATCTTTGTTTGATTCATCATGAAGGCAAGAATTTTCATTAATTGTGGGTTTGGGGGTTGGACAACTTTGAAGAAGAAGGTGGTAGAGTAGATGGGGCAGCATCAAGATTTCTATCATAGTCATTGGTTGCCCTTGATGCTCTATGTCTTGAATTTTCAGCCAAGTTCTCAAACAAAGGCCATGACTCTCTAGGAGGTTTGGACATGAATATCCCACCATAAGAAGATTCTACCACAGTTTGGCCCAATTGAGATAGTCTAGAATAGAATGATTGCACAAGTTGCACAAGGGTACCTCGTACTGGGGGATGTCCCTTAGTAACTTTTGAAATATCTTCCAACTCCATGGAACTTCTCATGACCCAATTAAATAAATAAAGTAACGCATCTTCTCATTTGTATTCGTCATATCTAATAGAATTCCTTGAAGAATTTGTTCTTCATAGACTCCCATGTAATCACTTAAGCTTTAGTAGAATGCCACTCCATGACCTTATCGTTCAAGGATAAAGAAAGTGTGTGAGGTGGATAGAGTCATTTGTGGCATCCAGGGAGCAAAATGTGGACATATCTGTGTGCTTATGGGGATTCTCATTCTCTAACCCATAGAATGTAGGAAGGAGCCCCACTAGAAGTGGTGGAATGGAGAAACTTGTCTTACCATTTTTTCTACTCTTTTTGCAAGTGGTGAGGTTCAGTTGCGGGGATGAAGTAGTCATGTAGGGGCCTCAGTCAAGGCGGAATTAAAGGTTCACCTTAGTTCTATTCTTCATGGGCACCCATCACCAATTCTTCTACTTGGATGTATCTATTTTTCACGTTCTCCTACCTATTTCTAGATTATTTGAGAAAAGATTCCATATATAAGGAACAATTACCAAACATGCATTGTCATCTACACAAGGCTCAATCAAGCAAAGAGAAGCAAATTAGGAATCACAAACAAAAAAAGGTAATAAAGAACAATAAATAAAAATGGTGATATCTATAGGAAAATGTAAAAAAGAAGTAGATATTAGGTTTAAAACACCACTCCCAGGCAACATCACTAGAAAAATTGATGTGCACACACCAAAGCTAAAAATTATAACCCTTATTTGCACACTCTTTACATTGATCCACAAGTGCACGAAATCAGGATGTAGTAGAGCAGGAAAGTTTGGGTTGATCCATAAGGATTGGATAATTGTTGCTTTGGGTTTCTCATGTGGAGATTAAAGTTTTTAGGGTTTCAATGTTTGTTGTAATGAAGCTAAGGGTGCACGCAATTAAAGGAGAATAGTGAAAACTAAGTAAAGATTAACAACTAGGGCTAAATAGTATAGAAAAATATTATCTAAACAAGGACAAGACAAATTAATCTTATACAAGAAAACTGATTATGGTGAGCTCACTAGAGTATTTAACTAGGCAAGAGGTGTACACTACCAAAAAACAAAGAAATCCTAACTCAAGTAAATAAGCACAAGAACCAATTGAGTTATTCTAGGGACAAACAACCTATATGAATAAGTAATTTATTTGACCAAAAAATAGCAATTAGACAAACTAATTATTTAGGTTTTTAAGAAATAAATTGGGGAAGTGGGATGTTTGGGTATGGGAAGTTGGGTGTATGGGGTAATGTGACTATCAACATATTTAGGGTTATATCATGCAATACATCCAATCAAACAACAATGTAGCATGGTGATAAATTATTCTACACTACTAGTTGACCATGGGTGGCATAGGGTATTTATAGGGAAACTAGTCCCTATAACCCCCTACCCAACCTTATGAGGGATCATTTAAATAGGTTATGGATATAACTCAATCATGAAAAAACTATTCTAGGTTTCTAAGAGTTTTTCTCCTAATGTGCATAGTGGAAAGGAGTGGTGTGGAGTGTAGGAGAAGGGTATTTAACCTTCTATTTATGTCCATCCAAACCTCTATACATGCTTTTTTCTAACTACATCAACTAACCCATAAATAGTGACATAGTTCTCAAACCTAGGTATGGAGGAGTAGAAGGATATGTGGAAAGAGAGGTAGTGAGCTAGGATTCACTAGGGGCTTAAGATCTATTCCCCAAATAGCCACATATACATCCTTCTTCCTCAACATAGGTGGTTTTAAGCACCGATCAGCATATCCATAAATATGATATAAGAAAAATTCAAGAAAATAACATTTCTAAATGAAATTATAGTATTTACAATAATATTTCCCCAATATGGTATCAAAGTCACATTTTGTTCCCTCAAACGTCCCGCTAGAGCGCTTAGCTACTCACAATACAAAAAATAACAAAAGAAGGGGAAGAAGAGAAATGAAATGCCATGAAGCTTGGTGAATACTTCTCCTTCTTCATCTCCAGCTATATAAATCCAAGAACCTCTCTCCTCTAAGGTCTAAGAGCATGAGAAATGGGTTAGGAATGACTAAAGCCCTAAAAAGTTAGGGTTTATAGGTGGAAGGAAGTATATGGTTTTAGAGGTGGAAGGAAGTAAATGGAAGTGAAAAGAGGTAAGTGAAGGGTAGGTGACAGCTATAAATTCTTGGGACCGGTATCCTTTGCCTCTTTGTCACCACTAATGTATATGTAGGGGCTAGGGTGGATAGTGTTAAGTGGGGATAGTTTAAGAGAAAAAAAAAGTACTAGGACACACTAGGATTGGAGGTGGAATGACTATTTTCTCACCACCAAGGCCATGGGGAAATGGAACCACCATGATCGTGATAGTGAGAATAGTCGTGGGTGTCAGGTGGTCAGTAACAGTGGTGGATGGATGGTGTAACCAAGGGTTTGTGGCACAATTGTTATATCACCAGAACAATTATTCTAGAGAAAAAGTAGAACGGCTATTCTGGTGAGAACGACTGTGGGGAAATTTGATTCTCAAGTCAGTTAGAACATGGAGTTTTGGGGGTATTTTCTAGGATCACCACACCATTATATTGGTAGAATAGACATTATAGGGGCTTTATGTACACTTTCCTATTGAACTTGGTCTCCAATTGATGCTTCTTGCTTATATGATCCTTGGAAATTTGGGGCAAATTGGCAGTGACATTGAGGACTCCTCCATGCTTGTTATAGTCCTTGGAATATTCTCTCTCCTCCTTATATCAATTAGCCCCCAAGGTACATACAAACCAATTCTAAAAGACATCCATAAGTGCATTTGACTATAACACTAATTATGTGGGGAAAAACATGCATAATGAGATGTTAAGATGTCAATAAAAGTCAAAATGATACAAGATAGAGACACAAACTAGGGCTCCATCCATCCACATTAGATATGTTGTGTCAAAGCAAAATGTTAACTAAAAATGGCAGAGCAAAGCCTACATGATCCTATTGGACCCTCATGAGGTCGAGTCTGGCCTTCTCTCTTGCAATATTAAAATTAATGACAATATTATTTCAGTTGAGTGAGTTTCATTGGGTTGCTTTTCCAGTTAAGGGCATGAAACTTGCATTTTTCAACTTAATGTTTCTTTGAAATAATGATATAAAAAACAAACTAATGTGATAGGCATCACCATAATGATACTATTAGGTTTGAGTTGTAAATAAGGCCTATTTGGATTTTAAGATCTAAGGAAATCTAGGTAAAGTTTTAAACCTAAATGTCTAATAATTTTTATTAGGCTATGGAAACAACATATAATGCAATAGTATGAACTATATTTTATAGAACAACCTCAAAATTTTATAATTTCATAAAGGTTTTATCATGGCGATTTTTGGCCTCAAATCAATTTTGACCTTCTAAAATTGGTTTTCACATAGCTCGCAATAATGCCACGGGAACAATAATTTCTCAAAAATATTTTTCCACATAAGACTCAAGAAGTCATTGTAAATGAATTTTAGTTTCAATTTTGGAACCAAAATTGAAAACACAATGTTGATCCAATTACACCCCTCTTTTTTTAGTTACACCCGTCTTAGTGAGCCCATAGAAAACATTTCATGCTTAAACGAATTTAGTAATACCATTCAAAATATTATGTACCATCAAAGTGATACGACGAGACAAAATAAAAAATCAATATAAAGGTTGGTGGAGAGTAATCAATTCCCTTTTTCATTCTCATTTTTGCTTTTATTATCTTTGTCATTCGTGTGCCTTGGTTTATCATTTTATTCAAAAAGGTGTGTAACTTTATGAGTTGAAGATGTCGACGGAGTGGTGGAAAGATGCACAACTAAGAACTCCATATTCAATTACTTTGTAGATAATTCCATAAAAATTATGCATATTGTAGATAAGGACACTAGCAACTACAAACTTAGATACGCGGATATTATATTTTTGCGATCATTACAAGATATATAGTGTTTAATGCAAATGAAAACTTGCCTCCAACATAGGAACGGGCACCTTGTGATTACATGAAGAATTTGGAAGGTCGTAACAAGGAATAGTTGAAACTAAAGTCTTTAAATAAACATATGGTTTTTAAACTTTGAGATTTTTTTCCATAAGTTACATTAAAATATGAGGCCATAAAAATCAATGGATTTTTTCATATATGTAGAATGTTCAATATCACCACAACTATAGAATATTTGGAACAAACAATCACACAATGACATGTAAGTTCCTATCGTGCTGATGGATAGGATATTGTAGACATGTCTAATGCAAGTAATTCGACTGATGTGCTACTATTTATATCATCCACGATAACTTGACTTGTAGATTGGATTCTCACATTCCCTGACTCTAAGTGTGTGCAATCTTTAAGTAGACTCAACATCTCATTCATGTTCGGCCTTTGGATGGATACATGTGGAGTGCATGCTAGTGCTGTCTCTACTGCTTTCCAAACTGAGTTTATGTCATACTTTCCTTGAAGTCTTTTGTCTACTATCTCTCCTATATCCCCTTGTTCAAGCTTTTGTTTTACCCAGTTCACTAAATTGATGTTGTCTTTGGTAGTAATGATTGCTGGAAGTCCAGTTATTAGCTCCAAGAGAACAATCCCAAAACTATAGACATCACTTTTCTCTGTCAACTTGTTTGTGACATAGTATCTGCAATTAGCAACAAATATCAAATGATGACATTTCATTATTTGTCGAATGAACAAAGTAAATGCATGATTAATTTAATTTTGCGGGTGTTTACGTTATCTTACAAGTGTATGCATGTGTGTCACCGAAATTTTCCCTAGTTTAGGATTTAGTTCAATGCAGATATTATTTTCTCTACACTCTTGGCTTTTTGGGTCTAACTTGTTCTATATAATGACAATCATGTTTGCTCATGATATGAGATAAAAATACATTTTATGGATATCACATTGGGTTTATGGTTCAAAGCACCAAATTGGATAACAAATATCAATTTTATTTTGAGTAAAACTTAAGATATAGGTGATAGTTATCAAATTGTTTTGTTTATTATAGTATTTACTTGTATGTAGTGCACCCATTCATATGTGAAAATATTTATACTTTTTTGGGAAGAACTTAAGATCTTTCCAAGATTAAAAAAAATCAAGAGAAGATTGATCCTACTTTTCTTTTGATATGACATGGGATGTCCTACAAGAGAAAATTATATAGAAGAAACATGCAAATGAAATACAATACTATTTAAGATTGAAGCCTAAACCATGAAAAAGAAACCTCTTACTCAAAGTGAAAGGGCAGTTTAATTTGTGGAGGATTAATCATTTGTGCAGGGAATTTAGGAATGTTTCCTTGGGTTTTAAAGTTGACTTTCCATAGTTGTGACTATATATTTTAAGTTATTTTAGTCATTCCTTGGTAATAGTTACTTGAATCTAATAAAGTGGATGTGCGTGATTTGGTAATTGTCCCCATAATCAATAAACAAATTGAAGGATAATGTCTGTATAATTCATAATGCCACACGTTGGGAATTTGAATGTCAAATTTGCATTAATATATCAACAAAAAAATGAATCTTAAATGTGTATTAAGTTACTATTTGTTTGAAAAAGATCATTCATATAAATTTATGTTGTCAAGAATATTCTCAAGTATTCAAAACTAATAGTCCTCTCGACGAAATTGGTTTATAATAGTTGTGTACAATATAAAATAATCTTAAGTGTATAGCCTAGAAATGACTAAAATTTTAAAAATAATTCTTGGCCTATATTAAGAAAAGGAATGAAAACATCAATAAGTCTCTTCACCACACTTACATTGTTTCTATAAGTATATATATTTATATATATATACATATATTATACAAAATTGGAACTTGCTCATTTTTTTATTTATATTATAGTGATCTTACACCTTAATAATGTGTTGATGATTTTGTATTCTTGAAAACATCGACGAGGAGGGAAATTGAAAGGGTCATGTACTGTTTGGCATATGGAATTAATGCACCCAAGATAAGAGTTTCAATTTAAGAAAAAAACGATACAAAAGCTTAATAAGATTCTGGTATCAAATGTGATGATGCAAGTTGAAAGAACCTTGTAGACCAATAATTGCCTTTGAAGTTTCACTATGTAGATATTAGACGGGAATCATCCTATCTTAATTCCAATAAAACTATATACTAACATTATCATTACTTCAAACATTGCTACGGAAGTTTGGTTATATATGCAATTTAGATGAGAAGATCTATTAGTCCATTCTAATAGCAAATATTGTGTTTTCATGTCAGACAAAAAAATTGTTGTGTAACAGAGTTAATTCACAAACCCTTCCAAACTATTTCTAATCCATATTTAATAAATGCATCTAATATCTGTAAGTGTATTGTGATGTAACTCGCAAGCAAACTAGCTTATTTAGAGCTTAATGCTTGTTATAATTGACATTTTTTAAGATATGCTTAGGCATAATTTTAATCACCCACGATTTTCATATTCTAAATTTGAAAAGGGCCAATTCATTAAAATATTGGAACGAAGATTATTAATGGATCTAGGTATTTTTCAGTGACAACTACAATTAATATGCATCATACATCTAGAATACAAATTTTTATGAATTGCACTTGAATAACAACCCTTCAATTTTATTAAAATATATGAGTTGAAATTAATACAATAATTAAGAAATTGAATAATTAACATTATCAAAAATTATTCAAAGCTACTAAATTTTTAAACAACACTAAGTCACTTTTATCATACTAATATAAAATTTCATTTGAATTACATAAAGTTTGTTTGCTATTTTACAAAGATTGTATATTCACACAGTCTACTTGGCATTATAGTTGAGCATGAAACTCATATTTCAATTAGCATTATGTATATACTTATTCATTGATTACTTGTTGGTTGAATACCATCCTACTTTCACAATTAGATATGATGCCTATTAGACAATATTTTCATTAAATAAAAAATAAAATTAAGTTTGATTAGTTTGCCATTTTCAATGAGAAAATTATATATTACAAGTGAGTATTAACAAGTTCACATAAACTTACTCAGGATCGAGGTAGCCTGGAGTTCCCATAACTCTTGTTGTAACGTGAGTATGTCCTTCGCTTTCAAAAAATCTTGATAGACCGAAGTCAGCAATCTTAGCCTCGAAGTTTTGGTTAAGAAGGATGTTATTTGTTTTTACATCTCTATGAACTATTGCTGGCTTGCAACCATGGTGTAAGTACTCCAATCCTACAATAAGGATAACGTCAAACTAGCGTCATTAAGTCAACAAAATATTTATATGATAACACTCTATCAATAAATCAAACCTTGTGCTGCTTCAACTGCTATACGTAACCGAGTTGTCCAGTCTAATGGACCGTTAAACTTTTCATTCTTACCTGCAATTGTAAATATTCAACTCATTATCTTCAGAAAATGCCATGCATAGCAAATTGTTTTACCACTCAAGCACAGGAAGTAATTATTTGATCATACGGCTTGCTGCATTTAAAAGGTTCCCTTGTGATATGTACTAATAAATGGAAGGTTACTATCCGTACTGGGAAGGGATTGGATTTTTTATGCAACCTATCGAACTTACATCTACTAATCTAATAATTCAAAATTTAAAATTGTGATGAACGCTTCAACTCAGTAGTCACAAACAATCATCAATCTAGTAACCACGTGGCAAAATTTTCACAAAGCAAGGCTTCATATAATTACCACGAAGATGATCTTGTAGGCTTCCTTGTGCCATATACTCATATATTAATGCCAAGTTGTCGATATTGTCATTGCAATAGCCAACAAAGGAAACCAAATTTCTGTGGTGTATTCTTGTGAGAAGGATTGCCTGCATCACACAACCATAAGACGTCATGAATTCAGAAGTAACAATATTTTTCATAAACCTGTTCTTGAATAACAAAAAATTTTGACATCTAAGTCCCGATTAGAATCCAATGCACTCTGTTCTATCATGGTAGAAAATGGTTAAAAGAGTTTTGATTTTATCCAATTACTATTTCTCACGTTCTCCTTGTCGATAAACTTTCAATCCAACATATACAGCATCTATTATTGCATATGGAGGATGTGACTTAATTTAAAATTTGCAGTGCAACCCAATGATGTCAATAACTTGCCTCATTTTGAAATTCCCTAGGCCCCTGAGATGACGTTTTGGAAAGGAGTTTAACTGCCACTTCAGCATTATTGTCAAGTACTCCATAATAAACAGGACCAAAGCCTCCCTTGCCTATTTCTTTCTGAAAATTGTTAGTGATTCTCTCCAGATCAGCATATGGGAATTGTTTGCTCTCAAGATGCAGTGATGCCATATTGAAGGAACTGCTTCTGTGTTTCTTTTGAGCTCCAGCGTTATGTATCTTTCCTGGCCTCCCTGGAGATAGATATTATTTTGTCAATCAAAGAAACTAAAACAAGCAGATTACGGTATCTCAAAATAAAGGGTTTGCCTTCCATTACACTTGGAAATATTCACCTGTCTGCTTTTTTTTCCTCCATATAATAACAGCTACTATAATGACGGCTAAGACAAGAACAGAACCAACTGTAGCTGCTATAGCAGGGACAACTTTGCTTTTACTTTTTTTGTCATCACAAGATGCTGAACCACTGCAAGGATCTGCTTGGTTTCCAACTCTGTTAGATGACAGTGAAAATCAAGATGAGTTGGGGAAAATACTAAATCACGCCTAAAGTTTGCGTCATTTTGGTTTCAAATTTTGAATATGCCCCGTGCGATTAAGAGCCTTACTTGAGTGTTAGTGCCCCAGTTCCAGACCGGTCAAGAAGGGACTTGGGAACTGACCCATCTAATTTATTGCCTGATAGGTCCCTGCAACAGTGGTAATATAGTCATCACATTCACATCTACTTATTTGTACTTTGTTTAGTAATTTTTTACCCGTTTCTCAAACACACTTACAGGAACTTCAGTTGTGGGAGGTTTGCTAAGAACGCTGGTATTGCTCCAGTCAAGCTATTCCTTGATAGATCTCTGTATTAGTAAGCATAAAACACAGATTTATGTCCGCAACCAGAAGAATTTCAGAACACGAAAATTAACAGTAGAAAGCTACAAGTAGCAATTTTATGCTAGACCGTTATGCTGACAATAACTCTGTTTGACTTTTTCTGACAGAACTACTTATAAACTACTATGCTGCTGAGTGAACCGATAGCTGTGGAGCAAGCAATTAAACGGCATGGTGCTTGAATTTCTAATAGAACTACATCATACATAGTGTTGACTTTTTGGAGCAAGCAATTAAACGACACGATCAAGTATTCAGGCAAAAACATGAGCACTTACAAGGTCTGCAGCTGGGTCAGATTGCCTATAGCTGAAGAAATATCACCAGTCAAACCAGAGGAAGTGAGGTTTCTGCAATAATAACAAGCCAAACGGTGATATTAATTAAAGGGGTCTGCTATTCAGACGAGACATGGGACCAATCTGTTGTGAGTCATAAATTAAAAAATCCAAAGAGAAAAAAATAAAATAACATAATTTATTTGTGGTGTCTCTTGTTTTATGCACAAAAAGACAAAATTAGTTCCATTTCTAGTTTAGAAGTTGTGTCCACCTAGCATTTTCCTTAATTAAAGTAGGTTAGATTTTTTCAAAAGTTGAAGCCGATTGCAGTGAAAGGTGGTGAAATGTTGTTATATTTCGAATGGGTAGAAGATCATGGAGACTTACAGTGAAGTGATTCTTGGGGTCTTGGACGCATCACTGGAGCTGCAATTCAGACCTTCCCAAATAAAGGACCTTGGAGAACATGGATCCCCTTCCCAGTTCTTCTGGACCGTATAGGCTGCCTTGATGGCCTTGATGGCATCAACTGCAGATTGATTTCGAGAAGAACCAATTGAAATCAAGATTTGATACAAACATATAGCAACAAGTGCAAAAGAACTAACTTTTGTGAAGAATTCGGCATACATACCATCTTGCTGTGCTGTCTCGACGCCAGTCATGTCTCTGACCATGTAAACTTCCGCGGCATTCATGATGGGAGGCAGAGTGGAGTCAGGGGTTTGCACTAGCACGAAGTTGAGAGGGTTGGATTTCTCCGGGTTGATGGTATACAGCGTAGTCCCTTTGAGGTAGACCGGTTTCATAGGATCCGCCGTCCACGGCTTGTCGTTCAAGGTTATGTTGAACACCCTGGAGTCGTTCACCTTGAGCTGCTGTATCTCGGCGAAGTGAAGGAACACGTAGATTTGCGGTTCCGGCGTCGCCGTGTCGACGGAAATCGAGTAGGAGAAGTTCAGCGTCGACCCCTTCGTCGGGTAGACAGCCGTCCTAAGCACATCAGATGGGGTCTGGAACTGGGCAACCATCTGAACTGGTGAGGGAGTCGTCACGGCTGTCCATCCGTCGGGACTGTACGCGGTCCAGATCCGATCGAAGGGATCGTTTGGGTACCTCAGCAGTAAAGTGGAACCGACGTTGGTCCTCGAGACGGACATGAGCGCCTGAGTAGCATTAGCCTGCGGGTACACCTCGTCCGGCATCGGCCGTAGCTCGAGCGCCGAGATGAACGGCGTCCCGCTGCCGGTGTTCACGAGGCAGAGATCCATCGATGTCTGGTTGCCGTCGGCGACGAAGATGTAGTCCTGGTATAGGTTTGTGGAGGAGTTGGTTATCGTGATGGAGTACCAGTAGTTGACGCCGCCGTGGACCGCGAACTGAGGTAGCTCGTCTTTGCCGTCGTAGTTGCCGTACATGAATGAGGCTCGGAGGAGGTACTTGCGGTCGGGTGTGAGGGGTAGTGTGTAGCAGTTGCGTGTGCCAGACGGGAAGCTCCGGAGGTCGTAGGATTGTGTGAAGTAGCCTGGTTGGGACTGGTAGAGGGAGGAGACCTTGTGGATCTCTCCGGTGGAGACGTACTGGTGGTCGGATGTGTAAAAGAGGCCCGTTCGGGTGTCGTTGTAAGCGTATCCTTGCGCTTTCCCGCAATCGATGTTGAGGAAGTCTGGCCATAGATCATCAGTGGCAGAGGGAGGTGTCAGGAACAGAGTTGAGCGAGGAGGTCAGAAGCAAGAGAAGAGAAAATGCACCTGTTTGGCCGTGGACGAGAACTGCGGTGGACGCCATTGACAGGATAGCCATCCAGTGGAGGAGGAGCCGCCGGCACCGGTGCCCATATCCATACCTTCCCATTTCTTGCTTCCCTTTTTTCCTTCTAGTTGTAACACAAAACAGAACAGAGTAGCTATAATGTGTACTGTATCCAGCACTTGCTTAGCTCTTGAACTACTAATCTACTATGAGCAATCACGTCGGACACCCCACTCTCCCCGCCCTGGTCGTCGCTCATCACCCTGAAGCAGCGTGGTCTGACTTGTCTCGTCACGGTCATAGCCGCTGTCTGGTAGGGCCACAGGCTGCCATGCCGCGTCTATAGTATATCGTCGTTTACATTTTCCAGGCACTCCGCCAACAGAAATCATCACCTCTCTCTCTCCTTGTTGACTTTTTTGTGCCGTGCAGAGTAAGAAGACGGTGCTTTGTTATGCCGTGTACAAGTACATTTTCTATTAATTGTGGCAGTTGTTATTTACGTGCCTGTCGTTGTTGTAGCTTTGACTTCACTTCTGGATTAGTTGAGGGAAGAAGGGGGCCTGCGTCATGTCGGGATATTAAATTGATCCTTTCTCCATTTATACATGGTCAAACTAGCACATGTCAACGGGCGAATTGGAATTAATACCCCCGTAGTGGCCATGTGGTCATGTCATCTTTCACCCACTTGTCTTGGGCGGACATATATACAAAAGAGCTTCCCCTGCTAACACGCATGATCCAGTTATTAGGATTGGTAGAGGATAGTGCAGAACAATAAGTGAGAGTTGGGGATAAGGAATTACAAAATATGATTGCTGTCATAAATGTAGAGTCGCCTATCCAGTTATTAGGATCGGTAGAGGATAGTGCAGAACAATAAGTGAGAGTTGGGGATAAGGAATTACAAAATATGATTGTTGTCATAAATGTAGAGTCGCCTATCCAGTTATTAGGATTGGTAGAGGATAGTGCAGAACAATAAGTGAGAGTTGGGGATAAGGAATTACAAAATATGATTGTTGTCATAAATGTAGAGTCGCCTATTTATGATAAAACGTATGTGTAGTCAAATAGGTCACATATCCTCTGGCTAAGAAAAATTCTGGGCAGCCCCGGACGCCCACCCAACTACCCACCGGGAGCGCATTAATTCTCTTTTTCAATATTGTGTTTCAAGACACAATATGTCAGCAAGTAAAGTTTCGTACAATACCTCCAAATAGAAGTAATACATCTCAATATATACATTTCCGTTTTGGGATACAGTACCCGTGTTTTGAGGTACAGTATGTCAGCAAGTAAACTCTTGTATAACATCTCCAAAATAGAAGTAATACATCTCAATACATACAATATCCCATTTTGGGGGTACATTACCCATGTTTTGAGGTACAATACGTCAATAAGTAAACTTTCGTACAGTTCCTCCAAAATAAAAGTAATACATCTCAATACATACAATATCGGACACAATACTCGTGTTTTGAGGTACAGTACGTTAGCAAATAAACTTTCATACAGTATCTCTAAAATGAAATTAATACATCTAAATACATACAATATTCCATTTTGGGGTACAATACCCGAGTTTTGAGTTACCATACTTCAGCAAGTAAACTTTCATACAATACCTCTAAAATAGAAGTAATACATCTCAATACATACAATATCCCCTTTTGGTGTACAATATCCATGTTTTGAGGTACAATACGTCAGCAACTAAACTTTCGTACAACACCTCTAAAATGGAAGTAATACATCTCAATACCTAAGGTATCCTAAAATGAAAGCAATGTACCTAAAAGTATATGTAATGTATCCTAAAATACAGAATTATTGGTATTTTGTTCTACAATGCCCTTTATTTTAGAGTATTGTACTTTTGATACTTTTCTCCTCTATTTTTGTGTACTTCTCTCATATTAAGTTTTTTCTCCAAAGTATGCCGACATTGGTCTTGTTAGAAAGTACTTTTTGAGTGAATCTACTACTTTTTATTTCGTTCAAAAATACATCATATATCAAAAGTTGTGGACAAAACTCTTTCCTCTCTCTTTGTTTTTTCTCTTCTAATCTATGATATACGGAAAAAAGAGTGTGGAAGATATTATTTTCTTTGTAAAATATATTTAGTTGGAAATCAATCTTTTGTTCTAATAAGGTGGACATGCCGAATTGTGTAGGATTTCGATTTTTTTTTTTTTACTTTTGTAAATTGTAAATCGCCCCGTGTGTATTCTAATAACGTTATGTGAAAGACTATATGACTACTTGATTGTAACTTTTATCTTTATTTTTTCAAATTACAGATTAGCTCATGTCTTATGGTATATGAAATACCGTAAAAAAGGTTGCATGTAGTCATAAGCTTTTGATTTTGGATTGATAAATCGGCATTGTGCACTACAATAATGTGCATGTATCATCTTGTGGGAGCTTACTTAAACTAGTCTATGTACTCAAACTATCTTTTTTGGTTGCTAGGACTGGGATTGAGGTACAACCAAAGACATAGGAGGTGATTGACGTGGTCACTCTAAACGTAACCTGGGAAGGATCCCCGTAGTGCAGTTACTGACATTGAAAAGTTGTTATTACTTGTATCTGTTGCTTTTCTTTTTAGTGATTTTTTCCTCCCTTTACACTATCTTTGGTATGATATTAACCAAACCAATTTTTTTACAGATATTTTTTTCACATGAAATAGCTTATAGCTTACTCACAAAGTAATTGCCTACATACTGTAGTTCTTTCTTTTGTTGTCTTTAATTAGACAAGATAATGCACCACAAATATGGTTTCTCAAATAATTAAATATTCTTAAATGTTACATGCACAAAATATGCATAGTATACAATAAGATAGGTTGCATATCCTCTATCTATACATCAATTGGGTTTGATAAAAGATGAGGATTCACAAACATCATTAGTAGCAACGCCTAGGGAACTTTTCATGATTGTTCGCGTATGCTAACTATAATTCCGCTCATGCTCACAATCTGATAGACCTGATGTGGTAAAATTTAGAATGTGGGTTCATTCTAATCATTTAGTCAAAATATAATGGCCACCATTAATACACAATGATCTTAGCTTGTATCGTCTTCATGGATGGAAAATTTTTGTTCTCACTAGCTTTTGATGAAATGGATGGATTGGTAAAATAGGGAAATTTATGGATCTTGTGTAATATGGCGAGTCAATTTAATATCTTGACATGAGAAACATCTCACTAGGTTGTACAATTTCATTTTAAAGTCATCATTTTATGCTAATCTTAGTATAGAAAATCGCGTAGAGATTATATATACTTTATAAGAAAGTCCATAGAGGATTTTCCCTAGAATATTTTCTTCTATTTTTTGAATTTATACATTAGTTTTTCTATTTAAAATTATATTTTTTGAAATAATTTGGGAGGTATTATATGCAAATTGTCTTATAGTTTTAGAATAGCCTTCTAATTAATAAAGCGGCCTTTTTTAATATACAAGAAAGTCCATTTAGATTTTTCTCTACAAAATTTTTCTACTACTTTTAGAGATTGTAAGACAGACATTGCATTCTACTCCATACTATATGGTCAGGAGTGTGGGAGGTATTATATACAAATTATTTAATTATTTTAGTTAGGGATGAACCTTTTATTCTAGTAAAGTGGGCATGAAAAAATATTGAAGGGTTTGGTTTTATTTTGTCATTTATTATTGTAAACTCCAAAATTGGTCATTGTGTATTCTAATAATTTTATGTGGAAGATTTTAGTAGTTGAAAGTAACTTTTTTATTTAGTTTTTCAAATTACACTTTGACCCTTGTCTTGGAGTATATGAAATGTTGTGGAAAGGGTTGCATGGAGATTTTATGTTTTGATTTTGAATTACTAATTAGACATTGTGTGTTGTAATAATGTTCATGTATCATCGTGTGGCAGCCAACTCGTACCAACCTCCACACTCAAATCATCATTTGTTGTTGCTAGGGTTGGGAGTAAGGCACGTCCAAAGCCATAGAAGGTGAAAAATGTGACCTCTCTGACATGACTTGTAAAGGGTCCACTAAACAACGTTGTCGATGTCAGGAAGTTGTTATTATACTTATATCCCTTTGTTTTTTAAGTGAATTTTGTAACGACCCCGCCTCCCGGTAACCCCCAATTAAGGGAGACCGAAAGGTCGGTGCCGTTATCCAATTAACAGGATCAAAGGTTCGACAAATAATCAATAACAATTATGAAATTCTACTAACTAACTAAAATTTGGTATAAAATTAAAACTATACTTACCTTTGAAAACCTTGGGAATCTATCTATCCAAGTTTGAATCCACTCTAACTAATCATCCTTGCACTTTATGTTTTACTTTCACAATGTGTCACTTTACTGTTTGTTCTTTCAATTGTTGTTCCTAAAACGCCGACAAACAAAACGTCGGTCAGTATATCGAAATATACTGGTATGTGGGAACAACCAAAATCTTGAAAATATGGCTAACAATTTAATAATCACAATCAAATTAATTAACAAGCCAAATTACACTTTTCAGTATGACATTCTCCACCACTTTTGCCCTAACCCTGGCATACCCACCTTAGGGTGCCCTTTGCCAATGACTTAAGGCCACCTTCTCAATCCTGAGCTTGGTGCCTGGGGGTCACCACTCAAGGTGCCCACTAGTCATGCAATATCATAGGCCACCTTCTCAATCCCGAGCTTGGTGCCTGGGGGTCACCACTCAAGGGGGTCCATTGGTCTACCCATCTGGGCCTGACCTTTGGCATCATCCATCAGGGTGGCATGTAGGTGTGAGAATACATACTACTATCTTTAATGTGATAATCA
This sequence comes from Alisma plantago-aquatica, assembly GCA_963693085.1. Classification (NCBI taxonomy): domain Eukaryota; kingdom Viridiplantae; phylum Streptophyta; class Magnoliopsida; order Alismatales; family Alismataceae; genus Alisma; species Alisma plantago-aquatica. The sequence goes on from OY856415.1 coordinate 615,246,708, forward strand.
TAGTGACTTTATGATTTGCAAATATGAACATCCAACAGATAGTTTGCATTCAATACGAGGAAACCTTCGGAAAACCCTCGGGAAACTAAGGCGGTTATTCATAATTTAACCACATACCTGATCCAGAGCAACTTGATTGTCCAAGCAATAAGGATAAAGAATCAATCAACAAGCAATCAATAATATCCTGAAATTAATTCATGTGGTCCAAGTGTTATAGTTTATCCAAAATATTCTAAAGCTAGACTTGGATTCCACCTTAGGCTTTCTAGATCACATTAGGGTTTTATTAGGGTTTTTGCCTCCATAACACTTTTATCATATTAAATGCCCTCTTAGTTCATAAACCCTAATTTCAACATCATAAGCCCAATTAAAGACGATTATTTCTCTTTTATACTAAAACTACCTTCTTTATCCTTTTAAGTTATTTCAAGGTCATTATACTCAATCATCATCTTTAATTTCTTTCAGATTAACAACTCATAATTCATGATGGTCTAATTCCCATATGAACTCTATTTATTATTAATTCTACCTTGATTCAATCGAAAACCCTAATTTCTATATTAAGGTTATCTATCCACAAATTAGGGACTTTAATGCTCGAAATAGCATATTCTTACTTTAATCATGAAATTAATCAATTAAAGCCATTAATAGTCGAATTAATCAACATTAGGGTTTCAAGGCCCATTAAAGTACATTCATGCATATGAAAATCTAAATTAACTAATTATATGCAAAGTTCTTCCTTATTCTTCCTAATATTCCCTTTTATCATTAACAGGCTAATATCAACTTTAATCATCTATTAAACCCTACTAATCACTTTTATCATATCAAAATAGGGTTTCTTAATCAGCATTACATTAAAGTTAATAACTTCCATGAATTGCAAAAGGATTCAGGTTTCAATTATATTTTTAATGGATTCCTCTCATTTTTCTGAGCAATTTTCATATTTTGCATGTTCTCATCGGAGCTACCAATATTTAGATACAATTTTTGCAATAAAACACTTACTCTGGCCAATCAGCGTGTGCCACGTCGCCCCTTGCATGCATGTTGCTCGCTGGGTTTGAAAACATTTCGAATTGTCATTTATACCCCCGAGCGGCTCCTGGTCTCTTCTCAACACCGATGGGTAAATCCGTCCAAAGCTGGCTCGTCCCCTTCCTCCGCGCGCCCTAGCGCAGCCGCGGTAGGAAAGGAGTAGGTGCGGCTGGACCGCCCTCCTCAGACATCGTCGGCCACCAGAATTCGATCCCAAACCTCTGCCGGACCTCCCCACACTTTAGGGTGCCCTCGGCTGGGGTCCAAGGGTAGCAACTCATGCAGGCCGCGTTCGCGACCACCTGCAAGCTTTGCGGCCAAGCTGCGACGGTCGAGCCTAGGTTTGGGCACGGTGACGACAGCGGAGCATCTCCCTGACATCGCAGTACCTCCCTTAATGATCGTGGTGACCCCACGCATCCCCGCTGTCCAGGGTTAGCACCAAACCTTCTTGTTAGGGTTTTCATGTCATGAAGAAGGAGAAGAGAGATATAAGGATGGGATTTCTCTAATCTTTGAATCCAGGGTTTCTTCCCTTTTTATAGGGGATTGTTTCCACGTCCTAAGATGATCATCTAAGAGGGGACAAGACCTCTCTTATAAGGAATCCTATTCCTTCCATGAGAAGCAAGCTTCTCTCTCTCACTCACTTTCTTTTATTATTCCTTCTTCTTTGGATATTGGGATTTTGAAAATCATCCCTCTTATTCCCTTTGTTCTTTCTTTTTAAACCATTAGCACGAAATCCTATTTCCTTTAATAACAATTACTTTCTTTTAGCAATACCATGTAATACATTAATGGTATACTCACATTATCTTCTTATTTTGCTATTTTGGTATTTTCTCTTTCTTTCCTCTTTATTGGGGTTCCTTGGACCCCAAGAAACTCTAATATTTTGAAATCCTTTTATTGGATACTCATTATCCTTCTAGATGCATCTAAATGCATTATTCTTCATTATTTCTCATTATCTTGTTTATTTCTTATTAAAATAGTTCTTTTTGAGGATTTCTCTTTATTTCCCTTTTATTTTCATCATTGGTATCCTTTTTATCATAAGCAATCCTTGGGATACGAAATTCCACCAAGGATCACTTAATTATACCTCTTTTTACTTATTTTCCACATTTCATCAATATTTTCAATTTCTTTCTTAATAAAGAAATACTTAATTGATCTCTTCTTTTCTTATTGCTCTCTTTATGCAACTTTGGACTCCTTGGTACCCAAGGAACCCAAGAGGCACGAAATACCTCCTTAGATTTTCCTTCTAGAGGTTTCTACCTCTTTCTTTTCTCAAATATTCAATTATTCATTAATTAATTGAATTTCCTTGTTATTGGGCCCAATAGCCAATAAAGCCCACAAATCAAACAACAAGGCTATTTTAAACAAAATCCATTTATTCACTACAAATTATATTATTTGTCCAAAAATCTTTAATATGAGAAATTACATTTCTCACCAAATGAACCCAAAATTTGGGGTTGTAACATCCTTCCCCTCTTATGAGAATTTTGCCCTCAAAATTCCATCAAGCAAGCAAACAAACAGGATAAGTCTTCTTATGCCCATCAGGGCTCCCATGTGGCTTCATCCTTTCCATGGTGTTTCCCAAGAACCTTCATTATCTCATTTTCTTCCATCTGAGTTCTTTCTTACCTTGGTATATAATACCCTCATAGGTGAATCAGGACATTTCAGCCTCTCAAAAGCTGAATAGGTTCAGGGCTCAACACATGGCTTGGGCACATCACATAGTGCTCTAGATCGGACTCATGGAATACATTACACGTTATGTTATCTTGAGGGGCAGGGCTAAACACAACCATCTCCACCAATCCATCTCGAATGGACCCATATATCGGGGACTCAGCTTTCTCAGCCGTAGCTTAGAGGGGTCGGATTTTCACATCACATTTTCTCCCACAGAAAACTGCATGTCAGTCTGCTTTGCATCAGCTCGTGACTCATGTCACCACTGGCCCTCTCTCAGCCATTGCACGATCAAAGTGACTTCATCTGCACACATTGTGGTTCTATTCTGACCTTCGCGAGGCCTCCTTCACCAACATCATCTTAATGAAGTGGTGACCGACACAACCTCTCTATAAGACTTCTTGCATCCTGATAGAGGTTATGATGGTTAACATCACATCTTAATAATTGTCTCTATGTATCACCCTAAACAGGCACACTTTCTCTCATCAGACCCTCTAGTCTGGATCAAACTAATCATTGATTAGGGGTGATAGGCGGTACTGACACTGAGTTCTTCAAGTACCGACTTCCACCTTATGGAAGTGAACCTCTAGGTCATACTCAAGAACTTTTGAACTCGCATCATGGTGTAGTTGAACCATCTCTTTTCATGTGTAGTTCAACCAGATCTGTCCCTTGACAGAACTCTTCCTTTCTCATGTCATCTAGGTAAGGCGATCTACCATAACCCATATTGTATCTTGACCTTCTTGGTCTAGGAGAAACTCACAACCTCCATAATGATGAACTCCCATTCCCTCTCGATAACTCTTTATACTTTATATCCATGCACTGGGTTAATGGTGTTCGTCCTTCACCTCCTGGGTTGCATGGCCACATGCTACATGCAACTTGGTTTTAAGCATCCAGAATGCTACCATCACTTACTATCTTTGTAGTACCAAGGTATATCATGTCCTCTTATATCGTTATGATTCCTCAAGCTTGATACCTCAGAAACCCTAAACCACTCTCAAAAGGGTTTTATTACCTTCCTATCCAAAGAAGTGTATCTGAGGTTCTATCACCATCCTTTCACTACATCAAGGACTAAACTGGCTAACCAAACAACCATTAACTTGTTCAACATATCTTATTACATCCGAGTGTTAGCCCAAAACACATCTTCTCTCCAAACATAGGGTTAGTCGAACAACCTCAACTTCTTCTAGCTTCCAGCTAAACTAGGTAGCTATATCTCAACCAGAGCATTCATTACCACTCCTTATCCTTAGGTGTTAGTTAATGTCGAAGACATACTCCTCCATGCATTATACTTATCATCTCATCTCAAACTCTAAGGTTGTCTTCATCAAAGAACTCTGAGCTCATCCTCATGGTGATCAAACTCAACCTTGTGATTCCTTGTAACACTTGCAAAAATCCACTTAGTTCAAGATGAAACATCCTCACAAGATGATCTCCTTAATACTCTTAGTGTTTGTAAACCATCCATGTATTATTCTCTCCACAAAGGTATGATATCAACTCTATCCTCATACCTTGTAGCAACGTTCCAACTTACATCATCTTTATCCTTGGTGTAACGCATGCGTACTATCCTATCTCTCACTCCCATAACAAGAAGAAATAAGCATTTGGCTGCAGTCCAAATACAGAGTTCTTCCTGTTCCAAGAGTAGAGATGGTATAGCCCACCTTGCCCGTACACTTTCAAATCCAACTTGAAACATGTAGCTTATGTCTCTATATCACAAACATCATGATATCCACACTACTTCCAGGAAAACTAGTCTTAGACTTACTTGGTCCAAGCATAATCCTAGGTCATCTCCTCTAGGTCTATAGGGTGCCGGCACTTTTAGGGTCATCCCTCTTCCCTTATGCATCCAGAGAGTGCCCTACTCATCTGCCCTTTGGGTCCCATGAGTTCATGAAGGCGATCAATCTCCTAACCCATGGCCCTCAGACAATGATAGCTGTTACCTCCCGACCCTATGATCATGTGCAACTAGGGAATTAGGCAACTCCTTCTTCCATCGGTCTTATCCCTACCTGACCCTTGGATAGACTTAGGATTCTAACATAGTACATGTTCAACTTAGAACCTTACCCAATCCTTCATCATCTCTCTCTGCATTCATGACTGACTTTCATCCTTTCTCAGGGATCATGGCGACCTGCCTACCTTGGTCAGGCCCCATACCGGTTACCTTCATGGTAACACATCCATATGCACTTAGATATGGTTAACTATGGGTCTATAGGTTCAATCTCATGCCATTTACTTTTCACTTAGCTTTCTCAGGATCCTATAAAACCTCTTTAGGTTATCTTAACTCCAACAAAACTGGTATACACCCAACTAAAGGGTCCCTCTCCCAGGATGGGAGGAAACTACAACTCTTGACCACATGGTCACAAGCATCCTTAGGGTTTACATCCATATGAGCATGCCTAACCTAGCAGCTACTAGGGCACAAGTAGACCACCTATTAAACCATGCTAGGTCATACTTGTTCTCTTTCCTCAACATTAGATCAACTTAGTTGGGAAGGGTTCATCAAACATACCCTTAACTTAAGGTGTTTCTTTTACCTTTACACATGAGGAGTACCATGCTCGAAACTCAAATCTCATCAGGAGCATCGGATACACTTCTTCCCCTCTTAGGCCTAGGAACCCTAGGTTCTCCTTTGGATATCCAACTGCATGCTCAAACTCTTAACCATGAATCAAACATGTCCAAGGTATGTCATGTACTCCCATAATCCTTTTATATGATCAATACTTCAGAGTCGAGTCCTCTTCAAGGACAACCAACTAGGTATAAAGCCTCACAACCGGTTACTTAAACCCCCCCAGGGTCTAAAGCACTCTTCATCTCATCCAGTAGGTAAACTCCTATACCATAGGCACATAGGTTCCAGAAGCATCATCCTCTCTCTAAGGTTTGGTTCCTCTAAAGGCAACCAAGATATCATCAGCCTTCATAGGGCAACCACTATCATCCACTTAGGTCGCATCATCCTCTACTATCCACTGTTCCTAAGTCTCGAAACCTAAGCTTCCAACTTTCCTATTGGGTTCTTGCTTTCTCTCTCTAGAGCTAACTCCACATCCAGCCCTACTACTAGAGGTCCCCTCTCCATGAAGGCTCATGCTCACAAGCATACCCCTATGTGGGTGAAGCCTATGCTCAACTCATGTTAGGCTCGAGATTATCCATATGCTTATCTCATAAGCCATCCATCATATCCTTCTGGCCTTAGCTTTAACCTACTGTTCACATTACTGATGTACTCAGGGTGCAAGCTATATCCTACTTGCAACAGCCCATAAGGTTTATATAGGTTCATCTCTAACCTTATCCAGGAAGGAGCTATCCTTTGCTCAAACATGCACGATCCTTCTCAGGGTTGGGGTGCCAAAGGTGCTAGGCCATCTAACCTCTCATGGCTCCTATGACAAACCATAGGCATGTCCATCCAAACACCCAGTCTACCATGACATCTAATCTCATCATGTCTCTCTCTCTCTAACCTTCTCTTAGGGTTAGGGTTAACATCATCCTCAAAGGATGTACAAGGTCTCTACGTTCAATGGAGGTCTATACCTCCAATACTAACTCTCTTACTCATCCTCCTGACAAGGAGGTGTATTCTCAGATTTCTCCTGAGGGCTATGACAACTCGTGTCATATGACCTAGGCATGTATCTATTCTTTAGTTTGCACTTAATCTATTAAGCTTATGTCTATGACATCTTATTTACATGCTTTTCATTAGTTTGGTGGAGGATTCCTTAGTCCTTATTAACCTTACCCATACCTCAAGAGGGTGAGGAGAAGAGAGAAAACCCTAATCCTTAAGGTCCTTAACAGAATTTGAGTTGAGAAGGGATGAACAAGATGAGAGAGTCCTAAAGGTATCTTATTTCGAATCATACCCTAAGACTTTAGCCAGGCAGTCACACGGATCTGGGAGTCCTCGTATTCTGACTAGCTGTGTGGAGGAAAATATTGCCAGCCCCCGGTCGTGATCCTTTTCTAGACATCTCTCTCTTTCGGATAATCCTCTAATAACTCCCTTAGGTTCTACAGAATTTGTAAAATTTAATAATTATTAAAGATTACTTGAGGAACCTATGCTCTGATACCAATTGTAACGACCCCACCTCCCAGTAACCCCCAATTAAGGGAGACCGAAAGGTCGGTGCCGTTATCCAATTAAAAGGATCAAAGGTTCGACAAATAATCAATAAAAATTATGAAATTCTACTAACTAACTAAAATTTGGTATAAAATTAAAACTTTACTTACCTTTGAAAACCTTGGGAATCTATCTATCCAAGTTTGAATCCACTCTAACTAATCCTCCTTGCACTTTATGTTTTACTTTCACAATGTGTCACTTTACTATTTGTTCTTTCAATTGTTGTTCCTAAAACGCCGACAAAACGTCGGTCAGTATATTGAAATATACTGGTATGTGGGAACAACCAAAATCTTGCAAATATGGCTAACAATTTAATAATCACAATCAAATTAATTAACAAGCCAAATTACACTTTTCAGTATGACATTCTCCACCACTTTTGCCCTAACCCTGGCATACCCACCTTAAGGTGCCCTTTGCCAATGACTTAAGGCCACCTTCTCAATCCCGAGCTTGGTGCCTGGGGGTCACCACTCAAGGTGCCCACTAGTCATGCAATATAATAGGCCACCTTCTTAATCCCGAGCTTGGTGCCTGGGGGTCACCACTCAAGGGGGTCCATTGGTCTACCCATCTGTGCCTGACCTTTGGCATCATCCATCAGGGTGGCATGTAGGTGCGAGAATACATACTACTATCTTTAATGTGATAATCATAGTGACTTTATGATTTGCAAATATGAACATCCAACAGATAGTTTGCATTCAATATGAGGAAACATTCGGAAAACCCTCGGGAAACTAAGGCGGTTATTCGTAATTTAACCACATACCTGATCCAGAGCAACTTGATTGTCCAAGCAATAAGGATAAAGAATCAATCAACAAGCAATCAACAATATCCTGAAATTAATTCATGTGGTCCAAGTGTTATAGTTTATCCAAAACATTCTAAAGCTAGACTTGGATTCCACCTTAGGCTTTCTAGATCACATTAGGGTTTTATTAGGGTTTTTGCCTCCATAACGCTTTTATCATATTATATGCCCTCTTAGTTCATAAACCCTAATTTCAACATCATAAGCCCAATTAAAGACGATTATTTCTCTTTTATACTAAAACTACCTTCTTTATCCTTTGAAGTTATTTCAAGGTCATTATACTCAATCATCATCTTTAATTTCTTTCAGATTAACAACTCATAATTCATGATGGTCTAATTCCCATATGAACTCTATTTATTATTAATTCTACCTTGATTCAATCGAAAACCCTAATTTCTATATTAAGGTTATCTATCCACAAATTAGGGACTTTAATGCTCGAAATAGCATATTCTTACTTTAATCATGAAATTAATCAATTAAAGCCATTAATAGTCGAATTAATCAACATTAGGGTTTCAAGGCCCATTAAAGTACATTCATGCATATGAAACTCTAAATTAACTAATTATATGCAAAGTTCGTCCTTTTTCTTCCTAATATTCCCTTTTATCATTAACAGTCTAATATCAACTTTAATCATCTATTAAACCCTACTAATCACTTTAATCACATATCAAAATAGGGTTTCTTAATCAGCATTACATTAAAGTTAATAACTTCCATGAATTGCAAAAGGATTCAGGTTTCAATTATATTTTTAATGGATTCCTCTCGTTTTTCTGAGCAATTTTCATATTTTGCATGTTCTCATCGGAGCTACCAATATTTAGATATAATTTTTGCAATAAACACTTACTCTGGCCAATCAGCGTGTGCCACGTCACCCCTTGCATGCATGTTGCTCGTTGGGTTTGAAAACATTTCGAATTGTCATTTATACCCCCGAGCGGCTCCTGGTCTCTTCTCAACACTGAAGGGTAAATCTGTCCAAAGTCGGCTCGTCCCCTTCCTCCGCGCACCCTAGCGCAGCCGTGGTAGGCAAGGAGCAGGTGCAGCTGGGCCGCCCTCCTCGGACATCATTGGCCACCGGAATTCGATCCCAGACCTCCGCCGGACCTCCCCGCACTTCAGGGTGCCCTCGGCTGGGGTCCAAGGGTAGCAACTCATGCAGGCCACGTCCGCGACCACCTGCAAGCTTTGCGGCCAAGCTGCGACGGTCGAGCCTAGGTTTGGGCACGGTGACGACAGCAAAGCATCTCCCTGACATCGCGGTACCTCCCTTAATGATCGTGGTGACCCCACGCGTCCCCGCTGTCCAGGGTTAGTGCCAAACCTTCTTGTTAGGATTTTCATGTCATCAAGAAGGAGAAGAGAGATATAAGGATGGGATTTCTCTAATCTTTGAATCTAGGGTTTCTTCCCTTTTTATAGGGGATTGTTTCCACGTCCTAAGATGATCATCTAAGAGGGGACAAGACCTCTCTTATAAGGAATCCTATTCCTTCCATGAGAAGCAAGCTTCTCTCTCTCTCTTACTTTCTTTTATTATTCCTTCTTCTTTGGATATTGGGATTTCGAAAATCATCCCTCTTATTCCCTTTGTTCTTTCTTTTTAAACCATTAGCATGAAATCATATTTCCTTTAATAACAATTACTTTTTTTTAGCAATACCATGTAATACATTAATGGTATACTCACATTATCTTCTTATTTTGGTATTTTCTCTTTCTTTCCTCTTTATTGGGGTTCCTTGGACCCCAAGAAACTCTAATATTTCGAAATCCTTTTATTGGATACTCATTATCCTTCTAGATGCATCTAAATGCATTATTCTTCATTATTTCTCATTATCTTGTTTATTTCTTATTAAAATAGTTCTTTCTGAGGATTTCTCTTTATTTCCCTTTTTTTTCCTCATTGGTATCCCTTTTATCATAAGCAATCCTTGGGATACGAAATTCCACCAAGGATCACTTAATTATACCTCTTTTTACTTATTTTCCACATTTCATCAATATTTTCAATTTCTTTCTTAATAAAGAAATACTTAATTGATCTCTTCTTTTCTTATTGCTCTCTTTATGCAACTTTGGACTCCTTGGTACCCAAGGAACCCAAGAGGCACGAAATCCCTCCTTGGATTTGCCTTCTAGAGGTTTCTACCTCTTTCTTTTCTCAAATATTCAATTATTCATTAATTAATTGAATTTCCTTGTTATTGGGCCCAATAGCCAATAAAGCCCACAAATCAAACAACAAGGCTATTTTAAATGAAATCCATTTATTCACTACAAATTATATTATTTGTCCAAAAATCTTTAATATGAGAAATTACATTTCTCACCAAATGAACCCAAAATTTGGGGTTGTAACAAATTTCCTTTTCTTCCTTAACTTTATATCTAGTATGACATTAATTGAAAACAAATTTTCAACATATCTATTTTCCTTATAGGGTGACTTACTCACAGTCCAGTTGTCTATTAACTCTAATTTTTTTTCTTTAACTGGACCAAATAATACACTGTGTGTATCGTATGTAAAGTAATTAAATATTCTCAAATTCATATTGTTAGAATAAATCTTATTTATTTTATTGTGTCATATTGGAATAATTGTCTTAGCTCATTAGGTTTAAGTTTGCTTCCCATGTACTGGACTCCTTTTCTATACAAAGGAGAAGAGTGTTCCTTCTATCATCAATAAGAAATATCTCATTGGTCTCCATCTTATTTCATGCATGGTATAAGAGCATCGATCCTGCATAATTTGCAATCAAACACATGATTCCAATGGTTAATAATCATAAACATGTTGATTGACTCTATGATTGAGCGACCAGAATGTTTGATCAACCAATCATATTGATTGGGTCATTAGATCAATTGATAATTGAGACTTCCACTAGATACAAGTGACCTGATCACATTGATTGGGTCAATAGATCAACTAATTGCCAATTAATTGATTGTTATTTCCAATGGATACACAACGATAGGGAAAGTATGAAATTTGAAAGCAAGTCAGATCTAAATATGTACTATTGTGGTAGGTCGATCAGCTAATGTGATTGGTGATCAAGGGTTGTGATTCTCATCACAAAGTTGATCGATCAATCATAAATCCAGTCTTAGTTTTTAGCATTAAACTATTTTTTAGATTGCAATTACAAAAGGAATTGGAATCATATTTTTTCAAACCCATGACTCTCCAATATAAAGGGGAAATGTCACAAAGAGTGAGACACAATTCCTATTACAACTTGTGAGACAAGTTGGTCATCGAACTTTTATCTCTTTGAGAGAAAATAACCCTAGGACTACCCTCAAGATAGGAGAAGAAAGGGAGTTTCAGGATGACTAACACTTTGACAACTCCATTCCTACTTCAACTTTGAGGTCAAGATTATGCACCACATTCTCCCTCATCCATGTGAACCATGTAGAGGACAAGGAACATGTTCAGAGGCTTGGATAACAAGTTCTAGTAGATGAAAACAAGTTGCTTCTTGGTGGAGAATCCAGATCAATTGGTGTTTATCTAGATTTTTTGGTGGTTGTTCTAGATCTAGATCCATAGGATTGAGTTCTTCACTAACATAAAATGGGTGTACTTGTTGGACAAGTAGTTTACGTAAAGGCATCTCCTTTATACCCTCTTATGTCTTTCATGTTGGGTTTTGTGGAAGGAAACATGTGCGGCGGAAGAAACAAAATAAAATATGTTTCCACGCAACCCACAATAGGATCTCCTCAACAACATCATATTCAGAAAGAGTGTTCACGGGATATACATTGTCACATAGCAACTCTGACGAGGTCTCACTGCATGATAGTGTGCAATGCTCCTGGCTTACATAGATGGTACTTCTTTCCCATCCTCCGAACATGTCGCGGGAAGATCCGAAAGTGCTCCTTTCATGCGGTGATATACGCCACTAGTAGCGCGTGTGGACAGTCATTGACGTCCTCTAAATATAGGTGTCTCAGCGTCTGCATCTCTACTTCATCCACGTAGATGAACTGGAACCCCACGTCGTGCTTCCTAAGTCAACAGGAAGGAGTAGTCTTTATGCAATGATGTGCTAGCGTCACTGTGCTCTCCTTTCTCTCCTGAGGTCAGTGATGGTCAGGGTTTACATATGTGAGCATAAACTGAAAAGCCTCTCTCAATATCTTGTAAAGATATCGACCATCAAGCCCCTTTAAAAAGGATATAAAAGGAAGCAGAGTTTCCTAAACCCATCGGTAAATAGAAAGACTATGTTAATTAAAACACTCATGGAATAATTGGAATATTCGAGAAATAATTAATTGACCAATTAATCGTATTAATTGATTAATTAATATCTAACTCCATGTAATTGCTCGGGATGGCTCTATGGGCGTACATACCAACAGACTCCCACTTGCACTTAGAGCCAGTCACTCCAATTAATTGGTTCAAATATTTTAAAATATTCCATTATTATTCTAATGGATTACATAAATATTTTAGTAATCAATGTGATTCGGAATAATTCTAATCAAATCCACAATTATACTCCTATTCCAACACATCCTATGTGTGTAACCCGGTAGGCTCCAAATTACGTTGGTAGTGATATCCATAATCGTATTATGATTTTACAAGTAATGATTGGTATCTAGCAAGTCTTCATTGTCACCCATGAACTTGGAGAAGTTGGAGAACAACTTAACCTATCATTCATGGCTGGTGTTATAGTGATTGTATAGTTCCTTTATTGCTGATATTCATATTGAACTCCAGTCATGGAATTGTTATCCTCTTCAATGTTCAATCCATATTCCTTGAAATAGAGTAGATTTTCTGAGATATATGTAAGCTCAATATCACATATTGACTCACACCAGCACGACGATGCATTTTTCAATCTAGCTTATCAAGTGGTTGGAATATCAAACTCCCGTAGGAAGGAAAAATTCCAACTACATCACTCACATTCATCCCCATGTGTCACAATGCACCCAAGCACCATGTTTATGGCAATCCTTATTTAGGACCACGGTGGATGATGTCAAGGTACATTGAATGACATGTGATAAGTATAGTGACTTTAGGTCTAAGAACCATAATCACCACCATCAATATGAGATGTGACTCTAACTACCAATAATGGTATCCATGTGTCACTCTCAAGGTGAGTCTGTCCGATACACTATTCTCTAACAAGTATCTATGTATTTGGTTTGTTATCTCCATATCATGGATAATGAAATTCTTCCATCAACCAACGCACATTTTGATCTTATGTGTTATTGATGTCTATGGATATTTCCACCATAATAATTGATTAGGGACAAAACAAGAATATATACTCTTGGCATACATATTATCTCATTGTTTAGGTCATCAACCTGAAGACATATGTCATTAAGTATATTATTCTATAAACATCTATAAGTTTTTTTATCATCTCACAATATAAAACATATACATATAGATTGGAAAATTGCCTTTATTGATATGATCAATATAGTATTACATTACATAGTATCCCATTACAATCATAAAATGATACTCTCTATGGGAAGACATACCAACAGATTCTCTCTTGCACTTATACCCAATCACTCATGAATCTCAATCCAAGTGATCGAACATGTCCATCATGTTTCTGCTGTGAAAGTACTTTTGTGAGTGGGTCAGCCATATTGCTTTCTGTAGGTACTCTGCAAATCTTCACATCTCCTCATTGTACGATCTCTCGTATGAGATGGAACCGCCATAGAATATGTTTGGAATGTAGGTGCGATCTTGGTTCTTTATCCTATGAAATTGCTTTGTTTTTGTCGCAAAACAACTCAATTGCATCACTAGCACTTGGAACCGCTCCAAGTTTTGAAATTAACTTCTTGATCCACACAACTTCCTTTGCATCATTAGATGCGGCAATATATTCATCCTCTGTTGTAGAATCCACAACTGTCTCTTGCTTGGAACTCTTCCAACTCACATCTTTGTTGTTCTGGTAAAACACAAATCCAGATTGTGATGTATAGTCATCTTTGTCAGTTTAGAAGCTTGCATCAGTGTAACCCTTTACCACAAGCTCTTCCTCACCTCCATATACCAAGAATTGATCCTTAGTCCTTCTCAAGTACTTGAGGATGTTCTTTATTATTTTCTAGTGGCATTCACTTGGATCTGACTGATACTGGATCGTCATGCTCAAAGCATACAACACATCAGGACGAGCACATAACATCGTGTACATGATTGATCCAATTACTGATGCATATGTAATCTTACTCATGTGTGCCCGTTCATCACATGAACTAGGACATTGGTCTTTAGAGATCGTAACCCCATGGGACATGGGCAAGTAACCTCTCTTAGGACCCTCCATGCCAAACCTATTTAGCACCTTGTCAATGTATGTGCTTTGGCTTAGGCCTAAAAGCCTTCTAGATCTATCTCTATAGATCTTGATTCCTAGTATATAGGATTCTTCTCCTAAATCCTTCACAGAAAAGGTCTTCCCCAGCCAACCTTTTACTGTCTGAAGAGTAGGGGTGTCATTTCCCATCAATAGTATGTCATCCACATACAATATGAGAAATATGACTATGCTCCCACTAACCTTTTTGTAAACACAAGGTTCATATTTATTTTGACTAAAGACAATTTTTTTGACGACTTCGTCAAAATATAGATTCTAGCTCTGAGATACTTGCTCAATCCATAGATTGACCTTTGTAGCTTACATACTTTATTGGCTTCCTTTAGATTGATAAAACCTCAGGTTGTGTCATGTACACATCCTTGAGTAAATTCCCATTAAGGAATGTCATTTTAACATCCATCTGCCAAATCTCATAGTCATGCTAAGCTATAATGGCAAGCATGACCTGATGGATTTAACTATGGCAACTGGTGAGAAGGTCTCGTCATATTCAACACCTTTAATTTGATAGAATCATTTCACAACCAATCTACCTTTATAGGTTTGAACATTTTCATCCATGTCGGTCTTCTCCTTGAAGACCCACTTGCACCCTATGGGTTTTACCCCTTTAGGTGGATCCACCAACGTCCATACCTTGTTGGCGTACATGGATTCCATCTCAGATCGCATGGCTTCTGTGGGCTCTGATCTCCAAAGTCCGAGATGAACACATGAACTTCGAAGTAAACATAGCGGAAGCGATTCGTTTAGCAGCAGAATACCAAAAATCAGCGGAAATTAAAACTTTTTGAGATAAGACATTGAAACCATAAAAACTCCTTTCATAGATTCAAGATAAACTGTTTACATCTCTGTTAATTACTTCTTGAGTAATTATACACATCATGCTACAAAATCTCAAGAGACGAATCAAAACTCAGACCATGACTCCAAGGACCTGAGAGTACAGAGGACGCATAGGACTGACTATCTATCTATATAACTCAGCAGTCTGAATCTCCACCTGAGATTTACTGCTACTCCGGGTACTGCTGCTGCTGATACTGGTTACCTAGAGATTGGTCCCTTCGTCCTTGGCGACCACCTAAAAAGTTGAAATCTACGGGGTGAGACAATTTTAAATAATTGTCCCAATGGGAGTTATAACTCTTCGCCAGAAACATGATTATTACAGAATAAGAGAATAACAGTACACAAAGAAGTCATATATCTTTTAGGAGTAGTTAGAACAATGTTTCACAGATTGTAATCTATTCCTCCTACTAGAAGCAAAGCATCTCTAAGACAACCCACATATCTCTTTTCTTTTAGAAATAAAAGGACATGTATAACATCTATTTATTATAAACCCATCATCACCACACTGGCTCTCTTCAAGCTTAGATCATATATCCATCACCTGGCATTATAATAATAAGGGATATCATGGCATGTAGCCATACCCTTTCCTACAAGGTGTTAGGATTCCAAATCCACAACATAACTGTATGATTAGTACACATGAAATCATACTTAACCATACTCAAGTGACACAAGGGTTATTTACATTCATCACCCATAAATCTGCAGTTAAGCCTCTCATAGGATTATCTTGTAATAGAATTTCACATAGTAACACTCTATATTAGGATCACATTTGATAATTTAACATAGGGATATCAATCCCTAAACATCTTATCACTAAGAATTCGGAAAGTGAGAGTTCAAACCCCTGGACTAATTATAACATTTATTACCAATACCATATTATTTTATCTGGTCATCTAAATAATATGACCTTTGATGATCATCAGTGCATATTACTCATGACTCATTCAACCTATCAAACTCATAAGTTATCACTTATCAGATAACATACATGTTCTTGAATATTAAACATTAGCATAGCAGCTAAGAAAGAAGGATACTAAATGTAACAAGTCTAACTTACATCAATTACCATTTCTCAATTCTCTCATCACAAGTCATCTGTTAAGCATGACCTTGATGGTACTCATGGCTCTCACAGCCTATCAAACTCATAAGATGCCACTAACAAGGCACCAGGATATATCACTATTCATAAAGCTAACAACATGCTTTTAATGAATATAGCATCATTATCCATACCTGGATATGATCATCCTCATATAGGAACCTGCACGGTCAATTCAACTGATAACAGTAAATAACTCATTTAAAGAAGTTGTATCTCCCTACTCATACGAGAGCTAGGTTTCCCTGATTTTCATCAATTAGGGTTTACTATTCATCATACATGTCATCACCCTAGAATTAGGGTTTACTATTCACCTCATGGTGAATAGATCTCATAACATCACCATGTACGAGAAACATCATCATTAAAGACCCCAGATAAGATTAAGATTCATCAATTATCTTAATTAGGGTTTCCATGATTTCACATAGTGGATCATACCCTATTCATGCACATTCATGTATATTGAAGGTATTTTACTTGAGTTTCCACCATAAATGGTACTTTGTCTCTCCTCTCACTAGTAGATGGTGATTACACCACTCTACATTAGGTTGGGTTAAGTCCTCTTTGATCTTCATAAACCAAATCACCACTATCAAGTGATTAGGGTTTGATTAGAACAAGGTATCACTGAATTGAACCTCTCAGGGGCATTTGGTAAAATTACCCATAAATCTTCATCATGGGTCGATTCATTAGTCACTTAGTCCCTTAGTATTTTAGGTTACCATTATGGTTTAGATTAGATCATCATTGAACCAATTATACCTTTAAGTGGTTAAGTATAAACAACCATGAAAATCTCCAATTAGGTTAGGGTTTAACCTTCAACCTTCAACCCATTTGAACCCTCAAATGAGTGTGGACTCACTGAGTTGAAATGGGTGTGAACCCATTTAAGATGAAACGGGTGTGAACCCATTTGAGATGAAACGGGTTGAACTCGTTTGGATTGAAACGGGTTGAACTCGTTTGGATTGAAACGGGTTGAACTCATTTGGATTGAAACGGGTTGAACTTGTTTGGATTGAAACGGGTTGAACTCTTTTGGATTGAAATGGTTTGAACTCGTTTGGATCTAAATGAGTGTGGACTCGTTTGGGTCTAAACGAGTGTGGACTCGTTTGGGTCCAAACCGCATGGATATGAAAGGTGATACAAAGGTTATTATTAAATAGGATTTCCTATGTTGAAGTCTTCAATTGGCCCAAGCCATGTTAACCACTTATAAATTTAGTCAAAAAGGATGAGCCTCAATCAATTGGACACCAATTTTACCTTCAATTGAAAGCCAATTAGGGTTAAGTCTAACTCAATTAAGGTTTCCAAACGGCTACTCATCAATTTTCATCAATGTGAATCAAAACAAGGTTGAGCCTATCAATTGAACTCCAAATGGGCCCAAACTTGGCCCAAACGGTCTTGAGATCGTTTGGATGATCTCCAAACGGTCTTGAGACCATTTGCCCAAAGTTTGACTAAAAATTAAGGTGATTTGATAAGGGTTGAGTCCTAATTAGATTACAAATCAGCACTTTTCATCAATTATCAACATCTTGTGATTGGACCCTCAAACCATCAAATTTCTTTAACCCTAGACCTCCAAACGGTCTTGGGGTGTCACTAAACGAGTGTGAGATCGTTTGGATGAACCCTCAAATGGTTTTGAACCCGTTTGGGTCCTTCAACCCAACACTCAACAAGATCTATATTGAAAATCAGCAATTTTAACCCGATTAGGGTTAGGGTGTTGAACTGCCTTCAACTCTTAATTGGTTATGAATTAAATTATGATTATTTGGAGAAATGAAATTCAATATATTATGAACAGGAATCCCAAACGTTCAATGCTTGGTCAACTCATTCAAATGGGTTGGAACCCGTTTGCCCAAAAGGTTCAATTTGATTAGTTTGGAAAATCAGCACTTAATTTAATTCGATTGCCTAATTGATTGACCTTCAACCTACGATTCCTTTTGAAATAACCCCTAAAATTAGGTGGGTCATTAGTCTACATAATTGTGAACAGGAAACCCAAACGGTCAATGCTTGGTCAACGCCCTCAAATGGGTTGGAACCCGTTTGGCCAAACCGACCTATTGAACCCGTTTGCCCTTCAAACGGTTGGTCAAGAAGGGGGGGGATCATAAGATCGTTTGATAAAGTTGGATAAGGACCAACATAGGTATTAACGCCCTCCATCTTCAACCTTGAAACAAGGTCTGTTATTCATGAAAAAGCTTGCAAGAGTGTAAAGAATGATGGGGAAGAAGAACTAAGCTTAAAAAGCAAGAACAAGGATATGCATAATAAAGCTAGGAGTTTAGAATTATAAAACCCACCTCAAACGTGGTTCCTAGAGCTCCAAGCTTCCAAGCTTCAATCCTTTAATGGCTTCTTGAGCTCCATAGGTCATCCAAGATTGTTTCTTCAAGGAAGAGATGGGGAAGATCGGCTAGAACAAGAAACCTAAGTGAGTTAACCATAGAACCAACCTTTTAAGAAGAATTCCTCCATGAATTCGAGCTAGAAGATGGTCCAAGCTTACCTAGCTTCTCCTTGGTCGTCTTCCTTCTCCAGAGCTCTGTTCTAAGTCGGTCCAAGCAAGGGAATAAGAAAGGAAGTGAAGGAAACGTTCCTTTGCAAACAAAGGAAGGGTGTATGTATATATCTTGGGGTCATTTCCAACATAAGGACAACTAGTTTCTCCTTTTCTCTACTAGGTCCCGCTTTTCTTTTAGGCACGTCCCTCCTTCTTATTTCTAAGGTAAAACTCCTTTTAAAACCAAGAATTAAAGGCAAGGAAGGTCAACTTATCACTAAGGTGCACATATATATAAGGTTCTCCTTACTTACAACTTGGTGATTTAATTACAAAGGTACTCCTTATTATATGATTATTCAAAAGAAGTGCCTTCCTTAATTATAGTAACTTTAAATGATGTCAAAAGTCATAAAAGATATTCTAGAAAGTGTATTTTACAAGTTGCACCCCATAATTTGGGTAAACTGCATTTTACTCCAAATTAGGGTTTTTAAGCATAAGGATCATTCCATAAGCTGCATCTTGATACCCAAGCTTGGGAAATCCATTATACTTCATCATATTCATCCTTAGGTTGCCTCAACATTAAAAGAACATAAAACATATGTAATTTGCAAGTTAACCCCTCATATTGGGTAAATTGCACATAGGTCCATGTATGCAAAACAATACTACAACATTGTTCATAGGGGACAGAAATGGAAACATATGTTCCCTAGAAGCTTTAATTACATACTAAAGGATAATTACAAACATCTAATTTCATAATTAGGCAAAACACCTAGGGTTAGCTCATAACCCAGGTCAGGGGTGTTACAAATTATAAACTCCTAACAAGGATTTCGTCCCCGAAATCCCAGGGAAAGGAAGAACAGATTGATCATAATGATGATATTATGGGTTTGTAATTTGTACAAAGTCCCTTTTGTTAATTACTTCTTATCACTATTTATGCTTGTGTAAAGCATAAACCTCTAACATAAGATGTCCATACTTTTTGAAAGGAAAAAGCATAAAAGAACATTCTTCCAAAACTACTCAAGAATGCTTATCATCAGAGGAACATACATACCTTAACAGAGATATTTTACTCATTATATTATCTCAAAGGCTTCACTGAAGGAGTTCATTGAGTATGCTTACTAAGTAGTTACTGAGGAAATTCACCGAGTATATTCACTAAGTTTGTTCACTAAGTATATTCACTAAGTATTCACTGAGTATGTTCACTGAGTATATTCGCTAAGTATTCACTGAGTATGTTCACTGAGTATATTCGCTAAGTATTCATTGAGTATGTTCACTGAGTATATTCACTAAGTATTCACTGAGTATGTGCACTGAGTATATTCACTAAGTATTCACTGAGTATATTCACTAAGTATTCACTGAGTATGTTCACTGAGTATATTCACTAAGTATTCACTGAGTATGTTCACTGAGTATATTCACTAAGTATTCACTGAGTATGTTCACTGAGTATATTCACTAAGTATTCACTGAGTATGTTCACTGAGTATATTCACTAAGTATTCACTGAGTATGTTCACTGAGTATATTCACTAAGTATTCACTGAGTATGTTCACTGAGTATATTCACTAAGTATTCACTGAGTATGTTCACTGAGTATATTCACTAAGTATTCACTGAGTATGTTCACTGAGTATATTCACTAAGTATTCACTGAGTATGTTCACTGAGTATATTCACTAAGTATTCACTGAGTATGTTCACTGAGTATATTCACTAAGTATTCACTCAGTATGTTCACTGAGTATATTCACTAAGTATTCACTGAGTATGTTCACTGAGTATATTCACTAAGTATTCACTAAGTATGTTCACTGAGTATATTCACTAAGTATTCACTGAGTATGTTCACTGAGTATATTCACTAAGTATTCACTGAGTATGTTCACTGAGTATATTCACTAAGTATTCACTGAGTATGTTCACTGAGTATATTCACTAAGTATTCACTGAGTATGTTCACTAAGTATATTCACTTAAAAGATTCGCTCAGCTTTTCTCATTTAATTTTTTTCCTATACTCTCTAGATTGTTTTAGAATAATTACCTGATCAGAGTAATCAAAAGATAACAATTTAGGAGTTTCATACTGGCCTTATATACAATAACCATATACCTGGCCAGGGTATATGAGCATTGAGATTAGGTAGTATGTATTTTGCTTATCATCATATTCCTCGTTCTTCATATCATTATACACACAGAATTTACCATACTAGATTATTCTTCAGGTATCACATCTATATTTCATCCTTTTCATACATAGTTTAAGGGAAATTATAAATTGTTTTAAAGAATACTGAGTAAGATACAAGTTCTTATCTCCCTTGTGTCCTTTAGGGACTTAGACAAGGAATTCAAAAGTAGCAAATTTACATATCTTTTACACATAGAATCCTGATATGTAATATTAAAACAAAACTTATTTCATCTGACCTGTATGGGACGTTTGTCCACGTCCTCTATTATTATAGAGCCTCCCTTGTGAGCCTTGTAGAATCTGTCCTTGGGGCCGAGTCATTATTGTATTCCTGTCTGGACAATCCCTTGCCAGGTGTCCCGGCTGTCTACATAGGTAATAGATTCTGGGGGCAAAGTGTCTATACGATCCAGTTACTGATGCTGATGCTATGTCGGAGGGTCCTCTTGGAATACTATTATGATCCCTACTTCCACTTGACACCCATTGTGTCTGGGTAGGAATTCCTGACAAAGCTGATGGTGTAGAAAATCTTGGTTTCTTAAAACTTTTAGGCCCTTGTTCTTGAGGCTGGGTGTACATCTTCTTACTACTTGTCTGTTGTTTCATGGTTTCTGACCTCTCTATCCTTCTTACTGACTCCACAAAGGTGGCAAACCTTTCTCTATTCTCTAGGGCAGACACAGGAGTGGCTAGTTCAGAGTTCAAGCCCTTTTCAAAGTTCGAATTCTTTCTTCATCGGTAACTGCCATTTGTGGACAAAACCGTAGTAACTCCATGAACTTAGATTCATACTCACTAACGTTCATGTGTCCTTCTGTGATCTTCTCAAATTGAGAGATCTTATCACCTAGATACGTCCTAGGGAAGTATCTATTGACGAATTCTCGTCGGAAAACCTCCCATCCTATTTCTTCGCCTGGTCTCTTATCCTCCTCTATCATCCACCAATTACCACCACTGCCTTTTAGGAGGTATACCGCATGTTTTACCTTTTCAACTTCAGGAATATCAAGGATCCTGAAAGCCTTTTCCAGCTCTGTCAACCATAGATCAGCATCTACTGGGTCAGATGTACCAGCATAGTCTATGGCTCCCACCCGGCGAAGTCTCTCGAAAGTCTTGCCAGCTCCATAACCTTCCTGATGGGCTGGTACCCTAGATGCAGATGGTGGCACCCTATCTTCTATGTGTGTTATGGCTGTCAGAAACTTATCAAATAAGGCATGGATAGCTGGGTCAAACTGGGGTGGCTCCCTGGGTTGCTCAGGTAAGGGTTGCTCCATTTCTGGGTGCCTTTCACCTCACTGTGGTGCAGCAACGCTACTTTCCACCACGTACTCTTCATGTGGCTCAGACATCCTTATATATCTTCTTCTCCTGAGGAGCAGAAGGTTCTATTAGATAAGGAAGGAACACTAAGGATAGACTCGACATCCTAAGTCCTATTTCTCTGTAGACTCAGCGAACCTAGAGATCTGATACCACTAATTGTGGGCTCTGATCTCCAAAGTCCGAGATGAACACATGAACTTCGAAGTAAACATAGCGGAAGCGATTCATTTAGCAGCGGAATACCAAAAATCAGTGGAAATTAAAACTTTTTGAGATAAGACATTGAAACCATAAAAACTCCTTTCATAGATTCAAGATAAACTATTTACATCTCTTTTAATTACTTCTTGAGTAATTATACACAGCATGCTACAAAATCTCAAGAGACGAATCGAAACTCAGACCATGACTCCAAGGACCTGAGAGTACAGAGGACGCATAGGACTTACTATCTGTCTATATAACTCAGCAGTCTGAATCTCCACCTGAGATTTACTGCTGCTCCGGGTACTGCTGCTGCTGATACTGGTTACCTGGAGATTGGTCCCTTCGTCCTTGGCGACCACCTAAAAAGTTGAAATCTACGGGGTGAGACAATTTTAAATAATTGTCCCAACGGGAGTTATAACTCTTCTCCAGAAACATGATTATTACAGAATAAGAGAATAACAGTACACAAAGAAGTCATATATCTTTTAGGAGTAGTTAGAACAATGTTTCACAGATTGTAATCTATTCCTCCTACTAGAAGCAAAGCATCTCTAAGACAACCCACATATCTCTTTTCTTTTAGAAATAAAAGGACATGTATAACATCTATTTATTATAAACCCATCATCACCACACTGGCTCTCTTCAGGTTTAGATCATATATCCATCACCTGGCATTATAATAATAAGGGATATCATGGCATGTAGCCATACCCTTTCCTACAAGGTGTTAGGATTCCAAATCCACAACATAATTGTATGATTAGTACACATGAAATCATACTTAACCATACTCAAGTGACACAAGGGTTATTTACATTCATCACCCATAAATCTGCAGTTAAGCCTCTCATAGGATTATCTTGTAATAGAATTTCACATAGTAACACTCTATATTAGGATCACATTTCATAATTTAACATAGGGATATCAATCCCTAAACATCTTATCACTAAGAATCCGAAAAGTGAGAGTCCAAACCCCTGGACTAATTATAACATTTATTACCAATAGCATATTATTTTATCTGGTCATCTAAATAATATGACCTTTGATGATCATCAGTGCATATTACTCATGACGCATTCAACCTATCAAACTCATAAGTTATCACTTATCAGATAACATACATGTTCTTGAATATTAAACATTAGCATAGCAGCTAAGAAAGAAGGATACTAAATGTAACAAGTCTAACTTACATCAATTACCATTTCTCAATTCTCTCATCACAAGTCATCTGTTAAGCATGACCTTTATGGTACTCATGGCTCTCACAGCCTATCAAACTCATAAGATGCCACTAACAAGGCACCATGATATATCACTATTCATAAAGCTAACAACATGCTTTTAATGAATATAGCATCATTACCCATACCTGGATATGATCATCAACATATAGGAACCTGCACGGTCAATTCAACTGATAACAGTAAATAACTCATTTAAAGAAGTTGTATCTCCCTACTCATACGAGAGCTAGGTTTCCCTGATTTTCATCAATTAGGGTTTACTATTCATCATACATGTCATCACCCTAGAATTAGGGTTTACTATTCACCTCATGGTGAATAGATCTCATAACATCACCATGTACGAGAAACATCATCATTAAAGACCCCAGATAAGATTAAGATTCATCAATTATCTTAATTAGGGTTTCCATGATTTCACATAGTGGATCATACCCTATTCATGCACATTCATGTATATTGAAGGCATTTTACTTGAGTTTCCACCATAAATGGTACTTTCTCTCTCCTCTCACTAGTAGATGGTGATTACACCACTCTAC
This sequence comes from Alisma plantago-aquatica, assembly GCA_963693085.1. NCBI lineage: Eukaryota > Viridiplantae > Streptophyta > Magnoliopsida > Alismatales > Alismataceae > Alisma > Alisma plantago-aquatica. The sequence goes on from OY856415.1 coordinate 615,271,062, forward strand.
ATTAGGTTGGGTTAAGTCCTCTTTGATCTTCATAAACCAAATCACCACTATCAAGTGATTAGGGTTTGATTAGAACAAGGTATCACTGAATTGAACCTCTCAGGAGCATTTGGTAAAATTACCCATAAATCTTCATCATGGGTCGATTCATTAGTCACTTAGTCCCTTAGTATTTTAGGTTACCATTATGGTTTAGATTAGATCATCATTGAACCAATTATACCTTTAAGTGGTTAAGTATAAACAACCGTGAAAATCTCCAATTAGGTTAGGGTTTAACCTTCAACCTTCAACCCATTTGAACCCTCAAACAATTGTGGACTCACTGAGTTGAAACGGGTGTGAACCCATTTAAGATGAAACGGGTGTGAACCCATTTGAGATGAAATGGGTTGAACTCGTTTGGATTGAAACGGGTTGAACTCGTTTGGATTGAAATAGGTTGAACTCGTTTGGATTGAAACGGGTTGAACTCGTTTGGATCTAAATGAGTGTGGACTCGTTTGGGTCTAAACGAGTGTGGACTCGTTTGGGTCCAAACCGCATGGATATGAAAGGTGATACAAAGGTTATTATTAAATAGGATTTCCTATGTTGAAGTCTTCAATTGGACCAAGCCATGTTAACCACTTATAAATTGAGTCAAAAAGGATGGGCCTCAATCAATTGGACACCAATTTGACCTTCAATTGAAAGCCAATTAGGGTTAAGTCTAACTCAATTAAGGTTTCCAAACGGCTACTCATCAATTTTCATCAATGTGAATCAAAACAAGGTTGAGCCTATCAATTGAACTCCAAATGGGCCCAAACTTGGCCCAAACGGTCTTGAGATCGTTTGGATGATCTCCAAATGGTCTTGATACCATTTTCTGAAAGTTTGACTAAAAATTAAGGTGATTTGATAAGGGTTGAGTCCTAATTAGATTACAAATCAGCACTTTTCATCAATTATCAACATCTTGTGATTGGACCCTCAAACCATCAAATTTATTTAACCCTAGACCTCCAAACGGTCTTGGGGTGTCACTAAACGAGTGTGAGATCGTTTGGATGAACCCTCAAATGGTTTTGAACCCGTTTGGGTCCTTCAACCCAACACTCAACAAGATCTATATTGAAAATCAGCAATTTTAACCCGATTAGGGTTAGGGTGTTGAACTGCCTTCAACTCTTAATTGGTTATGAATTAAATTATGATTCTTTGGAGAAATGAAATTAAATATATTATGAACAGTAATCCCAAACGGTCAATGCTTGGTCAACTCATTCAAACGGGTTGGAACCCGTTTGCCCAAAAGGTTCAATTTGATTAGTTTGGAAAATCAGCACTTAATTTAATTCGATTGCCTAATTGATTGGCCTTCAACCTACAATTCCTTTTGAATTAACCCCTCAAATTAGGTGGGTCATTAGTATACATAATTTTGAACAGGAAACCCAAACGGTCAATGCTTGGTCAATGCCCTCAAATGGGTTGGAATCCGTTTGGCCAAACCGACCCGTTTGCCCTTCAAACGGTTGGTCAAGAAGGGGGGGGAATCATAAGATCGTTTGATAAAGTTGGATAAGGACCAACATAGGTATTAACACCCTCCATCTTCAACCTTGAACCAAGGTCTGTTCTTCACGAAAAAGCTTGCAAGAGTGCAAAGAATGATGGGGAAGAAGAACTAAGCTTAAAAAGCAAGAACAAGGATATGCATAATAAAGCTAGGAGTTTAGAATTATAAAACCCGCCTCAAACGTAGTTCCTAGAGCTCCAAGCTTCCAAGATTCAAGCCTTTAATGGCATATTGAGCTCCATAGGTCATCCAAGATTGTTTCTTCAAGGAAGAGATGGGGAAGATCGGCTAGAACAAGAAACCTAAGTGAGTTAACCATAGAACCAACCTTTTAAGAAGAATTCCTCCATGAATTCGAGCTAGAAGATGGTCCAAGCTTACCTAGCTTCTCCTTGGTCGTCTTCCTTCTCCAGAGCTCTGTTCTAAGTCGGTCCAAGCAAGGGAATAAGAAAGGAAGTGAAGGAAACGTTCCTTTGCAAACAAAGGAAGGGTGTATGTATATATCTTGGGGTCATTTCCAACATAAGGACAACTAGTTTCTCCTTTTCTCAACTAGGTCCCTCTTTTCTTTTAGGCACGTCCCTCCTCCTTATTTATAAGGTAAAACTCCTTTTAAAACCAAGAATTAAAGGCAAGGAAGGTCAACTTATCACTAAGGTGCACATATATATAAGGTTCTCCTTACTTACAACTTGGTGATTTAATTACAAAGGTACTCCTTATTATATGATTATTCAAAAGAAGTGCCTTCCTTCATTATAATAACTTTAAATGATGTCAAAATTCATAAAAGATATTCTAGAAAGTGTATTTTACAAGTTGCACCCCATAATTTGGGTAAACTACATTTTACTCCAAATTAGGGTTTTTAAGCATAAGGATCATTCCATAAGCTGCATCTTGATACCCAACCTTGGGAAATCCATTATACTTCATAATATTCATACTTAGGTTGCCTCAACATTAAAAGAACATAAAACATATGTAATTTGCAAGTTAACCCCTCAGATTGGGTAAATTGCACATAGGTCCATGTATGCAAAACAATACTACAACATTGTTCATAGTGGACAGAAATGGAAACATATGTTCCCTAGAAGCTTTAATTACATACTAAAGGATAACTACAAATATCTAATTTCATAATTAGGCAAAACACCTAGGGTTAGCTCATAACCCAGGTCAGGGGTGTTACAGCTTCGAGTCATTTCTCACTAGTACAGGAATGGTCTGTAGCGTCGGTTTTTTTAAGCCTGCAGCGTCACTTTATAACCGACGCCTAAGTGGTCGTCGCTATAGAGTTTGATCTATAGCGTCGGTTTATTTGACCAAATAAAACCGACCTTACAGAGTAAACACCGACGCAAAACACTGACCCAGGCGAGAATTTTCTCTACAGAATTTGCTCTATAGCGTCTGTTATTCCAAAAAAACTGACCTTGTAACGATCTCGGTCGACAATTTTCTCGACGATAACGTTTACAGGGTCAGTTTTTTTGGAATAACCGACCATAAAAATTGAATGACCACTTCAGTGTGATCCTCGGTCGAGAAAATTTTCGACCGAAATATTTTCGGTCGACAATTTTCTCGACCGAGAAAGTTTTACAGGGTCGGTTTTTTTGGAATAACCGACCCTAAAGATTGAATGACCACTTCAGTGTGATCCTCGGTCGAGAACATTTTTGACCGAAAATATTTCGTTCGATAATTTTCTCGACCGAGAGAGTTTTACAGGGTCAGTTTTTTTGAAATAACTGACCCTAAAGATTGAATAAAAGACTTCAGAGTAATCCTCGGTCTAGAAATTAGACTTCAGAGTAATCCTCGGTCAAGAAATATCTCGACCGATGATTACCCTGAAGTCTTTTATTCAATCTTTAGGGTCAGTTATTCCAAAAAAACCGACCCTGTAAAACTCTCTCGGTCGAGAAAATTGTCGAACGAAATATTTTCGGTCGAAAATGTTCTCGACCGATGATCACACTGAAGTGGTCATTCAATCTTTAGGGTCGGTTATTTAAAAAACCGACGCTAGAAGTTACGATTTTTTTTAAAAAATTCTGCAGAAAATGAAATAGAACAGAAGAACAAGAAGATTCATATGTTCTGGGAGAGGGGAGCATTGATGCTCAACCGTCACCATTCAAAACCACACATTCATGATAAAAATGATTCATAATCACATAAAAATTTACAAAATGATAGATTGCAAGTCTGAGATGATATTAATCAGATACAAAAGTAAATATGAAAGGGCCACATACATAAATGGAGCTGACATATTTAATCCAATGCTATATTGACTTCATTTAGAAAAGAATCTGACCACTCTTCTCGGAATTCATTCAAGTCCACAAGGGTGTAAGGCTGAGTTGTAAAGATCTGTAACAGAAAATGCACATGCTAATATTTTATAAAATGACTACAATCACTTGTAAATTTATGATGTTATTCTTTATTACCTGACTTATAGTCTGAATGTCATGTGATGCTTGTTTGACAATAGCTTGCATATATTTCATTACATAGTAGCCACAAGCCCAGTCATTATTTTGCATAGGACACTACAAATAACGAATTATACTTAATGTTAGTAAACTACTATAAACAGTAGTTGAGATAACACTATAAGAGTTGACATATTAGAATTGAAAATTAATACATATAAGACTAAGCAGTTGTCAAAGTAGCTACCTTGACATTTTTCAAAGTCAATGTCTTTAATTTTGTTGGTATTTGTCCTCCAGCATCACGAAAAGCCTTTATACCCCTATCAATTAAATAATAGTTGGTAAAATAGAAATTCTAAATAGAAATATAATGTTGAAGCATTGACTAAATTTATACTTACTCCATAGCTGGCAATTTCAGTTTGTGACTCCTTATTGTTTTACCCATTGGGTCAAGATAATAAAGAGTCATCAATTTAGGGGCAATCACCACTTATTCCCAATGTCTACCTCTGAGTAAGAATAAAACAAACATTAAAATAAATAATTTTATTCATTATTAAAATTATATTAAATAATAATACTTACTGCACGTTAAAAGGAATTAGGATAATTTCCTTCCCTTCACTAGCAAAATATTTGAATGCAGTAGAGAAGTACTCATTCACATCCTCCAAATTTATCTCCACTTGACTAGTGATTGAAGGAACTAAGAATCCAACATTCTTTATATCAAAGTTTGTGATCTCAGTATATAAATGGCTGTAAAACATTTGTAATTATTTCCATATATAGAACTAAGCTAAAAATGTGTATTGGAATTTGATATATATATTGATAGATCATTACCTTATCCATACTTATATTACTGAAGTATTTAGCCAATCATACTGGAACAACTCTATAATATCATCAAGAAAAATTAAATTCTCAAAATCCCTCCCAACTGCATCTTCTGTTAAATTGACCAACATTTGTAATCCTGAGCTTTGGTTGGCTAAGTATCGACACAAACATTTACATTTGCTTCCCAATTCGTCGAATGTAGCTTCAAGAATGAAAGATGGCTTGGGCATAGGAGGACGACTAGTAGAATTTTTACTTTTTGGTTTACAAACCTGTTAAATAAATTACATACTTATATTACACGAGTTCATATATGCAGTCAAATATGAAAAATATGGTAGAAATAAGGTATACCTTGTCATTGATAACCAAGTGTCTAGGCCAACCCACCATAGCACCCTCAGCTTCTTCAACTGTACTATATTTAGGATTAGGTATGGGTAGTGGTTTGTCCCCCATTCCGTCATACACAAGATGGATGGACACACGGAAAATGTCATCAGTAATTTGTTGGCAATGCAATGTACCACCAAGGTTGTACACCTTGCCCGGTGCCACAACATTATATTCTGGAACCTCCACTGTAAGTTTATAGTTCATACCAACCTAGATTGAAATAATATAAGTTATATAAGAAATAGTAGAACAGATACATGTTACAACTATATATATTATCATATATTTATCATACTAATAACACAACATATAGAACAAAAACTTATTGCAAATTGTTGTGGTGGGTCATCGGGAGTGCTCCCATGACCTTCTACAACTGGAGTATGGGCTTGTACCTCATCACTTGAGAGAAGCACAGTATGAATAGGTTGAGAAGGTTGAGTAGGCTGAAATGAAGACATTATTTCTTTTACTTTCTGTGCTACTAATGCTTCAAGATCCTCTTGTGTAAGACCTCCTACACGACCTCTTTTAGATTGCGAAGGGCCAAAATAAGACTTGAATCCTATGCCAGCTCCTAATCCCCTAACACGACCAGGATGCTCCTTCGTACCAAGAGCAACTGCTAGTTCATCCATGTAGCCAGTTGGGATGAACTTTCCTTCCTTCCTTTGCTCGTGGAGATCAATCTATTCATAGTTAATAAAAATTTTAAATCACAATATCAATTAGATATAAATACTTAGTTGGGATAAACCTACCATCTTTTGTGCCACCTCCTTAGTTACAGGGTTGACAATTTCACATGCTCGATTCTTTCTAGCATCAATCCATGTCATGTGTCGGGGTGGTCTCTCAACTTGAGTTGTACTAGATTCTTCTCCAGAAGAGGATTGCTTCTCTTGTAGTTGGCGGCGGAAGGCATAACCATCGGGCCCCAAGCGATGGTCATGCACATTTTTAGCCCGTCTTTCCTTTTGATCCTGGTGAATAGCCTGATCATTTAAAATGGGGTATTGCAATTTAGACTTGGAAAACATGTATAAAAAGATTCACCTCCTTAATTGTATAAAATTAAATATTCATACAATACATCACAATCTTTATTACCTGAAACTCTTCCGATCTCCTAGCTGCAACAAATCTTTCCCACACCTCAGGATCTATAAAAATATATACATCTGTAGCTTTCTTATTTTGTTTAGGATTATTTATAAATTCCCTTACAAGATATGTCTTAAAACCCCTCCATCTTACACCACAACGTTGTAGCACTCTTTTCTTGTGATCTTTTTTATTTAGATGAAAAACACCCTATACATACAAAAGAAGCAATTAATAATGTTGTTTTGAAAAGGAATTAATTCCAAGCAAACTAAATTAGAATCAATAGATAAAAACATATTAAAATAATATCACTTCCACTCACATATATATCTTTCCATATGAGGTCTTTTTTGGCATTAGGAACATCATGCCAATTTTCTATATCTATTGCCACCTTACTGTGCGCGGTCGCCCCTACGTAATGCTTGAAAGCACTAGCATGTTCCCCAACAAGTGCTCCTGTCATATCAAACTGGAATGGCAATTTATCCCCTTTAGCCCTGAGCTCCTGCAGCCTACGCATCAATGTAGGACCTCTACTTATCTTAGCATCACCACTACCATCCTCATGGTGCTCATGCTCAGAATGTTCATCTTCACTCGCCATTTTAGAACCTACAAGTATACATGATAAAAAAATAAGTGATAATAAAAGCACAAGTGATAAGGTATACATGATAATAAAATAAATAATTCAAAGAATACATGCCTTTAGTATTGGTTGAGTTGTTAGTCAAGGAAAATTCCTTCAGCATGGTCTTGACGTTTATAATATTCATCGGTGTTATCTTCAACATTTACACTTGGCAAACCAATTGAGAATGGACTGGAATCATCATACTTTTCGTAGTATTCTTCTTCATTTATAGGATCTATAGTAAACTGTCTTTTTCCATTAAGAACGACAGACCAATTTTTATTTGCCGAATCATCAATATAGAATACTTGTTTTGCTTGGTCTCCCATGATGAATGGCTCATCTTTGAAACCAATATTTTCAAATTTCACCAATTTGAAACCCAACTCATCCACTAAAACTCCTTTGTTGTTGTCAACCCAATTACACCTAAATATAGGAACTCGAAAATTTGTATAGTCCATTTCCCATATGTCCTCAATGATGCCGTAATATGACATCTCAGCTTCGCGTGGTCTTTTATCTTTGGCACTAGAAAAATATAATGAACAAGTTTTAATAGTGACCCCACTATTTTGAACTACACTACTTTCATCTTGACATTTTGTGTAGTATGAAAATCCATTAATGTCATAACCTTCATATGACATGACATCCATTTTTGGCTTAAAGGCGAGCCATTTTATGTTCTCAGCAACATTATTTGGTGATTCAGATAGTTGATTAAATACTTTCTCTTCAAACCACCTAATAAATGTTCGATTATGCTCTCTTGCAAGCCACATTGAACTGGATCGCGGATGATTTCTCTTGATAAGATCATTGTGTTCTGTGATGTAGCTACTAACTTCATCGATGTTGTGTAAAATATACAAATGCGCTTGTTCCCACAACTCACGACTGATTCCTTTCACTCGTCCTCCCAGAGTTCCTTTGCCACAATAAGATCCAGTGTGATGGGAATTTTTTTGATCGCTACAAGTTTCATTGCAATTCAAAAAATCATTACAAAAGTCCATCACCTCCCCAGCCACGTAACCCTCAACAATACTCCCTTTAGGACGATAATGATTTCAAACATCACCTTTAAAAACACTCATGTACTGTTCAAATGGATACATCCAGTGTAAGAAAATTGGACCCAACATCTTCACCTCCCTTGTAATATGTACTACAAGATGAACCATGATATCAAAAAATGAAGGAGGAAAGTACATTTCAAGCTGACACATGGTAACAATTACATCTTTCTGTAATTTATCGAGAGTATCAGGATGTATCACTTTGTTGCATATTTCATTGAAGAAGAAACAGAGTCTTATGATTGCAAACCTTACATGCTTCGGCAATATAGATCGAATAGCCACAGGTAAAATTTGTTGCATTAAGGTGTGAAAATCGTGAGATTTGAGACCTATCAGTTTTAGATCCTTCATTGATACCAATCTATGAATATTAGAAGAGTATCCATGTGGAACCTTAATATTATACAAGCACTCACAGAAAGTCTTTTTCTCTTTCTTTGACAAAGTGAAACAAGCCAGTGGAAAATATGTGCGGCGACCCCTGATCTCCACTGATAATTCTTTTCTAATACCCATTAATTCTAAATCTTTTCTAGATTTGATGCCATCTTTAGTCTATCCTGGTATGTTCAATAGCGTACCAATGATGCTATCACAAATATTTTTTTCAACATGCATGACGTCAATGCAGTGTCTAATTGCCAAAGATCTCCAATAAGGAAGATCTCAGAATATTGACCTCTTCTTGTATAGAGATTTGTCACATGCGAGTGTATGACTACTTGAAGTCTTTCCAAATTCATTAACAATATGTTTCACCCTATCATATACAACATTTCTTGGTATAGGTTTAGGAGCACTTCGTTCCTCAGTTGACCCATTAAAGGTTTTGCGTTGCCTTCGATAAGGATGCACTGGTGGGAGAAATATCTGATGACCAAGATATATGAATTTACCACCATGTTTCAGTCTGATTGAATCAGTATTTTCCTCACAAACAGGTTATGCTTTGTATCCTTTTATGCTATATCCAGACAAATTTCCATAAGCTGGAAAGTCATTAATCGTGCAAAATAACATAGCATGCAAACTGAAGATCTCTTTACGTGAAGCATCATATGTCATAATACCTTCTTCCCATAGTTTCATTAGGTCATCAATTAGAGGTTGAAGGTAAACATCAATATCATTTCCAGGTTGCTTGGGCCCTGATATCAATATTGACAACATCACATACTTATTTTTCATACACAACCTAGGAGGAAGATTGTATATAACAATCATAACAGGCCACGTGCTATGTTGGCTGCTTAATGTACCATAGGGATTCATTCCATCTGTACAGAGCCCAAGTCTTAGGTTTCTTGGTTCTTTACCAAATTGAGGGTATAATAAATCAATTTTCTTCCATTGTGGTGAATCTTCCATTGCGGTGAATCAGATGTATGTCGTAGGACGCCATCATCATTGACCTTTAACTCCCCATGCCAAGACAAATTTTGCGCATCTTCTGTATTAGCAAATAAATGTTGAAATCATGGTATTATTGGTAGATACCACATCACCTTGGCAGGAGAGCCATTTTTAGCCTTAGCTGAATTTGTAGTCTTATACCTTGACGCACCACATTTTGGACAATTTATCAAATTACTATAGTCCTTCTGAAATAACACACAATCATTTGGACATGCATGAATCTTCTTAGCCTCCATTCCCATTGGGCACATTATTTTCTTTGCTTGATATGTTGAAATTGGAAGCTTGTTGCCTTCAGGAAGAATTTCCTTTAACAAAGACAACAGTGAAGTGAAACTCTTATCGCTCCAACAGTTTTGAGCTTTAAGAGTATATAATCGCATCACAACACTCAACCTCGTGAACTTAGTACAACCCTTATATAATGGTTTTTCAGAATCATGGACAATGTTTGCAAATAAAGAAGGTGGATCAATGACATTGTCCCGAAAACTACGTAGCATCTCATCAACCATATCATCCTGAATTAGTTCATCATTAACATTATCATCATTATCTATATCTTCTATGCCACAACTATTAGTATCGACATATTCTGATCCATAATTCAAATTCTCTCCATGCCAATACCATTCATTATAACCTTGTATGATCCCATTGCATATGACATGATTTTTAATTTCCTCACCAGTATCAACTTTCAAATTGTTACAACAATTTCTACATGGACAATATAGCCTATATGTAGGTAGTTTCCTATGTTCCTCAACAAATCTGATAAATTCATCAAGACCTTTGGCAAACTCTGGACTACAACGGTTCTTGATAGACATCCAACTTCAATCCATTTTCTATATCACATCAAAATTAATTATAAAACTAACCATTTAATATTGATACTATAATAATCTGTAAGTTTTTATTGATAGGAAGTTAATTACTTATATACTAAAGTGTACCACCTATCCCATTTTTGAATATTTAATCTCACTAGTAATTGTATAATGTATGTTTAGTTTTGAAAAAAAAATTCAGCAGCATTTCCTCTAAGTTCTCCAAGTACAGCGATGTAAATGGCAAATAACCACTCACATATGTACCCAGAGAACAAATGAAGAAATCCTACTGAAATTTTCTACAAAACTAAACATACATGATACAGGTACATCCTAAGTGAGATTAAATATCCAAAAACAGTCCCAAACCGGGGACTATCCAAAGTTTACTCATAATGAGTAAATTTTGAACGGGTTTCTAAGTTAATATATAAATGCATTATTTCATGCATCAACCCTAAAGTGTCAATTTGGGAGTATCCAAAGTTTACTCCTAATAATCTAAGGATTTCCTTCCAGTCATGATGTCATTATCCAGACTTCTAGTGCATAGAGCTACAATTTTTATGGTTTAAATGGGGGTATGATTGTTACACTAAGATGTAAGCAAATGGAAGGAAAAATTTTAAAATCTAGACCAGCCCTGGAAAATTAGATATCATGGACTAAGAAAGAAATGATCAATACACTACCAGGAGAGAGAAACTAGTTGAAGATTGGAAATGGCAAGCAATTAGGCCAAGCTAGAAAGAACAAGCAACTACACTAATCTAATAATGGCAACCCTGATCTATCAACTAACTAGAGAAATTATCTAAACAAAGAAATCATACACTAACTAGGAAATCAACTAACTAAACAACTAAAAGCAGGTTAAGTAACACTAACTAGAGAAAATTCTTTAAGAAATTAACACTAAGGAAAGTAGAAGAGAGCTAGGCTAGCATGCAACTAACAAAATTGGGTGTTAAGCAATTGATTAAGGAAGTGGGATGTTATCAAACCATATAAAATGGAAAAACAATATAACTGTATAGTTAAAGGAGTCCAGGTCCAATCTCGGTCGATAATTCGTCGACCGAGAGCCCACCTGCACGCGGCGTCCAGGTCCACCCTCGGTCGACAAATTCTCGACCGAGAGTGGACCTGGAAGCCGCGCGCAGGTGGGCTCTCGGTCGACAAATTATCGACTGAGATTGGACCTGGACGCTTCCATGGTGGCGGGAACGAACTCAGGAATGAGGGAACAAGGCGGCGGCCTTACTTGGAAATGACGGCGACCTTCGTGGAGGATGTGACGACCTTCCCGGAGAGGCGGCGACCTTCGTGGAAGTGTGGAGAGGCGGCGACGACGAGCTCTTTTCGCGGAGAGGAGGCTTGGCGGCGCAGAGAGGCAGCAAGGGTTTCACGGAGAGGAGGCAAGGCTTTGACGACGAGCTCCCTTCGAACACGACGACGACCTTCTTGGAAAAGCTTTGGCGGCACAGCAGCTCTTTTGGTAAGGAGAAGCTTTGGCCGAGCGAGAATGGAGGGAAAATGAGCTTTGGCGGTGTGAAAATGGAGGCAAAAGAGAAAAGAAGAACTAGGTCTTGGCAGCGAGAATGGAGGGAAAATGAGACCCCGACTGTTTGTTACCCTCGAAACCTGTAGGGTCGGTTATTTGCAAACAACCAACCCAACAGGTAAGCGATGCCCGAACAAGCTTCTCGGTCGACAATATTGTCGACCGAGGATGTCTCCTACAAGGTCGGTTATATGGTTAAAACCGACCCTAGAGGTAACAACGAAGACTTCTCGGTCGACGAATTTGTCGACCGAGACACTCTCTAGGGTCAGTTTTAAAGAAAAAACCGACCCTAGAGGTTCTTATACACACACGAAAGGAAATCTGGCTCTTCTTCCAGTCAACAAATTTGTCGACCGAAAGGAGCTCTAGGGTCGGTTAAAAAATTAAAAAACCGACCCTAGAGGTTCTTATACATGCGTGAAATAAACTGGATCCAAAACTAAACTCGGTCGACAATATTGTCGACCGAGAGACTCTCTAGGGTCAGTTTTTTTTAAAACTGACCCTAGAGGTGCTTGTACACGCACAAAGGAAATCTGGCTCTCATTCTCGGTCGACAAATTTTTCGACCGAGATGATATCGGTCGACAAATTCGTCGACCGAGGGGAGCTCTAGGGTCGGTTAAAAGTAAAAAAAATCGACCCTAGAGGTTCTTATACATGCGTGAATTAAACTGGATCCAAAACTCATTTCGGTCAACAATATTGTCGACCGAGAGACCTTCTAGGGTCGGTTTTAAAGAAAAAACCAACCCTAGAGATGCTTGTACACGCACGAAAAGAAATATGGCTCTCATTCTCAGTCGACAAATATGTCGACCAAGATGTCTCGGTCGAGTAGTTTTTCGACCGAGATTAACCATGTTTCAATGTTTAAATTAAGTACTTGTACAAGATTTTACATGATATCCAATATAATCATTTTGTATGACTCTTTAGTTCTCCCTCTTAATTTTATGCTATGCTCTCCCTTAAAGAGATATTTAATTTTAAAACCAAGTGATGCTTTGTCAAATTTAGCCATAATTTATTTTTCAATCATTTGAAATAACAATATTCTTATATAGCATGTATATGTCCAAATGAAGCCATGGAAAACACTTATATTCATAACAATTTAATGCCCATACACTTTATAAGATGAAGCATGACATACTTTCTTTATAAAAAGATATCCATTACAATCATTACAAAGATATCTCATAATCTCACTAAAAAGACCAAAGGATTACATCAATGTCTAGATCTTTTTCAAGAAAGGGCTCAGCTCCATAATATTTGACCAGTGTCTTCCACTCCAAGGCACCTGTCTTGGTTAAGGCATAAGACTCCAAGAAGGTGGGAACACGATCAAAGCGAAAGTGGGCAGCAATATCTTGAAGTTGAATTGGGGAAAACTGAGTATGTGTGAGATCAGGAGATGGTGGAGGTGGAATTTGATAGTAGTTGTAGGAAGGATTGTATCGATTTATCATGCCAGGATTAAGGGAATAGGGATATTCATCAGGTTGGTTAGGAGAGAGAGCTTGCATCCTTTGGTTTAAATAAGTCATGCCATGGTGATTATAATCCAATTGCCTACTTAGGTGATATTGGGATCTAGCAATGTATGTCAAGGTGTTTGTAATAGGATCATGGGGTAGGTTGGTAGGAGGAGGTGGTGGAGGTATGTCTTGGGTGGATGTCTCCCCTTCAGTCCTAGCCCTTTTGTGGCCAAAGTCGATTCTCATCTTTTCCACCGTATTTTTACTTATCTTTTGGGGTTTTCTATCCCATGTGTAACCTAAGTCGTCCTCAATATTCTTCTTAAGAAAATGTTGAGTGATTTGGCATACAAAGTCAGCATAAGGTGGATTGCCAGAAAACTCAAGCATATTCTTAAGGATGATACGAATAAATTTTATGGGAATACCTTTGAGAATGGCATAGATAAGGCACATATGAAAGGTGGGTACTTCAGATTTGTTTTCTCTAGGATGGATATTGGTGGCAACAATGAGATTTATGATCCTAGCTTCAGGTTTTAAATTTATGGCATAATAGGTACCCCTATCTTCATGGCAAGTCGTATTTGATTGAAAGATGGCTTTTTTGACATCACTAAGGCTAGTTGTAGTGTCATCTTGGGAGAGTTTTTTGAGTGGATTTCCTGTGGTGAGATTAACAAAATCTTTATATTCTTCTATGTTTATGTCAAGCATATCAAGAATACCCTCCTCAGTAAAATGGAATCCATACCCACCAACCATAGAGGAGAAGGAATCATGGTCAGGATGTGGGGTTAAATTGGCATAGAATTTATTAACTACTTTGGAGTAGGAATGGAAGGAAGGGATCAGAAAATCAGTCAAATGTTGCACCTTAAAGAGTTCCTCCAAATCGACAATGTTGTAGAAGTCCATGACGTCGACTGGCCATCGTGGAAGAGGAGTTTTTGAGGAGAGCCTAAGGTAGCGGTCACCTGCAGCTGCATCTTTGAAGGGGACATCGTTGATGAACGACAGCAGATCAGAGACCGTCCTTCCTTTTCTGTCTGCAACTTGCTTCTTTCAACGCGTTGATGAGGAAGCCATCTCGTTGCTTTGAAATGGAGAAATAGCAAGCAAGACATGGATGTAGAGAAGCTAAAGATTTTCACAAGAATACACTAGAGAGGAGCTAGAGAAGTGAGAATGTGAAGGTGTGAAGAAATGGATCGTTTTGGGTGCTATTTATAGCAAAACAGAGCCCATTTCGGTCAAAAATTTATCGACCGACGCCCGCAACGTTCATCTCCCGGTCAGCCAACGGTCGATCGAACTAGCCGTTACGACGGTCGATTTTCTAGCCGTTATGACGGTCGATTTTCTAGCCATTTCGGTCGACAATTTGTCGACCGACGCCCGCAACGGTCGTCTCCCGGTCGGCTCACGGTCGATCGAACTAGCCGTTACGACGATCGATTTTCTAGCCGTTATGACGGTCAATTTTCTAGCCATTTCGGTCGACAATTTGTCGACCGACGCCCGCAGCGGTCGTCTGCCGTTACGACGGTCGATTTTCTAGCCATTACGATTTATATTTTAATCAGAATATTGCCTTTTTAATTCAAGCAAATGGAGGTTCACAGGGTTGGCCTCGGTCGAAAAATTTGTCGACTGATTTTTTCTCGGTCGAATACTTCCTCGACCGACAAAGAGCCATATTTCCTTCATATAAGTACCTTTACGGTCAGTTTTTTCCTTAAAACCGACCCTAGAGGTACTTATTCATGTGTGAAGTACTAAACTGGATCCTAAGTTTATCTCGGTCGACAATATTGTCGACCGAAAATCCCTCTAGGGTCGGTTATAAAGGAAAACTGATGCTACAGGAGCTTATATGAACGAATCTGGCTCTCTCTCGGTCGACAAATTTGTCAACAGAGAAACAGCCAGATTTCGTTCATATAAGAACCTTTAGGGTCGGTTTTTTGCTTATAACCGACCCTAAAGTCCAATTCGGTCGACAATATTATCGACCGAATAGACTTCTAAGGTCGGTTATAAGCAAAAAACCGACCCTAAAAGTTGCTTATACACTTGAAATCTGACTCCTTATCGGTCGTTGAATTTGTCGACCGAGAAAAGCTCTAAGGTCGGTTATAAGTACAAATCTGACGCTAGAGGTGCTTATACATGCGTGAAGTAAACTGGATCTAGAATTGTTATCGGTCGACGAATTTGTCGACCGAGGATCCTTTAGGGTCGCTTTTAAAGGAAAAACCGACATTAGAGGTGCAGAAACGAAGAGGACTTTAGGGTCAGTTATAAGGATAAAACCGACCCTAAAGGTGCTCGTATACATGAAATCCAGCTCTTATTCGGTCGACGAATTTGTCGACCGATGAGCCCTTTAGGGTTGGTTATAAGGAAAAACCGACCCTATAGATCGAGGCGCGAAGCCAAAAATCAAGCAAGTTTTTGCCACGGGAAACTTGTAAATGAATTTCTAAAGCAATTGTCTATAAGGTTGCTTATTTTATAAAAATCGACCCTATAGAGATGCACTACAAGGTCGGTTATTTTAAGAAAAGCGACCCAAGAGGTCTTAAGTGGTGCCCGCGTTTTTTATAGACATATAAGGTCGGTTATTTGGAAAACCGACCCTATAGAGATACACTACAAGGTCAGTTTTTTTAATAAAACCGACCCAAGAGGTCTTAAGTGGTGCCCGCGTTTTTTTTAGACATATAAGGTCGGTTATTTGGTAAAACCGACCCTACACGTAGGGACGTTATAACCCATTTCTGTACTAGTGTCTCAAATTTTGGTCCCTTAGTAGCTTCTAGATAGGAAGTTGGCTCATCTACTATGCCCAATTTGTCACTATCTTGAGTCACAAGAAATCCAAATCTCTCAGGCTCAAGTCGTGTCCTACTAGACCTATGATGATCATGTGTTATATTTGGAACTTGAAATTCCACAACAGTTTGTGAGTCTTCATGTTCCTAATGCACCTCCTCGGGTTCTTTGCTTTATTGTTGATCTCAAACTTCTTTGAGATCTACATTCCTCCCAGTGATTCTTTTGAAAATAAATTCCTTTTAAGGAAAAACAATAGTCCTTGCAACAAACACTTTATTATCAGTCAGTATGTAGAAGTAGTATCCCCGAGTTTCCTTGGGGTATCCAACAAAATAGAATTTTTCATATTTGAGTCCAAGCCTTTCAGGGAATTGTTTCCTAACATAAGCTTCACATCCCCAAATCTTTTACATAGACAAATTGGGATGATTCTCATTCCATATATCACATGGTATCTTTTGAACCGATTTGTAAGGTACACAGTTTCAAGAGAATATCCCCAGAACGATATTAGAAGTTCGGTTGAACTCATCATTGATCGTACCATGTCTAATAATGTACGATTCCTTCTTTTTGACACACCATTATGTTGTGGTATACCAGGTGGAGTCCATTGTGATACAATATAATGATCTCTCATAATGTCTTCAAACTCTTAGATTAAGTATTCACCACCTCTATTTGAATGGTGTGCTTTAATACTCTTACCAAGATGCTTCTCTACTTCATTCATGAAAGTTTTGAACATTTCAAGAGTTTTTGACTTGTGTTTCATAAGATAGACATAGCCATACCTACTGAGGTCCTCAATGAAGGTAATGAAGTATTGATAGCCTCCTCTAGAATTTGATCTAAAAGGTCCACATACATTAGTATGTATGAGCCCTAGCAGATCACTAGCTCTCTCACTTTGTCCAATGAAAAGATTCTTGACCATCTTGCCTAATAAACAAGCCTCACATGTCTCTAATGATTCAAAATCAAAAGAGTCTAGATGTGCGCTTCTTGTTTATGTGCCCAAGCCGACAATGCCATAAGCATGTTTTGTTTGAGTTGTCAAGTTTTAGCCTTTTAGTATTTACGCTATATATGCTAGTCTCAAGATCTAACAAGTAGATACCTTAAGACATAGGGGCATTGCCATAAAAGATCTCACCTTTAGAAATAGAAATCATTCCATTCTTAATGTGAAATTTAAATCCACTATTGTCCATACAAGATACAGAAATAATATTTATATTAATGGCAGGTAGATAATATAAATTCTCTAATTCTATTACAAGGCATGTAGGCAAAGATAAACTAATAACTCCAACTACGGTGGAAGCAACTCTTGCTCCATTAGTGACCCGCAACTCGATTTGGCCTTTTTGTAAAGGCTTACTTCTTAGAAGATCATACATATTTGAACATATGTGAGATCCACATCCGGTATCTAGTACCCATGATGAAGAAGTATTTAAGTTTATCTCAATAACATATATACCAGAAGTGGAGATCTCTATCCCCTGCTTCTTCTTTCTTAGTTCCTCTAGGTAGAGAGGATAGTTTCTTTTCCAATGTCCAACCTAGTGGCAATGGTGACAACTATCTTCTTTGGAGATCCCACCTTTAGCTTTGAGCGTGGATGACTTTGGCTTATGTCTGTCTTTAGAACCTTTCTTAGCCTTACATTTGCCTTTTGACTTTCCCTTTGTCCTGTTGATCATCATCACAAACTTGGTCTTGTCTTTCTTCATCTGTGCTTCAGTTGTCCTCAACATGCCCAACAATTCTAACAATGGCTTGTCAAGATTGTTTATGTTATAGTTCATGACAAAATGACTATATGATTAAAACAACGTTAGCGGGCAACTCTTGACCTAGGGGACATCCCAGCTTGGACAGGCTTTCCACGTACTGTAACACCCTCCCTAAGCACACACATGCACATAGAGGAAGCAACACTGAGTTATCCATAACTCATGCACTCAAGGGGGCATTACATAAAACTGGCATTCATAACAACAATATAATCAATCACACAATGTGAAAATATGAAACATTCTCATAATCGTTCTTACAAAAGGAACATAATAAATATCACATGAAAAACTAACTCAACATCTCGAGACATAGTCTCTACTCTAAAGTTCTAAACATTAAAACATATTGCTAAGTCTATAAACCTGAGGATCATCTTATAGTTGGCACCCCACTAAAACTTATCCTTGTGCTTGAGTCTTTGGGATCCTTTTCGCTCCTGCTTCTCACCTGCGGACATCTTGTCCCCAGCCATGCATTGGGAAAAACAGTCGTTAGAGTAAGTGGCATGAGTATTATGAAATATATATTGTTGAAGGACTAAATGGGATATTACAAACATGAAACTAACATTAAGCTCTGAGTAAAATCTAAAACATAAAATCTCTTATTTCTTAATCTGAATTCTTATCTTATTCTCGAGTCATGTACTCTGTTACATGAATCTCATGACCTACACCAAAGTGCCTAGGTCATACTTATCTTATCTAGTTCCCTCTCATCATACTCATGGATGAGGTTATGGGCATCTCAAATCTAAGGTATCTTTTACTTATGATTTTTATTTGACTGTGGCCACCATTATACAATAAGTCCTCCTGAATTGGCGTTTCTACGCCCTGAATTGGTACCGAAGTACCCTAAAATGGCACTACATGCCCTGAATGACACCGAGTTGTCTCTGAATTGGCGTGGCTACACCCTGAATTGGTGTCGCAACACCTCTGAATTGGAGTAACACTCCTCTGAATTGACAACAGATGCCTCTGAATCGTCCCGGGACTACTGAATGAGGACTTATCATATAATGTCTTATGTGAAGGTTTCGACTTATTTATCTTAAGTCTAAACTTACTTAATTCTTAATCTGAACTGAAGCTGAATCTTGATAGCTTTGCTGAATACTGAATCTAAACTTATCTTATATTAAAACTGAACACTGATAACTAACTTATCTGAAACTGATTACTGAGTACTGAGCAGGATTTCAAATTCTAAATCTGAATCTTTTATTCTTAAGTGATAAACTGAATCTATAACTGAATGTGAATATGAATCTTAATTACTTCATAATTAAGATTTGGTCTAAAACCCTTATCATGTATCTTTATTCAACATCTGGCTACTCACACAGTGAGTAGTCTAAGTCTGAATCTAAATCTCTTATTCTTGAGTTCTAAACTGAATCCATTATTGGATTTAATCATGTATCTCATTATCTAGGTAAACTTTATTCTAAAACTCTGATTTGGTAAGATTACTTCATTATACAAATTATATCATACATGAGTCTAATGTCTTTTGAGACAAGATCTGAAATGAGTATAGAAATACTAAATATACAAAAGTAACTTAAGTAATGTGTATAGCTAAAGTATGATATATGATTCTTGGCAAGATAACTCATTCTCTGTTAAAACCTCAACAAAATTTGATCTTAATGGACTTTAAGTCTTAAATCATAAACCATAGAATAGAAGTCTTAGAAAATCTTAACTTGCATCTTACACATACTCAATTTAGATAAAATCTCATTAAGTCTAATATTAATACATTTGTATGAACTTAAATATTAAACCTTAAGATAGAAATCATATAGATTCTCCTCGTGCAACTCAATCATGACTTAATATCTCGTAATTTGATAATATCATCACAAACTCATGTTACAATATCTTTAATGCCACTAGTACATTTATCCTAGAAATTGGGCCATGGTCTACCATGTGCAACACCCATATTCTCACATAATACTTAACTTTTAAACATCAACCTTATTAAGGAATCTATTTCACTTCTTAATTTCTTAGATCGCTACATATATAAGAAACCTTGATGACATGTTCCTATATGAAATCCCAATACATGGTTACATCTATATTTAAGAGATATGATAGAACTATATTTTCTTATCCTTCTTATGAACTTAAATTCATGATCTAGAATCATTCCATGACATATCACTACTTAAGGTATTGAGCATATGAATTTCTACAATCATAAGCACATGAAATATTTCTTACATATTTAACTCAAAATGTAGGACATGAAGGTCTTATATAAGAAGCATGAAAATGTACTTGGTTTGATAAACATAAATACTCATGGGCATGAACCACTTACCTCTTATGAAGAAAATCTAGTTGCTGAGAAATCCCTTATCATGTTTGCAAGTTGAAGAAACCTAATTACCCTGTTCAGTCAATGATCATTCATTAATAATTTTAGCCACCTTGGATTCTAGGGTTTCAGGGTTCTTATCTAAAACAAGAATCTTAGGAGTCAAACCAGACTCTAAAACTTAGACCATGAGCTAGGTCTTGAAAAATAGATCAAGATACATATATAACTTGACCCTATTAGATATACCACCTAATTGCTATGATTTATGCAATATAGAGGCAATCATGAATACCTGATGTGGAGCTAAACGGATCACAGGCAGGATCCACCTGGGGAGGGATCCGCATGACCCGCGCGCCCCCTTCTTCCTCAGCGGCTCGCGGACCGGGGGGGGGGGTTTCCTCCTCTGTTTCCTCTGTTTTACAGAGTACCAGGCCGAGGGTTCCCAGCGGCGCTCCAAGATGAGCCTCCTCTAGTTCTTACTCCGCAATCAAGCCGTCGTGGTGCCTAACCTTCCAGCCAACCCAACCGGCCTGGCTCCGTCATCGTGCCTAGACCTGTACCCGCACACGGAAGCCAAATCGGCTCCCCTTTTCATGACAGAACTAGGGCGCTGCCAACCTGAACCTCCTCTGATAGAGCTAGACTGACGATCAGGCCAACTACGATTTGAGACCTCCAATCACGGCGGACTGGTCTCCATGGCAAAGGTGTCCCATCTTTGTTCATCAAGGGTCTAGGGTCACAAAATTGGAGTAATAGTCTCTTCTCGTATCACTGACGATGAATAGGATGAGTACCAGAACCATTGAACACAACTATGGTGAGGAGAGTCTGCTCAGGGAAAGATGATGAGGGTTTTCCCAGATTGTGGATGATCTCCGGTCATCAGTGAGGGAGTTCATATATATAGACAGGGATCTAGGGATGAGCCAGAGTCCAGAGCAGTAGGGTTTTGTTGGTCTCCGAGGAGTCCCATGAATACTGGGAATCTAACTTTGGTTTAGACCAAAGTCCGTGTGACACACTAAATACCTCTAAACTATAGGTTTGTTAATAACTTGATAAATTTTTTATTAATAATTACTGATGAAACTTTCCAAAATGTTTTGAGAGGGCATATGAGATCATTTTAGCCTCAAATTTCAACAATAGGAACATCGTAGGATCTAGAATATCCCTAAGCAGGTACTTTCTAGTTTTGATGACTAAAACTTAAATTATTATCATAAAGTAATTTACATCACTTATGTAAATTCGATGCATTATGGTTTCTACCAACCAAAATGATTTTCCCATTTAAGGGTCAATTAGTGTTTATCTTAGTTCATTTGAGTTTATTGGATGAAATTATCCCAATCATCGTTCATATACTTGTTGGTGATCTAATGCATTAAGGAGAGAGAAAGTTCATTTTATATAATTACCATTGAATTAACTATCATCATGAAGAATGAAACTATGCCACTCATCTTTATATTATTAAGGATAAAATATATTCTATTTACTTGGGTTATTTACATTAAGGCTCAAATTTGATTTCAACTAGTAAGAAATTTTATGAAAACCCCAAAATTTATTTAATTTAAAAAAATTGGGATGTTACAATTCTACCCACCTTAAATGAATTTTGTCCTCAAAATTCTTCCACTCTACCCACCTTAGGGATTTGCATAATATACATACCGTTATCTCTAATATTTTCTAACTGGCTCATAAGCATGTGCATGGTGAAAATTTCTCATGGTTATCATTATTAAGCATACATGTGCATGTACTACTAATGAATTGTGAGATCTAAACTATACATTTACCATCTATCATGGCAAGGACTCTATATATATATCCTCTTCGCTATGGCTAGACTAAGGTTCTGGTTCCCTTAAAACTAACTTATGTATCTATGCCAAAAATATCTACCCTTCATTTACATGCCCGGTCTTACTATGTTTATGATTATGATTAGATGACTATATGTCTCAAACTTTTATTGCCAACACTTATTTTCTTTGTCGCCTTTGGATACATGCTGGCCGGTCATATATTCATAGGTGACATGTCTTATCACACTTATCTTAGCATTTCCTCATGTACATGTCCCATACCACATGCACTTGAAAGGACAAGACAAGCATGAATATGCACATAACATTCTCTCTGCAAAACCCCGTAAGCATGTGTCCCATACCACAAACTTGCAAGAAAAAGAGAGAGAATGCTATATACAACTACAGTGTTAACATAGAAAGTGTAAAACATCTAGGCACCTAACCCTAATCCTTATTCAAACTTTTGTCTCTGATCTAGACATCTACTTCAGCTCCTAATATTAATCACTTACTCCTTCTATACCTAGGGCTACTACTTATCTTTCTAACCTTAATTAAGAACATGAGAATTCATCTGGTGGCCAACTATAATGTTGCTCTGATACCATTTTGTAATACCCTCCCTAAGCACACACATGCACATAGAGGAAGCAACACTGAGTTATCCATAACTCATGCACTCAAGGGGGTATTACATAAAACTGGCATTCATAACAACAATATAATCAATCACACAATGTGAAAATATGAAACATTCTCATAATCGTTCTTACAAAAGGAACATAATGGATATCACATGAAAAACTAACTCAACATCTCGAGACATAGTCTCTACTCTAAAGTTCTAAACATTAAAACATATTGCTAAGTCTATAAACCTGAGGATCATCTTATAGTTGGCACCCCACCAAAACTTATCCTTGTGCTTGAGTCTTTGGGATCCTTTTCGCTCCTGCTTCTCACCTGCGGACATCTCGTCCCCAGCCATGCATTGGGAAAAACAGTCGTTAGAGTAAGTGGCATGAGTATTATGAAATATATATTGTTGAAGGACTAAATGGGATATTACAAACATGAAACTAACATTAAGCTCTGAGTAAAATCTGAAACATAAAATCTCTTATTTCTTAATCTGAATTCTTATCTTATTCTGGAGTCATGTACTCTGGTACATGAATCTCATGACCTACACCAAAGTTCCTAGGTCATACTTATCTTATCTAGTTCCCTCTCATCATACTCATGGATGAGGTTATGGGCATATCAAATCTAAGGTATCGTTTACTTATGATTTTTATCTGACTGTGGCCACCATTATACAATAAGTCCTGCTGAGTTGGCATTTCTACGCCCTGAATTGGTACTGAAGTACCCTGAAATGGCACTACATGCCCTGAATGACACCGAGGTGTCTCTGAATTGGCGTGGCTACGCCCTGAATTGGTGCCGCAACACCTCTGAATTGGAGTAACACTCCTCTGAATTGGCAACAGATGCCTCTGAATTGTCCTGGGACTACTGAATGAGGACTTATCATATAATGTCTTATGTGAAGGTTTCGACTTATTTATCTTAAGTCTAAACTTACTTAATTCTTAATTTGAACTGAAGCTGAATACTGATAGCTTTGCTGAATACTGAATCTGAACTTATCTTATATTAAAACTGAACACTGATAACTAACTTATCTGAAACTGATTACTGAGTACTGAGCAGGTACTAAATTCTAAATCTGAATCTTTTATTCTTAAGTGATAAACTGAATCTATAACTGAATGTGAATATGAATCTTAATTACTTCATAATTAAGATTTGGTCTAAAACCCTTATCATGTATCTTTATTCAACATCTGGCTACTCACACAGTGAGTAGTCTAAGTCTGAATCTAAATCTCTTATTCTTGAGTTCTAAACTGAATCCATTATTGGATTTAATCATGTATCTCATTATCTAGGTAAACTTTATTCTAAAACTCTGATTTGGTAAGATTACTTCATTATACAAATTATATCATACATGAGTCTAATGTCTTATGAGACAAGATCTGAAATGAGTATAGAAATACTAAATATACAAAAGTAACTTAAGTAATGTGTATAGCTAAAGTATGATATATGATTCTTGGCAAGATAACTCATTCTCTGTTAAAACCTCAACAAAATCTGATCTTAATGGACTTTAAGTCTTAAATAAGAAACCATAGAATAGAAGTCTTAGAAAATCTTAACTTGCATCTTACACATACTCAATTTAGATAAAATCTCATTAAGTCTGATATCAATACATTTGTATGAACTTAAATCTTAAACCTTAAGATAGAAATCATATAGATTCTCCTCGTGCAACTCAATCATGACTTAATATCTCATAATTTGATAATATCATCACAAACTCATGTTACAATATCTTTAATGCCACTAGTACATTTATCCTAGAAATTGGGCCATGGTCTACCATGTGCAACACACATATTCTCACATAATACTTAACTTTTAAACATCAACCTTATTAAGGAATCTATTTCACTTCTTAATTTCTTAGATCGCTACATATATAAGAAACCTTGATGACATGTTCCTATTTAAAATCTCAATACATGGTTACATCTATATTTAAGAGATATGATAGAACTATATTTTCTTATCCTTCTTATGAACTTAACTTCATGATCTAGAATCATTCCATGACATATCACTACTTAAGGTATTGAGCATATGAACTTCTACAATCATAAGCACATAAAATATTTCTTACATATTTAACTCAAAATGTAGGACATGAAGGTCTTATCTAAGAAGCATGAAAATGTACTTGGTTTGATAAACATAAATACTCATGGGCATGAACCACTTACCTCTTATGAAGAAAATCTAGTTGCTGAGAAATCCCTAATCATGTTCGCAAGTTGAAGAAACCTAATTACCCTGCTCAGTCAATGATCATTCATTAATAATTATAGCCACCTTGGATTCTAGGGTTTCAGGGTTCTTATCTAAAACAAGAATCTTAGGAGTCAAACCAGACTCTAAAACTTAGACCATGAGCCAGGTCTTGAAAAATAGATCAAGATACATATATAACTTGACCCTATTAGATATACCACCTAATTGCTATGATTTATGCAATATAGAGGCAATCATGAATACCTGATGTGGAGCTAAACGGATCACAGGCAGGATCCACCTGGGGAGGGATCCTCTTGACCCGCGCGCCCCCTTCTTCCTCAGTGGCTCACAGACAGGGGGGTTTCCTCCTCTGTTTCCTCTGTTTTACAGAGTACCAGGCCGAGGGTTCCCAATGGAGCTCCAAGATGAGCCTCCTCTAGTTCTTACTCCGCAATCAAGCCGTCGTGGTGCCTAACCTTCCAGCCAACCCAACCGGCCTGGCTCTGTCATCGCGCCTAGACCTGTACCCGCACACGGAAGCCAAATCGGCTCCCCTTTTCATGCCAGAACTAGGGTGCCGCCAACCTGAACCTCTTATGACAGAGCTAGACTGACGATTAGGCCAACTACGCTTTGAGACCTCCAATCACGGCGGACTGGTCTCCATGGCAAAGGTGGCCCATCTTTGTTCATCAAGGGTCTAGGGTTGCAAAATCGGAGTCATAGTCTCTTCTCGTATCACTGACGATGAATAGGATGAGTACCAGAACCATTGAACACAACTATGGTGAGGAGAGTCTGCTCAGGGAAAGACGATGTGGGTTTTCCCAGATTGTGGATGATCTCCGGTCATCAGTGAGGGAGTTCATATATATAGACAGGGATCTAGGGATGAGACAGAGTCCAGAGCAGTAGGGTTTTGTTGGTCTCTGAGGAGTCCCATGAATACTGGGAATCTATCTTTGGTTTAGACCAAAGTCCGTGTGACACTCTAAATACCTCTAAACTATAGGTTTGGTAATAACTTGATAATTTTTTTATTAATAATTACTGATGAAACTTTCCAAAATGTTTTGAGAGGGCATATGAGATCATTTTAGCCTCAAATTTCAACAATAGGAACATCGTCGGATCTAGAATATCCCTAAGCAGGTACTTTCTAGTTTTGATGACTAAAAGTTAAATTATTATCATAAAGTAATTTACATCACTTATGTAAATTCGATGCATTATGGTTGCTCCCAACCAAAATGATTTTCCCATTTAAGGGTCAATTAGTGTTTATCTTAGTTCATTTGAGTTTATTGGATGAAATTATCCCAATCATCATTCATATACTTGTTGGTGATCTAATGCATTAAGGAGAGAGAAAGTTCATTTTATATAATTACCATTGAATTAACTATCATCATGAAGAATGAAACTATGCCACTCATCTTTATATTATTAAAGAGAAAATATATACATTAAGGCTCAAATTTGATTTCAACTAGTAAGAAATTTTATGAAAACCCCAAAATTTATTTAATTCAAAAAAATTGGGATGTTACACGTACCCAATCAGAGTGAGTATATGGGTGCCAACTGAGTCTCCCTCTTTCATCTTGCTTCTGAACAAAGCCTTGGAGACATCATATCTCTCCTATCTTTCTTGATGTTGATACATGTTTTTGAGATGTGTTACCATCTCCATGACATTCATATTCTCATGCTACTCTTGCAACTCATAGTTCATTGAGCACAACATCAAGAACTTGACATCCACAACGTCTTCAAGGTTCTTCTTGTATGCATCCATTTTAGCCTTGGGCGCATTTGAGGCGGGCTCCGCTGGCTCTAGTATTTCAAGGACATAGAGCTTACGCTCATGCGTGAGAACAATTCTCAACATCCTAACCCAGTTTTGAAAGTTGATTCCAGTAAGTTTGTCCTTCTCAAGGATCGATCGCAATGAGAATATGTGAGTGTTGTTTGCCATTTGTTTGCTGAAAGCAAAGTTTGCATTTAGTCCAAAACATTTTGAATTGTAAAGATTTGAAAATGAGGTTAATTATGCATTTAATTAATTATGCTCCCACTATTTTATTCAAATTGATAGCCCTCACTATCAACTCGAAAGATTGCAATGTACAACGTTCTAATGAACCAAGATCTAAAATAATTGGATCAATGACCAGCCAATGCCGACGTCAAAGACCAAATACTATGGTAGGCAACTTTTTCCAATTACATCATATGCAACTCTTGGATAGATGATCATGCACAACTCCTTGCCATGATGCATCTGTATGCCTCTAGGTACTTGATCCTATCAAGGTTCCCTAGCTAATTCCAACCCATAAGCCAACGTGATGAGTGTGCACCTTGCGGAGGCAGACCAACACACCCACCATCACACTTTCACGAGATAGACAGTGTACTACGTGGAGGTGTGCCCATACATAGTTGATCAAGTTTTTCATGTGTGTTACTTTATGTATGACAATTAAAACTTAATATTATTAATTGAGGGTTTTTATTAATACATATGCATATCCAAACACCACATACTTATAGTATGTATCATATACTACAATATCTACAACCACAAACAATAGACATGCAATCACAAACAGAAAAACATCGGTTATGTTCATACTATCATAATCCTTTAGAGTCACAAAGGATTACAGTCCACCTAAGGTCTTATGCATCTCATGTGACAATACCTGTGAATCAACCTGTAAGGATCAACATTACAATGAACAACTTCATAGATGCTCCGTGAGGTTGGAACTTCAAGTTGCTTCTCCATGGATGCTCCTTAGAGTTGGATCTTTAGGTTGCTTCTTGGAATTGGATCTTCAGGTTGCTTCTCCATGGACGCTCCATGGAGTTGGATCTTCAAGTGGCCTCCTTGCATCAAGTTTACAAAGACTAAAACTAATCCTATCTCTATTACATCAAATGAGTACAAATATAAAGAGAAAGAATTAATTACAATTTAAAATAAGAGATGAGGTTCGGCATGCAAGTTGAATACTTTATACAAAGGATCCACATACAACCATCATACATCCATATCATTTAAAAACAAACATATCCACAACATTCACAACCACATTCATTCACAACATTCACAAAAGGGGATTCTAGGCCATAATCGTGCATGCATTCTCCACATAAAATAGATTTTAAAGGTGGCGTGTTTGATATCATAGGTATATCTACATATACATATTAAAATTGCAGTCCTTTTAATGTGGGACATTCCTCATTAAATAAATTTTTGACTTTCATGCAGACTCTGTGGGGTACACCGGGGCAGCACCCCTGTGTGGGGGTCGAAGGGAGGCCACCCCTCGCGGGGTGTCAGGGGTAGAGCCCCTGAAAGGTCTATGAAAATTTTACTTTTGTGCACTTAGAAAAATTAGTATTTTCTACAGTCGATCTTGTTCGAAATGTCAAAAATAGAAGCCTGTGGCATATTTAGAATTAGGTTTAGATATGCACATTAACAATTTTAAGTTCGCATTGTATGCAACCATAGAAAATAGTATACATCAATTTGATCATATCAAAACAAATCCAAATATGCCGTAGATCGACGCTGCTCTGATACCACTGTTAGGTTTTGTGGAAGGAAACATGTGCAGTGGAAGCAAAAAAATAAAATATGTTTCCACACAACCCGCAACAGGATCTCGTCGATAATAGAGTATTCAGAAAGAGTGTTCACAAGATATACCTTATCACTGAGAAAGTTTGGAGACGTCCCGCTGCACGATGGTATGCAATGTTCTTAGCTTACATAGATGGTACTTTTCTCCCATCCTCTGAACATGTTGTGGGAAGATCCGGCGGTGCTCCTTTCGTGCAATGATGTATGCTACTCATAGTGCGTATGGACGGTCATCGACGTCCTTCGAATACAAGCATCTCAACATCTGCGTCTCTACTTCGTCCAGGCGGATAGACTGGAACTCCACGTCGTGCTTTCTAAGCTGGTAGGAAGGAGTAGTCTTTGTACGATGGCGTATGTGCTCATATATTAGTTCATAAGACGATTGTGGTTTATTTGAGTATAAAGATTGTAATATCTATATGATGTCAGTTTTCATATACATTCACCACTAAGATGTTATTGTGATTTTAGATCATTGTTAGATTCACTCTAAACAAGAAACCTAATTTAGTTCAGGAGATTCAGGTGATGGGTCTTGAGATTTAAGAATAGAAAAGGAAAATACACGTGGATTTATAGAATGTTGTTGATATCTAGGTAGATATGTTGTGAACTAAGGAATGCAGACTATGTTAAAGATCTACTCAAACAAGGTAAGTGGGTCATGTCCATTAAATTTCATTATTCTTATGATTCAGCCTACCCATATGCAAAGTAACTTAGAGATTGTGTTACTTTAGACATTTATTTATTAATATTCGTCTCGTATCCAATAATGCTTTTATTAGTCAGACATTGTTCATATGAAGTTATGTTGTGAGGATATCAAATTATAGATTTTAATATTTAAGCTACTTTTAGGTAATTAATATTTATTATCCAATTCAGTTTATTTCTCAAGCCTTTAGACACATATGTCATATATCCAATATTAGAATTTAACTAAGTGATCTATTAAATAAGAGTTTAGATTAAGACTTACTTGCACAATAAGAATCTAGATTTCATATTTTAAGATTTAGATTACTCATTGTGAGTAGTCATAAATTAGATTAGAGTCTCAGATCCAATATCAATTATCTAGTAATCCAGATACATATTCATATTTAGATTCATAGTTTAGATTTAGATTTAATTTAGAATTTTAGAGATGAGATTCAGATCAAGAATTTAGTTTACTAAGATTTTAGTTTCAAATAGAATAATTTTAATGCATCAGTTAAGTAAGACAAGATTTTTGAAGACTAGATTCAGATTTAGAATTTAGTACATGTTCAACTATTAGTATTCATTTTCAATATAAGTTAAGTTCAGATTCAGAATTTATTAAGTTTAGATTTAAGATAATTAAGTCGAAACCTTCACATAAGACAATATATGATAAGTCATTATTCAGTTAGTCCTGGGACAATTCATAGGCATCTGTTGCTAATTTAATGAAGTGTTTACTCCAATTCATAGATACTTTGGTACCAATTCAGGGCATAGCCACGCTAATTCAAAGACACCTCAGTGTAGTGCCATTTCAGAGGTACTTCAGTACAAATTTAGGACGTAGATATGCCAATTTAGGAGGACTTATCGTATAATGGTGGCCACAAATTAGATAAAAGATGTAAATAAAAGACACATCAATTCAATTTAAGTTCATACCTTTCAGATATCAGTTCAACTTCCACTTATGGCATAGTTATGTTTATCTTATTAGAAATTCAATGCCACTTACTC
Organism: Alisma plantago-aquatica; assembly: GCA_963693085.1. Lineage (NCBI taxonomy): Eukaryota > Viridiplantae > Streptophyta > Magnoliopsida > Alismatales > Alismataceae > Alisma > Alisma plantago-aquatica. The sequence continues at coordinate 615,301,547 of OY856415.1, forward strand.
TAATATAGGTTTTCCTTTATTCATGGTTGGGGATGAGATGTCCATAGGTACAGAACTTCAGGAGGTAGTCATGACAAGATGATGTAGTGACAACTTGAAGAGGTTTGTTTGGTGGGGCACCATATACCTGAACCCAAAGCTTGGGATGAGTTTGTATAAAGTAGTATCATGGTATTGAGTTTTTTGTATATGATAAGATAATAGATTCCCTTTTCTAAGAATATAATGAGAATTTCTTATATACATTGTCTATATTAGTTCTTTTCTATCATTTTTATTATGTATATTATGCTGGTAACACTCCCTAGTGTAAAAAAAACCAGCTTTTGATCATGTGATAAGAAAATTGGGGTGTTACAATATGGTATCAGAGCAATAATGTAGATGACCAACAAGAAAATTCTCATATTCTTAGAAAAAAATCAGCTTCCACTTGTGTAATAAGAAAATTGGGGTGTTACAATATGGTATCAGAGCAATAATGTAGATGACCATCAGGAAAATTCTCATATTCTTAGTTTAGATTGCCCATTGAGGCCAAGTGAGACTTGGAATATTTAGAAAGATAGTTAGTAATCTTGGTTATCAAAGAAGTGAGTGAAAAATAGTAGGAGGTTTAATAATACAATAGGAGTTGGGATATGTATTAGGGGTTAGTGTCTAGATGCTTTAGACATTCTATGTTAACTTTAGATTTGTGCATATTATGTCCTCTCTTTTTCCCACATGTTTGTGGTATGGGACACAAGCTTATGGGGTTTTGTAGAGGGGATTCTATATGTATAAATGTAAACTTATCATGCATGTATCATTCTTTCTAGTGCATATGGTATGGGACATGTGTACTCACAGATGAGATAAATATGATAAGACATGACACTTTCAAACGGCATGCATCAGGAGGTGATGAAAAAAAGTTGACACCAGTAGTTTGAGGTTGATTGTAACCTAAACCTAATTGCGTACCTATTAGAACTGTAGAATGCATACCAAAGGTAAATATGTTGAAATAGACGAGTGGTTTGGCTTTAAAGTGGAATAATGATTGGATGGAGATGAGGTCTTTTCATACTATACTTGATTAGAATTGAAGAACACTTGATATCCTTAGGACCTTCATCCAAAGTAGGATTTCAGTCAAAGGTCGAATCATGATGGTTGTTAAGGGAAATGCTTGAGGATAATATAAGTAATGCTATTAACTAAGTTTAAGATTAAGGTATGATTATTGATAGACGTGACAAAAAGTCTTTAAGGCAATACATGAGGATGCTCTGAGCTTATGGTGATGTAAGATATATGATAGTGTGGACTATTGATTTAGGATCACTATAATATTGGGTTTAGATGATTTTCATACGAGATAGAGACCAGAGAATTTGCTCAACTAAGGTTTTATTCAATATTCCTGAGGATAGGAACAGTTTCATGAGATGGTAGTGAATCTTAGTACCTTGGGTTCTCACTTCTTAGAGAATGATGATAAGATGAAGAAAGTCATTAAGAATAATATTAAGATAAAACATGGGGTTAAGATTTGTGTACTTTCATGTCTATATCCTTATTGTGTATTAGAGACATGTTAATAAGGATTCTTAGAATGATTAATATCTATAAACAAGTGCATGATAAATTTTGAATGCATTAATCTATGATTGTGTTTCCAAGAAAAGATCCATGCATTAAGATTTAAGGTAAGACCATGAGGTATAAATGCACTAAGATTTATATAGGACCAGATTTAATAAGATGGAATATGATTATAGAGTTGGACGCATGCCATAGTATAGGTCAACTCAAGAAGCATGACTTAGGCACCATACTACAGGTCATGAAACCTGGGTACCAGAGTACATGTCTTCAGAAAAAGAAACATAAAAAGAAAGAATTTAGAGTAAAGAAAGAATATTCATTATGCTTAAATTTTTCCTACAATTCTCCATGTCGGTTGTACATACTAGTTCTGGTTAGGAATTGTTAGTCATCCACGAGAAGGTCATACGTTAAAGTTTCCTATGAGACTTTATGCCAATTTTTAAGAGTTAGTGTTAGTAAGGTATGTGAAACCCTAAGGTGGGAGCCTCCTATAGTTTAGACGAATTTGAGGATGAAATTTCCCAAAAAGGTGGGTAGTATTGTCACATCCCTAATTTTTTTGGAATCTGGCAAGTACATAATTAAGTTAGTGATGAATTCAATATATGATATATTTACGATTACAATAAGGTTCCATCCAATTTTTATGATATATCGATTTAAAGGAAAAAGAATGTAGAGAGTGTCTTTTGTGCAATTTGGATTGTTTTGCTAATATTCTCAAAGTTTGGAAATTTCATTTGTACTTTTACGATATGAGGTGATAACCAAAGTTTAACTATGAAAGAAATATGATGGATATAGTTGATGTTTTGAACCCTAGTCCATGTTTAGGTCTTCATGTTAAGTAAGTAGAGTTATAATAATCATCAAATGTATCATATGAAAGCTTCACTTGAGGAAATATCGATTCAAGCTTTAATTTCATAATTGAGAATATGATTAAGCTAATGGACTTTTTAAAAGATAAAGGAATGGGCCATGGGCCCTAGAACCCCACTTAGCGCATTTTGGGCCATCCATAGTTTGCACATGGGTCCCTAGAGTAAAAAAATGGTAATTGAGTATTTCTTACTCATAATAAATGCTCAAAATATCTTTAATAGATGGAATATTCAAACATAAGGTTATTAGAGAAATTTTAGATCATTTTGATTTATCTATTGGACTAGACAACTAAATTAGTAATTATCCATTATTTACTTAAAAGACGAGTTTGGAGTAGTTATCATGTTAGCTTTGATATAATATTTTTCTCAATATAGGGTAGTGACTGTGCAGGTCATACCAAAATTTGGAATATAATGGGATTAATATGTGAGCCATAAAATTATTTATGTGGTTTGGGCTTTTATCAAATAGAAAAAGAAAATAAAAATAAAAAAGGGGGTGACTCTTGCCCAGCACGGACTGGATCCGCGACCCCTGTTTTAACAGGTTCCGAGCAGAGTCCATGGGAGAAGGGATTTCCTCATGAGGTCTCAAGTCTTATGGCTATATAAGACTTGGAAATTGATAGCAAAAGGCAGGTCGAAGTTCATAGTTAGCATCTTGATTTGTGATTTGGGGTGAAGGAAAGCGAGAAACGAAGAACAAAGATGAGGGGAATGACGCAGGCTTGGCGGCAGCGCAGAGCATGGACAAGTTAGGGATCCTAATCTTAACCTTCCTTCTTCATCTAGATGTTGCCGCCCATGGCATGGAGACCCAGCCGAAGTCGTTGGAGGCCTCAGAGTGCGCGATGGTGGCCTCCACACCGAGATCTGGTTCTCTGGAGAGTGTTCTCGCGACAACGGGGAAGCAGAGTAGCGTGGAAAGAACATGCCAGCGGGTGCCTAAGTGGATCTGTGACAGCAGAGCATGAGAGGAGGGGCACCGCTGGCTAGGGCTCCTTGGATCTCAAATCTACGACCCTGATCGCCCAAGAGTGAGGTATTTAAAAAAAAACACATCTTGCGATTGGAATATCAGAATTTAATAAGTAAGGCGTCTATTGAAAGCTCTTGATGTATACAATCTCTTAAAAGTGTACCCATATAGTATTTCTAATGTTAGTTACTGACAATAAATTGATTCATAAATGATGTATGATTTCAATAGTTTGAGCATTAAAAATAGCAAACCAGTTTAGAAATTAATGAAAATTTTATGGTAAGTTTTGATGTGTTTAACTTGATTCTAAAGCTTGATCTACATAATTCTAAGTCTTACCTATGTTTTTAGTATAAACCCTAATAAGGGCATTATGGGTATTTCACCCACTATTTCACGATGAATTGATTTGGGAATTTTACCTAAACCTTAATATATATTTTTCTTACCATTTCAAAAGTTTTTATGGAGTTGCATATATAATTATATTAGTATTTAGATTTGGGCCTAAGTAGCCACTATGTAAGATGATTTATGATTATTTGTGAAATAACATGTATTTTATGTGCCTGTTTAGTATGGAAAATGATTTTAATTATATTTTTATTTCATTTTATAACTGAGTCAGTAAGTTTTGTATGCATGATTATGCTTGAGGTTTATTCTCATTATGATGTATGTGCTCATATATTAGTGCATAAGATGATTTTGGTTTATTTGAGTATAAAGATTGTAATAGCTATATAATGTGAGTTTTCATATACATTCAACACTAAGATGTTATTGTAGTTTTAGATCATGAGTAGATTCACTCTGAACAAGAACCCTAATTTAGTTCTGGAGATCATGGTGATGGGTCTTGAGATTTAAGAATGGAAAAGGGAAATACACGTGGACTTATAAAATGTTGTTGATGTCCAGATAGATATGTTGTGAACCAAGGAATGCTGATTATATTAAATATCTCCTCAAACAAGGTAAGTGGGTCATGTCTATTGAATTTCATTATTCTTATGATTCAGCCTACCTGTATGCAAAGTAACTTAGAGATCGAGTTACTTCAGACATTTAGTTATTGATGTTCATATCGTATCCAATAATGATTTTATTAGTCAGGCATTGTTCATATAAAGTCATGTTGTGAGGATATTAGATTATAGCTTTTATATATTTAAGCTACATTTAGGTACTTAGTATTTATTATGTAAATCAATTTATTTCTCAAGCCTTTAGACACACATGTCATATATCTGATATCAAAATTTAACGAAGTGATCTATTAAATAAGAGTTTTAGATTAAGACTTATTCACAAATAAGAATCTAGATTTCAGATTTTAAGATTTATATTACTCATCGTGAGTAGTCATAAATTAGATCCACATACCTAGTAAGAGTCTCAGATCCAATATCAATTAACTAGCAATCTAGATACATATTCATATTTAGATTCAGAGTTCAGATTTAGATTTAATTTAGAACTTTAGAGAAGAGATTCAGATCAAGAATTTAGTTTACTAAGATTTTAATTTCAAATAGAATAATATTAATGCATCAATTAAGTAAGACAAGCTTTCTGAAGACTATATTCATATTCAGAATTTAGTACATGTTCATTTATTAGTATTCAATTTCAGCATAAGATAAGTTGAGATTCAGTACTCATTATGTTTAGATCTAAGATAATTAAGTTAAAACCTTCACATAAGACATTAGATGATAAGTCCTCATTCAATTAGTCATGGGACAATTCAGAGGCATCTATTGACAATTCTGAGGAGTATTTACTCCAATTCAGAGGTACTTTGGTACCAATTTAGGCGTAGTCACACCAATTTAGAGACACCTGTCATTCAGAGGCATGTAGTGCCATTTCAGTGGTACTTTGGTACCAATCCAGGAGGACTTATTGTATAATGGTGGCCACAAATTAGATGAAAGATGTAAATAAAAGACACATCAATTTGCCGACAAGGAGTGGCTCAAGTGGTCAAGCACGATGTCTCCTCACGAAGGGACCCGGGCTCGAATCCCAATTGTCACCTTGGTTTACCACCCTCCCAGACGTTCAACCTCCGTCACAGGCGTGGGAGAGGGGGAGAGAATGCCTCTCATTATCCCAAAAGACACATCAATTCAGTTTAAGGTTGTATCTTTCAGTTATGATATATTTATGCTTATCTTATTAGAAATTCAATGCCACTACTCTAATCTAGGTTTCCCTTTGTGCATGGCTGGGGATGAGATGTTCATAGGTGAAGAACTTTAGGAGGTAGTCATGATAAGATGATGCAATGAAAACTTTATGAGGTTTACTCGATGAGGCATCATCTACATGAACCCAGAGCTTGAGATGAGTTTGTATAAAATAATATCATGGTATTAAGTTTTTTTGTATATGATAAGGTAATCAATTTCTTTTGCTAAGAATATGATGAGAATTTATTTTATATATATATTTTGTATTGGTTATTTTCTATCATTATTTTTATGTATATCATGTTGGTAACACTCCCCAGTGAAAGAAAAAAATCATCCTTCACTCATGTGATAAGAAAATCAGGGTGTTATATCCAACAACATAAGGATGGAAACTGTGGTTAGAGAAATCACAAGTAAAAGGTATAATGAAAGATAACACATTGAAAGGAAATAGATGAAATACATCTAAATCATAGACTCTCCTTGAGTGGAATGAGTAATGGGATACAAAAATATAATAGAACCTTTGTCCTGGAACAAGGTGTAACTAATAATAGAAACAAAATAAAGTTATGGCATATTAATAAACTCTAGGAAGGTTGGAGCCCTAATCAACCCTAGGATCAAGTAGGATTATTAAAGGTACATAAGACCCAAGGGAGGTGATCAAGCCCTGAGTACATAAGGCATCTGGGGTTAGGAGAAAGTCATCCATGAGTGCACAAAACCCAAAGGGTCTGGAGAATAGCCACCTCCATGAGTAAATAAGTACCAAAGGATCAATTTGAAAGGCACTCCTTAAGTACATAATGCCCATGGGGTCAAGAAGAGATGACTTCAAATGTACATAAACACTAGAAACCTTAAGGAAATCGGTATGGATAATGATACAAGAGATGTAGACATAAGAAATAAAAGAATTTAATAAATACTTGTTGAATAAGAATAATGAGTGAAATTGTGCATGAACTCATGAGTTTGAGGTAAGAACTTTCCCTTGGGTTCATGAAAATTAGGAAAATTTGTGGTATTAACATGGTTTGGAATCAAATGATGATTCAAAAAAATTTTTGAATTAATGATAATGTTTGGGTACAACATCTCTGCACATAGAATTGAATGAACTATGTACTTGGTTTGGATACACATATTTATTTCATATTATTATGGGTGTGAGAGATTGGGTAGCCACATATGATATATTTAATTGACATGTGAAGATGAATTCCCTAAGTTGGAATTAATGACATAATGTAGCATATAGAGGCATCGTCAACTCATGAATATAGTTGAATAATGATTAGTAGGTTTGAGACCTAGGTGAAAATGAAATTACCAAGTGAGAATTTAATCACCAAATGAAAATGTAATCACCAAGTGAGAATGTAATGCAATGAATAAGGATGTCATAATACCTTTGAATTGAATTCAGGTTCCAACCTCAGTAATATGAGGATTTTTCATACCAATAAACACTACTAAAGATAACCTAGCCAAAACCTATGAAAGAAAGGTTGCTAGTCCTAATATTTGAGAATAACATGAGTTATCATTCACCTTAACCTTAAAAAGTTTGAATTTTGGGGACAAATTCCTTGTTAAAAAGGATGAATCTAAGATCCTCAAATTTTGCAAATTTAAGATAATGTATTGATATTCAAGTTTAGTCAATCAGAGTGATTTTGTAACAAAGAGATCAAAGGTGTGTCATTGAATTAATTTGGTTAATGATTATGAGATTAAGACTTGATTGAGTCTATATTCTACTCAAGTAAGTAATGTTTGGATTATATTGGATTTTACTAAGATTAGCCTTCAGTTTTATGTAGGCTAATTGGCCCTTACATGTTAAATTAAGAATAGCATGAAATCCTTAAAATCATTAGATGGCCTAAGATCAACTAGATAGTCTTAGTACATACTCTCATATGTGGTACTTTCTCATGTACAATTCATATAACTCCTTAGAGACCCCCATTTTTCATCTTGTATACAATCTTTGTTCAATTAATAGAAAATATTATTATTATTGTTATTATTATTATTATTATTATTATTATTATTTGTTGGATATGGATCCTCAAAATTGTAGGCATCATCTCTTGATTTTATGGTCCACCTTGATTGAGGGACACTCAAATATGGAGGTCGTTATATGTACTATAATGTCAATCTTTAGCCTCAAACTAGTGTTGACATTCTCAGATGGATTCATGTAGCTCCCAATAATGCCACTAAGCAACATTTTCTAAAAAAAAAATTTCACATAATACTCAAGAAGTAGTTGCAATTGATTTTGATGGAGCTTTCAATTATATAACCACAATAGAATCAAATTATAAAGAAACTAATAGAAACCAAAATAGGCATAGAACAGTGATTATTTTTTCTCCCCCCCTGATAACATCAATTTTGGTGCAATTTCAATACCCTTTTACATACTAAATGTCATTAGAAATAATGTTTAGATGTTTAAATTCACCCATTTTATTCTAGTTTACTTAAATAATAAGTTCTAAATCAGTTTTGGTGACATTTGAAGTAATTGCACGCAAATCAAGTGAAATTGATGAAGACTTAATTGTTCAAAAGACCACTCTACAATTTATCGATCAATCAGTCAAAAAGAAGGTATGACCAAGAGGATCAAGAAAAGATTGTCGATTCAAGGCCAAAAGACCTACCGAGCATCAGTCGGACGAATTGAAGTACCTCGACAGTCATTTGTTGAGGGAAGGAGTGTCGAGCAAAAAAGGGGTAAAACTCACCTCTGTCGATGCAACATCGACAACCTGATCTGTCAACACCGATAGACACTTTTCGGTATGAATCTATCGATCCAGCACTCGACACACCTATTGAGTAGAAGACCCTTGATAGTCTTGACGAATCATTCCACTGATAGACTACGTCGACAACATTATCGATGCCCAAAGATGATTGTTGGGGAGTCACCTCGAAAGACCTATCAATAGTAAGATCAATAGATCATTTGCAAGCGAGAACTCCATCGACAACAAGAAGAGATCGATATGTTTGTCGATCAACACATATTGTAATAAGATCCATTGTTGACTTGGTCGTCGATAGACCCAACGATAGGAAACCATCGACATCGATGGAAATAGCTCAACAACCTTAAACACTATAAATACGCCCCAACACTTCCGTCTCAAGCATCTTGAATTTTGGGAGTCAGAGTGTCGAGAGGTTGTCGCCAAACTTTCTCAAGTTCCAAAGCTAGAGGACGAGTTTTGTCGACCTACTTGGATCCCTTTATCTAGTCCTATTGACCTTCTCACGACCAACTCCTTCATCATCACCAAGCAGCAAAAGGACCTTCTTGCCTTAAGTTAAGATTAGAAATGAGGAGAAAGACTATCGACACTATTTTCGACTGCTAAGATATCAATCGAGAGGTTGGTAGATCAAGCGTTCGATCTACCCTTGTATCGATTTTCTCTTTCTCTTTTCTACATCATGACTTACTTTAGTTGTATTCTTTTTGTTTCTTTGGCCATGTGTGGCTAAAGGTTTGGGAGTAGCCGTCAGGCCCTCCCAACCATATGATTGTTCTTCTTTCTATTTTATGGCGTACATTCTTTAAATTTTTGTTCCTTTGCTCTTGTTTAATTGTGTCGATTGATAATTAGCTACCTTCCTTCGATGTTTGGTATAGATATTGTTCGAGAGAATGACTTCAACAAGATCTGGAGTATAGGATTGTAATTATTCATGAGAGTGAGGAGTTTCTATAACAAAAGTTGTATTATCTTTCGGTGATCTTTCAGTTATTAACTTGAGAGAGGGAACTCTATCTGTCTATCCAGATCTCGAGAAAAGGAAGGGACATATGTTTTCTTATGACTGTTTATAAACAAGTACAAAATGTATATAAAATAGGAGTGAGGTTTTTATGTGGTTGAGGTTGGCTTGATTGGTGAAGCCCAATCCAAGTCCTTTTTTTCTTGATTTTTGGATTAGTCTATTTTTCTTCTTTGATTTTCCATAATTTAGGTTCAATTATTAATTAGGTTAAATCTATTCCTTAATTGGAACACCACAAGATTGCTTTCGGTTAATCAAGAATAAACAAGGATTTCACATTTTTATTTTGTTATTCTCCTTGTCCTTGTGTTCGATCCTGTACTACTGCAAAGATTTTGTATTGAGTTGCAGACATCTCTATTAGTCGAGTACAAATTCAAAGTCTGATTTCTTTAACTAGGACATTTGTGTTTAGACTTTTGGCCCACGAAAAAGAGAGATCAACTTTTGGCACCATTGTTGGGGACAAGGCATCTAGATGACCTCTAGAAACATGAGGTCTCCTTAGCACTAGTCATCGCTTCTAAATTTTGCAAAAAGTTTATTAGTAAATCTCTTTTACTACCTAATTGCTATAATATTGGTTATGTTACCAGTCTCAGACCCTAATTCGTTCAATATTTCTATCTATAGGTAGCCCCTTCTCATTTCTAACCAATCTTGGAGTTCCTCGATGAATATCCAGAGGTAGATATTCTCCTCATAAATCCAATTGTAGCATGAGGTCCCCATGACGCAAATGTTCCTGAGGAAAAGTCTTCTCTGTGTTCCTTAGTCACAGGTCGTGTCAATGATGATCACGATCCTATAGCTCTCCCACGCATGCCAGCAGCAAACTTTGAGTTGAAGCCTGGATTCATCAGTATGATCCAAAATTAGATGTTTGGGGGAAACTATGTGGAAAAAAATCTTTATCATCATATAGACACCTTCAATAACCTCTGCAATACTATTAAGGTGAATAGAGTACCGCAAGATGATATCTACATGAAGGGTTTCCTCTTCTCTCTCAATGACAAATCCCAAAAATGATACCTATCTCAAATGGGCTTTGCTTCATGGGAACAACTTTCTGAAGCCATCATAAACAAATTCTACCCAATGAAGAAGACGGTAAGATCCAAACTAAAGATTACCGATTTTAGACAGAAGGTTACTGAAAGCCTGCATGATATTTGGGAAAGATATTATGAATATTTAATAGATTGTCCTCATCATGGCTATGATGACGGGTTTATCATCACCACCGTCTATAAAAGCCTTACTTTGTCTGAGAGAACGTCCCTAAGCATTGCAACTGGCAGTGATATTATGAAACATGATGTTCACACCTCCAAAGAGATAATCAATAACATGGAAGCTCTCCAAGTGGGTCAAAATTTTGACAGGAGTTCTTCAGCGACCATCCCTACCACTCGTAAATCCCTGGACTCTAAGCTATTGGAGAAATTGAACAACAAACTAGATAAAATGGCATATGATGTTCATAATCTGAAGGAAGTCAATTGTAGATGTGATAATGAGGCATCCATAAAGTGTTTCACATGTGGAGAAGGAGGTCATGGTATTGATCATTGCCTCTACACCCATGAAGTAGAAGACACGCAAAATCAGAATGTGTCTTATGTGAACTACAAACGTCCTGACTATCTTGGATTCTCTTATGGGAATACCTCAAAAGTAGAAAATTCATTTCAATTAAATCAATCTTCTCAGGAAAATGGGCAGAGGGCAAGTCATCGGAAGAGGAATGCCACCCTGATTTCAACAAAATAGATCTCAACCAAAACAACATCGAACATCCAATGGACAGAGGGGGGTCCTTTTTCAGCAACATCAAAAGTCTATTGCTAGTCTGGAGTCTTTAACTAGAAAAGATGGGGGACTGTCTCATGGGTAACAACAACATACAAGCAAACATGCAAATACAAATGAGCACCAGAGAGAGAGAGAGAGAAAGACCCGATGGGGAAGGTTGGAGACCTTGACTCTGATACATGAGGAATCATGAGAAATTGGGTATGATATGGCCTTGAATGGACGACCCTAAGTAGATGTATGTGGTTGCCTCATGCACGATCCTTGGAGGCTTGTCGTACCTTGGTTGCCTTTAGAGGAACCAAACCTTAGAAGAGAGAAAGAGGATTTGTGAACAAATGTACAGATGATATAAGTGCCTACCTTTTAGGTGTAGGAAGGAGAGTTCCATAGACCCTAAAAAGGTATGGTGACAAGTTATGAGGCCTCACACCTAGTTAGTTGTCCTAGTGTGGGATTCTAAAGGTTGTTCACGTGAAAGGCTGTTAGGATGTTTATGCCCTATCTGTATGGGTTCGGTTCATGGTGGATCAGATGAGCATGATGTTAGACAGCTAATGCGTAGGAGGTGAACCTGGGGTTCCTAGACCTAAGAGGGGAAGTAGTAGCACCCGACGCACATGATGCTCATAAGGCTGTATGAGTTCATGGAAATTGAGCATGGCACCCCATGCTTTAGAGTAAAGGAAACCCCACCGGAAAGGAGATATGAGTTGATGAACCACTTATACAGGTTGGTGATATATGCATGTATGATATTGGTACAACCTTGAGGAACGATGAATACATATGACATATCAAGGAACTTAGCATGGTTTAGTAAGTTGTCTTCTTGCTAGATACGTGCATAAGTATCATGTTAGGAGCTAAGCATATACATGATGATGTAAACCTTGGAGGTAAGGACGTTTATGACCTTTGTTACTATCAAGAGATAGTTTTCTCCCATCCTGGGAAGGAACCCTTCATGTAGGGTGAGCACCAGCTTTTGTTTAGGTTGAAGGTAACCTAAAGAGGTCTCTTATAGGAGATTGACTAGCTAAGTGGGGAGCACATAGTAGGATCATGAATCTATAGACCCATGTGTGACCATCTCTAAGGGGCATGATGATATGTCTCCATGGGGGTAACATGTATGGGTCCAGACCGAGATAGGTAGCTAGCCATGATTCCCGTGTAAGAAATCTAAGTTTTACCATAAGTGCCCAGAGAGATGATGGGGATTCAGGTGAGGATTCAGGTTTGAGATATGCTATGATGGAATCCTAAGTCAATACTAAGGACAAGAAGGGATAAGACCGACGGAAGTAGGAATTGTCTGTTCCCTGGATGCACAAGACCATAGGGTTAGGAGGTAACAACTACCTTTTCCCGAGGACCATGAGTGTGAGGTAGTCCACCTTCATGAGTTCATGGGGCATAAAGGGTAAATGTGAGAGGCACTCCCTAGATGCATAAGGGTCAGATAACTCTAAAAGTGTCAGCACCCATGGGACTTTGAGGTAATGACTAAGGATTATATATAAGAGAGATGTTAAGATCCATAGGTGATGGGAAAAATCTTCCCGTGGGTGTAGACCCATAATGGAGATGTTCATGCTGAGGAGTTATGTGAAGTATGTTTCAATTTAGATTGAAAAGAGTGATGGCAATGTGTGATGATCCATCTCTACTCTTGGAATGGGATGAACTTTGTATTTGGACTACAACCAAATGCTTATTTCCTCTCGTTATGAGTGTGAGAGATGAGGCAAAGGGTATGCCATATACTCAGAATAAAAGTGATATGAGTTGAAACCTTTCTTGATGTTTGAGGATGGAAGAAGTACCGCATCTTTGAGAGTATGTGGGATAGATGGTTTGAAACCACAAAGAGAATAGAGGTAATATGATGACGTACCTCTCTGGAAGTAGTTTGGAATCTATGAGATATAAGTTTGGGTTGATAGCTGAGAAGATGAGCTCGAAGTTTTCTTGACTCAGTTAGACCTAAACCCGAGATGAGGATGTTGAGTGGAGTATATGTAGGTTTATGTCTCCGCCATCTCCTAGCATATAAGGAAGTTTATGTGGTAACGAGATGTTCTCAAGCTAAATATAACTCAGGTGTACAACTGTCTTGAATAGCCAGTAGAGAGGCTGGAAGAGGTTGTTAGGTGAACCCTAAGTTTGTTAGAAGATGAGACCTATATGGATAACACCCAGATACGACCAAACATGTCGGTCAAGTTGGTGCTTGCCAAATTAGCCAGTCCAGAGCTTGATGAGATGAAAGGATTGATATAAGAACCTCAGATACACCTATCAAGAAAGAAGTTGGTGAAACCCACTACTAGAGTGTTTTAGGGTTTCTAAGGAGTTACCCTTGAGGAATTATGTCATGTAAGAAGTTCATGATGTTAAGTACACCATACACCATAGTACTATCGAGATGGTTAAGGTTTGTAGTGGTACCTGGAAGAAGGATATAGAGTTGCATGTGGCCAGTTGCCATACATGCCAGAGAGTGAAGGTCAAATACCAATAACCCAGTGAGTTGCTATAGATATGAGGAGTCCCTGTGAGGGAATGGAAGTAGTTCACCATGGACAGTGTGGTCTCCCCTAGACCAAGAGAGGTCATGATGCAATATGGGTTATGGTAGATTGCCTTACCAAGTTGACCTAATCCCTTGCCTAAGAGAGAGCACTATCAGTTTGACATATCTGGTTGAACTATATATGAGAGAGATTTAGCTCAACTACACTATGATCTGAGTTCAAAGGTTCTTAAGAATGACCTTAAGTTTTCTTACACATTGTGGAAGTTGGTACATGTAGGACTTGATACTAGATTGAAGTTTAGTGCAACATATCACCCCTGACCGATGGGCAGTCAAGAGAGTATGACCCAGACTTTAGAAGGTCTGATGAGAGCATGTCTACTCGTTCAAGGTGATACATGGGAGCAGTTCCTGCCTTAGCAGAGTACACTTGTTATTATAGCCACCATAGCCAAGTGTTGAGATGTATGAAGCTTTGTAAGGGAGGTTGTATCGGTCACCGCTTCACTTGGATGACGTCGGTGAGAGGACCTTGTGACGATTAGAGAGAGACCATAGTGTATGTAAATGAAGTCACTTTGATCGAGCAATGGCTGAGGAAGCCCAGGATCGATAGGAGTCATAATCTGATGTGAAGCAGACTGACATGCAGTTCACTGTGAGTGAATATGTGTTATATAAACCTGACCCCTCCGAGCTATAGCTAAGGAAGCTGAGTCCCCAGTAAATGGGTCCATTTGAGAGGGATTGGTGGAGTTGCTTATGTTTATCCTTAACCCTCAAGATAACATGATGTATGATGTATTCCATGTGTCTGATCTAAAGCACTATGTGATGTACCCGAGCCATGCGCTGAGCATTGAACCTATTGATCTTTAAGGGAGGTTGACATATCCTAAGTCACTTACGAGGGTACGAGATACCAAGGTGAGAAAGAACTCGGATGTATGAATATAAGATGATAAAGGTTCTTTGGAAGCACCATGGAGAGGATGAAGCCACATGGGAGCCAATGATGGACATGGAAAAGTTTATCCTAAATTGTTTGTATGTTTGGTGGAATTTTGGGGGCAAAATTCCTATACGAGGGGAAGGATGTTACAACCCCAATTTTTGGGTTCATATGGTTGGAAATGCAATTTCCTCAATAAATGTATGATTATGGGAATTGTATGATTTATGTGTGTTGAATGGATTTCCTTTGCAATATTTCATGTGTGCATGTGATTTCTTGGATCATTATATGTTAATGAGTCCAATATGTTTAAAAGCAAAAGAAGAAATCAAATAATGAATTATTAAGAAGGAAATTGGAAATAATGATGAAAATATGAGAAATATGTGGAAAGATGTGTGATTGACTCATCATGGATGAGATTTCAAAATCCATATGGTTTTTTGTGATACAAGGAATCCAAATAAAGAAGATAAAAGTGAAAAAAGAAAATATGAATAAACTAAGCTCTAATGTATTATAACTTGCATATGAAGAAAACACCTCTTTGCATTCGAGTTTGGGACTCAAGCATGGTATATGAGTTTATAATACTAATTTAAGACTTTCCCTAAAATTTGGATGAAAAAGGATAAACGAGGAGATATATATGGTTTTTATAAGATTTCCTAAAGTGAATGGATAATCCATTAATTGTATTAAATGTCACACTAAAAATAGAATTACTATTCGATTATTTAAGAACTTGCACGACACTGACCATTGGATCTAAAGACCCATGGCTCAGGTTCAGTCCCGGTCACGACAGAATACCAAGAAATAGAGTACAACTCTGGTGATTTTTGTTGGCGATCAGATTGTGTGAGGGGAAATAAGCAGATTTGGGATTAGTCTTAATGTCTCTAGGAGACCTTCCCGAACCTAACCATCCTAGGATTTGTGGGGTTTCATGGTGAAACCCAGGAGTCCCCAAATCCAGGGAAGCCGAGGACTTACCCTATATAGTGGGGGATAGAAACTCCGCAGTAGCAGCACATCTAAAAACTACTCTCACGAGTTCATAACAGTGCAACGAAAATTTGGCTTTCGTCAATTGGAGAATTTACCTCAACCTTCATCGTCATCTCAGAGCAAGTCCAGCAAGGTGTTGTGTGGTGTCGTCCCCGTGTTGGCATGGAGCAAGTGCAGAATTGGCGAGTTCTTCAAGTTCGGCAAGCCAAGACGAAGCTGTAGGTACCTTTGGTTCATGCGCAAAGGCTCTGGAACTCAAAGTCAATGATGAGGTTGACTGCTGCAACCTGCTCGCGAGTGCAGCAAGGTTGAAGATGGCCTCGAGGCACAAAGACTTCTTTGCCCTCGTGCAGGCAGTGATGAGGTAAGGGTAACTTAGACTTTTGGCATGTTCTTTTGCATTGATGCGAGGCTGAGTGGGCCACATGCCTAGCATGAGCCCATTGGCTTAGCCTTGCCGCATGGGCAGGCTTGGGTCGGGTTCTTGTGCCCACGTGGTGTCACACGATTGGCCAAAAAATGAAAAATTGCAAAAAATCGTAGTAACTAATAGGTTGATCAGACTAAGACAAATAATATATGGATCTTTCTCAAAACAATATGAGGAATCTAATAAAAATACAATTGAAGCCTAATTCCTTTTAAAATTTGAAAAGTATATAAATTTGTCACATTTAATGGTGTTATTAATGAAAAACCCTAAGTTTTTAAGATTAGTAGATTTCATAATGTTCTTTGGATAATCTAAGCTAATATTAATCTATTATTAATAAAAGGAAGATTTATATCTAAAAAGATGATATTTATGCATAGTTGGCTTAATTTAGGGTTCGATGTACATGAATATGCATTAATGGGCTTAGAAACCCTAATTTAGGTGATTATGACTTTTAATGGTTTTAATTGTGCAAATCCATGAATAAAATAAAGATATGATGATCCTAAGTCAATTTTAGTATAAAAGACCCTTAATATGGATAATTTGAGTAATTAGGGGTTTTTATGAGTAGAAAAGCTATTTAAGGGTTTGTTGACCTAAAAAGGATGAAGTTTGAGAAATTGATCTAAAGGAACCCTAACGATACTATAATTCAGACTAGAAACCCTAGAAAGTGGTTCCAAGCCAATAAAGTAGATTCTTGATGAGTATGTAGTGAATGGGTTTTACATGCTTTTCAGGATTCTATCCTTTTGTGTGATTGGCTTGCTTGCTTGTTTGGATTGCCTGATTGGAATGGACTGTGCTTATCTATTGTGGAATCTCCAAATTAGGTATGTGGTTAATTATGAGTATACACATTATGTTTCTCGACGTTTCTCAAGGATTTATCGATCGCAGTGAAATTAAACTGTTTGGATGTTTCATTACAGTAATCTTTAAAGTCACTATGTGTATAACAAATGAAGTATAAGTGTGACTGTCTCAAACCTACATACCATCTCTAGATGTATGATGTAAGACCAAGCCCTAGAGGGAAGGTCTAAAGTGGTCAAGCCCCAGAGGGAAGACCACTGGGCACCCAGAGAGGTGACCCAAGGAACCAAGCTCAGGATGGAGAAGGTGTCCTTAAGTCCCTTGCAAGGGCTAAACCCTGAGAGAGGGTATCCCAGAGCATGTGTAAAATAAGTTGAGAAGTTACTTAAAAAATAATTTTGCATTGTTAACAACTAATTGATGTGATTATGTTGTTAGAATATATGTGCAATATTTTGGTTGTTACCACATACCAGTATATTCATTTATATTGACCGACATTTTGTTTGTCGACGTTTTAGGATCATCTGAAATTGGACAAATAGTAAAGTTACATCTGTGAAGATTAAAGCTAAAATAATAAAGGAGGATTAGGTAGATAGAATTCTTCTACAGGTAGAAGTTCCAGTTACCTATTTTTTAAGGTATGTTAAAAGAAATTTTTACTCCAATTTTCTGTTTAGAATTTATTAATTATCTTTTATTATTTGCATCACCATTGATCCTATTTTTGGGATAATGCCCTTGACTTCTTGGTCTTCCTTAATTGGGGGTTATCGGGAAACGGGGTCGTTACAATTGGTATCAGAGCGATAATTTTCCATTTAATCTTTAATAATTATTTAATTTTACAAACTCTTTAGAACCCAAGGGAATTATTAGAGGATTTTCCATTGATGGAGGTATCTAGAAAATGATCACAATCTGAGGGTTGGCAATATTTTCCTACGCCTCGCTATTCGGTCTATAAGGACTCCCAGATATTGTGTGACTACCTGGCTAAAATATAAGGATTTGACTTGAAGTAAGATACCTCTAGGACTCTCTCATCTGTCTTCTTCCCTTCTCAACCCTAATTCAGATAGGATTCTAAGTGCTTTGGGTTTCTCTCTCTCCACACCCCTCTTGTGTTTGGGATAAGATTAATAAGGATTAAGGAATCCTCCACCAAATAATGGAAAACATGTAAACAAGATTTCATAGACATAAGTTTTAATAGTTTAAGCATAAACTAAAGAGTAGTTACATGCTTAAGGTTGCATGTCGTGTGTTGTCGTGCCCTCAGGAGAGCTCTGAGATTAGACCTTCTTGTAGGAGGATGAGGAGAGAGTTGGCCTTGGAGGAAGAGGTCTCCAGAAAGAGGTAGAGACCTTATGCATCCTATGAGGACAAGGGTCAACCCAAACCCTAAGTGGATGTTAGAGAAAGGGATGACAAGACGAGATGTATACCTTACTCTTCTATCCCTTCAAGTGCGTGGGTTATACATACATGATTTATGTTAAGGTTTTGGGTACCCATGAGGAGCATGAGCTAGGTGTGGTTGTTTGACCTAGTGTCTTTCAGTGACCCGACCTTGGGTGGTCGTGCCTGTTAGGGTGAGGGATAGCTCCCTCATTGAGGAGGTTAGTGGTGACCATGTAGGAACCCTAATGGATATATATAGGAGTACAAAAGAGGCACGTACCTTCATAGCATAGAGTGGCAGTAAGACTGGAAACACGTGTTAGACCTAAGCCAGATAGGTTATGGCTGATGGTTATGAGATGAGCATGCAAAGCTTTGGATAATCTTAGCCGGACATAGGTCTTGATAGAATGTATCACCCGGGTAGGTGTAAACATGTATCCTTAAGATCTTGACCCATCTTCTTAGAGAGAACCTCTAGTGATAGGACCCATTTTAGGGTTAGCTCCAGAGAGAGAGAGAGACCCGATGGGGAAGGTTGGATACCTTGACTCCGAGACATGATGAATCATGAGAAATTAGGTATGATATGGCCTTGAATGGACGACCCTAAGTAGATGTATGTGGTTGCCTCATGCATGATCCTTGGAGGCTTGTCGTACCTTAGTTACCTTTAGAGGAACCAAACCTTAGAAGAGAGAAAGAGGCTTTGTGAATAAATGTACAGATGATATAAGTGCCTACCTTTTAGGTGTAGGATGGAGAGTTCCATAGACCCTGAAAAGGTATGGTGACAAGTTATGAGGCATCGCACGCAGTTGGTTGTCCTGGTGGGATTCTAAAGGTTCTTTATGTGAAAGGGTGTTAGGATGTTTATGCCCTATCTGGTATGGGTTCGGTTCATGGTGGATCATATGAGCATGATGTTAGACAGATGATGCGTAGGAGGTGAACATGGGGTTCCTAGAACTAAGAGGGGAAGTAGTAGCACCTGGCGCACATGATGCTCATAAGTCTATATGAGTTCATGGAAATTGAGCATGGCACCCCCCATGCTTTAGAGAAAAGGAAACCCCACCAGAAAGGATATATGAGTTGATGAACCACTCATACAGGTTGGTGATATATGCATGTATGATATTGGTACAACCTTGAGGAATGATAAGTATGTATGACATACCAAGGAACTTAGCATGGTTTAGTACGTTGTATTCTTTCTAGATACGTGCATAAGTATCATGTTAGGAGCTAAGCAAATACATGATGATGTAAACCTTGGAGGTAAGGACGTTTGTGACATTTGTTACTATCAATAGATAATTTTCTCCCATCCTTGGAAGGAACCCTTCATGTAGGGTGAGTACCAGATTTTGTTTATGTTTGAGGTAACATAAATAGGTCTCTTATAGGAGCTTGACGAGCTAAGTGGGGAGCACATAATAGGAGCATGAATCTATAGACCCATGTGTGACCATCTCTAAGGGGCATGAGGATATGTTGCCATGGGGGTAACCTGTATGGGCCCAGACTGAAATAGGTAGGTTACCATGATTCCCATATAAGGAATATAAGTTTTACCATGAGTGCCCAGAGAGATAATGAAGATCTGGATGAGGATTCAGGTTTGATATGTGCTATGGTGGAATCCTAAGTCAATACCAAGGTCAAGAAGGGATAAGACTGATGGAAGTAGGAGTTGTCTATTCTCTGGATGCATGAGACCATAGGGTCGGGAGGTAACAACTACCTTTTCCTGAGGACCATGGGTTATGAGGTGGGCCACCTTCATGAGTTCATGGGGCCTAAAGGGTAAATGTGAGAGGCACTCCCTAAATGCATAAGGGTCAGATCACTCCAAAAGTGTCAACACCCTAGGGACCTTGAGGTAATGACTAAGGATTGTACATAAGAGATATGTTAATATCCAGAGGTGATGGGAAAAGCCTTCCCGTGGTGTAGACCCATAATGGAGATGTTCATGGTGTGGAGTTATATGAAGTATGTTTCAACTTAGATTGAAAATAGAGATGGCAATGTGTGATGCACCAAATCTACTCTTGGAACGGGATGAACTCTGTATTTGGACTGCATCCAGATGCTTATTTCCTCTCATTATGAGTGTGAGAGATGGGGCAAAGCGTATGCCATATACTCAGGATAAAAGTGATATGAGTTGAAACCTTTATATGATGTTTGAGGATGGAAGAACTACCACATCTTTGAGAGTACATAGGATAGATGGTTTGAAACCCAAAGAGAATAGAGGAAATATGATGAAGTACCTCTCTGGAAGTAGTTTGGAATCTATGAGATATAAGTTTGGGTTGATAATCAAGAAAATGAGCTTGAAGTTTTCTTGACTTAGTTAGACCTAAACCTGAGATGAGGATGTTGAGTGGAGTATATGCAGGTTTATGTCTCCACCATCTCCTGGCATATAAGGAAGTTTATGTGGTAACGAGATGTTCTCAAAATGAATACAACTTGGGTGTACAATTGTCTTGAATAGCTAGTAGAGAGGCCGAAAGAGGTTGTTAGGTGAACCCTAAGTTTGTTAGAAGATGAGAGATGTATGGCTAACACCCAGATACAACCAGACCCGCCAGTCAAGTTGGTGGTTGCCAAGTTAGCCAACCTAGAGCTTGATGAGATGAAAGGATTGATAAAAGAACCTTAGATACACCTGCCAGGAAAGAATTTGGTGAAACCCACTACCAGAGTGTTTTAGGGTTTCTGAGGAGTCACCTATGAGGAATAATGTCATGTAAGAAGCTCATGATGTTTAGTATACCATACATTGTAGTTCTATCGAGATGGTTAAGGTTTGTAGTGGTACCTGGAAGAAGGATATAGAGTTGCATGTGGTCAGTTGTCATACATTGCAGAGAGTGAAGGCCAAACACCAGTAACCCAGTGAGTTGCTATAGATATGAGGAGTCCTTAAGAGGGAATGGAAGTAGATCACCATGGATAGTGTGGTTGGTCTCCCCTAGACCAAGAGTGGTCATGATGCAATATGGGTTATGGTAGATCGCCTTACCAAGTTCACCAAATCCCTTGCCTAAAATAGAGCATTGTTAGTTTCACAGATCTGGTTGAACTATATATGAGAGAGATATATCTCAACTACACCATGATCTAAGTTCAAAGGTTCTTAAGCATGACCTTAAGTTTGCTTCCACGTTGTGGAAGTAGTTACATGAAGAAATCGATACTAGATTGAAGTTTAGTGTAACATATCACCCCTGACTAATAGACAGTCAAGAGAGTATGAACCAAACATTAGAAGGTCTGATGAGAGCATATCTGCTCATTCAAGGTGATACATGGGAGCAGTTCCTACCCTAACAGAGTATGCTTATTATGATAGCCACCATAGACAATTGTCAAGATGTATGAATCTCTCTAAGGGAGGCTGTGTCGGTCACTGCTTCACTTGGATGATGTCAGTGAGAGGACCTTGTGAAGGTCAGAGAGAGACCATAGTGTATTAAAATGAAGTCACTTTGATCGAGCAATGGTTGAGGAAGCCCATGACCGACAAGAGTCATGAGCTGATGTGAAGCAGACTGACATGCAGTTCACTATGAGTGAATATGTGTTATATAAACCCAACCCCTCTGAGCTATAGCTAAGGAAGCTGAGTCCCCGATACATGGGTCCATTTGAGATGGATTGGTGAAGTTTCTTATGTTTAGCCTTACCCCTCAGGATAACATGATGTATGATCCGTTTCATGTGTCTGATCTGGAGCACTATGTGATGTACTCAAGCCATGTATTGAGCATTGAACCTATTGAGCTTCAAGGGAGGTTGACATATCATGAGTCATTTACGAGGGTACAAGATACCAAGGTGAGAGAGAACTCAGATGTATGAATATAAGATGATAAAGGTTCTTTAGAAGCACCATGGAGAGGATGAAGCCACATGGGAGCCAATGATGGACATGAAAAAGTCTTATCCTGATTATTTGTATGTTTGGTGGAGTTTTGGGGGAAAAATTCCTATAAGAGGGGAAGGATGTTACAACCCCAATTTTTGGGTTCATATGGTTGGAAATGCAATTTCCTCAATAAATGTATGATTATGAGAATTGTATGATTTGTGTGTATTGAATGGATTTCCTTTGCAATATTTCCTTTGTGTATGTGATTCATGGATCATAATATGTTAATGAGTCCAATATGTTTAAAAGAAAAAGAAGAAATCAAATAATGCATTATTAAGAAGGAAATTGGAGATACTGATGAAAATATGAGAAATATGTGGAAAGTCGTGTGATTGACTCATCATGGATGAGATTTCAAAATTCATATGGTTTCTTGTGATATAAGGAATCAAAATAAAGAAGACAAAAGTGAAAGAAAGAGAAAATATGAATAAACTGAGCTTTAATATATTATAACTTGCATATGAAGAAAACACCTCTTTACTTTGAGTTTGGGACTCAAACATGGTATACGAGTACATAATACTAATTTAAGACTTTCCCTAAAATTTGGATGAAAAAGGATAAACGAGGAGAGAGATATGGTTTTTATAAGATTTCCTAAACTGAATGGATAATCCATTAATTGTATTAAATGTCACACTAAGAATAGAATTAAGATTTGATTATTTAAGAACTCGCACAACACTAACCATTGGATCTAAAGATCCACGACTTAGGTTCAGCCCCGGTCATGATAGAATACTAAGAAATAGAGTACAACTCTGGTGATTTTCATTGGCGATTAGATCACTTGAGAGGAAATAAGAAAATCTGGGATCAGTCTCAATGTCTCCGCGAGACCTTCTTGAACCTAACCATACTAGGATTTGTGGGGTTTCGTGGTGACACCCAGGAGTCCCCAAATCAAGGGAAGCCAATGACTTACGCTATATATAGGGGGGGACTCTGCAGTAGAAGCACATCTACAAACTACTCTCACGAGTTCGGAAGAGTGCAATGAACATTTGGTTGTCGTCAATTGGAGAATTAGCCTCGACCTTCACTGTCATCTCAGAGCAAGTCTGATGAGGTGTGGTGCGGTGTCGTCCCCATGTTGGCATGGAGCAAGTGTGGAATTGGAGAGTTCTTCGAGTACGGTAAGCCAAGACTAAGCTGTAGGCACCTTTGGTTCATGCGTAGAGGCTCTCGAACTCAATGTCAATGACGAGGTTGACTGTTGCAACTTGCTCGTGAGTGTAGCGAAGTTGAAGATGACCTCGAGGCACAAAAACTTCTTTTCCCTTGTGCGAGCTATGAAGAGGTAAGGGTAATGTAGACTTTTGGCTAGTTCTTTTGCGTTGATGTGAGGCTTGCTGGGCCGCCTGCCTAGTGCGAGCCCATTGGCTCGGGCTTGCCGCATGGGCAGACTTGGGCCGGGTGCATGTGCCTACGTGGTGGCACACAATTGGCCGAAAAATGAAATAACTTGCAAAAAATCGTAGTAACTAATAGGATGATCAGCTAAGATAAATAATATAAGGATCTTGCTTAGAAAAATACGAGGAATCTAATAAAAATACAATTGAAGCCTAATTTCTCTTGCAATTTGAAAAGTATATAAAGTTGTCACCTTTAATGGTGTTATTAATTAAAACCCCTAAGTTTTGATGATTAGTAGATTTAATAATGTTCTTTGGATAATCTAAGCCAATATTAATCTAATATTAATAAAAGGAAGATTTATATCAAAAAAATGATCTTTATGCATAGTTGGCTTAATTTAGGGTTCCATGTACATGAATATGCATTAATGGGCTTAGAAACCCTAATTTAGGTGATTATGACTTTTAATGGTTTTAATTGTGCAAATCCATGGATAAAATAGAGATATGATGATCCTAAATCAATTTGAGTATAAAAGACCCTTAAAATGGATAATTTGAGTAATTAAGGGTTTTTGTAAGTAGAAAAGCTATTTAAGGGTTTGTTGACCTAAAAAGGATAAAGTTTGAGAAATTGATCTAAAGGAACCCTAATGAAACCCTAATTTAGATTATAAAACCTAGAAATTGGTTCCAAGCCAATAAAGTAGATTCTTGATGAGTATGTAATGAATAGGTTGTACATGCTTTTTAGGATTCTGTCCTTTTGTGTGATTGACTTGCTTGCTTTTATGGATTGCCTGATTGGAATGGTGTGTGCTTATCTATTGTGGAATCTCCAAATCAGGTATGTGGTTAATTATGAGTACACGCATTATGTTTCCTGGTGTTTCTTGAGGGTTTATCGATTGCAATGAAATTAAACTATTTGGATGTTTCATTACTGCAATCATTAAAGTGACTATGTGTATAACAATTTAAGTATAAGTGTGATTATCTTGAACCTACATACCATCTCTGGATGTATGATGCAAGACCAAGCCATGGAGGGAAGGTCTAAAGTGGTCAAGCCCCGGAGGGAAGACCACTGGGTACCCAAAGAGGTGACCCCAAGCACCAAGCTCAGAACGGAGAAGGTGGCCTTAATTCCCTTTCAAGGACTAAACCCTAAGAGAGGGTATCCCAGAGGATGTGTAAAAGCGGTTGAGAAGTTACATAAAAATGTAATTTTGCATTATTAACAACTAATTGATGTTATTATGTTGTTTGAATATATGTGCAATGTTTTGGTTGTTACCACATACCAACATATTCATTTATACTGACCGATGTTTTGTTTGTTGGCGTTTTAGGATTATCTGAAATTGGACAAACAGTAAAGTGGAATTTGTGAAGATTAAAGCTAAAATAATAAAGGAGGATTAGGTAGATAGAATTCTACTACAGATAGAAGTTCTAGTTACCTATTTTTGAAGGTATGTTAAAAGAAATTTTTATTCTAGTTTTTAGTTTAGACTTTAGTAGAATTTATTAATTATTTTTTATTATTTGCAAAACCATTGATCCTACTTTTGGGATAATGCCTCTGATTTCTTGGTCTTCCTTAATTGGGGGTTACCGAGAAGCGGGGTCATTACCGTATGCCTTATAAAAATGGCATTTGCTTTTTGCCAATCAAATATTTCGACCAAACAAAAAGATCATGGTGCATTTACTATACCATTTCTCATTGGTGATTCATTGACAAGATGTGGTCTTGCAGATCTAGGAGCCAACATCAGTCTGATGCTGTACAAGTTAGCATCCAAGTGGGGCCTCACCAATATTATTAAATCAACTATTAGAATTCAATTAGCAGATAATTCTTATACTAAACTAATTGGGGTGGTGGAGGATGTACCAATCAGGATAGGGAATTTCTTCATACCTTGTGATGTTGTCATCATCAATGTAGCTGAAGATCCCACCTATCCAATGATATTTGGATGACATTTTCTTTCAACAACATGAACATTGATTGATGTGGCTGATGGGTCAATCACAATACGAGTTGGGAATGAATCTATTGATTTCCACATACTCGATCACATGCAGGGCCCCTCTTTAATAGAAGCAAGTTACTTTGTCGATAGTTGCAATCATCTATTCATGGAAATACGGAGCATAATTCTATTGTTGATCCTTTGATATGCACATTAAACAAACCTACCTCATGATTTGATGATCTCGAGGTCAAAGAAATCCTGTCTTATTTGGAAACCACAGATGAAGAAGAAGAGTTTTATGGCACTACTAAAACGATACTATATGCCTCTCTTCAATGTGAACCAAAAGACATTTCAGTTCCTAAACCACTACCAGAACTCAAACCACTCCCGAAGGCTCTGAAGTATGAATTTCTAGACAAAGAAAAGAGAAATACAATAATCATTAATGCACGACTGCCCTTCGATCAGCAGGAGCAACGTTTATCTGAACTAAAACACCGGAAAAAGGCTCTCGGATACTCTATAGATGATATTAAGGGTCTCAATCCAGGGGTGTGCATGCATAGAATCAACCTCGACAATGACGCAAAGCCATGAGTACAGGATCAAAGGAAGTTGGATGACAAAATGCGAGAGGTTGTATGTAAGGAAGTCATCAAGTTTATAGATGCATGTATTACCCATGCTATTAGTGACAACAACTGGGTTAGTCCAGTTCATGTGGTTCCCAAGAAAGATGGGATGATAGTAGTAAAGGATAGTGAAGGGAAGGAACTAGCCACAGATACAGTGATTGGTCGGCACATGTGCATAAATTTACTAAATGCAGCAACACACAAAGACCATTTCCCCCTTCCCTTCATTGATCAAGTTCTGGAGAGGCTGGCACGTCATTCACGTTTATGTTATTTAAATGGGTAATCCATATTTTATCAGATTCCCATTCATCCAAAAGATCAGGAATAGACCACATTCACTTGTTTGTACGATATGCATGCTTTTAGGTGCATGTCGTTTGGTTTGTGTGACACACCTGCCACCTTTCAGAGGTGCAAGCTAGCCATATTTTTCAATCTAATAGAAGAGGTCATGGAAGTCTTCATGGACGACTTCTCTATGTATGGGCTATCTTTCAAAGATTGTTTAAAGAACCTATCCCTAGTTCTCAAAAGATGTGAAGAAAAGTAGTTAGTCCTCAATTGGGAGAAGTGCTAATTTATGGTACGAGAAGGAATAGTCCTAAGACACAAGGTGTCTGAAGCTGGTATAAAGATAGATAAAAGTAAGGTAGAGGCAACCTCTAAGATTACACCCCCTCTTCAATCTCTTATGTCTATAGTTTTCTAGGACATGCAGGTTATTACGGTCAATTTATCAAGGACTTCTCAAAGATTGTGAAACCCTTGTCCTAACTATTGATAAAAGACACTTCGTTTGTATTCGATGAAAAATGCCAGAAGGCCTTCCACACCCTAAAAGATGCATTAACCACTATCCCCATTCTACAAGCTCTAGATTGGGATCTCCCCTTTGAAATAATGTGTGACGCTAGTGATTATGCAGTAGGGGCTGTCCTAGGACAAAAGAAAGACAAGAAACATCATGTCATCTACTACACCAACAAAACTCTTGACGAGACTCAAATTAATTACACCACCACTAAAAAAGAGATGTTGGCCATCATCTACGCCTTCGACAAATTCAAATCCTATCTATTAGGTGGGAAGGTGAAAATCTACACTGATCATGGGGCAATCAAGTATCTAATGCATAAAAAAGATACCAAACCACATATCCTCTGGTGGGCTCTTCTTTTACAAGAATTTGATCATGAAATTGTTGCCATATAGGGGACATAAAATATCGTCGTTGATCATCTATCTAGAATAAAGGTGGAAGAAAGCAAACCCCTCCCTATCAATGAATCCTATCAAGACGAATCATTACTTCTTATTAATTCTATTGATCAAGTATCCCCATGGTATGTTGATTTCTACAACTACCTAGCATGCCAAAAACTACCTCTAGGAATGACCTACAATCAAAAGAAGAATTTCTTTTTCGACATCAGGAACTATTTCTGGGATAACCCCCTACTCTTCTGAAAGTGCACAAATAATGTATATCATCATTGTGTGGATCATGATGAAGCTCATTACATCTTAGAAAAATGTCATGCTGCCCCATATTGAGGACATCTTGGTGCTTAGAAAACAACTTTGAAAATATTGAACTCTGGTTTTTATTGGCCAACCATATTTAAAGATGCACACGCCTTCACTAAATAATGTGATGTGTGTCAGCACACTGGAAATATCAGCAAGCACAACGAGATGCCCCTTTGATGTTTAGGGGATAGACTTTGTGGGACCCTTTCCACCTTCTTCTAGAAATAAATACATCTTGGTGGTCATTGACTACGTCTCAAAGTGGGTGGAGGCTATACCGTCATCAACATGTGACTCTAAGACGGTCATGTGACTGTTCACAAAAATTATATTTCCTAGATATGGAGTTCCACATACTGTAATCAGTGACAGAGGGTCTCGTTTCATTGAAAGGCAATTTGAGGCTCTTCTAGAGTGATATGGGGTGAGGCATAAGATAGCCACCCCATATCACCCTCAGACTGCAGGTCAGGTCGAGGTCTCCAACAGGTAGATCAAGTAGATTCTCGATGAAACTGTGAGCAAATCAAGAAAACATTGGGCGTCTAAACTCGATGATCGATGCTATTTGGACGTATCAGACTGTTTACAAGACACCTATAGGAACCACTCCCTATTGGCTAATCTATGGGAAATCTTGTCACCTCTTGTTGGAGCTAGAACACAAGGCCTATTGGGCAATCAAGGTCCTAAAATGGATACTGGACTTGATAAGGAAAAGTGTTTCTTACAGTTATAGGAGCTAGAAGAATTTCTCCTACATGCATATGAAAATACAAGAATCTACAAGGAGAGCACCAAGATCATGCATGATTCTCATATAAGAAGGAAGGATATTTCAGAAGGAGATAAAGTTCTTCTTTTCAATTCTTCTCTATGTCTCTTCCCAGGAAAGCTTCATTCTCATTGGTCTAGACCATTCACAGTAATCACCATCTATCCCTATGGAATGATGGACATTCACAGTGAGAAATCAGGAAAATTCTCTGTCAATGGCCATCGATTGAATCTGTACTACAAAGATGAAGACATCACCAGAAAGGAGGATTTTGAGTTGCCAGATTCTCCAGAAGAATAATGAGATGGATGTTCAAGATGTCAATCTACATGAGTATAAACAAAGTGGTACTTGGGAGGCAACCCACACATTTTTCTTTTATGTCATTTAGATTAGTTTTTGATGATTTTGTTTCATCTTGTAAAAACACTTCTTAAGGATTGTCCATCTAAATCAAGGAGGACAACCATTTTTCTTTTAAAATAATGATCGGAAGATAGTCATTTTACTTTGAACTGTTGATCTAAAATCCGATCCGCCTTATCGCATATTACATTTTGAAATTTGGTATCTTGTCGATCATAGTAGATTGATAACGTTGTCAGTCTGCTTAGGTCGATAAGCCTGTTGACCGCCTAAAATTGATCTTCTTTATGGATACACTATAATCTTTGCAGTTAAGAGGAGTGACACGATACTTGTCGATGGGTTGGTCGACAACACTCTTTTCGACTTCATGATTGATAGTATTCATGATACAATCGACATGCCCACATTTAAGACCTGTCGACCCTCTTAGTCGACACACCTATCAACCGATAGCTAGTTGTCAGATCCATATCCACATCTGAATAACCGACTTTAGTTCACCGACCTTAACCTCAGCTATAAATACCAAGCCCAGTGTTAAGAGATTTTGACCGCTAGAAAAGTTTTGCCTCTCTGTCTGCTCGCATGTCAACCTCCAAGCACAACTGCTCAATAAGCCTCCTGTCGACGCTCGGTCGACACTCCTAATCTGTGTGTTCTTGTCGACTATGTTCCCATATGATCGACACATAGATTTACACGTCGGTCGACATTGATCGATAACCTTATCGACCATTTACAAATCACAGTGTTGACTTGTTTTCATTATAATCTATCAATCATTGTATCGACCGTGTACTCTTTTTTCAAATCAATATCACTGACTTTTTTGCATGTTTTCGACGCATGTAATCGACAAGGTTAATATACACCTAATCAGTACCCTTTCCCTTTTTCTTTACAGCAATGGCTTACCTAGGAACCACCATCCCATCAAAGAAGAGGGAGAAGAGACCTCTTCCTGAGCAGCCCATAACTGAAGCAGAAAAATGGGCCAGGACTACTGCACTAGCACCAAAAGCTCCACAAGGTTCATAGTTAGAGCTCCCCTATCAAGGAACCTTCAAGATTCGGATTGAAGACCATTTAAAGGCATTCAAGGCAATGAAAATATGGGTTTTCAATCCCACACACTTCATCTCTTCCGCTGCCTTTGACGAAATAGGCATTTAGGCACGAGTCAAGGGAATGTTGGCTAAATCCAATTTATCCCACCTCTGTTTTACTACTCTATGAGCCTATACAGAGGAAACTACAAAGTTCGTGTCATCTATCAAGGAGGTAGCATCTACCAAGGAAGTGCACTCTAAATAGATACAAGTCTGAATCAATAACATTGACTACGTTCTTACTTACCAAAGTCTGTGAAAAAAAATTGTGGTTCAGAAGAAGCTACTAGGGCCTCTATTGGCCTCCTCGAGAAAGAGGATTCCAATTTTAATGCTTCTAAGTATTGGGAGAAATTGACATGCCAAAATAACTATTAATCTGGACACTCCAAAGCATCTGTGGTGCATTCCAGTTTGTAGAGAATTATGCACAAAATAGTAGCCAACATCCTTTTCACAAAAATGGGGAGCATCTACCCTGAGGAATTATATGTACTATCTTTGATGATGGACGACCATGCAATCATTATTGGTCATATCCTAATTCATAAATGGCTACTTATCTGCTCTGCTCTACAAAGAGAATATTATATGGGTGGTCTCGTCAAACTTATATTTCAGGCACACAGACACCTCCCATGTGTTGCTTTTAAGGAAATAATAAGTGACAACTTTATCACCATAATATACCTAATGTCTGTTGGTATTTTGGTATGATGTGACAATTCTACCAGCTACAAGTTCTCGAGAACCAAGCTTTCTATTCCTTTACCTGGTCTGGCGAATTATGACAAAGACTAATTACTCTTTTTTGAGGAGGAAACTACTGCACTTGTTCCGAACTTTCGACAGATAAACCAAGCGCAGCCAAGCACATCATAAGGCTGGGTACAGCCAAATCCTACCATTATAAAACAACCTTAGTGGCCATTGTCTAAGATATCAGAAGAAAATGATCAAAGAAGAGTTGTTAGATATGACCTTGAAGAATTGCAAGTATCACCCAAACATGGCCCAAATTCCCTCCCAATCTCTAAAGAAGATCACCCGCCGGTCACTCCATCTACTGCTACATTCAAGCATCCTACATTCACCACAATCTGCCCCACCTCCATCCCAGTTACAAATACTGCTAGAAAACATGTCTCTCCATCCAGACAGATGGTGCATGATGTTCTTAAAAGCCTACCACAATGCCAACCACGTTCCTATCAGCCCTTTTCTTCTTATCAGGACCCTAGGTCTGATAATCATTCTTCATCTTCTTCGGAGGCAAATACTTTGGGCGGCACCTTTGGTCATGAATTTGACACTATACATAGAGTCACTGGCACAATCATGACTGCCTTTCCTAAACTCTGAAAGGTTTTAATAAACATTGAACAACATGTTCTAGCAATGGACGAATGGGTCAGTGATCTAAGCACTATTCCTATACGAATGGTGACCCTTAAACCCATCTAGATCAAATACTGAAGGTTCAAAACCACCTCCTGCTCAACATGACTTATCAAGAAAAGGCCAGGCAGCATCGAGAAGAACAACGCGCCCTATGATGAGAACAAAGACGAGCGCGTCGATGCAGTTCTGATGAAGCATCATCTTCACAATCTTCCTGGTCCGTCGAGGGTAATTCTCATGTTGTCAATATGATGAGTGAAGACGCTCATCACCACTCTCCTGATCAGGCCACTGGGTCATTCCAGGAATCCATATCTCACGTGTCTGAATCAGTTTTCAGATCTTCTAAACCTTCATCAAAGAATGGCCTTCGTATGCCTCATCCGCCATAGCCTTTAGTGGATGGCATACCTCAGTTTGAGACAACACCTATTATCAACCCTTCTGAGGATAGACCATCTGAAAATATTCCTCTTCCATCTCTGCCATCGTACCAAGATATTTTTGAAAGGGATATGAAACAGAAACTTGACGAAGTGCTACACAATCTAAGCCCAATACGCTCTCTGCTTAGTCTACATGTAGAGTAAGACATATCTATTTGGGTTTATATGACACACATGGACCTCGAGCATGATGCTATAAGTCCTTCCAACAACGAAGAAGTTTATTCTCATGATGATAATGGTGATCTCTCCATTGTTCAGTCAGCCTCACGTCCTCGTCTTTTAGAACCTATCTTTCAAGAACCTATGTTTCCACTTCCACCTCAACTTCCTCTAAAAATGAGTGGGTTTGATCCGGATTGCTTGAAGGGAATGCATTTTTTTGACATCTTTGTCTTACAAGACATCATGAATGATCAACATGATGGAAGCCATATTATCTATAATAATGGTCCCATCACCCTCTCCCGAGATGATTTCCAGAATCTATTTTGCAATCCCGCCAAAGTCACCAGAAAAATATTCACCTCCCTTGCATCAATTATTCTGGAGGATGTCATGCCTAATGAGAAGGACTGACCATATTATAATGCCACACCTTCTTTGGCAAGCTACTTATTCAAGAATCACTTGAAGGCTCAAGCTATTTTAACCTTACAGACAAAGCTTGAATATAAGAAGACAAGAGTGATCTTGTTACCCTTTCATTTCAGAGGATTATGGCTCATGTGCATTGTTGACCTTAACAAATGTCAAATTACTCTGTTTAACACGTGCATTGAAATGCTTGCACATTTTGATATTCGATTTTGAGATTGCACTGCTGAAAAGCTACCTCATATCCCAATTCAACTTCAATGAGTTGTTTGATAAGTCCCATATTATCAACCTAACAAGACGAATTATGTGATTGCACCACTCGCCTTCTAGCACAATCTTCAGCACAATAATAGTGTTTTCATCATTCTCCAAGTCATGGAACCCCTCAATCATGAAACTCTTGTTTCTAGCCTGGACCTAATTGGATTCACACCTCTTTGTGGACGTTATGATATGGAAGCCATCCACAACAAGTGCTTCTTTCAGGGCAATGAATTGTCGGGAAACCTAAGGAATCTTTATCCACTTATTTCTCACCCGGTGAAGGAGGCCTTCCAAGATATCTTGTAGAAAGAAGAAGTAGAAGAAGGGCACATAACACCATCACCTATTATCACTAAACCTCCTTCTACTGTTACAACAACTATATAAGTTAAAGAAGTTGCGGATATACTAAAATTCCTTGATGAGCCTGAGCCATTTCCGATATATGACCCAGTTACCACTATAGAGCCAAGTTTTGAGAATTTTGACCGCAGTACATGTTGCGAGCTTTCTCTTCCTCAACTGATGATGTTGATGCACCGCTTCAAGCCTGGTGGAAATCATGTCGTTTTCAGTAGAGATGACCTTTATGTCATGAAATACGACCTTCTAGAGACTCTTCAACCGTGAGGATGTTTATCTCATAGCCTCATGGCAACTTACCAATCTCTTATATGCCAAGATGTTGATGATGTCTATATGGATGATCCTAATCTTGTCAATGATCTTTGCCGAGACTCTGATTTAGGTGAAAAAGATCTTTTGATTTGATGACTACATGTATCTATTCCTCGCTATATCTTTGTCCCTATTCTTCATGATACACATTGGACTTTGCTTGTTGTCTCTACTCGTGAAAGGGAGGTTGTGCTCTATAATAGTTTAGATTTTTCTTTTGATCTTGAAGGCCCTAAATACTTTGTGCTAATCTGTAGTACACATAAAAGTATTGCTGATGCATGTTCTAAGGTGCTTATTCCGCTTATCTGCAAATTTGACAGTGGTTATTCTTCTCAAGAACCATGAAAATGAAAGGTAACTAGATTTTGGCATCATTGTCCTCAACAATGTCCGATGTCCAATGATTGTGGCTTCTACGTTCTACACTGGATGTACACCATTGGAGTTCTCCATGTTGTTGTTGAAGAAACTCACAATGATAATTATCATTGCCTTCTACGAAATTACGCTCTAATGTTGCTCGAGTCCCCATGGGTAACAGTGGACCTTTCCTGACAAACTCATGTGTTTACATTTCTTTTCCTTTCTTTTTCACACTATGTGGATAGTGTGTGTGTTGTATGTTTGGGTTGTAATCTTGTGAGTAGGTATCCATTGTATCACAAACTTTGCTTCTTTTCCTTTAATATTTCTTTTTCATAATTTCTTTATTTTCATTTACCAATTTAAACATGTTTATGAAATGAAGCTGCAGTCGATAGAAAAACTCCCTCTACAAAGATTCTAGTTTGTCCCTGAACTATCCCCTTATACATGACATTTCAAGTCAAAAAAATTTGTGTTACTAATGCAATTTTTATGTTTTCCTCCTAGTAAAATGTCATTTATCTTTTGTAATGTCATTTACAAAAAAGAACATAATTACTAAAGTCTTGTCTTGTAAAAAGTATATTGATACAAAAATAAAGAAAGAACTACCTCGTGCTATCCGCTGAATGTTTCATCCCAAAAAGAGTAAGGAAAAAGAATCTGAGAGACATCCCATGAATTAGAGCTATGGAAACAGTATAGTGTTGCACTCATGAATGTAGATATGTCAATTTTATTTAGTCTCTACAACACCTACCTCACTCTAATGGAGTTCATTTAAAGGTATGGCAATCTGGGATAGTGATACTTCAGATGTGCAATCACTACTCTAAAACCATCTGGTTTGGAACACATAAATCACTCACCTTTATAAATGGACATGTACTTGAATGACCCAGAGGAAGAAAGGATTATCCATAAGAAAGTGTTGACCTTCTCAGATGGATTCATGTAGCTCCCAATAATGCCACTAAGCAACATTTTCTAACAACATTTTTTCACATAATATTCAAGAAGTAGTTGTAATTGATTTTGATGGAGCTTTCAATCATATAACCACAATAGAATCAATTTATAAAGAAACTAATAGAAAACAAAATAGGCATAGAGCAATGATGATTTTGTCTCCCCCCCCTGATAACATCAGTTTTTGTGCAATTTTAATTGCTTTTACATAATAAATATCATTAGAAATAATGTTTAGATGTTTAGATTTACCCAGTTTATTCTAGTTTACTTAAATAATAAGTTCTAAATCAGTTTTGGCGAAATTTGAAGGAATTGGACGCAAATCAAGTGAAATCAATGAAGACTTAATTGTTCAAAAGACCTCTCTACAATCTATCGATCAATCGGTCAAAAAGAAGGTATGGTTAAGAGGATCAAGCTGTTGATTCAAGCCCAACAGACCTATCGAGCATCAATAGATGAGTTGAAGTACCTTGACAACCTTCTATCGAGGGAAGGAGTGTCAAGCAAAAAAGGGGCAAAACTCACCTATGTTGATGCAACATCGACATCCCGATCTGTCAACACTGACAGACACTGGTCGGTATGAATCTATCGATCTAGCACTCGACACTCCTATCAAGTAGAAGATCCGCGATAGTCCCGATGAATCATTCCACCGATAGACTACGTCGACAACGTTATCGATGCCCAAAGATGACTATCAGGGAGTCACCTCGACAGACCTATCGGCAGTATGATCGACAGATCATTTGCAAACGAGAACTTTGTTGACAATGAGAAGAGATTGACATGTTTGTCAATCGACAAAGATTGTAATAAGATCCATTGTCGACCTGGTTGTCGATAGACCCAATGATAGAAAACCATCGACATCGATGAAAGGGGTCAACAACCTTAACCATATAAATACACCGCAGCACGGTCGTCTCATGCATCTTGAATTTATGGGGATCAGAGCACCAAGATGATGCCGCCAAACTCTCTCAAGTTCCAGAGTTGGATGATGAGTTCTGTCAACCTACTTGAATCCCTTGATCTAGTCTTGTTGAACTTCTAC
Source organism: Alisma plantago-aquatica (assembly GCA_963693085.1). Lineage (NCBI taxonomy): Eukaryota > Viridiplantae > Streptophyta > Magnoliopsida > Alismatales > Alismataceae > Alisma > Alisma plantago-aquatica. The sequence continues at coordinate 615,337,550 of OY856415.1, forward strand.
CGGTTGGTTCCTTCGTCATCACCAAGAAACAAAAGGACCTTCTTGCCTTAAGTCAAGATCAGAAATGAGGTATGTCAACACCGTTGTCGACCGCCAAGATATCAACCAAGAGGTTGGTAGATCAACCATTTGATCTACCCTTGTATCGATCTTCTCTTTCTCTTTTCTACATCATGACTTACTTTAGTTGTATTCTTTTGTTTCTTTGGCCATGTGTGGCTAAAACCCTAACTTGGGTTGGGAGTATCTGTTAGGCCCTTCCAACCATGTGATTGTTCATCCTTCTATTTTATGGCATACATTCTTTAAATTTTTGTTCCTTTACTCTTGTTTAATTGTGTCGATTGATGATTATCTACCTTCCTTTGACATCTTGATATGAATATTTTTCAAGAGAATGATTTCAACGAGATCTGGACTATAGGATAGTAATGATTCATGAGAGTGAGGTGTTGCTATAACAAAAGTCGTATTATCTTCTAGCGATCTTTTGGTTATTAACTCGAGAGAGGGAAACCCATTAGATAGACATCTGCCCGGATCTCGAGAGAAGGAAGGGACATATATTTTCTTATTATTGTTTGCAAAACAAGTAGAGAATGTATATACAATAGGAGTGAAGGTTTTACGTTGTTGAGGTTGGCTTGATTGGTGAAACCCAATCCAAGTCCTTTTTGTCTTGATTTCTTGATTAGTCGATTTTTCTTCCTTGATTTTCCATAATTTAGGTTCACTTCTTATTTAGGTTAAATCTATTCCTTAATCATAACACCACAAGATTGCTTTTGGTTAAGCCAGACTAAATAAAGATTTCACATTTTTATTCTATTATTCTCCTTGTCGTTGCGTTCGACCCCGCATTACTGCAAAGATTCCGTATTGAGTTGTGGATGTCTCTATTAGTCGGATACAAATTCAATGTCCGATTTCTTTAACTAGGACAATTGTGTTTATTCTTTTGGCCCACAAAAAAGAGCGATCACCCCCTCATAGTGAACTCGCATAAAACATTTCATACTAAAATGACTTCTTATAATTATTAATGCCATTCAAATTAGTACACCATCAACTTGATACAACAAGTCAATATGGTAAATGTATATAGGGGCGTGGAGGAACAATAATCAATGATATTTTACATTTTTTTATATTGTAGTCTTTGATGTTCATGTGCCTTGGTTTAGCCATCTAGACAACAAGGCATCTAACTAATGAGTTTGAAGATGTATATGAAGTAGTTGAAAGATGCTCAATCAAAAACCTTATTTTCAATTATTTTGTAGTTGAATCCATGAAACATACCACATCATATGTGTAAGTTATTATCCAGTACTTGTAGTTCCTTATCAAGAACATCTATACAAGAAAACATGGTTACTGAAAACTCATTTATTAGATACTTGAATGCTATGTCTTCACGATCCATACAAAAATGTTTAATTCGAATGAAACTTTCCACCAACATAGGGATGACCATCCTATGATCACGTGAAGGATTTGGAAGGTCATAGAAAGAAATAGTTGAAAATGAAGTCTATAAGAAAGATTTCAAAAATTCCCAATGCTTTTGTTTTGTGAGTTACTTTGACATAGGATGCCACAAAATGGATGGATTATCTTCTCATGTATGTATAGTGTTCAGTTGCACAACAATTACAATAAATTTGGGACAAATAATCACACAATGATATGTATGATCCTATCGAGCAGATGGATAGGATATCGTAGACATGTCCAAAGAAAGCAATTCAACTGATGTGTTGTTATTTGCATTATTCTCGTTAACTTTACTTGTAGACTGGACGTTGGCATTCCCCTTCTCTAACTGTGTGCAATCCTTAAGGAGACCCAACACCTCACTCATGTTTGGCCTTTGGAGGGAAACATGTGGAGTGCATGCTAGCGCTGTCTCTACTGCTTTCCATACTGAGTTTATGTCATACTTGCCTTGAAGCCTTTTGTCTACTATCTCTCCTATATCCCCATGTTCAAGCTTTTGTTTTACCCAATTCACTAAATTGATGTTGTCTTTGGCAGTAATGATTGATGGAAGTCCAGTTATAAGCTCTAATAGAACAATTCCAAAACTATAAACATCACTTTTCTCTGTCAACTTGTTTGTGACGTAGTATCTGCAATTAGAAACAATGTTAAAACTATGACACTATGTTATATGCCAATGGATAAAGGAAAGGTATGATTATTTAATTCATGATTGTCTTCAAGTGCTTACAAATGTATGCTTGTCTATCAAGCAAAATTTTCCAAAGTATAGGTTCTAGATAGATGTAGATCTTATTTTCCTATTACTCTTTTTTTTCTTAACTTGTTCTATATGATGATATTTACACAACATGCTCACAATATTAGAAAAATCATGTTTTTTTCTGGTTGGAATACATAAGGTTTATGCTTAAAGGCATCAAGTTGGATGTATGACTAAAATTTAATCTATAATTAAAAGTTATCACTAAAGTTATAGTTACATTTATGTGATATATACATGTATCTAATGTAACATTTGGGACGTGGACAAATATTTATAGTTATTTTAGGAATAACCTAAGAGCTTTTCAAGGAACAAAATTGTTACAAGTTTGATACTACTTTTGTTTTGAAATGGCATGGTCCGTTCTATAAGAGAAAATGTATACACAAGAAGCATGCAAATGAAATAAACATTTTTTTAATTGAAGCCTACATTGTGAACCAAAAACTCTTACTTGACATTTAAGGGAAATTTATTTTGGGGAGCATGATAAGTTAGTGTTGGAAATTTAAGAATGTTCCTTGGGTTTTGAAGTTGAGTTACTTTTGTGACTACATACTGCAAGTTATTTATGTCCTTCCTTGATAATAATTATTTAAACATTATGAAGTGAATGTATGTGATTCACAATGCCCTAAATTAGTAAACTAGTTGAAGGATAATCCTACATATATATTAGATGCCACACTTTGGAGATGTGGATAAAAATATTGCATGCATATATCAATAGTGAAAATGATTCATGAATGTATATGAACTTACTATAGTTTGAACAAAAAATCACAAATGAAAATTGATGTTTTACTACATTATGTGAAGTGTTTAAACCCAATGATCCTCTTCGAAAAGCAGTTGTTCATAATTATGGACAACATAAAATAATATTTAGTGATTAGTGTTGATGTTGACTAAAATATGAAAAGTATTTCTATGCCTATATTGAAGAAAGGAATGATAAAACATTAAAAAGACCGTTCTACTAGTAAAAAAAATTATTGTGTCTGCAATTATATATGTACATATACATGTATATATATATTATAATAGTAATTAGTATTATTATAAAATGTGCAACTAGTTCATTCATTTATAGTCATTTGATCTTATGCCTTGGTAAACTTGTTGATGTGTTTGCATTTTTACAATCATCCAAAAGGAGGGAAACCAAAAGGATCATTTATCAACTGGTATATTTAATGAATACACCCAATAGAGAGTTTCAAATTATGACAATAGATAATTCAAAGCTTGATAAAATTGTAGTTTCAAATTTGGAGATGTATGTTGACCAAAAGAAAAGACCAACAACTGCCTATGAAGTTTCATCGGTTTATAGATTAGATGGACTAAACATTCTATCTTGATTCCTATTTATTTGTATATTATCAAAACTATTATTTTAGATGTTGTTGTAGAAGTTTGATTATATGTATTTAGACAAAATAATGTATTTGGCCATTCTAATAGTAAATATTGTGTTTGTACGACAAATAAATGCAATGATTATGCATCATAGAGCATTTGCATACCCTCCCAAAACATATTCAATCAACTATAAAAAATGCAATATATGTGTATGTGTTATTATGTAAGTCTCAACTATAAATTGCTTTATAAAGAGCTCAATTTTAGTCATAATAAAAATATGTTAAAATAAACTTAGGAACAAATTACATCACCCCTTTTCACTTTCATTTCACAAATTGATAGGTCCAATTCATTACAAGATTGGATAAAGGATTAGTGAGGGGTCTCGTTTGTTTTTGTAGTGATAAGTATAGTTATTTACGCCAGTACTGATGCATCATACATCCAGAATGCTGAATTTAATAAGTTTTAAGTGAATAAAAATCCTTCCACTTTATGCGAATATATTAATTCAAGTTAATAATCAAGAAATAGAACCATTCACACTAAGTAAAATACTCAAATCTACTACCTTCATTAATAATATTAGATAGTTTTATCATACCACTATGAAATTCAATTTCCTTAGTAAGCTTGTATTACATTGGCTATTTGTGGGGATTGTATATACATACATTGTAGAATAAAATCATTGGCATGTACTTGAGTTTGGAACTAGTAAATCTATTAGCTACTTTTTATAGTATTACACTACCTATTACTTGATTACTTGTTGGCTGAATGCATCCTACTTTCACAATAGGGTACAGTGCCAAATAGACAATATTTTAATTTTATAAATGATAAAATTAAGTTTTGCTAGTTCCTTATTTTCAATCAGAAAAAATATATGCTACAAATGAGAAGCAGCAAATTCATATAAACTTACTCAGGATCGAGGTAACCAGGAGTTCCCATAACTCTTGTTGTAACATGGGTATGCCCTTCTTTTTCAAAAAATCTTGACAAGCCGAAGTCTGCAATTTTAGCCTCGAAGTTTTGATTGAGAAGGATGTTGTTAGTCTTCACATCTCTATGAACTATGGATGGCTTGCAGCCATGGTGTAGATATTCCAATCCTAAAACAAAGAATAATGTTAAACCAGTGTCACTAACACAAAATTTTGTCTGTATGATATACCCTTTCGTTAAATTAGACCTTGTGCGGCTTCAACTGCTATGTTTAATCGAGTTGTCCAGTCTAATGGGCCGTTAAACTTGCCACTCTTACCTGCAATGGTAAATATTCAAGTCACAATCTATCAGAAAATACCATCTCTAGCAAAATTGTTTCACCCCTCACGCATAGCAAAGGATTCATTTGATGGTTCGATTTGTTGCATCTAAAAGGTTCCTTTCTGATATATACTCATAAATGGAAGATTTCTAATACTACTGGGAAAAGATTGGATTATTGATGCAACCTAATCCAACTATAGGTGTACACAGTTGATAATTGAATGTTTACAATTGTGACCAACAAGTCAAACTAGTCATCAGAAACAAATCATCAATCTATTAACCATGTGGCAAAACTTTAAAAAGCAAGGCTGTATATAATTACCGCGAAGATGATCTTGTAGACTTCCTTGCGCCATGTACTCGTATATTAATGCTAGGTTATCGATATTGTCATTACAATAGCCAACGAAGGACACCAAATTCCTGTGGTGTATTCTTGTTAGAAGTAGAGCCTGCATCAGACAAACCATCAAGGTCATGATTCATTTTCAAAGTAGCACGATTTTCACTCAAAGGAAGTTCTTAAATAATCAAACGTTAGATGTCTAAAAGAGTGACTAGAACTCTAGAAGCCAATGCATTCTGTTCTGTCATGCTAGAAAATGATGACTAGAAGCCCGCATATACAACATCTCTGCATATGACGGTGTGTTTGGATTTAAAATTTGCAGTGCATCTAAATGATATATCAGTAACTTGCCTCATTTTGAAATTCCTTTGGACCCTGAGACGAAGTTTTGGAGAGGAGTTTAACGGCCACTTCAGCGTTGTTCTCAAGTACTCCATAATAAACAGGTCCGAAGCCTCCCCTGCCTATTTCTTTCTGAAAATTGTTTGTGATTCTCTCCAACTCAGCATATTTGAATTGCTTGCTCTCAATATGCAATGACGACATGTTGAAGGAACTGCTCCTGTGTTTCTTTTGAGCTCCAGAGTTACGTATCTTTCCCGGTCTCCCTGGAGGAGGATATCATTAATTTTGGTCAATTTAGCTAAAACAAACAGATTGAAGTATCGTAAAATAAAATGCCGCGATCTATTAATTAGACTTCAAAATGTTTACCTGTTGGCTTCTTTTTCCTCCATATGACAACAGCTGCTATAATAATCGCTAAAACAACAACGGCACCAACTGAAGCTGCTATAGCTGGAACGACTTTGCTTGTACTTTTCTTACTATCACAAGATGCCGAACCACTACAAGAATCTGCTTGGCTTCCAACTCTATTACAAGACGATGAAAAACAAAACAGATGAGTTGGGAAAGAAACTACTAAATCAGACAAGAATGTTTAAGTGGCTTTTTTTCCTTTCAAATTTAGAGTATTCCCGTCAACAAGCCTTACTTGAGTGTCAGTGCCCCAGTTGCAGACCGGTCAAGAAGTGTCTGAGGAACTGACCCATTTAATTTATTGCCTGATAGGTCCCTGTAACGTGATATTTATTACACACTAATCAAGTCATGGCATCTACCTATTTTCTTGGTTTAGTTAATTTTTACATATTTCTCAAACACTTACAAGTACTTGAGTTGTGCAAGGTTTGCTAAGAATGCTGGTATTCCTCCAGTCAAGCTGTTCCTTGACAGATCTCTGAAGTAGTAAGCAAAAAGAACACATTCTGTCAACTGATCAGCAGCGCTTTAAAACACACAAAAAATTAAGAATAGAAAAGTAGAAGCAGCAAAATTATGCAGTATTGTCATCGTGATAAAGACTCAGACCTGACTTTCTGTCAGAAAATCATTTGTAAACAACTGTGGTGAGAGGATCAGGCCATAGATGTCTTTAGGAACTGGCCGTTATATATATATATATATATATATATATATATATATATATATATATATATATATATATATATATATACATACAAAAGGTTGACTTTTTGGAGCAAGCAATTAAGTAGTAAACAAATGAATTGGGAGAATTTAGCACTTACAATGTCTGTAGCTGCGTCAGATTGCCTATAGCTGACGAGATATCACCAGTCAAACCAGAGGAAGTCAGGTTTCTGCAATAGTTAATTAAGCCAGTGGTATATCACAAAAAGCTGGTGGAATTTTTCCAAAAGTTGGATTTTGATTGAATGTTTCAAAGATTGGAATCGGTATTGGGGACATACAGTGAAGTGATTTTTGGGGACTTTGACACATCACTGCTGCAATTCAGACCTTCCCAAATAAATGACCTTGGAGAACATGGATCCCCCTCCCAGTTTTTCTTGACCTGATATGTTTTCTTGATAGCCTTTATCGCATCAGCTGTGGATGAATACCGGGAACAACAAGATGCAATGAAGATATGGTACAAAATATCACAAACAAATGGAAGATGATCAAATTTTGTCAAGAAATTCCGCATTTGTACCATCTTGCTGTGCTGTCTCGACCCCAGTCATGTCCCTGACCATGTAAACTTCCGCGGCATTGATGATGGGAGGCAGAGTGGACTCGGTTGTTTGGACAAGCACGAAGTTGAGAGGGTTAGCCTTCTCCGGGTTGATGGTGTGCACGGTATTCTCTTTAAGGTAGGCAGGATTCACGGGCTCCGCAAACCACAGCTGGTCATTCAAGGTTATGTTGAACACCCTGGAGTCATTCGCCTTCAATTGCTGTAGCTCGGCGAAGTAGAGGAACACGTGGACCCTGGGCTCCGCCGTCGCAGTGTCGAGAGGAATCGTGTAGGAGAAATTCAGCGTGGATCCCGTCGTCGGGTAGACAGCCGTCCTGAGCACTTCCGACGGGGTTTGGTACGCCGCGACGGTCTGTACAGGCGAGGGTGTCGTTACGGAAGTCCACCCGGTGGGACTGTACGCGGTCCAGAACCGATCGTAGATGTCGTCTGGGTACCGCAGAAGCAAGGTGGCACCGACGTTGGTCCTCGAGACGGACATAAGCGCCTGTGAGACGTTGGCTTGCGGGTATACCTCGTCGGGCAAGGGTCTCAGCTCCAGAGCCGAGACGAACGGTGTCCCGCCGCCGGTGTTCACCAGACAGAAGTCCATCGTCGATCCCTTATCGGCGCCGGTGACGAAGATGTAGTCCTGGTAAAGGTTTGTGGAGGAGTTGGTTACCGTGACGGAGTACCAGTAGTTAACGCCGGCGTAGACGGCGAACTGCGGGAGCTGGTCTTTGCCGTCGTAGTTGCCGTACATGAATGAGGCACGAAGGAGGTACTTGCGGTCCGGTGTGACGGGGAGTGTGTAGCAGTTGCGTGTGCCGGCCGGGAAGCTCCGGAGGTCGTAGGATTGTGTGAAGTAGCCCGGCTGGGACTGGTACAGGCTGGAGACCTTGTGGATCTCGCCCGTTGTGACGTACTGGTGGTCCGATGTGTAGAAGAGGCCCGTGCGGGTGTCGTTGTAAGCGTAACCTTGCGCTTTCCCACAGTCGATGTTGAGGAAGTCTGAGAGATGGAAGTTCAGGAACAGAGTTGACCGAGGAGGTAAGGAGAAGCTGAAAAAGAGAAGCAGGAGAAGAGAATGCACCTGATTGGCCGTGAACCAGAGCCGCCGCCGCCACTGACAGGATTGCTACCCAGCTGAGGACGAGACGCCGGCGACCTTGCTCAGATCCATGCCTACCCATTTCTTGTCTTCACTTTCCTTCTCCTTCCCAACTCCTTCCACCCTAGTCGTCGTTCATCATCCTGATACGGCGTGATCGACTTGTCTTAAGTACGAAACAACAGGGGTGGTGTGGGCGTCCTGTTTCTGTCTATATCTCATCACGGTCATACCCAGCCAAAAGAAATCTTCATGTTTCTCTCCCTCTTGACTTTGTTGCGCGCCGTGCAGAATATGAAGACAATACTTTGTTATGGCGTCGGAATTTCCCGGGACATTCTACCTCCATTTTTTTTTGTTAATTTTGCTACTCGGTCGCTATGTGCCCTATCGTTTGTCGTAGCTTTGACTTTACCACCATGATTAGTTGGAGGAAGAAGGAAAAACATGTCAACGGAGCCATTAAGAATTAATGCCTATGTCGTGGCCATGTCATATTTCAGCACTCGTTTCGGACAGATATATATAAGAAAATGATCGTTGCCCAACATGCATGATGCAGTTATTAGGGAGTGGTAGAGGATAGTGTAAAAAAAGAAGTGAGGGTTGGGGATAAGGAATTACGAGATACTATTTTGGAAAAAAAAACAATTTAACACATCTTTACAAAAATATTTACCAATTTAACACAGTTTGAAAAATATTTCTCAAAATAACATACTTTATGTAAAACTCAACAGTCAAAATGGCATTTTTGAGATGCAAAATTGAAAAGCTTTGCACAAATGTTGACATGTTTATTATTAAATAAAAAATTGAAAAAAATTGAAAAATTCAAAAGTGCCACTTTGAGTAGCGCTTTCAACTTGATGATATATTGAATTGTAAAGTTGAAAGTGCCACTCAATGTGGAGATTTTGTTTTTTTTAATTCTTTTATTTTTAAAATAAATATGTCAATATTGGTGGCGTTTTACAATCCTGGGTACAAAAGCTCCACACAAAGTGACGTTTTGAAATCAAAGTATACTATTCTGAAAAATATTTTTTAAAGTGTGCCATATTAGTAAATATTTTTACAAAAGTCTGCTATATTGATTTTTTTCCTACTAGTTTTTTCATAGTTATATAGTGGTCATTTTTTTTGCTAAGCTTGTCTAAATAATATAAGAAAGCTTATAGAACGTATCTATATACTTTATAAGAAAGTATGTAGAGATTTTTTTGCAATTTTATTAATTTATAAGAACTTTTTGATTCCTTTTTTTGAAAGTGTGTGAGAGATATTGTATATAAATTATATAATTATTTTAATTAGAATATTATTTTTTGTTCGAATACCGCGACCATCTATAATATAAAAAGAAATTCATATAGAGTTTTCACTATAAATCTTTTCTTCATTTTTTCTAAATTATAAAAGTGTCTTTGTATCATACTGCGTTACTATATAGGCAAGAGTGCGGGAAGTACCACATGTAATGTTTTTATTTATTTAGATAGGAATGAACCATTTATTTTAATAAGGCAACAATGCAAAACTATAAAAGGGTTTGGATGTCGTTTTTCATTTAGTTTTATAAATTAAGAATTGGTTCTTATGTATTCTTAGTTAATAATACTATTTGAAAGGTTGTAGGAGTTGAATATAACTTTTTCTTTTAGTTTTTCAAATTACATATTGGCCCATGACTGCTCATGACTTACGGTATAATGAAATGTCGTAGAAAGGGCTGCCTGTAGTTTTTACCTTTTAATTTTGAATTACTAATTTAATATCGTGTATTCTAATAATGTGCATCGTATTCCATCCTTTGGACCTTCCCTTGGGCTTGGCCAGAACGAGCAAAGATAATGTTGGTGTAGAGGCTGTGAAGAACTCAAGCAAAGGGGTGTGTGATGTCAATAACATAGTTGACATGCCAGCTAATGCAAAAGCCTTCTGGCACCTCAGTCAACTGCTCCCAATCCAGGTCGTAGTCAAAATCTGAGGGGGTCGAGCATTCTGGGATGTTAGCTCAATTGAAGATGTGGTTGAATGCCCACAGAGTGATGGAGTAGTTGTTGTTGAAGAGGCAGAAAGTGACTTTGCCTTCGTGACATTCAGCTTCTATTTGTTACTCAGGGGCAACAAGAACTTCGAGCGATACTAAGAACTCGAGGATGAGGTATGGGAAGGTCTGCCAGTCGCTAAAAAAAAAGAACTGTCTCCATCCATTAACTGCTTCTGACACACCCATCGCATGTTCTTAGTGAAGCCCGCTCTCTTGATCAAGGCGCGATCTCCATATCACGTTGGCACTATCGTCCTCGTCTAAAGCTCTTTGTACACATTCTTGATATCTAAGGATGGATGTTGAATGTGTGTTGGTCGAGGGACCAACTCTCCTTGCTCCACCGATGTAGAAGGGCCTCTCCTTGGTGCCATGATGATGATGCAAGAAGGAGGATGAGGAAAGAGGCTCAGTGAAGATCGTCGACGCCCGATGCAGCTTTGCTCTGAGTTGCAAGAGGAGTGGAGGAAGTGGTGTGGAGAAAATGGGCTCACCACCCCTTTATGTAGCGGAGTCAGGCAAAGTCGGTACTACTGATTTTAATGACGGTAGTACCGAGTTGTAAGCATGAATCCATGGCTCAGATGTATCGATGGTTGACATTTGCTGATGTCTCAAGTGTGGATTGCTCAGAGTCGGTAGTACCGAGTTCAAGTCGGTACATTGTTCTTCTTCTGGGATATGGTCAACCATGGTTGGTTGATCATTGGAAACATCTAGATCAAGATCTGCAATAGGGAAGGACAGTGGAGTTTCAGGTTCTACAGCCATGAAGGGGTCGTCCTATTGATGTGACTTTTCATACTGACGTACTAAAGTCTCAATCATAGAGAAGGATAGAGTATCACATTTTGGCTGTGGTTCCTCAGTCTGTGTAGTTTTGATGAATCTGGTGTTGTTGACACTAAGATGTTATCATCCTCATCATCATCAATAGTCATCATCTTTGGTTGCTCCATCTGTGCTTGGTAACTATTTTGCTCCTTAGTTGATATGACGAACTACACGAGCTCAATCATTTATGCAAGTAACCTTTTGCTTCGGGCATGATCTTCGATAAGAATTTCCTCACTAGCGTCCAATTTGTCCCTCTGGCTGGGTGAAGGCTGGAAATCATTGTATTGCTCGTCACAGTAGCTCCCACAATGTTGTTGATTGTAGTCCGCCACATAAGGGAATTGATCTTCATAACATGACGGATTGCATAAGCCTCTTGAATATTGTTGATTGAGACTTCCTTCATTATATTATTGGCTTGTGTAGCAAGGTTTCTCATTGTATCCTTCAGAAAATTGAGGATTGAAATTAGTGTTGTATCCGCATTAGTAAGTCTTGACTCTGTGTTGAATGCTAATTCTTTTGAGTGCTTCTTTAAGTTGTGGGGTGGCATTGGGGCAGTTTATAGATATATTGCTATAATAACCACACATCTGGCATTGTATGTATTGCAGTGTTGACCACTCCATTATAACGGATGCCTGAAAAAGAAGGAGGTTGTTTACCAAGCTGGAAGAAAATATAGTTTTAGAGGATATTCGATAAAATCTTGTTTAAGTAAATTTTAATATATTCAAAAGAGAAAAAAAAATCCTTACTAGTCCTAATAAAATTAAATCAATCAATAATTTTGTTGTCCCCGACAACGGCATCAAAATTCGATGTGGATATTATCACACTACAAATTCACTAGGATGGAAATCCTAGAGTTTACTAAAATAAACGTGCAATAATTACCACCCGCAAGCGTACGGGTTTTATCGCAGTATAGTTAAGGATCGAACCCAAGAGACGACATTTTTAAGAATTGATTGATCGATCTAATTAAGCTAGGAATAGTATTTAACAGAAAAGTTGGATTTTGGTTGATTACAACTTTAATGCAAGAATAAAAGACTGAGTAGGTTTCACCACCACTACCTACAATTATTCTCTCATTGCATCGCAAACACACATAAATAATATCACGGAGGCTACATAAATCCCCCTTTTGGCGTTAGGATTAAGCCGGGACAGATATCCCTCTACGTTCATTGTCACATTACCTAAAGATCATGTATCTGTCGCCTTAGAAAACATCTATCCGACGTCTCATCAAGAGTCTAACAAAATCCAATTTATATCCTAGATCTTGGGTTGAAGTTCTCTACACCCAAGATCATGGCAAATATATAAACCTGTTGGCCAAACAAGAATACAAGAAATAGAATGATTGATTCAACATGAAAAAGGTTCATACATGAATGGATGCAATAAAAGAACAAAAACAAATAGTGGGACTACTCCCCACGTCCTAACGTGAGATACTACTCGCAACTCATAACAAGATCAGAATAAGCAACAAGAAAAAAGAAAGAGATAGCCATCATCTCAGCAGGTATAAGAGAGATAGCAATAGAGTCACCCAGGACCGTCGTCGGGTGACCCTTCTTCTTCTTCGTCCTCTTTCCTTGGATCTTGTCCGTCGATAAGGAAAGAACAGGTGACAAAGGCTCTGTTGACCTCCCTCTGTCAAAGATAGGAGTTTGGGTCTTGGCAGAGCGGCAGTCATTCGGCCAGAAAAAGTGATCCCTTTTAGCTGATGCCCTGGGGTCTTATTTATACTCTCTGTAAATGGAGTCCAAGAGTCACGCAATAACTGAGTGGGACTCGACTGGTCGACAGACGCATGTCGGTCGATAGCCGGTCGGACTGTCGACACATGTTTGTCAAGTTGCTGCTCAGAAGCCCTGTCGAGATTGGTTGTCGGTCTTCGGCCGTTGTCAATATGTGGAGGTGGATGGCTGTCGACGGGAGGTTGTCAAGGTCTTGCAATTGCTTGAGTGATCGACAAGAATTATAGGACCGGCTGTGCCTTGTTTAATTGCATTGATGTCACTATGTAGAGCATGAAGAAGCTGTCGAGCTTGGTGGTTGTAGGTCGACAGACGGTGGTTGATCATTATTGTGGCTGCATGACTTCACGATGTTGAGCGGCTTCACCCTTTTGTCGATCATTAGTACATCCATAACAGAAAGTGACGTGGATGCTGTCGAGGTTATTAAACGCGTAGTGCCGGATGGAGAACGCAGCGGTCGACAATCAAGCATCTATTTGGAAAAACTCACTAGACACGGGCACGAGAGTTTTTTACTCTCGTGGACACTAACCACATGATTATCTTAATTTCAGTGCACCAAATACACTTAGTGCTTTGGATGGGAACGGCCGCTATATTCAATTAAACGCCTCGATTGTCCTCAGAATTATGGCCGACACCTTTCTTTCTAATTTGATTTAGTGCCTCGATAAGCATAAGTGTGTCGGTGGTGGTGCAACTACCAAGTGCTCGATATATTATGTAATTATTTTTGTTCAATTGTCCTTTCTGGTCACGATCAGGAGTAAACAAAAGCCATTGATGGCCATGCACCGTCGTGAATTAAATGTTCACACTATCATTAATGGCTGTTCGGAAAGGGCAATTAGATTTATTTGGAAAATGCTCTTTTGCTCCAATTTTAACGGCAGTTCTCCTTCATCGCTTTTAATCTATTGGCTATTGCCTTGCGGATGAAGGAAATGAATCCTTTGCTAACTGAAGGACTGATATAGAGAAAAATAATGTGACATTTTCATGCAAATCAAGGATCACGGATTGCATATTCATAAAACCATTAATTAGTTGTCTTGGCACCCGGTCAAAACAATGACTTGATGGCACATAAATGAATTTTGTTTCTTGATAAACGAAGGAATGACTTTGATTGTCTATGAATAAATCTTTGACATTGGAACACTCTCTGCGTAAAATAAAAGTTATATCATTAATAAAATCATTGTACTTGTGACAAAAGTAGTACAAATTCGGATTTAACCAAAACAGCCCATAAATTGTCTAAAAAGATAGAAAAAGCATAATATTAACAATTATAGAAATGCAACTCTGCATGAACTTAATTATGGATAAAATGCGACATAAGGATGCAAAATTAGTCTAAGAAATACAGTAAAAATAGGATGAATATTCGTTTATCACTATGGCAGACCCACATATCTACCATCACACTTCCTTGAGATAGACAACACACCACGCTTGGTCATGCCCACTTTTGGTCAATCAAAAAAATTTCATGTGTACTGTATATAGAAAGCATTTTGGACTTAATATTTATTGAGGATTTTAAATTATATAAATACATATACATATCCAATCACTACATACTTATAATATGTATCATATACATGCTATACCCACACACGAAACATGCAATGACAAATATGAGTGTTGGTTATGGACACACCAATGCAATTCATTGGAGCCAGAAGGAATTGCTACCAACTATAGTCCACATCATATGTACAACCTATTCTTGTAGAAATTTGTGATGGTACCATTCCAGATCGATCATTTCAACTTTTGAGCTATTCAGTTGGCCTCCTGGTTGGTCGGTTGATCTCTTGAAAGGGTTGTCTGATATCTAGTTCAAGTAATGTTTGGACTCCTCCAACCGATCAGTTGGGCCACCATTCGACCAATTCACCCTGCCGTCTGGCCTCGTCGGTCTTGTAGTCGATCGGTTCATCATATGATATGGCCAGTTAGTCTAGTGTAGAACATCTTCTTTTTCCAAAACAGGAAATGAAAACTATCCCACTTTTATTTCACTTATTACATTGTATAGGAAAACCTCGAGTTACATTCGAGGGGAGTACATGTAGGAAAGTATTAATAATTTTACATACGGAGAAAGAGAGAGTGGCTCAATATACAAATTAAATTATGAAATAGGAATAAAACTATTCAACCAAGCACACAAGTCCAGGGGGTATAGGACATAATCATTCTTCCAATCACCATTAAAACAATTTTAAGGCAACGTATATATATATATATATATATATATATATATATATATATATATATATATATATATATATATATATATATATATATATATATATCTGTGTGTGTGTCTATATATATGTGTGTGTGTATTGGGATTGTTTGTCATATTTTAATCAAATATGCATTTTAAATATTCACATCATATGCAATAAAATAAATAATAAAACAAGAACCTAATCATATAGATTAAATTCCAAAATATAGTAGGTTGACGTGACTCTGATACCATTGCTAGGAAAAATTGTTACAGAGATGGTAGTGAAAACAAAATTTGTTGTCATATTCCTCTTGACCAGTGGATTTGTCAACAACTATGGATTGAGAATGAGGGTTGCAAGGCATATACCTGGTCCTGGAAAAAAATTGACAACTATCCTTGTTGTAGTGTTCTTATTTCTCAACTTGCACCTGGACGACTGTCGTAGTAAACGCCTTGGTCTGGCACCACAGACGAAAGTTAACAACGTCCTCCTAGTGGGTGGCAGAAGCCTCCTTGCCTCTATGTAGTCTACACAGATCACCGAAAACTCCATGTTGCTCTACCAGAGCCAACGGAAAGGAGTTTCCCCTTTAAAAATCAATCTACTAGGGTTGATTCTCTCTCTTGTGTTGTCTCTCCCTGGATGTCCCTCCCTTTACGGGTAGGGCTTACTCGAGTTCTCACATCACCAAAATTGTGAGAGGAAAAAATTGTCAAAGATTATTGTTGTATATCTGAAAGCCTAGACTCCCCCACCCTTATAGGATGGCTAGGGTAAGGGTTTCCAATTCATATGGGAGTCGAAGGGATAGGATTTCAATAATTTTTTAGAAGTTGCAAATGATGAATCTATCGGTTCACTATTGATCTGGTCGATTCACATGTGAAACAATCGGTTCAACTCTTGAACCGGTTGGTTTATGATATTTCCTATTCGCAAATGTATTGGCTTTTAGTATCCAATTAATGCACAATATGGCATCAACATCAATCCTTGATCCAATCATATTAATCATTGAATCGGGCGATTCAACTCCTGAAAAGGTCATTTCAAACCTTGACCTGGTCGATTCACTAGCTGAACCGGTCAGTTCATGCCCCAATTTAGGAAACATTCAGCCAATACAATTTAAATTGACTTGACACTTGAATCAATCCGTTTAATACTTGAACCGGTTGGTTTACAGTCTAGTCAACCAATTTTCAATTATTGTTGTTTAAAATGAATACCTAAACACTTTATTAATCAAGTTTCATGTTATTCATGGATAAACTCCTATTACATATGCATCTATGTGTGTGACAATATTAGTCCCAAATTACATGGGCAGCGAATGCCCATAACTAGATAATGACATCACAAGCAGTGAGTGGTATCTAGTAACACATAACTGCTATCCAAGTAATTGGAAAGTTGGAGAACAACTTTAACATACAAATCGTGATCAACGTTACTTTGATCGTATGTTCCTTTGTCTCTAATATCCGGATTGAACTTGAGGCATGGAATCATCATCCTCTCAACATTCAATCCATGTTCCTTGAACAAGGGCAGACTATATAAGATACATATGAGCTCAATATCACATATTAACTCATATGAGTAGGGCCATGAATTTGTCAGTCTCGCTTATCAAGTGGCAAGGATATCAATCTAATAACATTCACGTCGGGCACCTGAACACTTCCCACCCCGGCCGGTCGTCGCTCATCATCCTGAAACAGCGTGGTCTGACTTGTCTTCCAGTATGGAACAACATGCGGTTTGTGTTCGTCCTGTTTCTGTCTCTGTCTTAACACGGTCATAGGTGGCAGACTATAGTATAGTGATGTAGCATTCCAATTTTGTAATATATATATATATATATATATATATATATATATATAGGCAACGATCCAGTGAGAAACATATCTGGTGAGAGCATGAGAGACATTTGAATAACTCTCCACATAGATCAAATTTTCGTAATCCAACTGTACCGATTACAAGTATACCTTAATATCTACCTTCATATAAAATTTTATCACCATCTAATTTGTAGATCATTCACAACAACCAAATATTTTTTGACGCTCTATATTGAATTTCAGGCTGACCGTTGGATGTAAAAAGTGTATATTATACATAAGGACATGTAAACAACGTCTGATTGTAGTGATTTTTTGCGAAAAGGTAAATGAAATGATGTTTTTCCATATATATGGTTGGATTTTAAAAAACAATTACGAATTTATAGTTATTCAAATGCCTCTCATGCTCTCATCGTAGGATGTTCCTCACTGGATCGCTACCCTATATATAAAAAATAGTTACTAATATATATATAATTTTATAAATTATATCGTGTGGTAGGGCCAAATGCCTACAGTTATGTAACATCCTAATTTTGTAAAACATAAACAATATTGAGTTAAAGCATAATTCACACTAGACATGTCAAAGATAATATTCATTATATAAAAGTAAAGTTAAATGAACCAACACAAGATACAATTTATAATTTCTCACATCTCAAGATGATAACATAAAATCATACACTAAATTAAAATACATGTCTCATAAATAAAAAAGGAGATCAATGAAGCTCTAACAGTGGCATGAAGAAATATTTTCAAGTTCTGCATTGCGAGGGGGCTAGGATTTATAGAGGAAGCATCAGGAATTGTTCGAGATCAGTGGAGTTTGAGTTACAGTGGGGCAGGGGAGGGACAAAGGAGTCCCATCATCCTTCATTTCTAAGGCAAGAGATCCTATGGTATTTGGGTTCCAAAATGGGTCCACATAGCAAATATTTGATATGTTCTGGTAGAGGATAGTGAAAAGCAAGATGTGGGTGTGGGATAAGGAATTAAAAAATAGTTTGTTGTCATAGATTTGTAATCACTATTTTATATTAAGCCTATATATATATATATTTTAGGAAGCCGGGAAGCTATTTATTCATCGTGCCTTCCCCTTGCAAGCGGATTTGAAAAAGAGTTACAACCACTAGTAACAGGATTAAAAGTGGTAGTACTACTACCATTACAGTGATTAGCCTCATTGATAATTAAAGGTCTCAATGATGTCGGAGGTCTGATGTAGTTGAAGAAGCCATCTTTGTTTTTGAGGTGATACTTAGCAAGAGAATCAGCAGCAGCGTTGTAATTTCTGTTAACATATTTGATTATGTAGTCATTCTCATCGACAAGTACAGATATCCTCGCGATCAGGTTGGCAAAGGACGGGCTGTTTGTACCTTCTTTAAGAATTGATTGGGTAGCAAGAAGACTATCAGTGTAGAAAATAATAGGGCCTATGAGGTTGGATCGCGCATACTCCATAGCCTTGAGTATACCAGTGAGCTCAGCGTAAAGGATTTTGTTAATTGCAATGGTTACTCCAACTCCACCTATCCACTGCCCTAAGTGGTCCCTAACAATACAAGAAACAGCAGACTTGGTTTCTCCAATAGCAGCATCCGAATTTATAGTTAGGCACCCGATACTAGCTGGACGCCATTGTGCAGTTACTGGATTTCGGGTATTCATCCTTGTATTTTTGTTTTCAGAAGAAACAACCTTTTCATTCATTTTAAACTGATATGATATGCGATTGAGAATGCCCTCGGTCGTGCATTTGGTATTATTGAAAACCTCATTGTTTCTGTTTTGCCAAAGAACCCGGCAAGTAATGGTGTAAAGTCTGCCAAACGAGCTGTCTTTGCTGGTGTTGTTAAACACCCATATGCTTCCCTCATTTTCATTCCAGAAATTTGCACTAATGTTGCTTTGTAAGACCTTCATCCAGATCGTGTTGTTCTGTCCACAATCTCTCAGGGCATGGAGCATAGTCTCACTCTCAAGGTGGCATCTAGGACATAGGCTATCCATAGTCATATGCCTTTCATGTCTCCGTGCGTTAGTGAGGATGGCTTCATGACCCATAGTCCAAAGTAGCAGCTTGGTAGAAGAGGGTACCTTTAGCTCCCATATAGAGTTCCATTTTCACTGCATAGCCACATCTGGTGTAGGTTTGATCATAGAGTAAGAAGATGCACTAGTGAATCTCCCACTGTCAGTGAGCAACCAGGCTCGAGTGTCTTGTTTTGTGGTGTGGAAAGGTGCCGCAATCTTTAGGATCTCCTGGACCACAAGAGGATTAAACCAGCTATCCAGAAAGGCCCGATCCCAGTCCCCATTGTCATTGATCACACAGCCAACCTTAAGATCAGTTAGATCTGGGGGATGGCTTTGTTCGCTGCCTCCCTCAAACGAACATCGTGATTAGTCCATTTATCATCCCAGAAGTTGATGCTCATCCCGTTGACAGGAATCATGATGGAGTTATGTAAAATGATATCTTTGTTTTTAAGGGCTTCAGTAGCCATATGGGAACATTAGGAGTCTGCTTGTTCTCGTAACGATCGAATCGTCTTTTTAGGCCTGTGCACCATAGAGTGTTTCTGTCAGTGGCTAAGTCCCAGGTGTTATTGAGTGTGAGAGCAGTATTCCAATCCCTCATGGATTTGATTCCTAATCCTCCAGCAGCCTTAGGAGTCGTAAGCTTCTTCCATCCAACAAGAGATATGGGATTGGGGTTAAAACCGCCTCCCCATATGAATTTCCTCACGCTGCAATCAATTTGATCACATAGTTTCAAAGCTAACTTGGCAGTTTGCATTACATATGTGGGTAAAGCAGTGAGTGTCGACTTGGCCAGGCATACTCTTCCTGCCCTGGAGAGGCATTTAGACGACCAAGAGTTCACTCGACTGTTAACCTTTTCAAGGATAGAACTGTAAGTAGATTTATTAATTCTATTATGTACTATTGGAACTCCAAGGTAAATTCCCAGATCAGTAGTAGTTTGGAAGACACTAATTCTGCTGATTCTTTTTCTGGTCTGTTGGTTAACAGAATTGGAGAAGAAAATGCGAGTCTTTGTTGTAGAAATGGTTTGGCCTGATGCATTTCCGAAGTCTTTAAAACATTTCAAGATATGCTTGATTTGGTCCACTTTAGCTTCTGCAAAAAGGATGATATCATCCGCGAAGTAGACATGGGCAATCCTAGGTCCGGATTGACTTATTTTCAAAGGTTTCCAGTCTCCTTTATTGACGATGGCTTGTATCATTTGGCTTAGCCGTTCAAGACATAAAACAAATATGTAAGGTGACAAAGGATCACCTTGTCTAATACCCCTGGTAGCCTTGAAGGGTTCTGAGATACTCCCATTCCAGACGACTGAACTGTATCCTCCTATAATTGAGTTCATAATGAACTCTCTGATGATGTTCGGGATACCAGTTTTCTGAATAGTTTCATCAATGAAATTCCAATCCATTTGATCGAAGGCTTTAGTAAGATCAATTTTAATGGCCATGGCAGCGGTGCTATTTTTGGGCTTCATTCTTTTGATTAGCTCTTGTACTACTGCTATGCTATCCGTTATTCTGCGACCAGGGACCTGCATAGTAAAATACGTCACATATTGTTATAATCTCAATTTTACTTGTATTGTTATGCAATTTATCTATGAAAAAGGGCTTGTTTGGAAATTTGTATGCATTATTATATAAAATGGGTTTCTTTGCAATTTTTACTTGAATAATGGATTTTGTAGTTTTTCCTATTTTATTAAACCAATAATGGATAAAAGGGAAAAGGATAAGAGAAAAAACCCATAATAAATAAAAGGCAAAAGAAAATGAATGTTAACTACAGATACTTAGGAATAATGTGGAATTCTTTAGAAAGTGGCACGAAGGGCCACAATAGAGTGGTTTACAGTTTCACATGCTTTCAAATAAAAAGAAAAGTCGAAATAAAGGAAATAGAAAAGAAAGAAACAGAAAAGATATGTTTAAATGCATGGAATATGCCTTAAAAGTGGATAACTTGTACATTAAGAAAAGATGCTTTTTGTTTCGAATTATGACCAAATTCTTTGCACACGACTAGATAAAGTCATTTAAGACTTTATCTTAAAATTTGGGATTAAACGGATGCATGGTTTGAGAGAGATGGATTTTTGAAAATCCCTAAAGTGAATGGAATATCAATAAATGTCACATTTTATAATTCTAATCGGATTATCTTTAGAGATGACGCGTGTGATCTGGGTTGTGGATCTCAGATCCAAGGGCTCGCGGTCATCGTCTAGCTCGCGATAGAATAGGAAAGTCAGGGATAGTATCCGACTTTTTCCCTTTCGATCTTTCTCTCACCCTGATTGATCATCCAACCTGGAAATATTTCCATTGGCTTCGAGAGGTCAAGAGGAACTCGCCTACCCCAAATTTCATTGGGTTTTGAGGCTTCTAGGATATTTTCCCAATCTCCCTCTTCCCCGCACCATGGCTAAGTATAAATAGGGGCATACATCCCCTCTACAAACACCCTGAATGATCCTGAAGGTCTCCCTCAACTCCCCGAGCATCCCTCTACCTCCAATTGCCCAAACAAACTTGTTCTCCACCTCCGCCCCTTCCTACCTTCCTCGCTGGAGAGCCTTCTCTTCGTCCCAGCAACTCAGACCACCACTGGTGGAATTGAGACCACAATTGAGTCTGTCGGAACAAGACGAAGGTGAGGCAATTCTCTCTTTCCAAGGAGGATGCTTGGATCATGGAGTCAACCCCCCAGTTGACCAGCTGCTCGTGTGAGAGGAGAAGTCGAGGTTGAGGATAACCTATGGTGAAAATACCAAACCGCCCCGACCCTCCTTCACTACAGGTAAGGACAATATTGTCCTTTTCACTCTTTTACGCACTGACTCGGTTGGCCACGCAAGGCGCACTCAGCCTAGGTGGTGTGAGCCCATTGGTCGGCCCAACCTAGTTGGTAAGATCGGGACCGGGGTGCACTGCCTAGGTGGCGGCCTATGATTGGCCCAAAATGGTTTATTTTGTAAAAATGCTAGTAATTAGTAGGATAATCATATAGTGACATATCATATATGAAAAATGATCAGAAAAATGTGTAGAATCAATAAAAATAATAATCAGAGTCTAGTTTTGCTTCTAGTTCAAAAAGTGCCTAAAGTTGGCATGTTTAACGTGTGAAATGAACTAGAACCCTAATTCATTATAATTGATGATCTTAATATGTCCAATTGTTATTGCTGATAAAGGACTAATCTTTTATGAATAAAATAATAACTTGAACGTTATTTGAAATTAGAAACCCATAATTTGATAAATTATGATTTTCTTGAAATAAAAGGATGTAATTAATAATGAGTTAGGGTTTGTAAACCCAATGGGCATGAAAAGTGCAAACTAAGGTTTGGGAAGACAACCCTAAAGTTGACCTAGAAAACCTAACTTGGGACCCAAGTCAGTCTTATTGATGATTTGGATAAAATAATAATACATGTGTGTATTGTGTTAGCTTTCAAGGTAACTTGGCTAGGTTGATTGATTGATTGATTGCTTGCTATTTGTTGGACATCTTGATTCCTGATCAAGGTATCTGGTTTTTCTTATGAATAATCATTGTAGTTTCACATGGTTTCCCAGAGTTTTTCTCCACATGGTTTGTAAATATATGCTTGCTTGTTTATTTCATTTCTTACACATCTATATGGACATGACTATGGCTATCACAACATATATATGGACATGAATAGCTCAGATCCTAAGCCTCCTCTACAGATTCATTTATATATGAGAGGTTGATGATCTAGATCTTGGTCTACCATCTAGGTAGGATCAAAAGGATTTTCATGGGCCTAGATCTTGGTCTACCTTCTGGGTAGGATCAAATGACCATCAAAGGTCTAGATCTTGGTCTACCTTTTGGGTAGGATCAAAATGACCACGAAGGGTTTACCATTTGAGTGAGGTATGACCCACATGCACCGTAGGGACTAACAAAGGTTGGAAACATCAGGATTGAGTAGTTATGGTCAAGGATGTAAAATCTAATTTGTTAAACAATAATTTGTTGGATTATCTTGTTACAAATAAATTCTGAATATTTTGTTTTCCCCACATACCAACATAACTTGTTATATTGACCACATGTTTTGATTGTCGATGTTTTAGGATAATCTGCTACATAATGGAAATTGGATATTTAAGAAAAGAAGGCACTGAAAGTAAACAAACAAAGTAAAGCATGGGGGATATAGATAGATGGTATATTTTTTGTGTGGAACTTTAGAACCCATATTTTTTTGTAAGCATTTATGAAAGGATTTTTTTTATCTTGTACCAAACTTAGTTCAGTTTACTAAAATTTATTAATTATTTCTGATTATGTGCTAAACCATAGATCATGTGTATTATGGTAATGGTTCTTTCTTTCTGGCCTTCCTTAATTGGGGGATTGCTAGGAAGTGCGGTCATTACATATATCCTATATCTATTCATCAATTGGGTTCGATATAAGATGATGGAACTTCATAAGCATCATGGTAGCAGTGTCTAGGGAACTGTTCAAGATCATATGAGTATTCTAGCTATCATTCCCTCTAATTCTCATAATTTGAATGAACTTCTGAGGTAAGGTCTATAATATGATTTCACTCTAACCATTAAATCAAAATGTAATAGCCAATAGTAAATGTAAAGACTCGATATTTATAGTCAAATATTTACAAAATAATATCAAAATTATAAACAATCTTTATTACAATCATACTTTTACTTCAGAGTTGTTGAAGCTTTAAACATAAGATAACAAGATTGACAATAAGAATTTGTTTCTATCTAGTATTCAACAGGGGACAACTCCAACACGTCTCTTCTAGTTCTTTTTTGTATCACTTGTCCATGAGTTCCCAAAGGGAACATAACCAAACATGGATCCCATGAATGGAAAATATAGATAGGCTAGGTTGGTACCAAATCCAATTATTGAACTATTTTAAAAATAAAGAGTTATGAGATCAAATCTAGGTAAGATTGCTTGGTGGACTATGGGAATAACAAAAGATTGTCTAGTTACCATACTAGTTTCAAAAAGGTATGATAATTCACAGTAGTAACTAGAAAACAATAAAGAGATTCCCAAAAGTAATATCAAGATTACAAAAGGAAGTGATTTTTCTAAAAACTAATATAAAAATATCAAATTATTCAAAATGAAAACATTTATCCATTGGTATAATAAATCTAATATTTTGTCTTCACCATTAGCTAGGTTCCTAGTGCTCTCCCCTCTATGAGATTACGACACTTTTGCCAATGGGGGTAACCAGTACTGGCGGACCTCTAATTGTCCATTATCCACTATGCAGGATTGGGAGATATGACCCACCAAATCTAGTGAGCCAAAGCTCTTAGCCAATACTTCAAATTTTTATACCAATATCAAAATCAACCAATATACTCAAATTCTCAACAATGTACAACTTCAATTTAGTACGTAGTGAAGTTCAACAAGAGCAAAAGGCTAATAAACAAATTTGTTCACCACTTTTGTGAAATTGTATAAATGAAATGCAAGAGGGAGATAAACAGCTCAATAATAGAATCAATAATTTAGTGCCTTTAACTCAAGATAAGATTTCAACATCTTTCACCACTCAATATTTGATTGGACTCCAAACATGCAAGATCTATAAAGATAAGATATTTTGTCACTATATGAATATTGGCTTGGAAGTTAAGTATTATTGATTGAAGGTTCTTCATTGGCCCTTAGTTTCTATCTTAGGTTGACATATTACCCCATGACTATAATTAAGTTCAAACATGTCATGATTATCTATATATAAATGTGATAAGATATAATAGTCCCAATATAATTCTGTAGCACCTAACATAATGAAGTAATAAGTGGTTTTATCTATAACTAAGAACTACCAATATAATCATATGTTATACCGAGATATCAAATTTGTACATGAATACATATATACATATATGAGAGGGATGGACACAATTCCTCGTATAATCTAAGATAAAAAGTGTCAATCTTATGTTGTGTTTGGGAATGTGTGATTATCTATAATAGGTTATCATTTACATTCTCTCGAAGTTTTCTTTCTAATATTAAAGTTAGGTTCACAAGTCAAAATATTACATCCAAATATACTTTATCATGCATATTAATGTGGTTTGGACTTATACAAGGATATTATTTTACCATGATCTATGCATTTAGTACATGGCAATGTATTTTAAATTATAATCATATGGCTACATGTTTTCTATAGAATAACTAGATTATCTCACAATCTCTTATCCCTATACCCTTCTTAAATAATTTTTATTCTTATTTTTTAGATATCCTTGGACACCTAGCTATGGATCATTATATGTCTATTCCATAGTATATATGTACTAGCATGGTAATGTATGATAGACCTAGATGGCTATTAGCACTCATAACATGATAACCATTCTCTAATGCACTAGTTAATTTCATGTTACTACAAAATGATAAGTTTCTATTTAATAATATGTATCGACGTGTTACTTATATGTCTATATAATATAATAGGCAAGCATAAACATATTTACTCGTCTACTTAGTATATATGTGCTCCGCGTCTTAAAATTTCCATTAAAACCTTGGTTAGAAATGATATCTTCAAGTCTTAAATAGGGGAAGATGAAGGCTCAGTTACAGGTTGAACTGATTTCTGGTGGTATTTCCTTGAGACTACAGGTCATCAAGAGAGAAGGTAGAAAGCCTCAACCTCCATCAATCATGCTCATGATGTCTTCGTTATAGGTGAGAAAAATTCTCAGCATCCTGAGCAGTCATCCCTGTCAGTCTTAGGTGCGGTAGGAAGAGGTTCATCTGGCATTGGTGTCTCCAGGACATAGAGCTTGCACTATTGTGTGAGAACAATTCTCAGCATCCTGAACCAGTCATGAAAATTGTTCCTATTTAGCTTGTCCTTAACAAGGATTGATCACAGAGAAAAGTTATTGTGTATTGTCACTTTATTCTACAAAAGAATTTGCAATTTTGTCGAAACTCATTTTGATTTTATTTTATTAAAATTGACGATGTTAATTAGGTTTTTTGTAAACACAGAATATTTATGATCAAATATTTATAAAATAATATCAAAATTATAAACAATCTTTCTTAGAATCATGCTTGTACATCAGAGTCGCGGAAGCTTACACAAATGATTAAGAATAAAAATTCATTCCTATCTGGTCTTCAACAGAGGACATATCTTGCACGTCTCTTTTATTTCTTCTTCGTATCACCTGCCCATGAGTTCTCAGAGGAACAAAACCACACATGGATCCCATTGAAGGGAAAATAAGGGACAGCTAGGCTGGTACTAAATCCATTATTGAGCTACTTTTTAAAATAAAGAGTTATGATAGTAAATCTCGATAAGATTGCTTGGTGGACTATGGGGATAACAAAAGAATAGTCTAGCTACCATGCTAATTATAAAATGATATAATAATTCAAAGAGGCAACTAGAAAACAATAAAGAGACACCAATATAAAGATTTCAAAGTGGAACAATTTTTCTCAAAACTAATATCAAGATAGCCACTTATTCAAAATGCAAAGATTTATTCATTGGCACAATCAATCTAATATTTTGTCTTCGCTAGTGGCTAGGTGCCTAGTGTTCTCCCCTCTACGAGAGAACGACACTTCGCCTGTGGGGGTAACTAGTACTAGGGGACCTCTAATTATCCATTATCCACTGTGCAGGGTTGGGGCCGTGACCTCGCCGAATCTAGTGAGTCGAAGCTCTTAGCAAAAATTTCAAATTTTTGTGCCAATATCAAAATCAATCAATACTTTCAATCTCCCAACAATGTTCAACATTCAAGTTAGACATGGTGAACTTCAACAAAAGGGAAAGGCTAGCAATAAAATGTGTCCACCACTTTGCAAAATTATATATATGTGAAAGTCAAGAGGGAGGCAAATAGTTCAATAAAAGAATAGAGATTTTTGTACATGTCTCAACCAAGAACTTCCAATCAAGTTGCTCACAAGGACCAAAAAATGCAATTTCCTCAAGAATCTAGAAAGAAAGAATGTATTAGGGTTATTTGATATTTCTTGGCTTGAAAATCACTTTCTAGTGTCTTATTAGGTGAAATTACCATTTTGCCCCTTAGTGGATTTCATGTTGAATAATCATTTTTTATCATCATAATTTCTCATATTGACTACATTAGTATAGTAATCATCTATGTATATGTAGCCACATATGATATCATCATTCTTATTCATAATGTATATGATTGATATACTCATATGTTACATAGTACTCATTTAGTAATACACTAGTATAGGCCAAATGCACATATATAAGGTGCATGTTAGTTTTATGAAAATGTTACACATTTATTAAGGTATAGATTACTAACATTTATTGGTAACAATAAACTAAGAAATACTAAATTACATTTTCCAATTTGCCCCTTTTTTTTGAATCGGGGACGAGCCTTCCATTTATTTGGTAATGTCCCTTAATGCCTGGTCAGAAATCTAGGTAGGGAAAGGACCATTACAAAGATCAGGGAGTGAATCAGAATACGTCCCACTCGCAATTGAGTGGGCTACCCCGTTCCCTTCCCGCATTACATGATGAAACGAAATGCTCGCAAAGAAACTACTCATAGTCCATAGGTCCTTGACTATTAAACCTAGCCAGTCCCTATCTCCCGTTCCTTTGGCTGTCTTGCTAATGACTTGGGCAGAGTCGGACTCGAAGATCAGATCCTGGAAGCCAGCGTCTCTTGCACGTACATGTCATAGCCCACTTGATGCTCAATGTCTCCGCAACCGTGGCTGTTGGGGTGCAAGGAATGCTCCTTCGTCCAGTTTGTATGATACTCCCGTTCCAGTCTCGGGCTACATAGCCAATCCCTGTTGGTTGACCTTCTTTCCAAGCAGCATCCGTGTTGATCTTCATCACTCCTTCCGGCAGTCTGGACCATTTAACTCGCCTCTGTACATTGCTCCGTGTGTAGTTCCAACTTACTTGTCCATGGTATCTCCAATAGTCCGTGATGAGGTTCAACAGACCCTGGAGTACCCCCGTTCGGCGTGATGAAACCGGATTGAAAATTCGCCCCTTTGTATTTTTTATTTTATTCAGTTATCCATTAATGAGGTGGAAAATATCCATGAATGTGTCATTATTCAGAATAATTAATTTGAGGCTAACTATACTTTAACACCATAGGTTCTATTAATTTGGTCTCTTATTGTTTTGCTTTAACTCCTAATGATTTATTACTTTCCCTAGACATATATATACATGTGTGTCAATTAAGATCAAAATAACCTAAGTCATAATATGCATATACGACTATAGTTTGTGTTGTACTAAACGTAGGGTCACACATATACACGTGCATTAGTTGAGACCAATATGTATAGATGTGCATCTTCTATTATATGTACTTAAGGTCATCCCGATATATATTCTAGTTATTAAATCAGTCTAATGTAGTGGTTTAGGAAGGTCGTGATCTGCATTTTTGTTTTACTGATTAAACTTATACTATTTTTGTGGTTGATCGAATGAGTAAGGAGTCTAACTGTAAAGCGAAGGAGTAGTCGGGGTTACCTCTCAGCCAGGGCGATCGAGGATGAACTAATTTGGGGTTGGGTTGGTTGTTGGTTGCTCCGCCTTTGCTGATCGCCACAACAGGTGGTAGGGGTCTCGGATCTGTCGGCGTCGCTGGGTGGAGGTCAGGTACCAGCGCCGGTTACAACACGACCCAGGTTGTATAGCTCTACAGGTGGGTGAATGGGAAAAGAGTAGCAGCCGACTCAAGGTTGATCAATCACGAAGCGCTGCTCTACATATCTGTGGTGGACGACATTGTAGGTTGGCCATGGTGGGTGGCAATTTCTGCTACTGGCTAACACCATCGCAGGTCAGTTGGAGGTGGGGCGACTACAGGGCCCACTCCACGATTCGATTATCACAGGATATTGTTGGTTGGATCTAGGCGGAGAGAAAGGGGAGGTTTGGAGGAGGTCCGAAGGTCCAGAGGAAGAAGAACAGGTTGGTAGCAACTATGGAAGCTAGGTCCTTGTCGACGGTGTATGTAGAGGGATATAGAGGGAGATTGGTCCTAGGGTTTGTGCTCTTGGGTTAAAGGAGAAGGTATGGGCGTCTTCAATTTGGTTTAGGGTGGCGCAGAGTCTTGATGATGGCTCGCCATCCGTTTCTTCCCAAGTCGCCGGCCATAATGACTGTAGGCGTTTCGAACCTATTCCCCCCTCAATTGAGGTGACGGCGGGGTAGGGGAAAGCCAACTAAACCCAAGGGAGTTGGAACGATGACGTGAGGGGCAGCGAGGCACCGAGTGTTGTTCGTCACCGTTTTATTCTGCGGAAAGGTAACCACCGCACAAGGGAAACTACAGAGTCGCGTTGGGTTAGATAAGACCCGGGCGTGCGAAACTCTTGGTCAAACCCCCCTTTTGACCAGTTAATTTATGGTATATTTCATCTTAATCACATAAATTTTGAGAATTTATATCTCCTAATTTAGTAATTTTTAAAATTTTTCATTTTAACCATGCCTTCAATTAGTATTAATTCAAATTATAAAAATGCTAACTCCCCTAATTATGGTTCCAATGTGCCATATGGATTTCTTCTCATAATTAATCCAAACATATATATGTAAAATTTCATAATGTCTTTTTATGTGATTCCAAAGCCAAGAAATTCTAATGGAGTTTAGTTGTTCAAATATGGATTTCATGTGGGATGACTAGACCAAAATAAGAAAAAAATGCACTTGAGTGCTCGAGTTTCAAGATATAAAATAGAGTGTAAATGTGAGTGCAAATTTCTCTTTTTGGAGGGTTATATATCATAGCTCAATAATTAAATTTGTACCAAATTTCAATATGTTACATTTTTTATTAGCTATCTCTCTAACTATTTTGATCAAATTGATAGCCCTAACATATCAATTTGGAAGATTGCATCGTGCAAGCTTTTAGTGACCCAAGATACAAAATAATTCAACTATTACCAGTCAACACCAACATCCATAGTCAACTATTAAGGTAGACAATGTTTGTCAATTGTATCTTATACAATTCTTAGATAGATGACATGTACAACTCCTTGCCATAGTAATTTGTATGCCTATGGTGCTTAATCTCATTAAGGTCACTCAGTTAAGTATGACCCAAAAGCTGACACGATAATAATGCACTCCACTTGACCGACCCATGCTATTACCCATCACACTTCCATGAGATAGACCACACACCACCCTTGGAGTGCCCACACTTAGTCGATCAAGTTTTTCATGTGTGCCGCTAATGGAAAGCATCTAAGACTTAATATTTTATTTGAAGAAGTTGGTATATATATAAATACATATACTTTATCCAATCACCATATAAATAGTATGTATAATATACATGCTATATCCCACAACGTAAAATACAATACAAAACAAAAAATGATGGTTATGTCTATTCTAATGTAATTCCTTGGAGCTACAAGGAACTACTACAACCTAGGTATGCATGACATGCATGAACCTATTGTTGGTGTAGATATATGCTTACTAATCTGGATGATTGGTTAAACCCTTGAACCAGTCGTCTTACCTCTTGGCCATTCGATTGATCATTTAAAATGATCATCTGGACTCCTATCCAACCGATGCATGAAGACC
Organism: Alisma plantago-aquatica; assembly: GCA_963693085.1. Classification (NCBI taxonomy): domain Eukaryota; kingdom Viridiplantae; phylum Streptophyta; class Magnoliopsida; order Alismatales; family Alismataceae; genus Alisma; species Alisma plantago-aquatica. The sequence continues at coordinate 615,368,477 of OY856415.1, forward strand.
TCTAAACGGTCAGTTGGGTCCACCAGTCGATCGGTTCACTCCTCCTGCAGTCTGCCTTCCTTGGTCGCCATCTGATCGGTTCGTCAATTGAAACGGTCGGCTTGCCTGACGTTGACCTTTATCTTTGTAGTTGTAAGAAAAGAAACTATCATATTTTCTATGAAACTTATTATATGGTAATGAGAAACCTAGAGTTATATTCGAGGAGAGAAAAGGTAGGAAAGAATAATACTTTTACAATGGGAAGAACAAGGTAGAGGCTCGATATGTAAATTGATATAAAATAAGAATAAAACCAAACTATCCAACCACACGCAGATATTGGGGTTATTGGCCATAACCACACTACACATACACCATCAAAACTTACTTTTAGGGTGACACATGTAAATTGCACACACACAGATATATATATATATATATATATATATATATATATATATAATCTTTGTTTATATGTAGTCTTTGATCGGATATACACATTAAGAAGTTTATGTAGTCGCATTATATGTAATAAATAAATGATGAAAACCAAACATCTGATCATATCTATTATCCCAAAACATAGTAAAATTGATGTGGTTCTGATACCAATGTAGGAAAATATCAACACAGAGTAGGCAGCGGAAACAAACATTTATCTATCAGTATTTCCTAGAACAGTAAGATCACATCAACAACTATATAATGAGAAGGATGGTTTAATGAGTTCATACTTGATCCTGGAGCAAGTCAAATGATTATAACTCATTGTAGTAGTGTAATACTCCTAGTTACACTAGGATTCGTTTGAAGCAGATCCTGGTTTCCCCCATGGACAACCGACTCGAATTGTGTCTGTAGAAGCTCCACTACAGACTGGAGGCTGACGTTGTCCTCCTAGCAACATAAAACAACATCCTCGCCTCTAGAGTAGTCTACATGGACCACCTAGAACTCTTCTAACTCTACTAGAACTAATGACAAGGAGTTGTCCCTCCTGTTGGTGTACTAGTCATCAACTTGCTCTCCCACGATTGTTCTTTGTTGCTATCCCTCCCTTTATCAAGTAGGACTTGCTTGGGCTCTCTATTGGTTACCAAAACCAGAGAGTACAACAATTGTCAGAGGCAATTGAGTTGCATCTGAGAAACCCCCAATACCCCTCTATTTATAGGAGGGGTTAGGGTCAGGGTTCCCTATTTGTGTGGGAGTGGAAGAGACTGAAATATCACAAAATTACCAACCTATGAGCGGAAAATCGGTCAGTTTGCCAAATGAACCAGTCAGTTCACATGTGAGTTGATCGATTCACTTCGTGAACTTATCGTTTCGCCATGTTTGAGAATTGCATATAATTGGCAATTTGAATACAATTAATACACAACATGACGTCATCACTAATCCTTGATGCAATTGAAATTCTTCATGAATTGGGTGTCTCGCCCTTGTCAGTTGGTCATTTCAAGACCCCACCAAGTCGGTTGGTGACCCGAGCTGACCAGTTCACTAAGTGAACCAGTTGGTTCACTCCCTAGTTCAGGCAGAATTCAGCCAATTCAATTTCTAATCAACCCGACACTCCAATCGGTCAGTATAACACTTGGACCGGTTGGTTGGGAGTTCAGTCAGCTAATTTGTTACCTTAATTGAATACCTAAACACTTTAGTAGTAAATTCAATTATAATTCATGATTAAAATCCTCTTCTAGATGTATCCTAAGTGTGTGACCCTATAGGTCCCATATCACATTGGCAGTGAATGTCCATAACTAGTTTATGACATCACAAGCAAAGAGTGGTGCCTCATCACACATCAGTGCTATCCAAGTGAATGGAAAGTTGGAGAACAATTTCAAACTACAATCTATGTAAGGTGTTATAGTGATTGTCTAATTCATTTGTCTCTCATATCCGCAATGAACTCGAGGCATGGAATCATCATCCTCTTTAATGTTCAATCCATGTTTCTTGAATCTAGATTAGACTGTCTGAGATATATGCAACCTCAATATCATATATTAATTCACATGTTCATGCACATGCCTTTCTCACTTTCTATTATCAAGTGGTCTGGATATCAAACTCTGGTAGGAGGGACAAATCTCATCTACATCACTCATAGTCAATCCCCATGTGTCACAGCTACCCGATAATCATTATTATGGCAATCCTTATTTAGGGTTATGTTCAATGATGTTAAAGTATAGAGAACAACATGTGATGATTGTAGTGACTTTAGGTCTAATAACCACAATCACCACCTTCACTATGAGAGATGACTATGACCACCAATTACAGTTTCCATGAGTCACTCTCAAGGTGGGTATGTTCAATACACTATTCTATAATAGGTATATGTGTGCTTGATTTGATATCACATATCATGACTGATGAGATTCTATCATCAACCAACACCCACTCTAGTCGTATGTGTTACTTTTGTCTATCTACCTTCCACAATAACAATTGACTAGAGACATAATAAGAATGTACATACTCTTAACATCTGTACGATCTCATTGTTGAAGTCATGTACTTGAAGACATACGTCATTGAGTAATATCATTCTTTAGACATTTATTATGTTTCCTGATTATCTCATTACTGTGTGAAATAGAATGAATTGGAAGCTTACCTTTATTATTATTAATCAAATTCTATATGTAATATGCCATCACAATCATCATAGGATTGGATCTATGGCCGTACATACCAACACTATGTATGTGTCATCATATCATGAATGAGACAAACATAATAGACATAATTACTTTTAAACCAGGTATCTAATGCCACATTCCAATCATCATATGATTGGCTCCCTGGGCATACATACCAACAGACTCTCACTTGCACTTAGATCCAATCACCCACAAATCTTATTCTAAGTGATCTTAACATGTCCATCATGTTTATGTTGTGCAAGCACTTTTATGGAAGATTATCAACATTTACTGCTAGTTGGTATATTGCAAGTTTCACATCTCTTTGTTGTATGATATCTCATATTAGATGGAAGTGTTGTAGTATGCTATCTGGCCTATCCAGTAGCCATGTTATTTTCACGATATATTCACTATGTCATCAATGGCTTGTAACTTCCCATAAGTTCATATATATGAACTTCTAGATCCATACAATATCCTCTATTATTCTCGTAATACTAAGATACTCCGCCTCTATTGTAGATTCTATTAACCGTCTCATGCTTAGAACTTTTCCAGCTAACAGTTCTAGTTTTGAGGTCAAACACAAATTTCATATTGCAATCATTAATTCTATTTGTCATTTTGGAAGCTTGCATCAGTGTAACCCCTTACACCCAACTCTTCATATTTACCATAACCAAGGAACTGATCCTTTTAGTGCTTCCCAAGTTCTTAAGGATGTTCTTATGGTATTCTAGTGATTTTCACTAGGATCTGACAGATATCCTCTCATCATGTCCAGTACATATGAGATAACGGGATGAGTGCATAACATCGCATGCTTGATAGATCCAATTGTGAATAAATATGACATCTATCCATGTGAACATGTTCATCACAAGAACTAGGATGCTAGGATCTAGAGAGACATTTCAAAAATTTTCTCTCACTGAGTTTTGTATGTCAACCCTTTAAGCATCTTGTCAATATATGTTCTCTTACTTAGGTCAAGAAACTCTCCAGATCTATCTCTATAGATCTCAATTTCAATCATATAGGATGTTTCGCCTAAACCCTTCATGGAGAAGTTACTTTCATAGACATGGTTTAATATATGCAATATAAGGATGTTATTCCCATCATTATGTGGAATATAAATATGATCCCACTAAATCTTTTGTAATCGCATATTTCATATTCATTCTAACTCAAGTCAAACTCTTTGACTGTCTTGTCAAATGGGAGATTCTAGATCTGAGATGCTTGCTTCAATCCTCATTTGACCTTTGTAGCTTACATACTTTATTTGCATTATTGGATTTATAAAACCATTAGGATATCTCATGTACACATCCTTTATAATATTCCAATTAAGGAATGAGGTTTTAACATCCATTTTGCTAAATCTTATAGTCGTATTGAGCTGCAATAGTAGGCACAATCATGATGGAATGAACCATCAAACCTAGTGAACCCGTTTTCTCTTATTGGTTTGTATACTACTATCTGTTTCAGTCTTTTCTCAAAGACCCAAATGCACCCTATGGGTTTTACCCCATTAGGTGGATCCGCCAAGGTCATACCTTGTTGGAGTACATGGAGCTCATCTTTGATCCAATGACCTCAAGCCATTTCTCAGACTCTAGTTCCTCAATAGCTTCTAGGTAGGTTGTTGACTCATCATTTATGATCAACTCACCACCTTTTGAGTTATAAGATACCATATTCTTTCAAACTCAAGGCGTGTTCTACTAGAACTATGATGTTTTGTGTTACATAAGGAACTTGAGATTCCACAACAATTTGTGATTCTCATTGTTCCTATTGTACCTCTTTAGGTTCACTGTTTTCTTGTTTGTCACGAACATTTCAAGTTCTACTTTTCTCCAACCAATTCCTTTGGAATGTAATTCCCGTTAGGAATACAACCATCCTAGTCAACAAACAATTTTGTTGTTGGATTGGAATATAAAAATAGTATTCAACAAAATAACATTTATGTGATTTGTGGACAAAGCCTTTCAAGAAACTATTTTCTTACATAAGATTTCAATTCTAATCCTTATAAAAGACATAATGCGACACGTCCCATGCCATATCTCATATGGTGCCTTTTGAACCATTTTAGACAGTACATTGGTATAGTGTAAAGCATGCGCCAAAAAGGAAATTTGAGATTAGCTAGTTTTATGGATAATCACACCATGAGTAACAGGGTGTGATTCCTTCTTTATGATACACTATCATGATATATTATCATCGTGTTTCAGGTGGATTTCATCATGATACACTATCATATTCTCTAAATGGTCCTCAAACTCTTGGTTTAAATATTTCTACATCGATCACATCAAAGTGTCTTAATAATTTTATTGAGTCAGTTACGTACTTCATTTATGATCTCCTTGAACATTTCAAGAGATTCATACATGTATTTGTTAAATACAAAGTTCCATATCTACTAATAGAATTAGGTAAATATTAAGAGGTACTTGTTGTAACATCCCTGATCTGGGTTATGCTTTAACCCTAGATGTTTTGTTTAAGAAAGATAAATATATGCTTGCTCTTATCTTTTGAAAAGTAATTAAGGCTCAAGAGAAACTTATGTTTCAATTTTAAATCTTTTTGAATAATGTTGAAAGCAATGTTTTGCCTATTTTGGACTAAAGTGCAAATTACCCAAGTTGAGGGGCTAACTTGCAAATGTTACATGATAAAATGTTCCTCAAGTGTCGAAGCATCATAAGAATAAGAATGATGCAGAGGTATGGCTTGTGGTAGCCAGAGAACCAAGAAAGAGCTCATAAAGCAATGTTTGTGCATTAAAACCTAGTTTTGGTATAATGTGCAATTTACTCAAAACCTAGGGTTCAATATGCAAAATACCACTTCTAGAGAGTCCCTAATGTTTCTTGGTATCAATTAGAGACAATAAAATCAGAGGGGAATCTCATTTGAATCTCTTTGGAAGAGAGAGAATCTTGATATTAAAATAATCAAGATTTAAGTATAATTGAAACCCTAATTCAATTTAATGCAAAAATAAATATATTAGTTGAAGTTCCCTTCAACCAAAAATGTGATGCTTGAATTTGTATAAGTGTGTACGTCCTTGTGCCTTGCAAAGGCAATGAAATATCTAAAGTGAGTGGAGAGCCCACTCACAATAGTTAAAGAAAAAGTAATATCCACTCAATTTTGGATATTATTATTATAATGATTAAGCTGCTTAACTTGCCTTCTTTTAATTCATGTATAATGAAGAGGAATTACAAGGTGGGGAAGATGGCTTCGTATGCAAGGGATGGAGGGGAGTATGTGGCACCAATTTTGGGAGTTGAAGGAATTATTTATCACTTTCTCTCTCATTGAAATTCCCTTATATACATCCCGTTTTCAACCCACATGAAAGGCTTTTTTTAATCCTTTTTCTTTCCTTGCTTTGGTCTTGCACAAAGAGAGCTTAGGAGAAACAGGAGGACATGCCCCAACCTGTAGGTGAGCTCCTTAATCATCTTCAACCTTGATTTCATGGTGGAAATCAAAATTCAATACTTATTTTCTCCATTTCTCCATTCAATCTTCAACCTTAGCCATTCATTTCACTCAAAGACTTGAGAACGGGCCTTGGAAAGTTGAGAGAGATTCATTCACCATTGAATACGTGAAGCTTGAAGCTTGGATTCAGCTTTGAAGGTGGGTTATTGGTGTGATTCCGCTAGAGGTGCAACACACTAGCCGATTTGAACCGACTAGATGCGCCCCACGAGGTCAGAACACACGTGATGGGAATTTGCTTTCGAAATTTATAAACCTAAACTAGCTACCTACGTCTACTAAAACACTACACCTACAAGCGCACGGGGTCGTGTCGTAGTATAGGAAGGTGGCAAGTATAGGGTCGATCCATAGGGAAAAGAGGGGGCGCTAGAGCTAGGTTAGTTTTGCTGGGTTCCTTCTGCGGAGACTAGGGTTAAGGGTTTAAAGGTGATTTTGATTGTTAAACTACTTGAGCAAGAAAGCAATTAAAGGCGAGAATGAAATCTATGTTAACCCTAGGCTAAATTAAGACTAAGCAAGCAAGGAAATACTAAGCTAGGTATGAAAAGGCAAATTACACTAAGGCAAGCAAGAGAGAAGTAAAAGAGCAATTAAAGAACTAAACTAGCATAAACAAGGCAAGAGAAAGGCAAGAAGCTAACTAAGCAAGAAAAGAACTAACTAAGCTAAGCAAGAACAAAATTAGGGTTTTAAGCAGTAAAGAGATGTGTGGTCTGTTTAGGGGTATGAACTTATCACTTAAGTTGGGGGTGACATATGAACATTATGATTCCATTTAGATTATCCAAACCAAACAATAAGTTAGAGTCTAATGAATTAACCTAAGCTACTAACTGGCCATGGATATGCTAGGTTGTGCATAGGGGAACTAGTCCCTAACACCCCCTACTACCCTTACGAGGCTCAATTGGGTTAGGGATTAGGTTCAATTCAATTAGTGTCTAATCAAGTCTAGGCTTCTAGGTTAGGTATTCTTAGGGCAATTAGGGGCCGAGGGTAGTAATGGGGAGGTGAAATTAGGGCTTTGGACCCCAATTCTCCCACATTCTAGCCTTGAGAAGGCTCCATGCTAATTGCACTAGAATCACCTAATCCAGCTACTTAGATCTCTCACTTAGGTTTAGGGAGATTGATTAAGATGTAGGAAGATGGGAGGAAACCTAGGGATCCAAGAATTGGACCTAGGGGCAAATCCCAAAATTCACACATATAAGCAATTTGCCTAAATTCCTAAGTGATTTCACACACAAACCAACAAGCAATCCATGGAGAATGAGATAGAAATAGAATATAATCATTAACAAATGAAATTACAAAGTTTACATGTCATTTTCCCCCAACATGGTATCAAAGTAACATATTTTCCCCCAAACAGCCCACCCAAGGGGCCTAGCTACTCATAACAAAGCAAAATACAAAAAGAAAGAAGAAAGAGGTAGAAGAAGCCATGGAGCTCGGTGTAGATGAAGAAGTCCTCCTCTCCAGCAGCTGCAGGGACGTCCTCCTTCTTCTCCTTGGATGAAAGGGTGTGGAATGATGGAGGGAAGTGGATGGAAGGCTTAGATATGGGGGGTTATGTGGTGGAAATGGTGAAATGGAGTGGATTTGAGGTGGATATGGAGTGGAATGGAGTGGGTGGCGATTTGGGGAGCTAGGAAGGGGTAGAAGGTAGCCAACATCGTGCCCCAGCCGCCACCTAGGTATATATAGGTGTGGGGGAAGCACTAGGTTAAGTTAGGGGCAAAATGGGGAAAGCAGTGTAAAAGTTGCTGGATTCTGTGAGTAGCACGGCCGTGTTGGGGTGAGCACGGTCGTGGTGGAAGAGAACGACCGTGTTGGTTAAAATGGCTAAATGTCAGGTTGGTCGTCAAAAATGGACCAAAATGGCCACAGTCGTGGTGGTCACCACGGCCGTGGTGGGTTGAGGGTAGCACGGCCGTGGTGGGAGTTGGTAGCACGGCCGTGGTAGGATCTGGTAGCACGTCCGTGCTGCGTGGCACGACCATGGCGGGTGGTTGCAGCACGGCCGTGCTGCGTAGCACAGCCGTGGTAGAGTATGCTCTACAGCTGCTTCAAAACTGAGATTTTTCATGTGATTTCTTCATTTGCAGCACGACCGTTTTGTGTTACCACAGCCGTGTTGGGGCTTAGCTTGCACTTTGAGCTTCAAATTTCATTATCCATGGACTTCTTTGCTTAATCTTGACTCTTGGCCACTAGGGGTAGGTTGGGGGAGCTCTGGAGCCTTCTTTGGGCCCCTCCATCTCTCTCATCCATCCAAGTGTGGTCCAAGTACCTAAAAAACATGCAAATAATGTCCATAAGTGCATTTTATACAAATAAGCATATTAGGGGGAATGACATGCAATCTAACAGGTATAGATGTGATTGAAGAGCAAAAAGACACAAGATTAAGCCCCAAAATAGGGCTGAATCACCACCCCAAACTTGAAACATACTTGTCCTCAAGTATGCTCCAACTCAATCTCTCTACAAACTTTCACAAAAAGAAATGACAAATGCAATATAAAAGACGATTGTTGCTGAATGGGATCAAAGATGACTAAGTACATGCATCTCACCTCTCTCCTCTCCTTCGTTCACAATCCAATTATGAAAAGAGCACAAAGCATATGAACTTCAAATATAGTGCCTAGAATACACAAGTTATCCATATTTCTTCCATTAAGTTCTGGGTAAACCGTTTCACGGTGGCGTTAATCAAGAATGACTAGGAGTGTTGTTTCACATTCATGCATTCAATCTTATATTTCAAATCACAACAAATGACCTACGTGGCTGCGGAAAAGGGAAAAATGAGCTGCTAAGTTTGATACTTCTTAGCTCAATAGGTATGAAAGTGGAAGAAAGGGTTGCGGTAAGATTTTCAGAGTGTTTTTACACACTCATCTTTTCTTTATTTGAATGCTCTTAAATAGGAGCATCCTTTTATTTTATTTTGCTTTTATTTTCTTTTTCTTGCCCTTGGTGTAGATAGGGCATATGGTGGATAGAGTGAAGCGGGGAGATAAAGATATGGCCACCCCAAACTTTTGGAGGTGGCCAAGGCTGATTATGTGCACTAGGGCATCTTTTTATGAGGCGGAGGGGTATGAAGATGGTGGAAGAAGAGTCGGGTCAAAGAGGGGTCATTGGTATGATTTTCCACATAAGACATCATGCATGAAAGTTAATCCAATACTTCATCCTAGATATCACACCACATGAATGAACAAGATTAAATTGATATGTCAAACAAGTGATTCTAAAAACACTAAGCGTTCAAAGCTTTCTCAAGTTCACAATTCAGCCAAATCAATCACAACCATGAGAGAGGTGATGCACATGTAAAAAGTCAAACATTGATACCACTTAGTAACAAACAATGATAATTCACTTGCATTTGTCAAAGGTCATCATTTTTACTCAAAATAGTAGAGATTGGGTCAAAACACACTTTTTAGACAAGAAATCTCAAATTTGGGCAAAATTGGCCAAAATGGTGCCAAGTTGCCTCCAATCACATCTAAGCCTAAATTATTGAACTTAAAACAACAAATAAGAAAATCCTAGCTAAAACATGTAGAAATTACCAAGATTATACATGATATGCAAGGCATGGAAGAAAGGGCAAATTTTTTGAAAATTATGCAAAAAAATGACAGGAAAGTAAACGACATGGCATGCAGGTATGAAAAGTAGTAAATATGACTAAGGTAGATAGCAAAAACAAGAAAACAAAAGTGGATGTGGCAGGTGAAATGCAAAGTGAAACTAGGGCATACCAGCCCTACCACCCCAAACTTTTGAATCATGTTGTCCTCAGCATGATCCTAGAGTTTAGGATGATAGGGTAGACGATCATGGCTCTCTAGAGGCTCCGACGGTGTTCCTTCCTGTGGTGGAGGATATGCGTAGTAGTTTCCACACTAATCTACATTCACTGGCTGAAATTGGTCTGCAGCACGACCGTGCAGTGCAGCACGGCCGTGGTGGCTTCAGGTTGCACGGCCGTGCTGCCTGGCACGGCCGTGGTGCAGTCCTTTGGCAACTTTTCTCAATTTTTCTTTTGAATCCAGGGACTTGGTGTGTTTTGCATGCAAAAGACCACGATCGTATTGATGTGCCACGACCATGGTGGTCCCTGTAGCTGCTACTCTCAAAATAAGGAACATCAAACACTCAAAAACTTGACCCAAAGTGATTTTTCTTTGAATCCTTCTCTCAATTGTACTCAAATTTCCTTCATTTCACCTTGTTACCACCTGCACATCTTAAAACTAGACAAAAACTATTAAACACAAGTGTGTTTGTGCTTTCTGGGAAAGTGTAAAAACAAAGCAATTGTATCAAAAAGTGAAGGTTGGGTCAAAATTTCCCAAACCTAGGTGGGTTGCCTCCCACAAGCGCTGAGTTTCTTGCCTTCAGCTAGGCTTCTTGGTGATTCTTCATTCATTCATCCGTTTGGCATTCTCATGTGTCCATTCTTGCAAAACATGCATCCCTCCTTTGCACTCAATCTTTTTTCCTCATCCCTTTGATCACAATAATCATCATTAACTTCTTCACTTTGATGTCCTTCTCTCAAATGCCCATTTGGACTTGTGAAGTGACCATGTCCAATATCCCTATCTCGGACTCGCCGGGTTGGGGTCTTGTACATGTTAATGTTGATCTTCATGTCCATGAATGAGACTGTCATGGTGCCACTGCGTACATGAATGTCGGCATCAGCTGTAGATAAGAACGACCTCCCCAAGATGATGGGAATCTTCCTATCCTCCGGCTCCATATCAAGTACAATGAAATCCGCCGGGAACACTGTGCCTTTTTCCTTGTCTATCATCACCAAGACATCATCCACTCTACCCCTAGGTACTTTTATGGATCTATCCGCCAAATGGAGAGTGCAATGTGCCGGCTTCAACTTGCCTAAGCCCAGCTCAACATAGACATGATATGGCATCAAATTCACACTAGATCCCAAATCAAGTAAGGACCTATCTATGCGATGTCCCCCTATGTAACTAGGTATGAGTGGGGCTCCTGGGTCCTTTCTCTTCACAGGCAGTGAGTGTTGTATGATGGAGCTCACTTGTTCATTCAATCTCACCTTCTTTGGAATCCTCCCCGTTGACCTTCTTTTCACAGTGCATAGGTTCTTGAGGAACTTGGCATATGATGGGATTTGCTTGATAGCATCCAAAAGTGGAATGTTCACCTTTACTTGGCGAAACACCTCAAGAATATCAACATTGTGCTTTTGCCTCCTTTTCAATTCCAGTGGCTCATCTAGTGCTTCTACAAATGGAGGATCACTAGTTTTTGCCACACTTACATGAACATGAGGAGGAACGCTAGGGATGGTAGGACCTACAAAAGGGATATGTGGTGGATCACATGGAATCCCAAACTCAACATGCGGTATCACAACATCATCTTCAGCAACATCAATCACAGTATCACCACTTGGCTTCCTTTGATTTGCTTTATCAACCTTTCTTTGACTTGCGGGCTGCTCAAGAGTTTTCCCACTCCTTAGAACGGTCACAGCACTACCTTGCTCATGAAGGGGAGGGGGAGCATGTTGTGGCTGTGGAGGAGGTGGAGGTGGCACTTGTGGTTGAAATTGAGGTGGAGAAGATAATTGAGGAGGAGGAGAGAATTGTGGTTGGAAAGTGAAGTTTTGTGAAACTTGAGGTGAGGGAGGTGGTGGAGGAGTGTAAGGCTGGGGATAGCCTTGGAAGGAGTGAATGGGATGCACTTGCATGGGGGGTGGACTGTGGAAAACTTGTGAAGAGGGCATGGGTCCACTTGCTTCATGGTGGCTCACGATGGGTCTTGAAGACAATTTTTCCTCTTGGAGAGCGATTATAGAAGATAGCTGCTCTATTCTCTCTTCTAACCTTGCAACATCTCTTTGAACATCATCAAACACTCTCAATCTAGAAAGAACCTCTTCCTCAAACCTTGAGCTGTATGTGGGACTTTGTGGTTCCTGGTAGCTATAGGAGTGAGGTGTCTTCTTTTCTTCCCCATAGAACTCAATAGAATTGACCGGGTGGCAAGGAGCATTTGTCACCTGGTTCTTCATGAAGCTCACCATGTCACCAAGAATCTTCATCAGTTGCGGGCTTGAGTCATCATGAGTAGGGGGTGTTACACCAAAGGCATACCCTCTTTCATTCATCATGCTAGAAGCTCGAATTCTTGATCCTTCAGCCAACTGCTCAAACAAAGGCCATATCTCCTCGGGTGGCCTAGCCATGAAAACTCCTCCACAAGAAGAGTCCACTATGTCTTGGTCCTTTAGAGACAAACCAAAGTAGAATGATTGAACTAGATGCCACAAAGGGATCTCATGGTGAGGACACTCTCTCAACAGCTTCTTGAATCTCTCCCATGCATTATGAAACTGCTCATCTCCCATTTGACTAAAATTTGTCACGGAACGCCGCATTTGTGTCAACCTTTCTATAGAGTAGAATTGTCTCAATAAAGCATTCTTCATTGTTTCCCAACTCATGATGTCCTTTCTTGAGTCATACCAGTCTTTGGCTCTATCTTTGAGGGAGAAAGAGAACAAGGTCAACCGAATTGTATCATCACTAGCCGTCGACGTCCTGAAGGTGGAGCATACTTCAAGAAAGGCATCCAAGTGCTTATGGGGGTTCTCACTCTCTGATCCGTAGAAGATGGGCAGGAGCCCAAGAAGACCTGGACGAATAGAGAATTGCTCCCCTGGCATTTAATCAACCATGCTAGCAATTGGCGATTTATAGTTGCTAGGCATGAAGTAATCTTGAAGTGGCTTGTGAGGTGCACTTTGGTCTTCCATCTTGTTTCCTCCCGAATGGCTTGTCACATGCATAAAGCACAACCAAGCAAAAGAGAACAAGTTAGCAAACTAGTATACACAAAGAATGCAAAGAAAAATGAATAAAGAATAGCAATGATGAGGGTAGTAGGAAAAGTCAAAGCAAAACTAACTAGCTAGGCCGAACGCCTCTAATCCCCGGCAACGGCGCCAGAAAGCTTGGTGCGATTTCGCTAGAGGTGCAACACACTAGTCGATTTGAACCGACTAGATGCGCCCGACGAGGTCAGAACACACATGATGGGAATTTACTTTCGAAATTTATAAACCTAAACTAGCTACCTACGTCTACTAAAACACTACACCCGCAAGTGCACAGGGTCGTGTTGTAGTATAGGAAGGTGGCAAGTATAGGGTCGATCCACAAGGAAAAGAGGGGGCGCTAGAGCTAGGTTAGTTTTGCTGGGTTCCTTCTGCGGAGACTAGGGTTAAGGGTTTAAAGGTGATTTTGATTGTTAAACTACTTGAGCAAGAAAGCAATTAAAGGCGAGAATGAAATCTATGTTAACCCTAGGCTAAATTAAGACTAAGCAAGCAAGGAAAGACTAAGCTAGGCATGAAAAGGCAAATTACACTAAGGCAAGCAAGAGAGAAGTAAAAGAGAAATTAAAGAACTAAACTAGCATAAACAAGGCAAGAGAAAGGAAAGAAGCTAACTAAGCAAGAAAAGAACTAACTAAGCTAAGCAAGAACAAAATTAGGGTTTTAAGCAGTAAAGAGATGTGTGGGCTGTTTAGGGATATGAACTTATCACTTAAGTTGGGGGTGACATATGAACATTATGATTCCATTTAGATTATCCAAACCAAACAACAAGTTAGAGTCTAATGAATTAACCTAAGCTACTAACTGGCCATGGATATGCTAGGTTGTGCATAGGGGAACTAGTCCCTAACACCCCCTGCTACCCTTACGAGGCTCAATTGGGTTAGGGATTAGGTTCAATTCAATTAGAGTCTAATCAAGTCTAGGTTTCTAGGTTAGGTATTCCTAGGGCAATTAGGGGCCGAGGGTAGTAATGGGGAGGTGAAATTAGGGCTTTGGACCCCAATTCTCCCACATTCTAGCCTTGAGAAGGCTCCATGCTAATTGCACTAGAATCACCTAATCCAGCTACTTAGATCTCTCACTTAGGTTTAGGGAGATTGATTAAGATGTAGGAAGATGGGAGGCAACCTAGGGATCCAAGAATTGGACCTAGGGGCAAATCCCAAAATTCACACATATAAGCAATTTGCCTAAATTCCTAAGTGATTTCACACACAAACCAACAAACAATCCATGGAGAATGAGATAGAAATAGAATATAATCATTAAAAAATGAAATTACAAAGTTTACATGTCATTTTCCCCCAACATGGTATCAAAGTAACATATTTTCCCCCAAACAGCCCACCCAAGGGGCCTAGCTACTCATAACAAAGCAAAATACAAAAAGAAAGGAGAAAGAGGTAGAAGAAGCCATGGAGCTTGGTGTAGATGAAGAAGTCCTCCTCTCCAGTAGCTGCAGGGACGTCCTCCTTCTTCTCCTTGGATGAAAGGGTGTGGAATGATGGAGGGAAGTGGATGGAAGGCTTAGATATGGGGGGTTATATGGTGGAAATGGTGAAATGGAGTGGATTTGAGGTGGATATGGAGTGGAATGGAGTGGGTGGCGATTTGGGGAGCTAGGAAGGGGTAGAAGGTAGCCAACCTCGTGCCCCAACCGCCACCTAGGTATATATAGGTGTGGGGGAAGCACTAGGTTAAGTTAGGGGCAAAATGGGGAAAGCAGTGGAAAAGTGGCTGGATTCTGTGAGTAGCACGGCCGTGGTAGGGTGAGCATGGTCGTGGTGGAAGAGAATGACCGTGTTGGTTAAAATGGCTAAATGTCAGGTTGGTGGTAAAAAATGGGCCAAAATAGCCACGGCTGTGGTGGTCACCACGACCGTGGTGGTCACCACGACCGTGGTGGGTTGAGGGTAGCACGGCCGTGCTGCGTAGCACGGCTGTGGTGGGAGTTGGTAGCACGGCCGTGGTGGGATCTGGTAGCACGGCCATGCTGCGTGGCATGGCCGTGGTGGGTGGTTGCAGCACGGCCGTACTGCGTAGCACGACCGTGGTAGAGTATGCTCTGCAGTTGCTTCAAAATTGAGATTTTTCATGTGATTTCTTCATTTGCAGCACGACCGTTCTGTGTTACCACGGCCGTGTTGGGGGCTTAGCTTGCACTTTGAGCTTCAAATTTCATTATCCATGGACTTCTTTGCTTAAGCTTGACTTTTGGCCACTAGGGGTAGGTTGGGGGAGCTCTGGAGCCTTCTTTGGGCCCCTCCATCTCTCTCGTCCATCCAAGTGTGGTCCAAGTACCTGAAAAACATGCAAATAATGTCCATAAGTGCATTTTATACAGATACGCATATTAGGGGGAATGACATGCAATCTAACAGGTATAGATGTGATTGAAGAGCAAAAAGACACAAGATTAAGCCCCAAAATAGGGCTGAATCAGTTATATAACGTGAACCCTTAAATATTATTATTACATTCAATTCTTCATCAATTGTTGATTATTTTGTTCTTCTTGAAATTCCTTTGATCAAATTGATACAATTACCATAAGAATGACAGTAGTTTTTGAAGGATCAAAGCTTGAATATGATGATGTCATCTTAAGCACACACCTCAACATAGAACATGTGTAAACAATTTTGCTCTTTGGTGATCAAACGGTCTCAAGACCATTTGAGATCAAACAACCTCAAGACCGTTTGGGGTCAGGTGATGTCATAAGTTGGATGATGATCCAATGCTCTCAATTTGATCTAATTCCAATGGTTTCAATGTTGGAGGGTCCATTGATTGCAAACCCTAGACCCAATAGATTGTTTCGGTTTCAAATCAATGGTTGATGATTCAGTTTCAAGACCGAATGGATGGATTCGGTTCAAGACCGAATGGATGGATTTGGTTTCAAGACCGAATGGGTTGATTCAGTTTCAAGACCGAATGGGTTGATTCGGTTTCAAGACCGAATGGGTATTTGACTTCAAGATCGAATGGGTAATTGAGTTCAAATCCGAATGGGTAATGAATCTCAAGTTCGAATGGGTAAATTGAACTTCAAGACCGTTTGGGTACGTTGACCGTTTGAAGGAGTTGACCGTTTGGAGGTCTAAACGGTTTCAAAACCATTTGAGATTAATTATATTTTATTCAAACGGTCTCAAACTGTTTAAGGACTTTGAGGTCAAGACCGTTTGATGGTCTAACGGTCTTAAGACTGATTGAAGGTTTTGGGACCAAGACCGTTTAAGGTCTAACAGTCTTCAAGACCATTTGAAGGTCAAGGTACTTCAAGACTGTTTGAAGGTCTAATATCTCAAGACCGTTTGAAGGTCTAATTGACTCAAATTATGTAAGTACAATTAACCCCATGATTGTTGATGATGTTTATCAAAGGTAATTACAATGGTTGTACCTTCAAGGTACTTAAGTGATTAATACCTTTTGAGTGATTAACCTTTAATGCTTATGGAAGCAATACCTCAATACACTATGCTAACCCTAAATGTATGCACTTGAATGAAGGGTCAACCTAATCTAATCAAGATTAAAGAAATTAATATCGTAGAGAAGATGAGAGAAAGAGGAACTTATACATGAGTGATAATCATGTAGTGATTAATCCTCAACACTTTCAACATGAATAAAATATGTAATTAGGGTTTGATCCATGATGATGAGATCATGAAACCATAATCGAGAAGGTTGATGAGCTCTAACCCTAATTTAAGGTAAAGCTAGGTGAAACCCTAATCTAGGGTGACGGTGTAACCCTAATTCAGGGTATTTAATGAAAAACCCTAATTTAAGGGAATGCTTCATGAAAACCCTAATTTTGGGTAAAGCTACATGAAACCCTAATTTTAGGGGAAATGTTATAAGAAACCTTAATTCAAGGTAAGGATGTAATGAGAAACCCTGATACAGGGTAATGTGATATGAAACCCTAATCAAGATGGTTGAAGAGCCCTAACTCTAATTTAAGGCAATGTTAGGTAAAACCCCAATATAGGGTGATGTCATGTGAAACCCTAACATAGGGTGATGTTATGTGAAACCCTAATATAGGGTGATGTCATGTGAAACCCCAACATAGGGTGATGTTATGAAAAACCCTAATTGATAAAGAAGGGAAACCCTAACCCTGCTAATGGATAATCTTATATCAATAATGGTTGAATAAATCAAAAGAGTGACTTATGACCAATGCATTACATGATATGTGATGAAATGGTGCATAAAGTATTAGGATGGGAATTACCCTAATACAAGATAAGTTGATGAACTTAAGTAAGAAAAAGGTGATGAGGGAAGTGAAATATCAGGACGTGATAGATATCACATTCAGCACCTCAAGGTTGATACACCTTGATGTACCCTAAATCCAACATTGTAACATCCCTAACCTGGGTTATGCTTTAACCCTAGGTGTTTTTCTTAAGAAAGGTAATTATATGCTTGATATTATCTTTTGAAAAGTAATTAAGGCTCAAGAGGAACCTATATTTCAATTTTAGTCCATTTTGAATAATGTTGAAAGTAATGTTTTACTTGCTTTGGACTAATGTGCAAATTACCCAAGTTGAGGGGTTAAAATTGCAATTTTGCATGATAATATGTTCCTCATGTGTTGAAGCATCATGGGAATGAAGATGATGTAGAGGTATGGCTTGTGATAGCCTGAGTACCAAGAAAGAGCTGATAAAGCAATGTTGGTGCATTAAAACCTAGTTTTGGTGTAATGTGCAATTTACCCAAAACCCAGGGTTCAATATGCAATTTACCACTTCAATAAGGTCCTTAATATTCATGGCATCTTGTAGAGGCAATAAAATGAGAAGGGCATTTCATTTGAGCTACTTTGAAGGAGAGAGAATCTTGATATTAAAATAATCAAGATTTAAGCATAAATGGAACTTTACTTCAAATTAATGCAAAGATAAATAAAATAATTGAAGAACCTTCAACCAAAAACGATATGGTTGGATTTGTTCAAGTGTGAACACCTTTTTACCTTTTCTAGGCTACGAAAAGATCTAACTTGAGTGGAGAAACACTCACATTAAGTTAATGGAAAGTAATATCCACTAAAAATGGGATATTATTATAATATGATTAAGGTGCTTAATTTCTTTTCCCTTAATTCATGGATAATGGTAGGGAATTTGGAGATAATGAATATAGATTTTCATGCACGGAATTGAGGAGGAAGAGGTGGCACAATTTTTGGAATTAAAGGATTTTTATAAGACATTTTCTCTCTCATTGATTTTCTTATAAAAGACCTTTTACCACTCAAACCAAGGACTTTTTCGGATCCACTTCTTTCATTTGCTTGCAAAAACGATCAAGGGAGCTAGGTACAGTAGTAATACGACCCTCAACCTGTTGGTAAGCTTCTTGACCTTCATTCATCTTGATTTCGTGGTGGAAATCATAAATCAATGCATAATTTCTTCATATCTCAATCCCATCTTCACTTCTAACCATCCCTTTTCACTCAAAAGCTTGAGGAACGATCCTTGTGGTGTGGAAAAGCTTCGTCCACCATTTTTGACGTGAATCTCCAAGCTTTGAAGCTCAATTGAAGGCGGGTTATATAACTTGAACCCCTTTACATTGCTATTCAACTATCAATCTTGTAATTTCGTTGATTCCTTCATCTTCTTGATTAATTGTTGGTTGAAATTGATAATTCCATGAAATCAGAAGTACTAAGATCTTTAGGGACTAAGTTAGATGATGATGAAATCACCTTGGACACATTTCCTAAACAAATTGTACTTCATTCGGTTTCAACAAGTTGCTCATTCGGTTTCAACAAAACCGTTTGAAAGCAAACCGTTTCATCAAACTGTTTGAAGCTAAATGGTTTCAAACCGTTTGGGAAAGTTGACCAGGGTTGACCGTTTGGAGGTATTGATGCTAATATTGAGGGTTGATGACCCATCAAATTTGATGGATTAATTCCAAAGGGTTCATCATTTGAAGGTTAATCAATTAGCAAACCCTAATTGGATTAGTGCTGAAATTCAATTTGGTTAAGTTAGATTTTTGGGTGATTGAGCCCAAACGGTCTCAAGACTGTTTGGAGGTCACCCAAATGGTCTCAAGACCGTTTGGGGGTCACCCAAGACCGTTTGGAGGTCTAGGGTTAAGTATGGATGAGTAATTGAAGGTCCAAAGATACCAAATTGAAATGCAATTAAGTGATGATTTGATGATCAATCTAATGATCTAAACCCTAATGGAATTTCACAAAACCTAAGGATAGGATGAGGCAAACGGTCTCAAGACCATTTGGAGGTCATCCAAACGACCTCAAGACCATTTGGGGTCTGACCATATAAAAATTTTGATGATGATTCATTAGTTGCAATGGAATCAATTCCACAATATTGATAATTGATGGCTATTCGATTCAAAGTCCTAATTGAAGGTTCCTTGAGTTGAAATCCTAGATCAATTGGGTTCAAAACCCTAATTGATGGTCTAATTGAAGGTTGATTCAATAGTTCAAGTAATAAAGAAATCAAGGACTCAATTGATAATCGGTTTATCCATTGGAATCATGAATCGTGTAGGTGTTGAAAGGACTTTTTGGTCCATGCAGTTTTGAGAGGGTTTGTACCAAACAGTCTCAAGACCGTTTGAGTCCAAACGGTCTCAAGACCATTTGGGTCCAAACAATCCCAAACCATTTGGAGACCCAAGCTCATGCAGTTTCAACACTTTCTAGCTCATTCGGTTTCAAAGCAATGATTGCTTAAACGGTTTCAAGGGCAATGTGCCCAAACGGTTTCAAACCGTTTGAACCTTGAGAACCCAAGACCGTTTGAGGTGTAAGTAGGTAAGACCGATTGAGGTTCAAAAGGGTAAATCTAATTGGATATATATATTTTTAATTGAAGATTCAATTGGTTAATTCATTTGAATACTCATGTGATTGAAAGCTCAATTGATCAAATCTTCTGGACATCCTAGAAGAGGATGAGAGAGAGAGATTTATACATGTAAGATAATCATGTAGCAATCAAGCCTAACATATTCAAAATAAAGGTGATATACAATTAGGGTATGATCCTTGGTAAAGAGATCATGAAACCCTAATTGAGTTAATTGATGAACTAAAACCCTAAATTAGGGCAATTCTGAGTGAAACCCTAATCTAGGAAGATAATGTGATATGAATTTTGGGTAATGACATAAATGATCCTAATTCATGGTATTTTGAATATGAAACCCTTATTGTGGGTTATTGTATATAAACCCTAAATCTAGGGTGATGTCATGTGAATAGTAAACCCTAACTCTGCATTATGCTATTTAGCATGAAACTCTAATCTTGGACAATGAAATGATGAATCATTGGTCCTGATTGAACAAAGGGGGTGTTTAACCTTGTTTGAAATGAAAAGGGAAACCCTAACCCTGGTATGGGAATAGTGGTGTTAATCTGGAAAAGCATGGAACTGAAATATGATTGATATATCTGTTATCATCTATACTAACAATGCAGGTATTCTGAGATGATGAATATAGCCAGGTATGAGCTATGATGCTTTATTTGTTGAAATTATTTATTGGGCCTTGTGTGCCATGATATGCCTTGTTACTTAGTAAAAGATAATAAGAGAGTTAATGGGCATCAAGTGCCAAATGAGATGCTTGTGAAGAAAGTGTCATGTTTACCTTGGTCAGATGACCTGAAGGTGATGGTTACCTGAAAAAGTGGTAACAGTGCTCAATGATGAGCTGAGGGTTTGAATACCCAGAACCATATGTTTATGTGAGGGACTGAGATCCCAATGTCTGATAAAGACTGAAAAGTAATTGATATAAACATGACATGTTTCTTTATAGCATTTGTCTTAATAAGTTATGTTTGCAAACTTGACTGATGCTAAAAGAATATGATACTGTACCTAATTAATCAAATGAAAGCTATTCATGTAGTGCTCTGACCATAGATCCATCATCGTCAGAAGCGGGTGATGGTGAAACAAGTTTTCTTATGAGATCTCCTGGAGTTCGCATATTTTGAATATGTGGGGGTCGATGGGCGAAAATATCCTTACATCCTTACGAGGGAATTGATGGAAGGTAAACATTAAAACTCTCAATCCTTCATGCTTCTGGGATGGATGTATCACTAATCTCCCGATGATGTTAATGCCGGATCGATGGAGGTAAACACGAGATCTCTCGATTACGAAGAGAGTACAATCACTACTGTAGCTCTATAGCTAGATGCCACTATACCCTGGCAAGCTATGTAGTAGAGGCATTAGATGTCCTACATGTAATCTCGCACTGACCGAGATGTGGTAGTCATGGAAGCCGACTCTTCCATTGACTTTGTATGGTACCAGTTTAGACTTCGCAGTGATCGGTTGGAGTATGAGCGGTATACCTCATCTCCTCAAAGCTTAAGAATGTTTGTAAAATATAATCAGCCGTGTAGCGTATTTGCATAAGATTGAAATACGAAAGCCATTGGTTGATGTTAACCTTCTTAGCATATCCTTGATACATAAATGTTATTTATGTTATTTAATTGAATAAGAGACATGTTGCCTTGTCAAGTTATAGCTGAAATACTTGCATAAGAATGTTGCTCTAGCCTGCATAGATAATGCTTTATCTGCTACTGAAGTATATTATCCCACTGCTTAGTTTATTTCTTTTAAACTACAATAATAATGTTTACGGTGGAGAGTTATATCTCTCGCTGGGGCAATTGTATAATTGTCTCACCCCCGTGGGATTCATCATTTTTAGGTAGATGCAGAAAAAGAGGCAGAACCTCTATAGCAGAGGAAGAGCAGCAGCAGCAACAAGGACAACAGTAATATCCCAGGTGGGGATAATGGTTGTCAGGCTTTGTACAATAAGTCCTATGTGTCTTCTCTGTACTCTCAGGTCCTAGGAGTTAGTAGATAGTGTTTTTATAATCAACCTGAGATTTTGGTTTGATGATACATGGAATGTCCAATGTGGACCAGTATGTAAATATACTACTATGGTTCTTGTTTAAAGAATCTTTGGTAATGGATCTTTTATAAAAGGTTTTAATTTTTAGTGATTTCCAGTGATTTTGCTGCTAACGAAATGCTTCCGCATTAGTTAATCATGTTATTTCAGTTAATACCGGTTTGTATGCAACAAATTAGTGATATCAGAGCTCTAGGTTCGCTGAGTCTACAGAGACATAGGATTAAGGTCGTTGAGTCTGTTCTAAGTGTCTTCCAGTTTATCTGATAGTGTCCTCTGCTCATATAGGAGGAAAAGAACTTGAAGATGTCTGGATTGCATGATGAACATGCTGTTGAGAGCAGCATTGCTGCATTGGGAGGAGGTGTAAGAGATCTAGTTAGGGAGGAACCTATGCCTGAGATTCCTCAACTTGATCAAGCTGATATGGGGACCTAGCCTTCCAAGCCATGTTTGGGCAGTTTTTGGAAACTATGACTCATATGACAGATAGGATGCCACTACCTGTACCAAGGGCACCAGTCCACAATGAAAGACAGGGAGCTGGAAAGACCTTTGAAAGGCTTCGAAGGGTAGGAGCCACAGAGTATGCTGGAACAGCTGACCCAACAGATGCTGACTTATGGTTAACTGAGCTGGAGAAAGACTTCAGAATCCTTATGATTCCTGAAGATGAGAAGGTGAGACATGTTGTCTGCCTACTGAAGGGGAGTGTCGGTCATTGGTGGACTATCGAGGAAGGCAAGAGACCCGGAGTTGAAGTCGGATGGGACGAATTCTGATGGGAATTTGTTGCTAGCTAGATACTTTCCCAAGACGTATCTAGATGAGAAAATCTCTCAATTTGAGAGGTTGAGGCAAGGACTGATGAACATTATCGAATATGAAGCTAGGTTCATGGAGCTATTGCGGTTTTGTCCGCACATGGAAGCTACTGATGAGGAGAGGATTCAGCATTTTGAGAAGGGGTTGAACACTGAATTGACCACTCATGTGTCTTCTCTGGAGAACAGGGAGAGGTTTGCCACTTTTGTGGAGTCCGTGAGGAGGATTGAGAGGTCTGTGATCGAGAAGCGACATACCAGTAATAAGAAAGTGTATCCTCAATTTCAAGGACCCTTGTCTGAGAGTTTCAAGAAGATGAGATTCTCTGCACCACCACCACCAAAGTTTAATGCCCCGACGTAGTGGACGTCAAGTAGGGGTAGAGGTCGTAGCTTTACTCCAAGTAGAGCCCCCAGTACAACATCAACATCAGTGACAAGACCACCCAGGTAGAGTTTGGGAAACTATAACTGCTATCAGTGTGGGAGGTCAGGACACTTGAAGAGAGATTGTCCTGAGAAAGTCAGAACTGTGACTCAACCCCAAAGGCAGAGTCAGCATGGCTCACAGAGGTGATAGTTCAGTAACAATGTTAGAGGACATGGACAAGCGTCCCAAGCTGGATCGTCGGCACCCAACAACCAAGAACAGGGTCAACAACAAGCAACGACTAGATTCTATGCTATGAATCAGCCTGAAGCAGTAGTCAACCCTCGGGTTGTGACAGGTCAGATGGAACTGTTTTATTCTGATATGTCTGCATCCTACTTTGTATCTGTGTTAATTGATCCGGGTGCTACACACTCTCTTATCACTCGGGAAGTGATTTATGACTGCAACATGACTGTCAGTCATAGAGCAGATAGTTTAATGTTAGAAACCCCTTTGCTAGGATCTGCAGTGTTGTGAGAGGTGTGTTCTCCCTGCAATCTTTTCTTTTCTGATCATCGCATTCAAGTGGATCTTATACCACTTGGGATGCAGGTTTTGATATAATCCTAGGAATGGACACCTTAGAGAAGTATAAGGTTGTCTTGGATTGTAGTTCCAAACAGGCTGTGTTCACAGACAACAGTGACACATGGATCTTTCATGGAGATAGAAAGATTCTTCCAACTTGCTTAGTGTCACCTGTGGTAGCTGAGAAGTTGATGAGGCAGGGATGCTTTGCATTCTTGGCACATGTGGTAGATACCACATTGGAGAGCCCTCATCCTTCTAAAGTTCTAGTTGTTAGAGAGTTTGAGAATGTATTTCCTAAAGAACTTCCAGGTGTTCCTCTGCCCCGAGAGATTGATTTTGAGATTAATCTAATTCTGGGCACACAACCCATAGCACAAACGCCGTATAGAATGGCACCTGCTGAGATGGTAGAGCTCAAGAAACAACTGCAAGAGTTGCTTGAGAAGGGTTTTATCTGATCGAGCACTTCACCCTGGGGTGCTCTGGTTCTTTTTGTTAAAAAGAAAGATGGGTCGATGCGGTTATGCATTGACTACAGACAGTTAAATAAAGTAACCATAAAGAACAAGTATCCTCTGCCAAGGATTGATGACTTGTTGGATCAGTTGCGTGGTGCAACTATCTTTTCTAAAATAGATCTGAGGTCGGGATACCATCAGTTGCGTATCAAGGAGGGTGACATATCTAAGTCTGCCTTTAGGACAAGATATGGTCACTATGAGTTCATAGTTATGTCGTTTGGACTAACTAATGCACCAGCTGCGTTCATGGAACTCATGAATAGAATCTTTCAACCTTTTCTTGATCAGTGTGTAGTTATCTTCATAGATGACATCTTGATCTACAGTAGATATGCTCAACAGCATGAGCAGCACCTCCGTCAGGCTTTGACTTTGCTAAGAAAGCATAGGCTATATGTTAAGTTTAGCAAATGTGAGTTCGGGTTACCATAAGTTTCTTTTCTAGGACACGTTATATCTGCCTCAGGTATTCGTGTTGATCCTAAGAAGGTAGAATCTGTCCTGCAATGGGAACAGCCAAAGACACCAACGGAGATTCGTAGTTTTTTTGGACTAGCAGGCTATTACAGGAGGTTCATCAAGAACTTCAGCTCTATAGATTTACCCCTAACCAAGTTGACCAGGAAAGATATTCCTTTTGTATGGAATGACAAGTGTCAACATTCATTCCAGTTGCTGAAAGAAAGGTTAACAAGTGCACATGTGCTGGTGTTACCTGAGCAGGGAAATGGGTATATAGTCTTCTATGATGCATCTAAGAACGGTCTAGGATGTGTGTTGATGCAGGATAAACAAGTGATTTCTTTTACTTCTCGACAGCTTAAGAAACATGAGGAGAATTATCCGACACATGATATAGAGCTAGCTGATGTGGTACATGCATTGAAAATTTGGAGACATTATCTCTTTGGAGAAACATTCTAGATTTTCACAGACCATAAAAACCTAAAGTATATCTTTTCACAACATGAGCTGAACATGAGACAGCGCTGCTGGATGGGGTTAATCAAGGAATACAATTGTACAATTGATTACCATCCAGGGAAGGCTAATGTGGTTGCTGATGCATTAAGCATGAAATCAACAACATCAGCCTTAGATAAAGCACAGTTGAATTCCTTAGTGTGCTCTAAGAGAGATATGTTTATCTCCTTGAGGCAAGACAACATACAATTTAAAGTATCATTGTTAGCCGGGTTATTAGTTGAGATGCAAGTAAAACCTACTCTGAGGCAGTAGATTAAAGAATCACAGCGAGCTGATATTGTGATTCAGCAGATCAGGTCAGAGTATGGTAGTGAGAAACGAGATGGGTTCCAAGATTCAGATGATCAGGTAGTCTGTTACCATGGTAGGATGGTAGTACCTAATGCTGATAACTTAAGAAAGTTAGTTCTAGAAGAAGCTCATTCTTCTATGTATGCTATGCATCCGGGGAGCACCAAGATGTATCATAACTTAAAAGAGATGTATTGGTGGCCTGGATTGAAGAAAGATGTTGCTGAGTTTGTTATGTGGTGTCTGGTGTGTCAACAGGTTAAAGCTGAACATCAAAAGCCCGCAGGAACAATGCAACCTCTACCTATACCGCAGTGGAAATGGGATCATATAACCATGGACTTTATGGTTGGTTTGCCAAGAACAGCCAAAAGTCATGATTCCATTTGGGTGATAATTGATAGGTTGACTAAGACAACACATTTCTTACCTGTCAAAACAACCTACACTGGTGAGAAGCTTGCACAGATATACATAGATGAGATAGTGCATTTGCACGGGGTTCCAGCTACAATTGTATCTGATAGAGGTCCCCAGTTTACGAGTCATTTTTGGGAGCGACTCCATAAAGCTTTGGGTACACATCTATGGTTTAGTACAACCTTTCATCCCCAGATAGATAGACAATCTGAGAGGACCATACAAACTTTGGAGGACTTGCTTAGAGCATGTGTCCTTCAGTTCGTAGGAAGTTGGGATCTACACCTGAGCTTGATAGAATTTGCTTATAATAATAGCTATCAGCACAGTATTGAGATGGCACCATATGAATATTTATATGGTAGACGTTGTAGATCTCCCCTATGTTGGTATGAAACTGGTGAATACCAACTTTTGGGTCCTGAGCTGGTTCAGCAAACAACTGAGAAGATTAAAGTAATACAACAACAGTTGAAAGCGGCCCAGGATAGACAGAAATCCTATGCTGACAAGCGTCATAGACCCTTAGAAATCCAAGTTGGAGACAGGGTATACCTCAAGGTCTCACATTGGAAAGGTATCCTGAGATTTGGAAAGAAGGGGAAGTTAGCTCCTAGATTTATGGGACCTTATCTGATCATTGAAAGGATAGGAAAGGTAGCCTATAAGTTGGAGTTACCACATGATTTGCATAGATTGCACCCAGTGTTTCACATCTCCATGTTGAGGAAATGTCATCCTGACACGGAGTTGGTTCTTCAACCTGTCGAGGTAGAGTTAAATGATGATATATCTTATGTTGAAGGACCTGTGTTGGTTCTTGACAGAAGAATTAAAAAGCTGAAAAAGAAAGACATTAATCTTGTAAAAGTCCTTTGGAATCACCGTGGTGTTGAAGAAGCTACGTGGGAACTAGAGGATGAGATGAGGAGGAAGTATCCTTCTCTTTACTCTTAATGTCTTGTTGATGATTTCGGGGACGAAATCCTTGTAAGGGGTGGATAATTTGTAACATCCCTGACCTGGGTTATGCTTTAACCCTAGGTGTTTTTCTTAAGAAAGGTAATTATATGCTTTATATTATCTTTTTAAAAGTAATTAAGGCTCAAGAGGAACCTATATTTCAATTTTAGTCCATTTTGAATAATGTTGAAAGTAATGTTTTACTTGCTTTGGACTAATGTGCAAATTACCCAAGTTGAGGGGTTAAAATTGCAATTGTGCATGATAATATGTTCCTCATGTGTTGAAGGATCATGGGAATGAAGATGATGTAGAGGTATGGCTTGTGATAGCCTGAGTACCAGGAAAGAGCTAATAAAGCAATGTTGGTGCATTAAAACCTAGTTTTGGTGTAATGTGCAATTTACCCAAAACCCAGGGTTCAATATGCAATTTACCACTTCAATAAGGTCCTTAATATTCATGGAATCTTGTATAGGCAAGAAAATGAGAGGGGCATCTCATTTGAGCTACTTTGAAGGAGAGAGAATCTTGATATTAAAATAATCAAGATTTAAGCATAAATGGAACTTTACTTCAAATTAATGCAAAGATAAATAAAATAATTGAAGGACCTTCAACCAAAAACGAGATGGTTGGATTTGTTCAATTTTGAACACCTTTGTTCCTTTTCTAGGCCACGAAAAGATCTAACTTGAGTGGAGAACCACTCGAATTAAGTTAATGGAAAGTAATATCTACTAAAAATGGGATATTATTATAATATGATTAAGGTGCTTAATTTATTTTCCCTTAATTCATGGATAATAGAAGGGAATTTGGAGATAATGAAGATAGATTTGCATGCATGGAATTGGGGAGGAAGAGGCGGCACAATTTTTGGAATTAAAGGATTTTTATAAGACATTTTCTCTCTCATTGATTTTCTTATAAAAGACCTTTTACCACTCAAACCAAGGACTTTTTCGGATCCACTTCTTTCCTTTGCTTGCAAAAAACGATCAAGGGATCTAGGGACATAAGGAATACGACCCTCAACCTGTTGGTAAGCTTCTTGACCTTCATTCATCTTGATTTCATGGTGGAAATCATAAATCAATGCATAATTACTTCATATCTCAATCCCATCTTCACTTCTAACCATCCCTTTTCACTCAAAACTTGAGGAATGATCCTTGTGGTGTGTAAAAGCTTCTTCCACCATTGTTGATGTGAAGCTCCAAGCTTTGAAGCTCAATTGAAGGCGGGTTATATAATTTGAACCCCTTTACATTGTTATTCAACTATCAATCTTGCAATTTCATTGATTCCTTCATCTTCTTGATTAATTGTTGGTTGAAATTGATAATTCCATGAAATCATAAGTACTAAGATCTTTAGGGACGAAGGTAGATGATGATGACATCATCTTGGACACATTTCCTAAATAAATTGTACTTCATTTGGTTTCAACAAGTTGCTCATTCGGTTTCAACAAAACCGTTTGAAAGCAAACGGTTTCATCAAACCGTTTGAAGCTAAACGGTTTCAAACCGTTTGAGAAAGTTGACCAGGGTTGACTATTTAGAGGAATTGATGCTAATATTTAGGGTTGATGACCCATCAAATTTTATGGATTAATTCCAAAGGGTTCATCTGTTGAAGGTTAATCAATTAGCAAACCCTAATTGGATTAAGTGCTGAAATTCAATTTGGTTAAGTTAGATTTTTGGGTGATTGAGCCCAAACGGTCTCAAGACTGTTTGGAGGTCACCCAAACGATCTCAAGACCGTTTGGGGGTCACCCAAGACCGTTTGGAGGTCTAGGGTTAAGTATGGATGAGTAATTGAAGGTCCAAAGTTACCAAATTGAAATGCAATTAAGTGCTGATTTGATGATCAATCTAATGATCTAAACCCTAATGGAATTTCACAAACTCCAAGGATAGGATGAGGAAAATGGTCTCAAGATCATTTGGAGGTCATCCAAAAGACCTCAATACCATTTGGGGTCTGACCATATCAAAAATTTGATGATGATTCATTAGTTGCAATGGAATCAATTCTACAATGTTGATCATTGATGGCTATTCGATTCAAAGCCCTAATTGAAGGTTCCTTGAGTTGAAATCCTAGATCAATTGGGTTCAAAACCCTAATTGATGGTCTAATTGAAGGTTGATTCAATAGTTCAAGTAATAAAAAAATCAAGGACTCAATTGATAATCGGTTTATCCATTGAAATCATGAATCGTGTAGGTGTTGAAAGGAGTTTTTGGTCCATGCAGTTTTGAGAGGGTTTGGACCAAACGGTCTCAAGACCGTTTTGGACCAAACGATCCCAAACTGTTTGGAGACCCAAGCTCATGCGGTTTCAACACTTTCTAGATCATTCGGTTTCAAAGCAATGATTGCTTAAACGGTTTCAAGGGCAATGTGCTCAAATGGTTTCAAACCATTTGAACCTTGAGAACCCAAGACCGTTTGAGGTCTAAGTAGGTAAGACCGTTTGAGGTTCAAAAGGGTAAATCTAATTGGATATATATATTTTTAATTGAAGATTCAATTGGTTAATTCATTTGAATACTCATGTGATTGAAAGCTTAATTGATCAAATCTTCTAGACATCCTAGAAGAGGATGAGAGAGAGATTTATACATGTAAGATAATCATGTAGCAATCAAGCCTAACATATTCAAAATAAAGGTGATATACAATTAGGGTATGATCCTTGGTAAAGAGATCATGAAACCCTAATTGAGTTAATTGATGAACTAAAACCATAAATTAGGGCAATTCTGAGTGAAACCCTAATCTAGGAAGATAATGTGATATGAATTTAGGGTAATGACATAAATGACCCTAATTCATGGTATTTTGAATATGAAACCCTAATTGTGGGTTATTGTATATAAACCCTAAATCTAGGGTGATGTGATGTGAATAGTAAACCCTAACTCTGCATTATGCTATTTAGCATGAAACTCTAATCTTGGACAATGAAATGATGAATCATTGGTCCTGATTGAACAAAGGGGGTGTGTAACCTTGATTGAAATGAAAAGGGAAACCCTAACCCTGGTATGGGAATAATGGTGTTAATCTGGAAAAGTATGGAACTGAAATATGATTGATATATCTGTTATCATCTATACTAACCATGCAGGTATTCTGAGATGATGAATATATCCAGGTGATGCGATAATTTTGAGTCGCATTTATAGACTTGTTTGATATGTGTTTTATGCATTTATTAGTCATTTTCATGGTTAATGTTGCATAATTCATTTATTTTGGTCTATGGTACTTCTTTATGTCAAATTCCCTTTATTTAAGCATTTTGAGTATTAATTATCAAAAGAATATATTTTGTGTGAACTTATGTGGTTTGGTGTGTTAATTTCAGGAAAAACAAGTATCTTCTACCGTCGATACCATCGACGGTGGTCGATATTATCGACACAACCACAGGTGCACAACCACAAGGACCAGGAGAAAGTCGATACTATCAACAGGGATGTCGATGGTATTGAGATACCATCAGGTTGCTGGCAAAACGTTAGTCGATACTATCGACGCAAGTGTCGATACCATCGACTAGTGGAGCTACAACGACGGTAAAAGGACAAAAGCGACGCCTAAAGAGTCGATACCATCGACCTGCGTCGATGGTATCAAGCTAGCATCAGTCGCGATAAAGAAAAGAAAAGAAGACCAGCCGATACAGTGCAGGGTCGATACTATCGACTCACGTCGATGGTATCGACGCCGTCAGATATGATTTTGTTTCAGATTTATCTTAATCGGAGGGCTGTGATTAATTGGCAACCTAATTCGGGAAATATACCTAATGACGGCGCCCAAGAGGGGTTGATCACGTCATTAGCCGCTGCACACATCCCGGAGAGCAAGGAGAGAAGAACGGAGCACGAGAGCACGCCCCAGCTGATCCGGACGCTGAAGAAGACGAATTCCACCACCGAAAGGCGGGAGAACGCGTATTCCATGCCAAGGATCGATTGGATCTTCTCCGTTCAGGGGTTTTACCACTCAATCATGTTTTTCTCCATGTTGCCCTTTTTCTTCTCCACGTTGTATTCTGAGATGAACATGCGGGGCTAATCCCCTTATCTTTATGACCGGGAGTAGCCCAAGAATTCTTTGTATGACAATTTCATAATAGTAATTCATATCTTATCTCTTAAATCTGTGGTATAATTTCATTTTCTCCAATATATTGTTATGCTTGATGACCATAATAATAATCTAATACCCTTAATTGCTTTGAAAGAAGAATTAATGGTTGAAAAGAGACGAAATTTACATTAATTGACAAATCCCTTGAACAAGGTGGTGTAAGATTAATAGTGGATACCGAGAGGTCATTTTTAATGCACCTAGTTTAGGGTATAGGTTACTACGACGGTGGAACCGACCTAGACATAGGTAGTGAATTGTACCACGACAGTGGGAAATTCTGATTTCAGGCCACTACCCGGATAGAGAGATAAAATTGAGTATCTATATAGAATTTAATACAATGAAAACCTGCGGTGAAACCGCAATCCTAAAGATCTTCTTTTGAATTGATTAAACCAACATTTAATCGATTGCTTGCTTTGCTTTATTTTTTTTTCTTTTAATTTTAACAACTCTCAACTATTTAATCGGTCTAGTTGATCGCGAGTAGTTAGTAGGAGTCTCCGACAATTTCACGTATCCCTGAGTTTGACTCGGGCCTCACAAAGGCCTATATTACTTCGACGCATTCACTTGCGTTTCTGCGCATGGTAAATTTGCATCAAGTTTTTGGCATCGTTGCCGGGGATACGACAAACTGTCGGCACTTTGAGTGCTGCAAGCAGCCACTCTAGGCCACATTTTGATTTTTTTTATCATTTCATAAATTCATAATCTATTTTCTAAATATTTGCAATCGTCAAGCACTGTACTAAATTTAATTTTTCTATTTGCAGGTACTGTGTATGGTGCAGACGCGTAGTACCAATTACACACAACAAGCACCAGAGGTTCCACTGACAGGACTGGAGGACGAAGAAGGCTACAATCAAGACCATTCAGAAGAAATAGATTCAGAATCTGAACAAGAAGAGATGGAGGAACAGAAAATATGGGAGAAGATCAAGGCTTCTTCTTCATCTGCTTCAAAAGGGCCAATCAAGAAGCAGGCGATCAATATCCCGACATATAAGATTGACCCTACGTTAATCAACTTGGTGAAGTCGAATGCTTTCCATGGGCTCAAGAATGAAGACCCAGTCACACATATAAGTCAATTTGTGGAGAATTGTGATATGATAAAAATAGACAGATTCCCACAAGATACTCTCTACTTGAAGCTCTTCCCGAGTTCTCTAGCGGGAAATGCAAGAGAGTGGTTGCACAACTTGGACGATGAATATGTGGAATCCTGGAACCACATGGTGGAGGTTTTCTTTGAAAGGTTCTTCCCGCCTGAGAAGACCAACGACATGATTAGGAAGATCCACAATTTCACTTAGAAGGCAGGTGAGACCTACTCTGAGACCTGGGAAAGGTTTTAGATTATGCTACGAAGGTGTACGCATCATGGGTTTGACAAGGAGAAGCAGGTTAAAAAAAATTATTTTGCTCTTTCCGAGCATGATAGAAGTTACATGGATTCGGCAGGTTTAGGATTTTTCTAGAACAACTCAAGTACAAGGTGCTGGGAGATCTTGAAAAATATGGAAAAGAAGCAATCTTGGGGCGATAGGGATGCACCAGAACAAGTCAAGGTCGCAGGCGAATCGAGGGCCATCAAGGAGTTGAATGATAAACTAGATCTTTTAGCCAAGAAATTGCTTGCCAAGGAAGATACCGAGTCCGAGGAGGAAGCCCAGGTTAAATTCATGCAACAACAGGGCTATAGAAATAATGATTATGCTTGGAGGAGGGACAAGAAATTCTCCTGGAAGGATCCAAACAACTTCCTACAAGATCCTGATGCAAAGCCACAACCAAAAACCGAAGATAAAAGCACTGAGTTGCTCAGTCAAATGGTACAGCAAAATCAGGAAATGATGAGCATGTTCAGTAAGCAGCTGCAATCCCAAGGAGACATTTTGACCAAGTTTGGGCAAACACTGCAAAGTCATGGAGCACAAATGAGGGCTCTAGAGACGACCGTGACCCAAATTTCCAATGAAGTGGAAGCCATGAAGCATGCTAATCAGCAGAGACAGGCAGGAAATGCAGAAGTTGCTCAAGCACATCACCAAGTGAAATATATATCTGTGGTTACTGAGGCAGAGGCTCCAGTGATAGAGGCCCAGGATAAAGGTAAAATGATGTTTGATACGGAGGCTACACCAGAAATACTGTATCCTCGTAGTCATTATGGACTACTAGGCGGATACACTCCGTTTAGAAAAGCCCGCCAAGAGCCTGTCATGGCCGCGCCCACACCTATGCAAGGAGAGCAGGTGAAGACCATTTGTCAAGGTAAAGATACGTCCATTGCGAGAGAGGTGCCACCGCAAATTACACCTGTTGAAGATGGTCCACCAAAGTCTACGCCAGAGGGAGTCATTGAAACAAGCTTAGGGGAGCTTGCCCCAAAAAGATCATATGTGCCACCTCATAAGCGTTTAAATGAGGTAGTTGTGTCTAGTCCGGATAGTTTGAGGCCGAAGAAAGAGCATAGGCACTACAAGAAATTCTTGGAGATGTTTAGGAAACTCCATGTCAATATTCCGTTAGTGGAAATGATAGAGAGGATTCCCGCCTATGGGAGGTTTATCAAAGAAATCATCAATAAGAAGAGGCAGATTAAAGACATATATGTTTGCTGGGTAAATGAGATGGTGAGCTCAATTATCCATGGGAGGTTACCGCAGAAGAGGAAAGACTCAGGAGGCTTCTACATTCCATGCTCTATAGGTGATCGATATTTTCCACAAGCACAGTGTGATTCGGGTGCCAACATTAATCTTATGCCACTGTTCACATTTCAAAAGCTTGGGTTGAATGAGATAAAGAAATCATATGCAACGATTGAGTTGGCGGATGGGTCCATCGTGAAGCCATACGGAGTGTGTGAGGATGTACTAGTCAAGGTGGATATGTTCATCTTTCTGGTGGATTTCGTCGTCATGGACATGCCGCAACTTAAAGGTTGCGAGATGCTATTGGGTAGGCCGTTTCAAGCAACGACTGATGTTGTTACTGCCATTGGGAGAGGCACATTGACCTTGGGGATTGGCCAAGATCGAGTGGAGTTTAATCTGCCGAATGACCCTCTTGGCACATTCTTCAAAACTCCAAGTTGAGGAACATGCACTCCTTGTCGTCTAGCCTAAGACGTTAAATAAGGGCGCTTGTTGGGAGGCAAACCAACCATTGGTACTCTAGTTTAGTTCCTGTACATTCGTAGTTTGATTTGTTTTAACTTAGTT
This sequence comes from Alisma plantago-aquatica, assembly GCA_963693085.1. Lineage (NCBI taxonomy): Eukaryota > Viridiplantae > Streptophyta > Magnoliopsida > Alismatales > Alismataceae > Alisma > Alisma plantago-aquatica. The sequence goes on from OY856415.1 coordinate 615,402,972, forward strand.
TTTAGAGTAAAAAAGATATCGTGATCATTTTCTACATGTGCAGGGCTGAGGCAGAGTCGATACCATCGACCCTTGTGTCGATGATATCGACCGGGGTACAGGTTGGTGACTACAAAAATCGCACTGCATCGATACTATCGACGGCCTCGTCGATAGTATCGACACACAAACATGTTGATCGCCAAGTCAAGGTCGATAGTATCGACATGCCAGTTGATACCATCGAGATCTCTGGAGATATTTAGAAGAAATCATCTCAGTGATGTCGATACCATCGACGGGCCTGTCGATGGTATCGACATGGTTACATACAGAAGGCGGCGGCCGGCCTCGCGAGGAGTTGCCCTAATAAGAGAGTCGATACTATTGACTTGCATCGATAGTATCGATGCTCCACGTCACCGATCCGTGAGAGGAGATCAACGACGATCGCTGCAACCAGAAAGTTGGTCTGTGGGACGGGTCGATACCATCGACACCTGTCGATAGTATCGACACGTCAGTGATCCGGGCCCCGCAGATCCAACCATCGACGACCGTCGATACTAGTGAAAGTGCGGATTGTGCTACGCATGTCGATACCATCGACCCGCGTCGATGGTATCGACGGGCACACAATAGCGCCGACGTCAGATATATAAGGAGAGGTCATTCGTCATATGACGTCACACCTTCAACGAGTTCTTCCTCCACTTGCGCCGAGCGTCCTCCAGAGCAACCGGAGCCCAGTTACGAGCATCATGGAGCACAAGTCTTCACCGAGCCTTCATCAAGCGGAGATTATCTTCTTCGACCTGCACCAAGCTCCTTCTTCTACTTCTCTTTCTTCCGTAATCATGGTGCATGGTGCTGGTGCATCTTCTTTGCGCGCCAATCTGATGGACATCCCAGAGTTTGTGCCACCTTTGACCGCGTCAATCTCACGCCCGCGGCTGATCCATCCATCCGCGGAGGTCAAGAAGATCTATGAGGAGATTCTGAAGAGGAAAATCGAGCCGACCCGTTATGTTGAATGAGAAACGATCCGCAACTTGGGGTTCGAGGCAAATCTCACCTATGTCTTGAAAGGGCAGGCGAGGCACACGAGCAGGTGGCTAGATGAGATGGAGTTTCATGCTGACGGCCAGCCGTTCTTCAATGAATGGCCTACTTACAAGGAGCTGGTGGCGGAATTCATGGCGTCGTTGGACATTTGTGTCGTGCCAAATGACATCGTAGCCACAGACCGCGAGTGGATCAAGGGCCGGGTGTCTTTCCGGCTGTACAACAATGACTACCATCTTACACTCCATCAGTTCAATAAGATTTACAACTGGCATCATTCACCAAATGACTACCGGTGGCCAAACAACCGTACCGACTACGACACGATATTCTCCGAGCTTGTGACGGTGCCGCCGGGAAAAGTTGTGAGCTACCACAACGCAGCAGTCGCGGATTTTGAGCATCCATTTGTGCGGGTTCTTCACCGCATGATCTGCACCACGTTATTCGGCCGTGGTGATCTAGCTCTCAGCAAGTTCCAGGAGACGGACTTGTTCTTCTTGAACAAGCTTTTGAAGCGCCAAGAATGCAACTGGGGCACGTTCTTTTTAACGCGTGTTTTGGCGGTGAAGAGGAGTACACGGAAAGCTCCAATTCATTTTGGCAGGCTTATCACCAAGCTGGCCTCTTATCTTGGGCTGAACTTCTCATCCCTGACTCCTCTCTCCAGTGGAAGCAAGGTTAACCTCCAGCATCTGCACCGATCGAACCTTATCTTGCTTCGAGATGGTTTGACGTACGCACATTGCCACGTCAACCAAGCATACAATGAATGCTCGCTTCCCGATCCGGTCTTCAACATCGAAGGGGCGCAACACTTCCGATGGCCTATCATAGCCATCGCTGACTCTGACGAAGACAGAGGCAACGACGACGATGACAACAATGCTGATGAGGCTGACGAGGAAGAGGAGGCCTACACCCCTCTTCGGGTTCGAGTGGCACCACGAAAGCGTCCTCGGATGCATCCAGGTGCATCTTCATCATCACAGCCTCCGCCACCACCACCGCCCTCGCAGCCAAGTGAGGATGCCTACTCGATACAGGGCATGTATGATATGCTGCAAGACATAAAGCAGACGCAACAACATCACATGGCGATGTACACCGGTATTCAAGACACTACAAACCGGTTACTGGACAATCAAAGGGCAATGTTCGAGAACGAGCATCTTCTCCTCGAAAACCAACAACAAATTCATGATCGGTTGCAACGGATAGAGATGCAACAGGAGCCCTTTTACGACCACTATTGGAGCCAAAATTACTTTGGAGGCTATCCACAACCTCCACCTAGGGCCCAGTTTGATCCAAGCTTCCAGGGGGAGTATCCGTCTTGGGACCCTACAGCTCCGCAGTACCCGCCTCCACCTAAAGAGTAAAAGCGGTATCTCTGTTCCAACCTTTAAGATTGTTTTTGACTATGAGGCCATAGTCGAATTCAAGCTTAGGGGAGGGTGTTGGAACAACTCTATCTTTTATTTTCTCTATTTTTAGTTTTCTTGCTTTTGTTTCTTGTCATTTGTTTCCTGCAATTTTAGTTTGTCTGTAGGATCCACATTCTATCTAGTGTAATCGTGGATGTCGTTAACCTTGAGTCATCTCAGTTGCATGTGCATGGTAATTAAGGGAAACTAAATTTTTTTGAGTGTTCGCAAGCTTGAGTGTTGTTTAACCCTGATCACCTGACTTAGAAAATGATTGGTTTTGTCAACTTTAAAACAGAAAATCACAACTGTACATTCCTAATGATTCATGAAAGTGGACGGAATTGGTTGTTTGAGCCTAAACTGACCAAATGATAATGAGACTCTAATTTGAAGTAAGAGAGAAAAACTTCTTAACTACTACACAGGTCAGTAAGGAGGGACACATAATATTTTTCAAAGGTTCCGTCAATTAGTCTTGTGATCTGTCCACCTTATTACCTTTCACAATCCACCAAGACTTGGAAGTGAAGTACGGTTTTGACCTTTTTGATTGCATGGCATGTAGATAGGACTTGCATTGCAACCACCTTCATATGTTTTGCATGAAAAAAATGAAAATAAAAAATTATAGAATAGGTGAACATGCTCATTACCCTTAGGTGCATGTCATTTAGTTGCATTCATAACTTTTATGCATAAAGTATATCATGTACCTCATTTATTCTTTAATGGTGAATTAAATTGTTCCATACCTTCCAAATAGTGTAAATATTTGAGTCAGGCAGAAAAAAATAAGCCCAATAAGTATTCATTGACAATTATGGATATAAGGGTTTGAAAAAAAAATCTGAAATTGAGAAAAAAAGAGAGAAAAGTTATTTAGAAGCAACTAGAATAAGAAGGAGAAAGGAACTTAATTTCACCTGCATTTCAAGATGAGTGAGTACATGATGTAGCTTAATTAGACATCCATCTCATTTTGAGATGGATTGTTAGTGCATGCATTATTCCACCCGATCTTAGGCATTAGGGCATTTTTCATGTGCATTTGCATCATTTAGGGCATTTTTGTTTTATGCATGTTGAAATCGTATAATACTTCCACTTCTTCCACGAGCCACCCATTTCATCCACCCATTGCTCGAATTGGTAGGCCACCGTGAATTTCTCCTCACTAATGAATATCAGGAGAACTGCTTCAATGTAGATGGTAGTTAGGGCGAGCAACGTAGTATAGGAGATCACAAGATGCACTAAGTCTGGACCGGCGAATTTTATTATGTTAACTGCCTTATGTGATAGTGTTCATCAGTTTTGAGGTCAATATCTTTTATGGATGATTATTGTCACCTTTAGAGTAATTATCATTCTGTGGTTAGCGAGGGCCGGTATGTGAATGTCCAGTGGGAGTCATATGGGATGTTTGTTGTGATGCTTTGTTCTTTAGTTGACTCTGGCAATTTTATTCTAAGGTTTAGTTTCTCGAGGGCGAGCAATGTTCAAGCTTAGGGGAGTTTGATGCGATGATTTAGAGTCACATTTATAGACTTGTTTGATATGTGTTTTATGCATTTATTAGTCATTTTCATGGTTAATGTTGCATAATTCATTTATTTTGGTCTATGCTACTTCTTTATGTCAAATTCCCTTTATTTAAGCATTTTGAGTATTAATTATCAAAAGAATATATTTTGTGTGAACTTATGTGGTTTCGTGTGTTAATTTTAGGAAAAACAAGTATCTTCTACCGTCGATACCATCGACGGTGGTCGATACTATCGACACAACCCCAGGCGCACAGCCGCAAGGACCAAGAGAAAGTCGATACTATCGACAGGGATGTCAATGGTATCGAGATACCATCAGGTTGCTGGCAAAAAGTGAGTCGATACTATCGACGCAAGTGTCGAAACCATCGACTAGTGGAGCTACAGCGACGGTAAAAGGACAAAAGTGACGCCTAAAGAGTCAATACCATCGACCTGCGTCGATGGTATCGAGCTAGCATCAGTCGCGATAAAGATAAGAAAAGAAGACCAGCTGATACAGTGCAGGGTCGATACTATCGACTCGCGTCGATGGTATCGACGCCGTCAGATATGAGTTTGTTTCAGATTGATCTTAATCGGAGGGCTGTGATTAATTGGCAACCTAATTCGGGAAATATACCTAATGACGGCGCCCAAGAGGGGTTGATCACGTCATTAGCCGTTGCACACATCCCGAAGAGCAAGGAGAGAAGAACGGAGCACGAGAGCACGCCCCAGCCGATCCGGACGCTGAAGAAGACAAATTCCACCACCGAAAGGTGGGAGAACGCGTATTCCACGCCAAGGATAGATTGGATCTTCTCCGTTCAGGGGTTTTACCACTCAATCACGTTTTTCTCTATGTTGCCTTTTTCTTCTCCACATTGTATTCTGAGATGAACATGCGGGGCTAATCCCCTTGTCTTTAGGACCGGGAGTAGCCCGGGAATTCATTGTATGACGATTTCATAATAGTAATTCATATCTTATCTCTTAAATCTGTGGTATAATTTCATTTTCTCCAATATATTGTTATGCTTGATCACCATAATAATAATCTAATACCCTTAATTGCTTTGAAAGAAGAATTAATGGTTGAAAAGAGACGGAATTTACATTAATTGACAAATGCCTTGAACAAGGTGGTGTAAGATTAATGGTGGATACCGAGAGGTCATTTTTAATGCACCTAGTTTAGGGTATAGGTTACTACGACGGTGGAACCGACGTAGACATAGGTAGTGAATTGTACCACGACAGTGGGCAATTCTGATTTTAGGCCACTACCCAGATAGAGAGATAAAATTGAGTAACTATATAGAATTTAATACAATGAAAACCCACGGTGAAACCGCAATCCTAAAGATCTTCTTTTGAATTGATTAAACCAACATTTAATCGATTGCTTACTTTGCTTTATTTTTGTTTTCTTTTAATTTTAACAACAACTCTCAACTATTTAATTGGTCTAGCTGATCGTGAGTAGTTAGTAGGAGTCTCCGACAATTTCATGTATCCCTGAGTTCGACTCAGGACTCACAAAGGCCTATACTACTTCGACGCATTCACTTGCATTTCTACGCACGGTAAATTTGCATCACCAGGTATGAGCTATGATGCTTTATTTGTTGAAATTATTTATTGGGCCTTGTGTGCCATGATATGCCTTGTTACTTAGTAAAAGATAACAAGAGAGTTAATGGGCCTCAAGTGCCAGATGAGATGCTTGTGAAGCAAGTGTCATGTTTACCTTGGTCAGATGACCTGAAGGTGATGGTTACCTGAAAAAGTGGTAACAGTGCTCAATGATGAGCTGAGGGTTTGAATACCTAGAACCATATGTTTATGTGAGGGACTGAGATCCCAATGTCTGATAAAGACTGAAAAGTAATTGATATAAACAGGACATGCTTCTTTATAGCATTGGTCTTAATAAGTTATGTTTGCAAACTTGATTGATGCTAAAAGAATATGATAATGTACCTAATTAATCAAATGAAAGCTATTCATGTAGTGCTCTGACCATAGATCCATCATCGTCAGAAGCGGGTGATGGTGAAATAGGTTTTCTTACGAGATCTCCTGGAGTTCACATATTTTGAATATGTGGAGGTCGATGGACGAAAATATCCTTACGTCCTTATGAGGGAATTGATGGAAGGTAAACATTAAACCTCTCAATCCTTCATGCTTCCGGGATGGATGTATCACTAATCTCCCGATGATGTTAATGCTGGATCGATGGAGGTAAACATGAGATCTCTCGATTACGAAGAGAGTACAGTCGCCACTGTAGCTCTATAGATAGATGCCACTATACCCTGGCAAGCTATGTAGCAGAGGCACAAGATGTCCTACATGTAATCTCGCACAGACCGAGATGTGGGAAGTCATGGAAGCTGGCTCTTCCATTGACTTTGTATGGTTCTGATTTAGACTTCGTAGTGATCGGTTGGAGTATGAGCGGTATACCTCATCTCCTCAGAGCTTAAGAATGTTTGTAAACTATAATCAGCCGTGTAGCGTATTTGCATAAGATTGAAATATGAAAACCACTGGTTGATGTTAACCTGCTTAGCATATCCTTGATACATAAATGTTATTTATGTTCTTTAATTGAATAAGAGACATGTTGCCTTCTCAAGTTATAGCTGAAATACTTGCATAAGAATGTTGCTCTAGCTTGCATAGATAATACTTTATCTGCTACTGAAATATATTATACCAATGCTTAGTTTATTTCTTTTAAACTGCAATAATAATGTTTACGGCGGAGAGTTATATCTCTCGCTGGGGCAATTGTATAATTGTCTCACCCCCGTGGGATTCATCATTTTTAGGTAGACGCAGACAAAGAGGCAGAACCTCTGTAGCTGAGGAAGAGCAGCAGTAGCAACAACAAGGACAACAGTAATATCCCAGGTGGGGATACTAGTTGTCAGGCTTTGTACAATAAGTCCTATGTGTCTTCTCTGTACTCTCAGGTCCTAGGAGTCAGTAGATAGTGTTTTTATAATCAACTTGAGATTTTGGTTTGATGATACATAGAATGTCCAATATGGACCAATATGTAAATATACTACTATGGTTCTTGTTTAAAGAATCTTTGGTAATGGATCTTTTATAAAAGGTTTTAATTTTTAGTGATTTCCAGTGATTCTGCTGCTAACGAAATGCTTCCGCATTAGTTAATCATGTTATTTCAGTTAATACTGGTTTGTATGCCACAAACATACTTGGATAAGTAACACATGAAGTGTGTCATGACAATTATTACATTAAGATGTAATGCACATTGATAAGTGTAGTCTAACATACCTTGAGAAAGGGTTAAACCAAGATAATAAAGTATGATGGAAGCAATATCCTAGAGAAGATGAGAGAGAAACTCACACTTTGTGATGATTATCATTTAATGATAAAAGATGTTCAATGGGCTTTGTGAGCCATGTAAATAGTTGTTGCCTAGTGAAAGGTGACAAGATGTTTAATGGGCCTTGTGAGCCATGTAAATAGTTGTTGCCTAGTGAAAGGTGACAAGATGTTTAATGGGCCTTGTGAGCCATGTGAATAGTTGTTGCCTAGTAAGAGGTAACAAGATGTTTATAAAAGTTTCATGTGAGCAATGATAATGTTCAAATAAACTAGGAAATGGAAAGTTAGTATCATAATAATAATAATGAATGGATACAATAATAATAATGAAATCTTAATAATGCATGCTTTATGTTTATAGACAAATAAGGGCTATAGTGTTTTGAATAAGATTAAAGGAGATAAGAGAAATACTTGAATTACATAAAGGATGTGAATAAGTATGATGACTTGGCTAAGGTTTAATACCTAGTAAAGGTGATTTGGTAATCAGTGAAGATGCACATGATTGACATAGTTCAATACCTGGAGTGGTTGCACATGATTGGTAATAACCCAATACCTAGAATAATTGCACAAGATTGGTCATAACCCAATACCTGGAATAATTGCACATGATTGGTAATAACCCAATACCTAGAATAATGTCACATGATTGGTAACAACCCAATACCTGGAATAATTGCACATGATTGGTAATAACCCAATACCTGGAATAATGTCACAGGATTGGTAATAACCCAATACCTGGAATAATTACACAGGATTGGTCATAACCCAATACATGGAATAATCTCACAGGATTGGTAATAACCCAACACCTGGAATAATGTCACATGATTGGTAATAATCCAGTGCCTGGAATGTTTGCACAGGATTGACATAGTCTAATGCCTGGAATGTTTGCATAGGATTGGCATAGTCCAATGCCTGGAATGGTTGTATAGGATTGGCATAGTCCAATGCCTCGAATGTTTGCATAAAATTGGCATAGTCCAATGCCTGGACAAAATATGATAATGTATACTCACATGACTGGAACAATCCAATATCTGGCTAACAGATTGGCTAAGGTCAACAAACAGAAATGAGAATGATTCACGGATGACATACCATGATAATGAGTATCTCAGGATAAGCTAGAGATGTTGATACAGTAAGATGGATAAATGATATACATGTTCTTCATATTCCTTATAAAGTGAATAGATGAATTACTGTTCTATCATAGATAGCTGTAATGCTTTAAAATATGAGAATGTTGTAAATTGCGTATCCTCTGATTAGTTTTATTCTATTAATTTGCAATAATAATGTTTCTAGTGGAGAGTTATATCTCTCGCTGGGACAATTTTTCAATTGTCTCACCCCCATGGGATCCAACGTTTTTAGGTGGATGAGGGTGAGGAGGTAAGAACCATACTACAGGGAAAGGACAGCAACATCAAGGACAATAGTAACATCTCAGGTGGAGATACTGACTGTCATGTCTTATAGATAAGAGTCCTATGTGTCGTCTTTGTACTCTCAGGTCCTTGGAGTCTGTACTTAGTGTTTTCATAATCAATCTGAGATTTTGGTTTGAATGCCTTGAGGTTGTGTATTGCTCATGTGTAGCCTTAACAGAGAAATTGATGTATGTAATCCTCGAGAAGAGAATGGTACATGGTATGTACATGTAATACTTTAGTTCTTGTTGTTAAGAGTTTCATGGAATTGGATCTCTTTGAAAAAGGTTTTAATTTTTAGTGATTTTCAGTAATCCGTTGCTAATGATCACTTCTGCTTAGTTAATGATGTTTTGTTCGAACGACACGTTACTATTTAGTGGTATCAGAGCTTAAGGTTCGTTGAGTCTACAGAGACATAGGACTAAGGTGTTGAGTCTGTTCTAGTGTCCTCCAGTATATCTTATAGTGACTTCTGCTTATGCAGAAGAAGGGAGTCAGCTTAAAGATGTCTGAGGGACACGAGGATCACGTTGCTGCACCAGTAGGAGGTGCAAGGGGTTAGGCAAGAGAGGAATCAGTGCATGAGAATCCCCATTTTGATGAAGCTATGATAGAAAACCCAACCTTTCATTCTCTATTTAGGGAATTCATGACCACAATGAGGCATATGGCAGACCGGATGCCAGCACCAACACCTAGGGCACCAACTCCCAATGAGGGACATGGGTCTGGTAAGACTTTTGAATGACTACGTCGTGTAGGAGCTATAGAATATGTTGGGACAACTGACCCCGCAGATGATGATCTATGGCTCACTGAGTTAGAAAAGGCTTTTAAGATCCTTAGTATTCCAGATGTTGACAAAGTCAAACATGTTGTATACCTTTTGAAGGGTAGTGTTGGCCATTGGTGGGACATAGAAGAAGTAAAAAGGAATGATGAAGAGGTTGGTTGGGAGGAATTTCGTCAAGAATTCGTCAATAAGTACTTTCCAAAAACATACTTAGATGAAAAGATCTCACAGTTTGAGAAGGTTCGACAGGGAACCATGTCAATAAATGAATATGAGGCTAGGTTTATGGAACTTTTACGGTCTTGTCCTCGAATGGCTGCTACCGAGCAGGAGAAGATTGACGTTTTGATAAAGGATTAAATGCTGAGGTGTCTATCTCGGCAGTTGCATTAGAAAGCAGAGAGAAATTTGCCACATTTGCGGAGTCAGTTCGGAGGATAGAAAGGTCTGTGACAAAAAAAACATGAGGTAAACCTCAAAAGGAGATCTACACAGTCACATGAACAGTGGATAGGTGGTACTAAACAATCAAAGTTTTCGATAACACCGGTTCAACCACAACATAGTACAAAAATGCAGTGGTCATCAAGTGAGGGCCGAACTTGCCATAAATGTGGACAGATAGGACATTTTAGGTAGCTGTTGATAACACCCTTTTTGGGGTTATTTATGGCCTATATTTTGTTGTCAAAACTACCCTCTAAACTATTTTTCCAATCAATTTTGTTATGTTTTGAACAAAACTAAATTGTACTACGCTCTGACCAATTTTTGCATCCTTTTGCAGAGTTTTTCCTTGTCTTTTCACCAAAAAGGCTCGTCCCGGCCCATGAACGACATTTACCTGCATCGGCCCTCCTACTAGTCACCCGACACACTCATTACCCGTCGAGCAGCAGCCCGATACAACTACTGCACGACACGGGTGTGTCACGCAAGAAGACCCCTCCGGGCGATATGTCGCTTACCCGACAGGGAGCTGTACCCGCCACGACTACTCTCCCGATGTAGCGTGTCACACGATACGAGCCACCCACCGACAGGCACCCACCCGTCATGACTACCCAACACGCTTGCAACCCGGCACCCGCTGTGCTGGGTGACACACATGTCGATCATCCCCGAAGCCGCGCTAATGGAGCTAATGGAGGATACGGGGCGCCCGGAGAACCACAACTTCTTCCAACTGCTACCTATAAATTGTAGTTATAGGACTCCGATTGGACGGGTCGGAACCCTAGCGAAAGCTAACTTTGGAAAGCTTGAGGAGCTAGTGTGATGCGTTCCAAGGGTGTGTCGAGCGATACTAAGTGAGCACACCCCCACCTAAGAGGGGCGGGAGTGGTTCACTTAGAACCCGTCCCAGTAGCCGCAGCGACCCGATACGACCAAGAAGGCCACCCAATGTGCCGGGTTCCTAGATGGGTCTTGCCCAAGACGACTCTCCCCTACACCCGATACAAGGAACCCGAGAACCTAAGCTATCTTTAACTCGGCACGATACTGAGCTCGATACAGATTTCTTGTCATGGCATACCGCCCGAGAGGGTGGTACCCCGATACGGCCGTATCGGGTAGTGAGCCTTGGCTGTTATGCCTGCCCATCACTGCCTGTCGCCTGACAGGGGCTGGCCGCCCGACACGGGCATGTCGGCCAGGACTCCCGCCCGGTATCAGGTTAGAGACACCTTAGGGGTCTACTGCTGTATATCGCCCTCCTATATCAAGGAGGCGATACCTATCTTCCCTTTTTACAGTCATTTACTTTCATTTATTATGCAATGTAACTAAAACCTTTTATACAATACTCATCGGAATAGTCTATTTGATAGACTGGTAAATACAACGATGAGGGTGGCCCAAAATAGGACACCCATACAACGAGACCCCAAGGTGCGAGGAGCACCGGTCCAGAAGGCTCATGGGAGCCACAACAGAAAGCACATGTGAGCAGGACACACCGTACACCTGATAGGCTAAGGTGTGGGGTGCGTCCAACCACCCCTGTATAACTACAAAAGGGGGGGTGTATGGGGGTAACTCTACAAAAATCCCAAGGAAGCCCGTGGGCTCTATACAGAAAAACTAAGGACTAAAGGAAATCCCCCACATCCTACTGATGTGGGTTGGGATAGTGGAGCTCCAACCACGAGTATCGGCAAGCCGGTGCGTGGCCCTGACAACCAGGTCCCGACACTCCGCGGAGGTGAGGGTTTGCTGGTTGTGTCACCTCTCGTTGCGCTGTTTCCAGATGAAGTATGCCGAGCATGTCCCAGCAGCAAGGGCAAGCCACTTCCAACCTTTCCAACCCCTTGTTTTATCTTTTATAAGGGTGGCCGTTTCGTGGGTGGTAGCTGTCGTGGGTATCACCAGCCCACAAAGGCCCATGACGTGTGTGATGATGTGTTTGGAGAAAAGACAGCGGAAAAAGAGGTGCTAAACGTCCTCCCTCTGCTGGCAGAAGGTGCATCTATCGCTAGCATCACCGTTCCACTCATGGACACGGTCCGCCGTGGCCAAGGCCCCATGGAAGGCCCTAAAGATTGTGAAGCTCCACCTATGTATGAGGGTACCCGCCCATATGGTTTTGCCAATGATACAGGGGGCCTGTTGGGGATGGATCACCCTCCATAGTATGGTGTTTGGATTGATTAGCTTGATGTGGCCATGGGTGGATTGCTCAAAAAGGTGGTTGTGCTCAACCCAGGCACGGGCCATGTTCTTTCAGGAGTTGGACACCCCCTATCGCAAGGAGGCTGGGTCATGGAAGGAGAACCCGTATCGTCTTTGTAGGCACTGAGTCCAAGGAGACTCGGGGCAAGTGTGGAACCAGACCAGACTACGCAGCGAGGCCCAACGGTTGATGTCACGGACCCTCTTAAGCCCCATACCCCTCCTTGGTAGGTTTGGCCAAGCGTTCAAAGCGCATGTGGTGGTGGTTGGACCCCCAAACAAAGTCCGCCAACACCATCTCCATACGGTCATAGGTACCCTCCGGGATATGGCCCTGTAAGGCCCAGTAAGTGACAAGGCCTTTTATACAATACTCATGCTAATGGAGTTAGTGGAGTTTTAATACATATTGCTCTGTGTTTGGCCCCCTTTTGTTGGATGATTTCTTTTTTTTTAGCATATGAACTCTAGCTTGTATGCTTGGATCATGTTTTGACTAGCTATCGAATCGTGTTTCCTGTTTCAACTCCCTCGAGAGTGGTGTTGTAACTCTAGCGTTTGGTCCGATCAGGGAGTACGAGAGTACCCAGGGTCGGAGTTGCTTCAATTATCTTTCCACTCCAACCCAAGTCCGCTACCTTTGAGAGAGGGTGTTGGTGCTTAGTTGGAGGTACCCTTTTTGAGAGAAGGGGTACTGGATGTTTTCTGCTGTCGCTTGTTATGTCTAAATTTTCTTCTTTCATTCCTTACCTAGGAAATAGTGTTATCTCCTCAGGTTCCGTTGCACAAAACTCCTAAAAATTGATGAAATGCCAAAACCTTAAATCTTCCTTGTAACTCCAGTTGGAGATAGCTTTTTCTTTATAACGCTTTCTTGTGGCATTTTGTTTCCTTTTATTCTTTTGTTTTACCATTCTTGATCTACCGTTCCCTTGGGAACATTTTCTTACCCTTGTTTTACCAGAGTGTAGAGTGTTGATTCCGCATTCTTAGCACGACCACCCTTGTCCCAGTTGTTTGACCCCGATCGCTACTTCGGACCCTGTTATCGTTGCGAGGGCCTAAGAGTCGGGTTATTTAAAAGTCCGACTACTTCAAATCCACTCCTTTTGGACGCGCAATTTAGGCCGGTCAATGTTTTGGCGCCGTTGTCGGGGACAAGGCAAAACGGTACTGTTAACGAACTACACTCCCGTGCCTCAAGATTAGTAATAAGCTTGACAACACAGTTTCTTTTAGTCTGCTAACCTGAATGTGTACAGAATAGTTCGTTTCATTAACATAGGTTTTCTAACTTGATCATACGTTCTATTCAGGTACTCAGGGAAGAAGCACTCTGTTCGGTTGAACACCGTTCATCATGCCACCTCATGTAGAACCACCTCTTTCCATAGATGAGTGGAATGTGAGAGTTGGACCACACCACCCCTCCACCTGGAATAGAAGAAGATAGAAATGACCATTACAATGACGACCACCTTTACGAAGAGCCTGAAGATCCTGAACCAGAACAACCTGGGGATGAACATCATTAGGAGGAACGTCGGCATCGCTGTAGGCACAGAAGGAATCGTCATAATCAAGAGCGGAATCATAGAGACAGTGACAGTGAAGATTTCGAAGAAGAAGAAAAGACTCTCTGGGAGTTGGCAGCTACGAAAGACAACAACTCAAGATGCCCAGTGGTAATCCTAAGGTTTGTTGTTGTAAACTTCGAGTTGAAGCCAGCTGTGATCTCCATGATTCAAAATAAAAGATTTAGAGGAAGTTACAAGAATGAAAACCCCTACCATCACCTCGATGCTTTCAAAAATATATGTGACACCATCAAGATGAGGGGAGTGCCACAAGAAGTGATCTACTGTAAGGGTTTCATTTTCTCCTTGGAGGACAAGGCACTGTCATGGTACCTTGGACTACCACATCAATCTCTAAACGGATGGAATTATTTAGTGGATGCTTTCATAAACAAGTTCTACCCTACCGAGAAGACCGTCAGGAACAAGTAGAAGATCACATCTTTCACCCAGAAGCCAGGAGAAAACCTGCATGGAGCCTGGGAGAGATACCAAGAGTATTAGAGGGATTGCCCTCACCAAAACTACAAGAAAGGTTTCCTGATAACAACGTTCTATAATGGCCTGACTCTTGAAGAAAGAGTATCGCTAAATGTAGCTGCAGGAAGTGACTTTCTTGGGAAGAAGCCTAGTAGATCTAAAAAGATCATTGAAAACATGGTTGAACTACAAGCCGGGACTGAGTATGACAGGACCGACAGAGGACTTGTTAAGAAAGACACAAATGAAGGCTCGTCAATCGAATCCAAGGCTCTTGAGGCAATCACGTCTCAAATATAGAAAATAGCTACTGATGTCAGACAGCTAAAAGAGTCGGGAGGAAAGGGCAAGAAACAGCTAGAAAAGGTGATGAAGTGTGTCACCTGTGGTGAAGGAGGACACATAATAGATAACTGTGTATATAATCGACATGAAGAGTTGAGCGATAGTGAAACTAAAGAGGAGGAAGGTGAGAACGTCTCTTATGTCAATTTCAAGAGGCCTGATCACCCAGGTTTCAACTATGGCAACAAGGATGCCGCAGAGAATTCACATCAATTGAATAATCCACCCAAGAAACCACCCAGTTTTGAGAAGAGAAGCAGACATGGGTAGTACGTCAAGACCAGCTCTTTTCAGACAAACACGGCTAGTTACCAAGGCCAAGGAAAGTTCCAACCCCGTCAAGTAGCTAACATGAGTCAAGCACAAGTGCAAGCTCAAGGGCAAAGCCAGACGAAAAACAACAGCTGGCCGGACTTAGTGGGTCAGCTTTTTGACTTCGTCAAGAGACAAGACACTATAAACAATCAGCTAGCGCAAAGTGCACTATCAAACTCTGGTGTACTTAATACTATGTAGGTCTAGATGGAGGATATGCAAACGCATCAATGCCAGATAGACCAACAGCTCGCTCAGATGGCAGAGTTGATGAAGAATCCTTTGGGTAAGATACCATCTAACATGGAATCTGCCAAGATGGCAGTCTTAAGATCAGGAAAAACGGTGGAACGCCCTGAATCAGCCAGACCTGAAGAACCAGAGCCCGGAGTTGCTACAGAAAAATCAGCTGAAGGAGGCAGCCAACAAGCTTATGTCAGAGAATCGGAACCTATGGAGAACTTGTTCGGAAAAAGGAGTCAATACTCTCCGAGAGTGCCTTTCCCACACAA
The DNA here is from genome assembly GCA_963693085.1 of Alisma plantago-aquatica. Lineage (NCBI taxonomy): Eukaryota > Viridiplantae > Streptophyta > Magnoliopsida > Alismatales > Alismataceae > Alisma > Alisma plantago-aquatica. The sequence goes on from OY856415.1 coordinate 615,418,496, forward strand.
ACTTATAAAAGCACATCTTAAGAAGAGATATGAAAGGTTTATGGAGTCGGTGAAAAAGCTCCATCTCGAGGTGCCATTTCTGGATGCCTTGGAAGAAATGTTGACTTATGCCAAGTTTTTCAAGGACTTGGTCACAAAGAAAAGAAGAGGAGGAAGGATTGAAATGGTACACCTGGCCAGTATGTCTATGACCTTTGTTAAAGCTGATTTACCAACAAAGAAAAAGGATCTTGGAGCCTTCACTATAACCTTTGTTGTAGGGGATAACATCGAAAGGAAGGGTCTAGCTGACTTAGGGGCTAGCATAAGCCTTATGCCCTTAAGCCTCGCACAACAATTGGGGCTGACTGACATGGTCAGAACCAACATGAAAATCGAGTTGGAAGATCATTCCTTCAAAAGACCTGTGGGGGTAGTTGAAGATGTTCTTATTCGTGTAGGGAGATTCTACATCCCATGTGACATTGTTGTTATTGACACTGTTGAAGACCCAAAGTGCCCCATCATTTCTGGATGCCCTTTCTTGGCAACAGGGAGGGCACTGATTGATGTCGCTGAAGGTATCAAAACTTTAAAAGTCAGAAATGACCACATTGATTTCAAAGTGAAGGACGCCATGAAGGGACCATCCCTGTTAGAGTCTGCTTACTTCATGGATAGCTACTACCAATACTGCGAAGAAATAAGAGAAGAGACTGCAGTTGTAGACCCTCTTATGAGGGCGTTAAACAATTATGATTCAGAAACTGAAGATCCTGAGGTTGTTGAGATCCTCGATTACCTAAATCAAAACGAAGAAGATCTAAGAGAGGGTGAGGAAGTTATAGAGACAGTCAAATATGCTTCCGTAGAAATGACACCAGAAGAAGAGAAGGCACCTAAGCCCAAACCAGAGCTGAAATAGTTGCCAGAAGGTTTGAAGTATGAGTTTCTCGATCAAGAGGAAAGAAATCCCATTATAGTTAACGCCAGTCTGACTGAAGAACAATTGGAAAGACTTCTCAAGGAATTGAGGCTCCATAAACAAGCTATAGGCTATTCAGTAGAGGATATCAAGGGACTTAACCCTGCTCTGTGCATGCACTGCATAAATCTAGAAGAATCCGCAAAACCCTTGGTCCAACCCCAAAGGAAGCTAAACCAGATGTTGAAAGAGGTTGTAAAGAAGGAAGTTATCAAGCTGAGAGATGTAGGTATTATCTACCCTATCAACGATAGCAACTGGGTAAGCCCCATTCATGTTGTACCAAAGAAAGAGGGTATGATGGTTGTGAAAGGTGAGAAGGGTGATGAAGTAGCCGTCCGTGCTGTCACCGGATGGAGAATGTGTATAGATTACAGGAAGCTAAATCAAGAAATGAAGAAAGATCATTACCTGCTTCCCTTCATCGACCAAGTGCTAGAAAGACTAGCACATCATGAGTATTTCTACTTTTTAGATGGTTATTCTGGGTTCTACCAGGTCCCTATCCTACCGGATGACCAGGAAAAGACCACGTTCACTTGTCTTTATGGTATGTATGCTTTTCGAAGAATGTCGTTTGGACTATGCAACGCTCCGGCAACATTCCAACGTTGCATGATCTCAATGTTCTCAGATTTTCTGGAAGATATTGTAGAGGTCTTTATGGATGACTTTTCAGTTTATGGGAAAGACTTTGATGGTTGTTTGAAGAACCTATCATTGGTCTTGCAGCGCTGCAAAGAAAAGAACCTAGTTCTCAATTGGGAGAAGTGCCATTTCATGGTACAAGAGGGCATAGTGCTGGGCCATAAAGTCTCCAAGAAAGGCATTGAAGTGGATGTAAGTAAGGCTGAGGCTATTTCCAGACTACCCCCACCAAAGTCTGTGATAGGGGTACGAAGCTTTCTCAATCATGTCGGGTACTATAGAAGGTTCATCAAAGACTTCTCCAAAATATCAAAACCTCTTTCAAACTTGCTGGTCAAGGATGCATAGTTCATTTTTTCTGATGATTGTTTGAAGTCTTTCCAGACACTGAAGGAAGCCCTAGTAACACCCCCTATTCTCCAAGCTCCAGATTGGGAGCTACCCTTCGAGTTAATGTAAGATGCTAGTGACCTCACTGTAGGGGCTGTCCTAGGGAAAACAAAAGATAAGAAGCATCATGTAATTTTCTACGCCAGCCGAACTCTCGATGAGGCACAAGTAAATTACACCACAATAGAAAAAGAGATGCTAGCAATTGTCTTCGCCTTTGACAAGTTCAGATCTTATTTAATTGGGACCAAAGTGAAGGTTTACACCAACCACGGAGCAATACGGTACCTGATGAAAAATAAAGACACTAAGCCTAGGCTGCTAAGGTGGGCTCTATTGCTCCAAGAATTTGATCATGAGATAATTGATAAGAAAGGCAAGGAAAATGTAGTTGCAGACCATCTCTCAAGGATAATCTGCAATGAAGAAGACCAGTTTCCTGTCAACGACAACTATGCTGATGAAGCCCTGTTAATGGCTCGATCTGATGAGACAAGTCTACCTTGGTTTGCGGATATTTGTAATTACCTTGCTTGTGGGGAGTTACCTCCAGAAATAATGTACAATCAAAAGAAGAAACTCTTCTCAGATGTAAAGCATTATTATTGGGATGATCCTCTACTCTTTAAGAGGTGCTCAGATAATCTATATAGAAGATGTATTCCAGAGGAAGAGGTGCCAAACATTCTAAGGGAATGCCATTCCTCGCCTTATGGAGGACACTTTGGTGGCGAAAAGACTGCTTTTAAGGTCCTCCAGTCAGGCTTTTATTGGCCGACCTTGTTTAAGGATGCCCATGATTTTATAAGATCTTGCAACGAGTGCCAGCGAACGGGGAATATCTCCCGTCAAAATGAGATGCCACTCTCTTATTGGATTGAAGTTGAGATTTTTGATGTATGGGGCATTGACTACGTGGGCCCTTTTACATCCTCTTTTGGCTTCAGCTATATTCTTGTCGCTGTCGACTATGTCTCCAAGTGGGTGGAAGCAATTCCTACCACTACTTGTGATGCAAAGGCAGTAATCAAACTTTTTACCAAGATCATCTTTCCGAGGTTTGGAGTTCTGAGGACCATCATTAGCGATGGCGGCTCTCACTTTGCAGAAAGGCAGTTTGAATCGCTGCTACGCAAGTATGGCGTCCGTCACAAGGTTGCAACGCCGTATCATCCCCAAACATCAGGGCAGGTTGAGGTTTCCAATTGGCAGATACAACAGATTTTAGAAAAGATAGTAGGCAAGTCTCGCAAGGACTGGTCAGCTAAGCTGGATGAAGCTTTATGGGCATATCGAACAACTTTCAAGACGCCATTGGCCACCACACCCTACCGCTTGATTTATGGGAAAGCTTGCCATCTTCCCTTTGAACTGGAGTATAAGGCGTTCTAGGCGATAAAACGCCTCAATATGGACCAGAAGCTAGGCGGGAAGAAAAGGTTTCTTCAGCTCTAGGAACTTGAAGAATTGAGACTTAGTGCTTATGAGAATGCCAGAATTTACAAACAGAGGACAAAGGTGTGGCATGATGCCCACCTGAAGAAAAAGGACGTGAGTGAAAGTGATAAAGTTTTATTATTTAAATCCTCTATCCATCTTTTTCCAGGAAAACTACAAACTAGGTGGTCCGGACCCTTCACCGTGGCAAAGATCTATCCATCAGGGATGATGGAGCTATATGACAAAGATGATCCAGTGAAGGTCTTCCCGGTGAACGGACACAGAGTCAAAAGATACTATGAAGATGAAGCGTTTGTGTGAAGATCGGAAATAGCACTACAAGAAGTAGAAGGATCCGTATAGAAAGACTTGAAGCATGTTGAGCTGACGACGGAAACTACATCGCTCTTTGGGAAGCAGCCCAAAATTTTACTTTTCTTAGAATAGGATGTTATTTCCCTTTCTGAAAAATACTACGAACATTATCATTGTAATAAGGCCCGAGTCAGTGCATGCACCACATGCACAGACTCTCTTGTTTTATGGGCCACCAGTTTAGTTTTATGAAGCTATGATAGGTAATACTATCTGAGGCAGGGAGTCTTCTTTCCTTCCAATGATGTTTTACCCATCAACGCTCTTTTTACCTCTGTTTTTCACCTCTACTTTCGATCTAAGTTTTACTCCTTTTTAAATTTTTGTATAGAATGCTCTTCATAGCGTTTTTCTACCTTGCTTCTTTAGCAATCTTGTCTTTTTCTATCTATATCGGGTGGAGCTTACGCGCCAGCACAACACACTCATATCGGGAAGGAAGCCCCGTGTCGCGCAAATGGCGCTCGTATCAGGCAGGCATTCTCGTGCCGAGCAACGTATCACGCGACACGCGAGCCGTGAGGCACAAAGAGTGCTTAAGAAGCCATATCGACTCTTGAAGTGATGGATTAGACCATGCATCAGGAATGATTTGTCTCTCTACACGATTCGTGCCCCGTTTTTACCTGATTTACCCCTACTAGCAGTCGCTATAAATAGTAAATGCAGTAAACCGTGTCGGGCACTTGCATTTACTTTTCACCTACTCCCGTATTGTGCATTCAACTCTCTCTCTTAAGCTCTCGTGTCGGCCAACATTCCATCTACTCCCATGTCGCCCGTCATGACCTTCAGACGATAAAGGTATAACCTGATACATGTATCGCGTGAGTTTCCCGACACGCCTATCGTGTCATGTAACTCGTGTCAGGCATAGCGCATCCCGTACTTTTTTGTTATACCCGTGTCGGGCGCAAGACTTGAGTTCTTTTTCATATCGTGCGATGCACGCTTGTCACGCGACACACATCTATTGCACGCCCGACCGATACCTGGTATCAGGTGGGACCCTTTTCGCCCAGTTTTGTTTTAATAAGGTTTTAACGTGTATCACCTTTCAGTTCATCTGTATCAGGCGACACCTTTTCTCATGTGATCGTATCAGGCAAATCTTTGTTTTTACCATACCACCCCTATCACGCGATAAGTTTTGAGTTCTGACACCTGTAGCCATATCGACCTTCGATCTTGTATCGGGCGACACGTGTATCGCGCAAGGGCCATATCGTGCAACCGTATCGGGCAGGTCCCGTTTTGTTAACGATGCATGATATCAGGTGCCATATCGGCCAGACCCCTATCGGGCGATAAGACTAATTTACCCATGCCCGATATTGACTTTCTTATGACGGGCTTGGTGTAGTCTTAACCTATTTCGGTTTTTCAAGATATCACCTTCCTTGTATCGGGCAACATAACCTTGCCGCCCGATATCAGACAAGGTGACCCATTCAACAATAATATTACTTAACATACTTTTGTTTAATATTTACAGAAATGGCCCGCACAAAGCAGACAGTCATCCAAGTAGTCGAGAATGGCCGAAGGATCAACACCGAGGCTACAACAGAAGCCACTACATCCGGGCAGAAGCACCCGAACCCCGACTCAGCGGGGACTTCTGGGGCCGAGAAGTGGCCAAGGACAGAAGCGACAACTGCTTCTTTAACGGCAGCAGAACCTCTGGCTCACTCTCCAGGATGGTTCATGCCCAGGGACGAAGAGCATCAACAGAGATACACAGAGTTGGCGGTCAAGATCTACCAGCCAACCTGATTCACCCACCAGCCATCCTTCCACCACCTCGATATCTTCAACTGACTAGACAACATCTTGGGGGCTGCAGGGCTGAAGACAATATGCTTCAGCCTATCCAGATCATATACTGAGCTCACAAAGGAGTTCATGTCCTCCCTTTGGCGAGTCCAAAATAGGCTAGAGGAAGTGGAGAGATTCGGAGGAACAGACCGGCTACAGGGCCGGTTATACAATGTTGAGCACGAGATCTCAGAAAAGCTACTCAACAAGATATTCTCCTCCTCAGAAGCCAAGATGGAGATACTGAACAACGGTGCTAGGCTTGGCGATGGTGATGTCTTCAACCCGGTCAACGTCTGGAAGAAACTGACCGACGAATCAAACTACAAGCCAGGAAGCAAAGTGGCGGCCATCCACTCCTGCTTCTGGAGGATCATCCACAAGATAGTGACTTGTATCCTCTTCAACAAGTACAAGACGAGCAACATCTACACCGAAGAACTCCATCTCATGTGGTACATGATGGAAGGAAAGGTGGTCAATTTGGGACGCTTCTTGCTGAACAGGCTTTACCCCATAAAGGATGCCACCAAGGAATATTGTATGGGTGGCATCGTCAATCTGATCACAATAGGTTTGGGGTACCTAAGGGAGCCACATAGCCTATCAAGAACCAGAGGTGATGACAGGATCGACATGAAGTTCTTGCAATGAGCAAACATCATCAAAAAAGAGGGAAGACACTACTTCTACAAGTTTGTAAGAACTTCCAAGTTTATTCCCCTCCCGATCTGCATCAACTATGATGTAGAAAATCTGGTCTTCACCGAAGCAGAAGTCGAATAGTTGGAGGTTGAAGCCGCTTACGCTGCCACCACCAGAATACAAGAAAGGGTGGCTGCAACGGGAGGGCCAATCCCTCTCGATGCCTGGCAGGGCAAGTCCTCCACAATTCCTGTTGAGCTATCTATCACCTCCGTGCAACCAGCGACTACCATATCTGAAGCTACCGTTGCTATTCCTGAGCCAGCCACGGCTGCCGAAAAGACAATAGCCACAACTACTAAGGAGGTGCTGGCAATAGTTGAAATCTCCAAAATGACCGGGGTGAAAGCAACGACAACAGCCCCGGCGGGAGCTGCCGCAGAAGAAGCAGCCGCCGCTCCCGAACCTTCTGTTGTGCCTTCAATGGCGAAAGGGATGGTACATACAGACGCCAGTAATGGCACATTTGTTGAAAGCTTAGAAGCAGAGCTCAGGGTTGTGCTGCACTGATGCGATGATTTTGAGTCACATTTATAGACATGTTTTATATGTGTTTTATGCTTTAATTAGTCATTTCTATGGTTAATATCGCATAATTCATCCAATTTGGTCTTTGTTGCTATTTTATGTCAAATCCCCTTTATTTCATCATTTTGAGCATTAATTGTCAAATTATTATTATTTGTGTGAATTGATGTGATCTTGTCTTTGAATTTCAGGACAAACGAGTATTTGCTTCCGTCGATACCATCGACGGAAGTCGATACCATCGACAGAAGTCGATACCATCGACATGGTCACAGGTTGCCAGCCGAAAGAAGCAGGAAAAAGTCGATACTATCGACTTTGATGTCGATGGTATCGAGTCACCTTCAGGTTGTTGGCGAAGAAGCAGTCGATAGTATCGACACAAAGTCGATACCATCGACACATGGAGGCTACAACGTCACAAAACGACAAAACCGACGCCTAAAGGAAGTCGATACCATCGACCCGAGTCGATGGTATTGAGATGATGTTGGGCGCGACAAAGGAAGGGTTTGCAGCCAGCCGCTACTGTAGCGGGTCGATACCATCGACTTGCGTCGATGGTATCGACGCCGTAGGATATGAGTTGGTTTTCTGATGATCTCAATCAGACAGCTACGGTTAATTAGTGACCTAATGACCGAGATATACCTAATGACGGCTACCCGGACAAGAGGAGATCTGATTTGCCATTGCACAAGTGCCGAGGAGGAGGAAAAAAAGGAGAATGGAGGCTAGAAGGACGCTGCCGTAGACAGATTTCACCACCGAGAGGCGGGAAAGCACGTGTACTACGTAAAGGATCAACCGGTTCTTCTCCGTTCAGGGGTTTTCCCATTCAATTCACGTTTTTCATATGATTTCCCCTATTTCTACCATGTACTTGTGTGAGATGACCATGCGGGGCTAATCCCCTCCATCTTTAGGACCGGGAGTAGCCCGGGAATTCATTGTATGACAGTTTTATAATAGTAATTCATATTTTCTCTCTTAAATCTGTGACATAGCTTCATTTTCTCCATATATTGTTATGCTTGATCACCATAATAATAACCTAATGCCCTTAATCACTTCGACAGAAGGATTAATGGCTGAAAAGAGACGAAAACTACATTAATCGATAAATCCCTTGAACAAGGTGGTGTAAAATTAATGGTGGATACTGAGAGATCGTTCGTAATGCACTTAGTTTAGGGGATAGGTTACTACGACGGTGGAACCGACCTAAACCTAAGTAGTGAATTGCACCACGACAGTGGGCAATTCTGTTTTCAGGCCACTACCCGGATAGAGAGAGGAGATTGAGGCATTATATAAAATCTAATACAATGAAAACCCGCGGTGAAACCGCAATCCTAAAGATATCCTTTTGAATTGATTAAATTAACCTTTAATCGATTATTTGCTTTGTTTTATTTTTTTCTTTTAATTTTATTCAACAACCCCAATTTGTTATTTAGCTTAGCTGATCGCAAATAGTTAGTAGGAGTCTCCAACATTTTTGAGTATCCCTGTGTTCGACTCGGGCCTCACAAGGCATGTACTACTCGACGCGTACACTTGCATTTTTAGCGCGTAGTAAAATACACGTCAAGTTTTATAGACATGTTTTATATGTGTTTTATGCTTTAATTAGTCATTTCTATGGTTAATATCACATAATTCATCCAATTTGGTCTTTGTTGCTATTTTATGTCAAATCCCCTTTATTTCATCATTTTGAGCATTAATTATCAAATTATTATTATTTGTGTGAATTGATGTGATTTTGTCTTTGAATTTCAGGACAAACGAGTATTTGCTTCCGTCGATACCATCGACGGAAGTCGATACCATCGACATGGTCACAGGTTTCCAGCCGAAAGAAGCAGGAAAAAGTCGATACCATCGACACATGGAGGCTACAACGTCGCAAAACGACAAAACCGACGCCTAAAGGAAGTCGATACCATCGACCCGAGTCGATGGTATCGAGATGATGTCGGGTGCGAGAAAGGAAGGGTTTGCATCCAGCCGCTACTGTAGCGGGTCGATACCATCAACTCGCGTCGATGGTATCGACGCCGTAGGATATGAGTTGGTTTTCTGATTGATCTCAATCAGACGGCTACGGTTAATTAGTGACCTAATGACTGAGATATACCTAATGACGGCTGCCCGGACGAGAGGAGATCTGATTTGCCATTGCACAAGTGACGAGGAGGAGGAAAAAAAGGAGAACGAAGGCCAGCAGTTCATACCTGTCAATCCGGACGCTGCCGATGATGGATTTCACCACCAAGAGGCGGGAAAGCACGTGTTCTATGCAAAGGATCAACCGGTTCTTCTCCGTTCAGGGGTTTTCCCATTCAATTCACATTTTTCATATGATTTCCCCTATTTCTACCATGTACTTGTGTGAGATGACCATGCGGGGCTAATCCCCTCCATCTTTAGGACCGGGAGTAGCCCGGGAATTCATTGTATGATAGTTTTATAATAGTAATTCATATTTTCTCTCTTAAATCCGTGGCATAGCTTTGTTTTCTCCATATATTGTTATGCTTGATCACCATAATAATAACCTAATGCCCTTAATCACTTCGACAGAAGGATTAACGGCTGAAAAGAGACGAAAACTAAGTGCATTACGAACGATCTCTCAGTATCCACCATTAATTTTACACCACCTTGTTCAAGGGATTTATCGATTAATGTAGTTTTCGTCTCTTTTCAGCTGTTAATCCTTCTGTCGAAGTGATTAAGGGCATTAGGTTATTATTATGGTGATCAAGCATAACAATATATGGAGAAAACGAAGCTATTCCATGGAGTTAAGAGAGAAAATATGAATTACTATTATAAAACTGTCATACAATGAATTCCCGGGCTACTCCCGGTCCTAAAGATGGAGGGGATTAGCCCGGCATGGTCATCTCACACAAGGACATGGTAGAAATAGGGGAAATCATATGAAAAACGTGAATTAAATGGGAAAACCCCTGAACGGAGAAGAACCGGTTGATCCTTTGCGTAGAACACGTGCTTTCCCGCCTCTCGGTGGTGAAATCCGTCTTCGGCAGCGTCCGAATTGACAGGTATGAACTTTTGGCCTTCGTTCTCCTTTTTTTCCTCCTCCTCGGCACTTTTGCAATGGCAAATCAGATCTCCTCTCGTCTGGGCAGCCGTCATTAGGTATATCTCGGTCATTAGGTCACTAATTAACCGTAGCCGTCTGATTGAGATCATCAGAAAACCAACTCATATCCTACGGCGTCGATACCATCGACGCGAGTCGATGGTATCGACCCGCTACAGTAGCGGCTGGCTGCAAACCCTTCCTTTGTCGCGCCCGACATCATCTCGATACCATCGACTCGGGTCGATGGTATCGACTTCCTTTAGGCGTCGGTTTTGTCGTTTTGCGATGCTGTAGCCTCCATGTGTCGATGGTATCGACTTTTTCCTACTTCTTTCGGCTGGCAACCTGTGACCATGTCGATGGTATCGACGGAAGCAAATACTCGTTTGTCCTGAAATTCAAAGACAAGATCACATCAATTCACACAAATAATAATAATTTGACAATTAATGCTCAAAATGATGAAATAAAGGGGATTTGACATAAAATAGCAACAAAGACCAAATTGGATGAATTATGCGATATTAACCATAGAAATGACTAATTAAAGCATAAAACACATATAAAACAGGTCTATAAATGTGACTCAAAATCATCGCATCAAACTCCCCTAAGCTTGAACGTTGCTCGCCCTCGAGCAACTAATCCTTAGAATAGAATTGCCAATGTCAACTGAAGAACAACACATCACAATCAACATCCCATATGACTCCCACCGGACATTCACATACCGGCCCTCTCTAACCACAGAATGGTAATTACCCTGCAGGCGACAATAATCATCCAAAAGAGAAATTGACCTCAAAAATGATGAACACTATCACATAAGGTAGTTAACATAATAAAACTTGCCGGTTCAGCCTTGGTGCATCTTGTGATCTCCTATACTACATTTCTCACCCTAACTACCATCTATATGGAAGAAGTTCTCCTGATGTACATTAGTGAGGAGAAATTCATGGTGGCCTACCAATCCGAGCAACGGGTGGATGAAAATGGGTAGCTCATGGAAGAAAGTGGAAGTATTGTACAGTTTCAACATGCATAATACAAAAATGTCCTATATGATGCAAGTGCACATTAGAAATGCCCTAATGCCTAAATTGGGTGGAATGATGCATGCACTAACCATCCGCCTCAAAATAAGATGGATATCTAGTCAAGCTACATCATGTACTCAATTATCCTGAAATGCAAGTGATATTATGTTCCTTTCTCCTTCTTATTTCACTTTCTTCTAAATTCTTTTTCTCTTTTTTTTTCTATTACAGATTTTCAGATTTTTTTTCCAGCCCACATATCCATAATTGCTTAAAGATAATTTTATTGGGCTATTTTCTTCATACTCAGAAATTTTTGCACTATTTAGAAGGTATGGAACAATTTAATTCACCATTGGGGAAAAATTGAGATACATGATGTACTTTATGCATGAAAATCATGAATGCAACTACATGGCATGCACCTAAAGGTAATGTGCATGAATCACTATATTTTTTTTCTTTTTATGCAAACATATGGAAAATACCAATGCAAGTCCTATCTAAATGCTATGCACACAAAAGGAATTAAAACTGCACTTTACTTCCAATTCTTAGGTGGATTATAAAAAAAATGAAGTGGAACGATCACAAGATTAGTTGACAGAACCTTAGAAAAATATTATGCGTCCCTCCTTACTGACCTGTGTAGTAGTTTAGAGGGTTCTCTCTCTTACATCCAATTAAGGTCTCATCACCATTTGGTTAGGTTAGGCTCAAACAACCATTTCTGTCCACTTTCATGAATCATTAGGAGTACAGGTATGAAATGTTGTTTTAAAGTTGACATAACCAATCATTTTCGTAGGATGTGTGCTCAAGATCAAACAAAACAAGCTATCCAAACACACAAAAATTTTCAAAATTCCCTTGAATTTCCCATGCACTAATCAACAAGTTGACACACTTTTATGACATCCACAATTACACTAGATAGCACGTGGATCCTACAAAACTAAAATTGCAAGAACAAATAACAAGAGAACAAAAGCAATAATGCTAAAAACTAAAAACTAAAAACAATAAAAGATAGAGTTGTTCCAATTACCCCCCTAAGCTTGAATTCGACCATGGCCTCATAGTCAAAAACAAACTTAAAGATTGGAACAGTGATACCAGATCAATCCTGTGGTGGTGGAGGTGGGTATTGCGGCGCCGTGGGGTCCCAAGACGGGTATTGCCCCTGAAAGGTCGGATCATACTGGGGCATCGGAGGAGGCTGTGGATACCCCCCAAAATAATTCTGGCTCCAGTAATGATCGTAAAACGGCTACTGTTGCTGCTCCATCCTGTGCAGCCGATCATGGATATTCTCCTGATTTGCAAAAAGAAGGCGCTCATTCTCGAAGATCGCCTGCTGGTTGACATAAAGCCGGTTGGTGGTGTCTTGAATACCAGTATAGGCAGCTGTGTGGTTATGATGCGTCTGCTGGATGTCTTGAAGCATTGTGTACATCCCTTGCATAGAATAGACATCCTCACTCGGTTGCGAGGGCTGTGGTGGTGGAGGCCTATGCGGAGAAGATGAGGATGCACCCGGATGCATCCTAGGGCGCTTCCGGGGTGCCACTCGTGATCGAAGAGGTGTGAACGCCTCTTCCTCCTCTTCTTCCGCCTCGTCATCGTCGCCACCATTGTTGCTGCCGTCTTCTTCATCGGAATCGATGGCTATGATTGGCCACCGGAAATGATGCGCGCCGTCGATGTTGAAGATGGGGTCGGGTAGAGAACACTCCTAATATGCTTGATTTACATGGCAGTGTGCGAACGCCATGCCATCTCAGAGAAGAATGAGATTGGACCGGTGTATATGTTGCAAGTTCACCTTGCTCTTAGTAGATAGAGGAGTGAGGGTCTGGAAATTCAATCCGAGGTATGAAGCCAGCTTGGTGATTAGCCCGCCGAAGTGAATCGGCGCTTTCCTCGTACTCCGCTTCACCGCCAAAACTCGTTGCAGAAAGAAGGCGCCCCAGTTGCACTCTTGTTGCGTCAGGAGCTTGTAGAGAAAGAAAAGGTCAGACTCCTGAAACTTGCTAAGGGCTAGGTCGCCCCGAGCAAACAAGGTGGAGCTCAACATCCGGTGCAAGACCCGGACAAATGGGTGCTCGAAGTCGGCTACCGCGGCGTTGTGGTAGCTAACCGACTTCCCTTGTGGCACCGTCACCAACTCGGTGAAGAGAGCGTCGTAGTTGGTGCGGTTATCCGGCCGCCTGTAGTCGTACCGTGAGTGATTCCAGTTGAAGATGTCGTTGAACTACTCGAGGGTGATGGTTTAGTCACAGTTGTATAGCCGAAAAGACACCCTGCCCTTTTCCCACTCGCGGTCGCTTGCTGATATCTCATTGGGCACAACACAGACGTCCAGTGACGCCATGAATTCCGCCACCAACTCTTTGTACATTGGCCACTCGCTGAAAAATGGCTGGCCGTCTTCATGGTACTCAAGCTCATCGTGTCCACGGCCCGTTTGGTGGGCCTGCCCCTTCAGTACGTAATCCAGATTTGCCTTGAAGCCAAGATCATTGATCATCTCCGGATCCACGTAACGGGTGGGCTCGATCTTGCGCTTCAGGATTTCTTCGTAAACCTTCTTCACATCTGTGGATGGGTGGACAAGTTGAGGACGTGTGACCAATGATGGCAGTGGTGGCACGAACTCGGGGATGTCAATCATATGAGCGTGCGAGGAAGAAGCTCCGGTTGTATGCACCATTGTTGCGATGAGAAAAGGATTAGAAGAAGAGCTAGGTGAATATGGAGAATTGAATCTCCGCTCGGTGAAGATCGTCGCTCGGTGTTGCTATTCTTCGGGCTTGGATGGCTCGGGGGAGTGCTCGGTGAAAAGGGAGAAGAGAGCTCTGAAGGTGTGACGTTAAATGACGTCATGAATCTCCTTATGTAGACTTGGTCGGCGCCACTGTTGGTCCGTCGATACCATCGACGCGAGTCGATGGTATCGACACCTGTCGATGCTATCCGCCTCCCTCGCGAGTATCGACGGTCGTCGATGGCTGGATCTTGAAACCCAGATCGCTGACGTGTCGATACCATCGACATGGGTAGATGGTCTCGACGCTGCACCCAGATCGATGACGTGGAAGCCGCGATCGCTGTTGAATCGTTTGCGTGGATCGGTGACATGGATGGTCGATACCATCGACTCGGGTCGATGGTATCGACTTTTCTTCATTGCGACACCACCACTTTGCATTTCAACCTGTAACCATGTCGATACCATCGACATGGCCGTCGATGGTATCGAGTTGACTGAGACAAATCGGTCTGAACTTCTCCAGAGATCTCGATGGTATCGACGCCTGTGTCGATACTATCGACTTTTCCATTTCGACCACCTGTAGGTATGTCGATACCATCGACGAGGCCGTCGATGGTATCGACTCAGAACGAAATCTGTAGTCATCAACCTGTACCCTTGTCAATACCATCGACAAGTGTGTCGATGGTATTGACTCTGCCTCATCCTGCAAAATGAACAAACGGATCAAGGTATCTTCTTTACACTAAAAATTGAACAAAAATAAAGCAACCTACGATTATAAATAATCTATCCTAATGTACTGATGGTTGGGTTGCCTCCCAACAAGCGCCCTTATTTAACGTCTTAGGCTAGACGACTTGAAGCTCATCATCTTGGCACTTTGGGGCATGTGCTTAGAGGATCGTGCGGTAATTTGAATTCAACTCTATCTCCTCCAATTCCCAAGGACAATGTACCTCTCCCTAAGGCAGTCACGACATCCGCCGTTGCTTGAAAAGGTCTTCCTAGAAGAATTTCACAGCTTTCGAGCGGTGGCATATCCATGACAACAAAATCCACCGGGAATATAAATCGATCCACTTTGACGAGAACATCTTCACATACTCCATATGGTCTCACTAAAGACCCATTCGCCAATTCAATTGTCGTGGCCGACTTCTTGATTTCTTTTAACCCAAGTTTCTGAAATGTCGCCAGAGGCATAAGATTTATGCTGGCACCTGAATCACATTGCGTTTTAGGAAAATGTTGATCACCTATCGAGCATGGAATGTAGAAACCTCCTGGGTCTTTTCTCTTCTTTGGCGAACTCCCGTGAATCATAGAACTCACCGTCTCATTCATCCGACAAATATCATCGTCTTTTATCCGCCTCTTCTTATTGATGATTTCTTTGATGAACCTCCCATAGGCGGGAACCTTCTCGATCATCTCCACTAATGGAATATTGATGTGGAGTTTTCGGAATATTTTCAAGAATTTACTAAAATGACGATGCTCTTTCTTTGACTTCGGATTGACTAGTTTTGAAACATCTGCTGCATCAACATGCCTATGAGGTGGCACATATGAGCTTTTTGGGGTCAACTCCCCTAAGCTTGCTTCAATCACTCCCTCTGACATAGGCTTTGGCGAGACATCATCAACAGTAATAGCTTGTTGTGGTTCCTCTCTCGCATTCGATGTTTCCACACGTGCACAAACAACCTTCAATTGTTCTTCTTGCCTAGATGGAGATGCAATATTCATAACTCGCTGTGATTTTCTGAAGAAAGGGTTTCCGCCCGGCAGTCCATAGTAAGTGTGTGGATACGGTATCGCCGGTGATGCATGCGTATTAAAAGTCATTTTTCTTTCTTCTTTAGCTTCTTGCACCTGAGATTCCTCCTCATTGCTTACCACAGATATGTACTTGACCTGATGGTGTGCTTGGGCCACGTTTGCATTCTCGTCCGGTTTCTGTTGATTGGCGTGCTTGATGGCCGCCACTTCACTGGAAATCTGTGCCACAGTGGTTTCTAATGCCCGCATCTGTGCTCCATGGCTTTGTAGCGTCTGCCCAAATTTGGTTAGAATATCACCTTGAGATTATAGTTGTTTACCAAACATAGCCATCATCTCCTGATTTTGCTGCACCATTTGACTGAGTAATTCAGTGTTCTTGTCCTCCACTCTAGGTTGTGGCTTGGCATCCAGATCTTGCAGAAAATTATTCGGATCCTTCCATGAGAACTTTTTGTCCTTTCTCCATGCATAGTCATTGTTTCTATAGCCCTGTTGTTCCATGAATTTAACTTGGGCTTCCTCATCCTCAGATGCATATTCCTTAGCTAGCAACTTCTTGGCTAGAATATCTAACTTGTCGTTCAGCTCCTTAATTACTTTGGATTCACCTACAACTCTGACTTGATCCACAACGCCTCTGTCACCCCATGACTGTTTCCTAGCCATGTTCTTTAATATCTCCCAACATCTGGTATCCGTATTATTCAGAAAGAATCCCGACCCAGCTGAATCCAGATTACTCCTATCGTGCTCGGAGAGAGCAAAATAGAAGATCTTCACCTGTGTTTCTTTATCCAGCCCGTGATGTGGGCACCTCCTCAGCATGACCTGAAATCTCTCCCAGGTCTCCGAATATGTTTCACCGGCCTGTTGAGTAAAGTTGTGAATCTTTCTGATCATGTCGTTGGTCTTCTCAGGAGGGAAGAACCTCTCAAAGAAGACCTCCACCATATGGTCCCAAGACTCCACAAATTCATCATCTAGGTTGTGTAGCCATTCTCGTGCAACTCCCGCTAGTGAACTCGGGAAGAGCTTCAAGTAGAGCGCAGTCTGCGGAAATCTGTCAATTTTCACCATATCGCAGTTCTCCACGAATTGACTCAGGTGCGCGACATGATCCTCATTCTTTAAACCATGGAAAGCGTTAGACTTCACCAAATTGATTAGAGTCAGATCAATCTTATACGTCGATATATTGATTGCTTGCTTCTTTATCGGCCCTTTAGAAGCAGATGCGGAAGAAGCTTTGATCTTCGCCCAAATCATTGGTTCGTCAGCCATCTCTTCGTGTTCGGATTCAGATAACAGTTCCTCTTGATGATCTTGATTATGGTCACCTTCGTCTTCCGAGCCCGCCAGTGGAACCTTTGGTGCGTGCTGCGCGTAGTCAGTGGTACGCGTCTGCACCATGCACAATACCTGAAAATAGAAAAATCAAATTTAGTACAGTGCTTAAACAATTATTAAAAATTTATAGATCAATTTAAAAATATTTGAAGTTGCCTCAAAATAAAAAAAATATGGCATAGAGTGGCCGCTCGTAGCACTCAAAGTGCCAACAATTCGCCGTATCCCCGGCAACGACGCCAAAAACTTGACGTGTATTTTACTACGCGCTAAAAATGCAAGTGTACGCGTCGAGTAGTACAGGCCTTGTGAGGCCTGAGTCGAACACAGGGATACTCGGAAATGTTGGAGACTCCTACTAACTATTTGCGATCAGCTAAGCCGAAAAACAAATTGGGGTTGTTGAATAAAATTAAAAGAAAAAAATAAAACAAAGCAAAAAATCGATTAAAGGTTAATTTAATCAATTCAAAAGGATATCTTTAGGATTGCAGTTTCACCGTGGGTTTTCATTGTATTAGATTTTATATAATTCCTCAATCTCCTCTCTCTATCCGGGTAGTGGCCTAAAAACAGAATTGCCCACTGTCGTGGTGCAATTCACTACTTAGGTTTAGGTCAGTTCCACCGTCGTAGTAACCTATCCCCTAAACTAAGTGCATTACGAACGATCTCTCAGTATCCACCATTAATTTTACACCACCTTGTTCAAGGGATTTATCGATTAATGTAGTTTTCATCTCTTTTCGGCAGTTAATCCTTCTGGATGATTATTATAGCCATCATCTCCTAAACTAAGTGCATTACGCTTAGGCGAGAAGAGATTAATGTATTTTTCGTCTCTTTTCGTCTCCTAAACTATGTTTGATGTCCTCCACAATTCCTGTCGAGCTATCTATCACCTCCGTGCAACCAGTGACTACCATATCTGAAGCTACCGTTGCTATTCCTGAGCCAGCAGCGGTTGCCGAAAAGACAATAGCCACAGCTACTAAGGAGGTGCTGGCAATAGTTGAAATCTCCAAAATGACCGGGGCGGAAGCAACGACAATAGCCCCGGTGGGAGCTGCCGCAGAAGAAGCAGCCGCCGCTCCCGAACCTTCTGTTGTGCCTTCAATGGCGGAAGGGATGGTACATCCAGACGCCAGTAATGGCACATTTGTTGAGAGCTTAGAAGCAGAGCTCAGGGTTGTGCTGCACACACCGACGCCGGTGGAAGCTGCGGATGAGGTCGCCAAAAACTAAGTCGTGGAGCAACAACCACCCACACCGCACCCTTCTGCACCACCACAAACAAGCGAGGCAGTGGCAGCCTCAAAGATACCAACGCCTCGATCAGAGGTGATGCCCTTGCGAACGATACATATGGACTCAGACATGCATGAAGCCGAATACTCATCGGGCCAATCTTCACGTGTAAGGAGCATCATGAGGACGAGAGGGCGATCAGACGCACCCCCTCTATCAATGGGGCAGACCTTGGGCCTGGAGTTTGACAACTTGCGGGAGGTAACATGAAACAACTCAGTAACTTTAGCTTCCCTTACCCACAAGTTTAGTGTCTTCCAGGAGAGGCTCAATGATCAAGAGTGGCAGCTGCTAACCCTAGTTGGCCTCCACAGCCTACTAGAGGCGTTGAAAAAGACGATGCAGCTGGTGCTCCAGCGCCTTAATGCCGTTGAGGAAAGGCTGAACAGGAGGGACGACCATCCGCATTCAAGACAACCAAGGAGGTCTCCATCACCTCCTGGCTCAGACTCCCAGCCCTCCTCATCAGAATTCTCACCCAGTACATTGTCTCCTTCCTCCTCCAGTGGGCCATCCACGACGCCTGAGGAAGGGACGACACACAAGATAGCTGACGGGGCTCCAGCAGGACAGGCGAGCTCCCACGGCATGGAAGAAGCTACTCCCTCAGCCTCCCTGGACGAAGCTGAAGACAACGACAAATCGATCAGCGTCGGGGAGGACTCTTTGGATGAATCAGAGGGAGAAAGGGGGGACATTTACTGTGTTAATGACAGACACCCCCTAGAAGAAGGAGTTCGATGGTAGATGCGTTTTCTGTGCCGTCGGAGATCCCTTCCTTCGAGATGGAAGATTTTGAAAGGAAAGCCATCGAATACTTGACGATCAGAGACCAGAAACTGCTAGACAAGATCCTAAGGTCAAAAGATGATGAAGAAGACATCGTCTGGAGTGACGGGTACTTCTCCACACAACGAGGGGAGCTGAGGAGCATATTCCGCTCGCCAGCCATCATCTCCAAAAAGCTATTCACGGTCCTAGAAGGCACTATACTCGAGAATCTCAGCACCAAGACAGGCCGACAGCTGATCTACACTGCCACCCCGACCTTGTCAAGAAGACTGATGATGGGGTCATACGATTCTGTGTTGGTGGCCAACATGCTGAAGCATATTGAAGACCACAACGCAAACCTGGTGTTGGCCCCTTACAAGCACAGAAAGAATTGGTTCCTATGCGTGGCGGACCTCCAGCATTCTGACGTCTAGCTTCTCAGTTGCTACAACGAGGAGGTTCCACGCTTAGGAAGCACGTTAGTACGCCCCAAAGATAAGATCTTGAGACTCCTTCCGCTGCGTCTTCTCTGAGTGATCAAATATGGAATCCAATGCCACTCCGACGTTTGGAATTTCTTCATCATCGGAGACTTCCCTGTCCAAGAAGAAGCGGGAAGCGGAAACAACGCATTTATAGTCCTCCGTACCATAGAGTTGCTTCATGTCTTTGGATTCATAAGGTAACTCAACAACCAGAACTTCTATTAGCTCAGGAGCGTCTACGTGCTAATGCTGATCAAGGACAAACACTATTTTCGGGACGCAGGCGGGGCAGGCAAGTAGTTGGATGTTCTGTGTGAGATCCTTACAACTGAAGACTTTGCTTTGCCTGATGTTTCAGAAGAAAGGATCAACAACTTCGACCATTCCTCATGTTCTACCCTAATCGAGGAACAGGTCAAGGAAATTCTGAATAAGCTGGATGATTCTACCCCCACAAACGTCATATATGAGGCAGAAGATGTCATAGTCTCAGTCGATGATCTTAGGGATGTGATAAAGGCAGGAGGATGTTTGGCAATGTCAGTGGTTGCAACATACATCCAGATGCTATAGAAAAAGTTTGAACACACATACATTGCCCATCCAATGTTGTTCAGCGACATCTACCTAGCTGATGAGTCAGGAGCAAAGCAATCTTTTCTGGCAGAGATAGAGAGCAGAATGCCACGTATCATCTTCTTCCCTATCCTGCACTACAACCACTGGACGCTCCTGACGATGTACACTCGCCTACGAGCAACAATCTTCTACAACAGCTCGGACATCAACAAAGATCATTCGGTGCAGTGTACATCAACCGCGTTGACACCCCTCGAGCACCTAGCAAGAAAATACTTCATCGAGGTGGCAACGCTGATCCAGCCATTCCTGAAGGACACAACGAACAAATGGAACGAGCTCCAATTCTGCCACAGCAGTCCACAACAAGCTCCACAATCCAATGACTGCGACATCTACGTGCTGGAATGGATCTATAGCTCGGTAGTGCTGCAACAAACACCTGACAAGCTCCATCACATCGACTACCACACCAAACACGGAGAATATGTGTGAGAGCTTATATCTGAAGGAGGCGCGCTCACCAGCTAAACCCTCACTGATTTATCACTATGCTCCTTTATTTATCTCACAACTCTGGGACAGAGTGTGGGGTAAGTTTGGGGGGGTA
The DNA here is from genome assembly GCA_963693085.1 of Alisma plantago-aquatica. Lineage (NCBI taxonomy): Eukaryota > Viridiplantae > Streptophyta > Magnoliopsida > Alismatales > Alismataceae > Alisma > Alisma plantago-aquatica. Next base: position 615,439,192 of record OY856415.1, read on the forward strand.
CTATATATCAGTGAGGGAGGTCCTCATTTTGTCTTTCCTTTTTCTCTTAAACATACTTTGTGTATATATACATATACAAGTTTGATACAATATAGTGCATATACAACCCCTTGCCTCTATACAATTGTACAAAGACACTCTATAGTAAAAATCTGATACAACTTCTCCCAACTTGTTTTCTCTGTGTCTAAGGTGGTGCAAGTTTTTATTATGTTTTTCTAAAATTGCAGTCTCAAACGACAGAGGCTATAAGTTTTCTACGCCAATTTCAAAAAATAATCTCGCAACAGCTAAGAGATGTGTATGTGAAGGAAAAAGCTGCCCAAACAACAACTTGCTTTTGTTTCCCTACCCATCAAAAATCCCAAAAAGAGAGAAAAGCCTTATGAGAGTGAATAAAAGCACGAGAGTTGTGCCAAAAAAAATATACACACTTGTTTTTCCAAAAGTACCCATCTTTAGGCATGGTAGATCTGGGGTAGTGGTACGTAGGATGTGAAATCACTGCTCTAAAGCCAACTGGCTTGGACTGCACGGACCACTCACCCATTAATGGACCCGTACCTGGATGGACTGATGGGAAACAAGAAAAACCCAAAAAGCCTTAAGCCTACCCAAAAACCCAACTTTCTATTCCCAAAAGCTGTTTGGTGTGAAAGCTAACTTCGGAATCATGCACCTAAGTCTCGACAAAGCTGAAGAGAGAATTTTTGCTTAAATAAGGTAGGAAAAATAAAGTCCATTGTTCATAGTCAGACAAAAATTTCATTAAGACATTTCATTACTCGCTAAAACCCCTTGTCCGAAGACTATGTCGGGTTCTGAAGAAGTATCGCAAAACAAAGCCTTAAAATATGTACATATTGATTGGGGACAATCAAAATGCTAAGTTTGGGGGAGTTGATAACACCTTTTTTGGGGTTATTTATGGCCTATATTTTGTTGTCAAAACTGCCCTCTAAATTGTTTTTCCTATCAATTTTGTTATGTTTTGAACAAAACTAAACTGCGCTACGTTCTGACCAATTTTTGCACCCTTTTGCAGAGTTTTTCCTTGTCTTTCCACCAAAAAGGCCCGTCCCGGCCCATGAATGACGTTTACCTGCATCAACCCTCCTACCAGTCACCCGACACACTCATTACCCATCGCGCAGCAGCCCGATACATCTACCGCGCGACACGGGTGTGTCGCGCAAGAAGAACCCACCGGGCGATACACCACTTACCCGACAGGGAGCTGTACCAGCCACGACTACTCTCCCGATGTAGTGTGTCGCGCGATACGAGCCACCCACCGGCAGGCACCCACCCATCATGACTACCCGACACGCTTGTAGCCCGACACCTAATGTGCTGGGCGACACGCATGTCGATCATCCCCGAAGCCGTGCTAATGGATCCGATGGAGGACATGTGGCGCCCGGAGAACCACAACTTCTTCCAACCGCTACCTATAAATAGCAGCTACAAGACTCCGATGGGATGGGTCAGAACCCTAGCGAAAGCTAACTTTGGAAAGCTTGAGGAGCTAGTGGGATGTGTTCCAAGGGCGTGTCGGGTGATACTAGGTGAGCACACCCCCTACCTGAGAGGGACGGGAGTGGTTCACTTAGAACCCGTCCCGATAGCCGCAGCGGCCCGATACGACCAAGTAGTCCCCCCGATGTGCCAAGTTCCTAGATGGGCTCTTGCCCGAGATGGCTCACCCCTACACCTGATACAAGGAACCCAAGAACATAAGCTATCTTTAACCCGACACGATACCGAGCTCAATACGGATTTCCCATCATGGCATGCCGCCTGAGAGGGTGGTACCCTGATACAGCCGTATCGGGTAGTGAGCCTTGGCCGTTATGCCTGCCCATCACTGCCTGTCACCCGACAGGGCTTGGCCATCCGACACGGGCATGTCGGTCAGAGCTCCTGCCCGGTATCAGGTTAGAGACACCTTAGGGGTCTGCTGCTGTATATCTCCCTCCTATATCAAGGAGGTGATACCTATCTTCCCTTTTTACAATCATTTACTTTCATTTATTACGCAATGTAACTAAAACGTTTTATAGAATACTCACGCTAATGTAATTAGTGGAGTTTTAATACCTATTGCTCTGTGTTTGGCCCCCTTTTGTTGGATGATTTGTTTTTTTAGCATTTGAACTCTAGCTTGTATGCTTGGATCATGTTTTGACTAGCTATCGAATCGTGTTTCCCATTTCAACTCCCTCGAGAGAGGTGTTGTAACTCTAGCATTTGGTCCGATCAGGGAGTACGAGAGTACCCGGGGTCGGAGTTGCTTCAGTTATCTTTCCACTCCAACCCAAGTCCGCTACCTTTGAGAGAGGGTGTTGGTGCTTAGTTGGAGGTACCCTCTTTGAGAGAAGGGGTATTGGATGTTTTCTGCTGCTGCTTGTTATGCCTAACTTTTCTTCCTTCATTCCTTACCTAGGCAATAGTGTTATCTCCTCAGGTTCTGTTGCACAAAACTCCTAAAAATTGATGAAATGCCAAAACCTTAAATCTTCCTTGTAACTCCAGTTGGAGATAGCTTTTTCTTTATAACGCTTTCTTGTGGCATTTTGTTTCCTTTTATTCTTTTATTTTACCGTTCTTGATCTACTGTTCCCTTGGGAACATTTTCTTACCCTTCTTTTATCGGAGTGTAGAGTGTTGATTCCGCATTCTTAGCACAACCACCCTTGTCCCTGTGGTTCGACCCCGATTGCTACTTCAGACCCCGTTATCGTTGCGGGGGCCTAAGAGTTGGGTTATTTAAAAGTCCGACTACTTCAAATCCGCTCCTTTTGGACGCGCAATTTAGGCCGGTCAGCAGTGTCCAAGAAGAAATAATGTGGTGACCCAACAGTCAAGGCATAATCTGCAAAACCCACAAGGACCCCAGGTTAGTGAAGCAGAAGGCCGAGGACGAAGACAAGTGTCACAGTTTGGTCCATCTACCTCTGGTAGTAGAGGACAACAGCAATAGCAGATGACAACTGACTCCATGTTTTGGGCCAGATAAGACACTAGATAGCTCATAAGAGGTAACATGTCAAGATAGAACTTTTCATTCTGAATCATCTCTCTTTCTTCTATTTCCTACCTACAAATTGTAAGAAAGGTAGTTGTTGTTGAGCTTCCTTTAATTAATCTTATGAGGACATGATGAAGAGATAAGAAGGATGAGAATTTATATTCAATCCAATATTCTCTTATATATTTTGAAATTTCTCTCTTCATATAGGAAAGGGAAGAGATATAGAAGAAAAACCCAGAGAAAATATAAGATACTAAGTAGTAAAAACATAATATAAAAACCAATACATACTACCTAATTTTAGTTCTTGAATACCTTGGCCAGGTATTCATCTATTGAAGGTAAGGTGAGTATGACACTCTTAGATTGTTATCTTTCTAATTACTCTGATCAAGTAGTCATTTTGAGACAATCTAAAGAGTATAATGAAGTCAGAGATGTGGTATGGATAATTCTACCACATCCTAAATAATATATGGAGAGATCTGAGTTAATCATAGATCAACTTATAAATAAAAGAGGATGTTTAATATAATGTATACCTTGGTCCTTAGACCTAGAGGTAACAATGTTCAGTAAAGAACTAAGGGTTGGAATACCCAAATCTAGTAATTATGATGATGTGATGTGTTTTTGGCACATACAATGGATACCAAAGAAAAGAATCCTAGTATCCAAGAACTTTAAATGATATGAGAAAATGGGAACATGACTCCTCATAAGAAGTAATGTTTGGTTACCTAGAAGGGCCAACTTCGAAATTTGTCCAATTACATACTGTAGTATGGATACCATATGTTAGGGGTTTATGCTCCGCATAAACATGACATCAGCAAAGATGTATGATAATTCTTGTAATCCCAAGTGGGTGACAGAACGTAATTCTGATCTTTCCTTGAAAGTGAAATGCTAAACTAAATGAGGAGTATGGGAAACTCCCCAGAATCAAGAATCATGTCACATAAAGTTGTAAGTTGGGGAAGGTGACAAATCAATGAGGCTTGACACCTGAATTAAATAAGGTATGTATAATGTTTCTTTGACTAAGAAAAGCATTATCTGACACAGAGTTGACTCTACAGTTAATAATGAAAAGGACAGTAGAGTATGGGTCCTGTGTGACTGATTCTATGATAACCCTGTATGGAAGGACTTTGTGTTGATCAAAGTTCTATGGCATCTCCATGACATTAAGATGTTATATGGAGACTTGATGATATGATGAATAAATAATATCTGTCTTCCTTTACCTGGGATTTCAAGGACGAAACCCTTGTTAGGGGTTTATAATTGTAACATCCCTGATCTGGGTTATGCTTTAACCCTAGATGTTTTGTTTAAGAAAGATAACTATATGCTTGATCTTATCTTTTGAAAATTAATTAAGGCTCAAGAGAAACTTATGTTTAAATTTTAGTTCTTTTTGAATAATGTTGAAAGCAATGTTTTGCCTATTTTGGACTAAAGTGCAAATTACCCAAGTTGAGGGGCTAACTTGCAAATGTTACATGATAAAATGTTCCTCAAATGTTGAAGCATCATAAGAATTAGAATGATGCAGAGGTATGGCTTGTGGTAGCCAGAGCACCAAGAAAGAGCTCATAAAGCAATGTTTGTGCATTAAAACCTAGTTTTGGTATAATGTGCAATTTACCAAAAACCTAGGGTTAAATATGCAAAATACCACTTCTAGAGAGTCCCTAATGTTTCTTGGTATCAATTAGAGATAAGAAAATTAGAGGGGCGTCTCATTTGAATCTCTTTGGAAGAGAGAGAATCTTGATATTAAAATAATCAAGATTTAAGCATAATTGAAACCCTAATTCAATTTAATGCAAAAATAAATATATTAGTTGAAGTGCCCTTCAACCAAAAACGTGATGGTTGAATTTTTATAAGTTTGGACGTCCTTGTGCCTTTCAAAGGCAATGAAATATCTAAAGTGAGTGGAGAGCCCACTCACAATAGTTAAAGAAAAAGTAATATCCACTCAATTTTGGATATTATTATTGATAATGATTAAGCTGCTTAATTTGCCTTCTTTTAATTCATGGATAATGAAGAGGAATTACAAGGTGGTGAAGATGGCTTCGTATGCAAGGGATGGAGGGGAGTATGTGGTACCAATTTTGGGAGTTGAAGGAATTATTTATCACTTTCTCTCTCATTGAAATTCCCTTATATACATCCCATTTTCAACCCACATGAAAAGCTTTTTCGATTCCTTTTTCTTTCCTTGCTTTGGCTGTGCACAAAGGGAGCTTAGGAGCAACAGGAGGACGTGCCCCAACCTATAGGTGAGCTCCTTAATCATCTTCAACCTTGATTTCATGGTGGAAATCAAAATTCAATGCTTATTTTCTCCTTTTCTCCATTCAATCTTCAACCTTAGCCATTCATTTCACTCAAATACTTGAGAACGGGCCTTGGACATTTGAGAGAGCTTCATTCACCATTGAAGACGTGAAGCTTGAAACTTGGATTCAGCTTTGAAGGCGGGTTATATAACTTGAACCCTTAAATGTTATTATTACATTCAATTCTTCATCAATTGTTGATTATTTTGTTCTTCTTGAAATTCCTTTGATCAAATTGATAAAATTACCATAAGAATGGCAGTAGATTTTGAAGGATCTAAGCTTGAAGATGATGATGTCATCTTAAGCACACACCTCAACATAGAACATGTGTAAATGGTTTTGCTCTTTGGTGATCAAACAGTCTCAAGACCGTTTGAGGGCAAACGGTCTCAAGACAGTTTGAGATCAAACAACCTCAAGACCGTTTGGGGTCAGGTGATGTCATAATTTGGATGATGATCCAATGGTCTCAATTTGATCTAATTCTAATGGTTTCAATGTTGGAGGTTCGATTGATTGCAAAAAACCCTAGACTCAATAGATTGTTTCGGTTTCAAATCAATGGTTGATGATTTGGTTTCAAGACCGAATGGATGGATTCAGTTTCAAGACCGAATGGATGGATTCAGTTTCAAGACCGAATGGGTTGATTTGGTTTCAAGACCAAATGGGTAATTGACTTCAAGATCGAATGGGTAATTGAGTTCAAAACTGAATGGGTAATGGATCTCAAGATCGAATGGGTAAATTGAACTTCAAGACCATTTGGGTACGTTGATCGTTTGGAGGTCTAAACGGTTTCAAAACCATTTGAGATTAATTATATTTTATTCAAACGATATTTTATTCAAACGGTCTCAAACCATTTAAGGACTTTGAGGTCAAGACCGTTTGATGGTCTAACGGTCTTAAGACCGATTGAAGGTTTTGGGACCAAGACCATTTAAGGTCTAACGGTCTTCAAGACCATTTGAAGGTCAAGGTACTTCAAGACCGTTTGAAGGTCTAATATCTCATGACCGTTTGAAGGTCTAATGGACTCAAATTATGTAAGTACAATTAACCCCAAGATTGTTGATGATGTTTATCAAAGGTAATTACAATGGTTGTACCTTCAAGGTACTTAAGTGATTAGTACCTTTTGAGTGATTAACCTTTAATGCTTATGGAAGCAATACCTCAATACACTATGCTAACCCTAAATGTATGCACTTGAATGAAGGGTCAACCTAATCTAATCAAGATTAAAGTAATTAATATCGTAGAGAGGATGAGAGAAAGAGGAACTTATACATGAGTGATAATCATGTAGTGATTAATCCTCAACACTTTCAACATGAATAAAATATGTAATTAGGGTTTGATCCATGATAATGAGATCATGAAACCCTAATCGAGAAGGTTGATGAGCTCTAACCCTAATTTAAGGTAAAGCTAGGTGAAACCCTAATCTAGGGTGATGGTGTAACCCTAATTCAGGGTATTTAATGAAAAACCCTAATTTAAGGGAATTCTTCATGAAAACCCTAATTTTGGGTAAAGCTACATGAAACCCTAATTTTAGGGGAAATGTTATAAGAAACCTTAATTCAAGGTAAGGATGTAATGAGAAACCCTGATACAGGGTAATGTGATATGAAACCCTAATCAAGATGGTTGAAGAGCCCTAACTCTAATTTAAGGCAATGTTAGGTAAAACCACAATATAGGGTGATGTCATGTGAAACCCTAACATAGGGTGATGTTATGTGAAACCCTAATATAGGGTGATGTCATGTGAAACCCCACCATAGGGTGATGTTATGCAAAACCCTACTTTATAAAGAAGGGAAATCGAAACCCTGATAATGGATAATCTTATATCAATAATGGTTGAATAAATAAAAAGAGTGACTTATGACCAATGCATTACATGATATGTGATGAAAAGGTGCATAAAGTATTAGGATGGGAATTACCCTAATACAAGATAAGTTGATGAACTTAAGTAAGATAAAGGTGATGAGGGAAGTGAAATATCAGGACGTGATAGATATCACATTCAGCACCTCAAGGTTGATACACCTTGGTGTACCCTAAATCCAACATACTTGGATAAGTAACACATGAAGTGTGTCATGACAATTATTACATTAAGATGTAATGCACTTTGATAAGTGTAGGCTAACATACCTTGAGAAAGGGTTAAGCCAAGATAATAAAGTATGATGGAAGCAATATCCTAGAGAAGATGAGAGAGAAACTCACACTTTGTGATGATTATCATTTAATGATAAAAGATGTTCAATGGGCCTTGTGAGCCATGTAAATAGTTGTTGCCTAGTGAAAGGTGACAAGATGTTTAATGGGCCTTGTGAGCCATGTAAATAGTTGTTGCCTAGTGAAAGGTGACAAGATGTTTAATGGGCCTTGTGAGCCATGTGAATAGTTGTTGCCTAGTAAGAGGTAACAAGATGTTTATAAAAGTTTCATGGGAGCAATGATAATGTTCAAATAAACTAGGAAATGGAAACTTAGCATCATAATAATAATAATGAATAGATACAATAATAATAATGAAATCTTAATAATGCATGTTTTATGTTTATAGCCAAATAAGGGCTATAGTGTTTTGAATAAGCTTAAAGGAGATAAGAGGAATACTTGAATTACATAAAGGATGTGAATAAGTATGATGGCTTGGCCAAGGTTTAATACCTAGTAAAGGTGATGTGGTAATCAGTGAAGATGCACAGGATTGACATAGTTCAATACATGGAATGGTTGCACAGGATTGGTAATAACCCAATACCTAGAATAATTGCACACGATTGGTCATAACCCAATACCTGGAATAATTGCACAGGATTGGTAATATCCCAATACCTGGAATAATGTCACAGGATTGGTAATAACCCAGTACCTGGAATAATTGCACAGGATTAGTAATAACCCAATACCTGGAATAATGTCATAGGATTGGTAATAATCCAATACCTGGAATAATTGCACATGATTGGTCATAACCCAATACCTGGAATAATGTCACAGGATTGGTAATAACCCAATACCTTGAACAATGTCACAGGATTGGTAATAATCCAATGCCTGGAATGTTTGCACAGGATTGGCATAGTCCATTGCCTGGAATGTTTGCACATGATTGGCATAGTCTAATGCTTGGAATGGTTGTACATGACTGGCATAGTCCAATGCCTGGAATGTTTGCATAAAATTGGCATAGTCCAATGCCTGGACAGAATATGATGATGTATGCTCACATGACTGGAACAATCCAATATTTGGCTAATAGATTGGCTAAGGTCATTAGACAGAAATGAGAATGATTCACGGATGACATACCATGATAATGAGTATCTTAGGATAAGCTAGAGATGTTGATACAGTAAGATGGATAAATGATATACATGTTCTTCATATTCCTTATAAAGTGAATAGATGAATTATTGTTCTATCATAGCTGCAATGCTTTAAAATATGAGAATGTTCTAAACTGCTTATCCTCTGATCAGTTTTATTCTATTAATCTGCAATAATAATGTTTCTGGCGGAGAGTTATATCTCTCACTGGGACAATTTTTCAATTTTCTCACCCCCATGGGATCCAACGTTTTTAGGTGGATGAGAAAGAGGAGGTAAGAACCATACTACAGGGAAAGGACAGCAACATCAAGGACAGCAGTAACATCTAAAGTGGAGATACTGACTGTCATGTCTTATAGATAAGAGTCCTATGTGTCGTATCTGTACTCTCAGGTCCTTGGAGTCTGTACTTAGTGTTTTCATAATTGATCTGAGATTTTGGTTTGAATGCCTCGAGGTTGTGTATTGCTCATGTGTAGACTTAACAGAGCAATTGATGTATGTAATCCTCGAGAAGAGAATGGTACATGGTATGTACATGTAATACTTTGGTTCTTGTTGTTAAGAGTTTCCTGGAATTGGATCTCTTTGATAAAGGTTTTAATTTTTAGTGATTTTTAGTAATCCGTTGCTAATGATCGCTTCCGCTTAGTAAATGATGTTTTGTTCGAACGGCGTGTTACAATTTCAACTAGATTCAACATTTATTCTAAAAGGTCTATATATATCAATATGTATGAGCCCTAATAGAATAGTCGCTCTCCCACTACATCTAGTGAAGATGCTTTTGTCATATTGCCCAATAAATAAGACTTGCATGTCTCTATCAGTTCAATAACCAAAAGAGTCCAGATAACCATCATTATGGATTCTATAAATGCAATTCAGATTTACGTGCTTTATATGAAAATGCTATAGGCATTCATTATTTGAGTCATCGAGTCATTCAGTATTTGCCATACACATATTTATCTTTGTAACTATCAAGAATAGATTATGTGACATAGGGCATTTCTATATGAAACATCAATTTTGTTACACCCCGATCTCACAATTACCATTAATCATGAGATTAGGGCATAAATTGAGGATTTAACATAATACATAGATCACCCTTAACTTTTTCTTCTTTTTCAAACTCTTTGTTTTCTTGCATTGAACCACAGAAACTGACTTTACAAGGGAATCTAAACATTGATTTTTGTAATCTGATTTCAATAGTGAAAATGCATGTATGAACATTCATTATGTTTCTCATACTTTTAAGCACATAAGACTTGCTGATTCGCATATATTGCTAAAAGAGGAATAAATACATCATCATTTACAACTCTCTCTTATTTCTTTACAAGGACCTTGAGTGACAAGGACCGACTAAACTTAACTATACTTAGACTTAACTCTTGTGGCAGATCTACTATGATGCAATGATATCTTCAATCCCCACAGTTTCCCTAAAAATTTTGAGTAGAGGGGTGAGCCTACTCGCTCAGTGAATGAGTACTTCAAAGAAACAGTCTAAAGCACTGATATAATTACAGATATACTTTTGAGAAACTGATATCAATTATAGCGGCAGTGAGCTTTAAAGAGTTTAATCATTTACAATCATAAATATGGCAGGATACTCTAGATATCAACAAGAGTAAATCAATATATGAGCATGCTTGATTAATTTCAAAGAGAACTAATAATTTAGAAACATACGAAGAATAATTGTTGGGAAACTGTACCCGAATCTTTCTTAGCCTTTATTACTTATAAGAAACTCTTTAAAACTTATATTATCATATTTTATCTTATGCCCTAATCATATGCAGTGTACTCTACATATGAAGACTCATAGCAAACTACGATCACACCGAACAAGACTTAGCTGACACACCAGGGAATGCTAAGCCTGACTACATCGCTGGTCTGCAATAGGAAAATGTCTCTCTGGCCTCAGCACACCTATTATGCCATAAAAACTAGACTCCTCTAACCTAAGCACACATGCGGAGAGTCAAGCCACCTATTGGCTTTACTGTACTCTAGTGCCACCAGGATCTCTGGTTGATGTTGGGCACTACATTCTGTATTTTAAGGAGACTTCCACTAGGGCTTCATCCCCCGTACCACCTGTTAGTACGTTCCGACCCCCGTATACTGGACACTGCCAGGGTTAGGTCATTTCATCCCTACGACGCAAACCTCTCATAGGGAATCTACGATGTTTAGGGCTCTTAAGTCTATTATTTTATTATTCTTGGAAAGCTCTTACTATATTGTATCTTTTCCCTTATACTTGACTCTGGTATCTCTATGGTACCGTGTCTATTTACTTGAAGTTTATAACACAACATGTATATCATTCTAAACTTGGCAGAGCAATATACTCAAAACATTGTAATATACTGAGAAATCAACATTTTATACCTACTGATAACCTCCCATTTTTGTGATGTTATCTTACTAGTTTTTATTAATTTTCCATACTCTTTCTTAGATAAATTAGATATATTCCTTAAATCTCTACGTTATTATGAATTCACCATTAAACTAACATTTATCTCCTTCTTATAGAAAAACCCAAAAAAATTGCAAAAAGTCCGAACAGTCCCAAGACCGAATGAACTCAAATGGTCCCGAGACCGAATAAAAGCAAACGGTCTGGACACCGAATGAAGTCCAAACGGCCCCAAGACCGAATGAACTCAAATGGTCCCAAGACCGAATAAAGGCAAATGGTCTGGAGACCGAATGAAGTCCAAACGGTCCCAAGACCGAATGAACTCAAACGGTCCCAAGACTGAATGAACTCAAATGGTCCCAAGACCGAATGAACTCAAACGGTCCCGAGACTGAATAAAGGCAAACGGTCTGGAGACCGAATGAAGTCCACATGGTCCCAAGACCGAATGAACTCAAATGGTTGTAAGACCTAATGAAGTCCAAACGATCCCGAGACCAAATAAAGGCAAACGGTCTGGAGACCGAATGAAGTCCAACCGGTCCCAAGACCGAATGGACCCAAACGGTCCCAAGACCGAATGGACCCAAACAGTCCCTAGACCAAGTGGATCCAAACGGTCCGAAGACCGAATGAACTCAAATGGTCCCAAGACTGAATAAAGGCAAACGGTCTGGAGACCGAATGAAGTCCATACGGTCCCAAGACCAAATGAACTCAAACGGTCCCAAGACCGAATGAAGTCCAAACGGTCCCGAGACCGAATAAAGGCAAACGGTCTGGAGACCGAATGAAGTCCAAATGGTCCCAAGACCGAATGAACTCAAATGGTCCCAAGACCGAATGGACCCAAACGATCCCAAGACCGAATGGACCCAAACGGTCCCTAGACCGAATGGACCCAAACGGTCCCTAGACCGAATGGATCCAAATGGTCCCAAAACCGAATGAACTCAAATGGTCTTGAGACCGAATAAAGGCAAACAGTCTCCAAATTGTTAAAAACCCAAAATGATCCCAAGACTGTTTGGGATTTCTTAAAAGCCTATAAATAGGACCTAAGGGGTCCTCATTTATCATCAACTTCTTGGACGTCCAGAGGGTGCCCCAATCACTCCAGAGCTGTTCCACCTTCATCCTTCACCCCAAGGCTGCCGGTTCCAGATCCATACTCCATCTTCAAGCTACTTCCTCTCTCATCAACATAAGAAGGTGGGAAGTGGAGGTTTCTTCATCAAGACAACCACTCGGCGTGAAGATAGTTGATCTCTCCTCCAAGGGGTCGACCTTCCTCCCTCATATGTGGAGATGATGCTTTCTCTCTCTTCCCGCCTCCTTCTTTGTTCTTGCCATGAGAGAGTAGTCTCATACACTAGGGTGTGGGAAGTAGCCCCGCTACCCATGTTTTCATTTCATACATTGTAATTCTTGAGTTTGTAATAGAAAAAACACTATCTTTCTAGTTCAACATCAATCGTTTAATGAATGCTAGTTGTTTGATCACCAACTTGTCTTATCTATTATCTGTTAGTGCAAATTGTCTATGTTTGTACTTCTAGATTCGAATATCGACTGCTTGTTGGTTCCAGATTGTATGTAGTCACCATACATTTGGTTCGGTATCTAGGATCGTTTCTCAAGGAGTGGATTAAACTCACCTCCATCGTTGTATTTTTATACTATGAAATGGAATCAGTTGACGTATGAAGTACAACTTTGACAAGTCGAGGAACACACTTTGTGAGGGGAGTGATGCAAAGTAAGTGACCATTCGTCCGGGAATGGCTGACATTGCAACACTTCCATGTTTCTCGTAGTTAGTTATCCGAAAGGAAGCTAAGTCTACAAAGATACTAACTGTTTAGACTCTTTTCTTTGCAAGCCAAGTTATCGTGATGTATGTTTTGATCCATGCGTAGTGGTGGTGAAACCCAATCACATCCTAGTGGTTCCCAAATTTTGTTTACAACCTTAAGTTTGTTTTCTTGTTATTTTCTTTCTCCGCATATTAGCTTAACCATCAAATTAACTCTTCGATCTAAATATCAACTTTTAAGTGGATAAGTAGGATTATGACATTTTCCATCTTGTTAAACTCTTAACCAGACCGTTGTCCCGTGGATTCGACCCTTAACTATACTAGGATAAGACTTCCATGTATCTTAGCATACGTAGGTGGAGATCTTATTATAGCATACGCAAGGCTAAACTTAGAGATTAACTATCTCTAGGATTTTTAGTGGTGCACGCAACTCCACGTAAGTGGAAGCTCCATCAAAAATTGACGTCGTTGTCAGGGACAACGGAACGTTTTAATTTTACTTATTACCTTTCTAGTTGATTAGGATTTTACACTTTTCTTTAACCATAATTCACATCATCTTGATTTCATCAATTCTCTACATTACCTAAAGTGTGTTTCTTCTTCTACTCAGGTAGAAAACGTGTATGCAACCTTTGCACAACATCAGATTCTCCCCTGAACCAGAGTACGAATCTGAGGTAGAACGAAGCTTCCACCGACGCATCCACCTCAATTGCCAACGAGCTAGACAAATGGCCGACGAACAGCGCCAAGCCGCTTTAGTTATGGAAAGAGTCAATGCAGCCATAGCATCTCAAAGAGCACAACTTATTGCTGACACACGTGTTCAGATTCAAGCTGAGGTCCGAGCTGAAGAACATGCCCACATTCAAGCTGAGAATGAAGCAGCCACAACCGCTTCTCATATGGTGTTGCGAAACAAGCAACTTCGGGATTATGCCGTTCCTAAGAACTTCGAAGATAATCATCCAGTTAGACCACCACTCATCAATGTTCCTAACTTTGAGATCCGCACGCAATGGATCCAGATTATGCAAGGCATTTCATTTTCTGGAGGTGTTGGGGATGACTGCATGGATCACCTAGTGCAATTCAAGTCTCTTTGTCGACTAGTACTACATGCCGGAGTTCCTTTCGAAACAATCATGCTATACCTATTTCACTTCACTTTGTCCGGAAGGGCATTGAGTTGGTATAACACACTAGATGGGGAGCCAATCGCCACCTGGGCTCCTTTGGAAGAAAAGTTTCTAGAAAAGTTCTTTCCACCCTCTTTGACTTATGAGATTAGGGGAAAAATTAATCACTTCTCTCAACTCCCTGGGGAATCGTTGGAAGAATCATGGGAGAGATTTAAGGAACTTTTGAGGAAATGTCTGCATCACGAAATCTCTCAAAACCAACTGATAGAGACATTCTATAGAGGATTAAGCGATGATATTAAGAAATTTTTGGATTCCTCATATGGGGGAAATTTCATGCGAAAGAATTACGAAGATGCTTGGAGGATTGTTACACTTGGGGTTGAGAACCAATATAATTGGGGAAGGTCATCTACCAGGGGAATTCTAAAAGTTTTTAAGGCTGAAGAATCAATGGAAATGAAAGCCATCACTGAAGCCCTAAAAACTATCACTCACAAGCAGCAAGTCCTTGAGACAACACTCGGAGAAAAGAAGAGCCCCCAACAGGTCAAGGAAGCTATCGTGACCTACGAAGCATGTCATGCATCCGATCATCCTACATTATCATGTGGTCTCTTATACAATGTAATGATGGATCTACAACCACCACAACTACAATATGAACATCCCGAGGATCAACTACCATAGCAAGTGAATTCTATCCACTCCATACCAGGTCAAGTATATTATAATCCAGATCAACTAAGAAACCATCCTGGTTTCTAATATGGGAATCCTGCAGGAACCGCCAACCTGCAACATCAGACTTAAGGTGGGTCTTCTAATAGAT
Source organism: Alisma plantago-aquatica (assembly GCA_963693085.1). Lineage (NCBI taxonomy): Eukaryota > Viridiplantae > Streptophyta > Magnoliopsida > Alismatales > Alismataceae > Alisma > Alisma plantago-aquatica. Next base: position 615,454,200 of record OY856415.1, read on the forward strand.
TACCACCTGGATTTCAAAGCAATTATAATCGAAATCAAGGAAATTATAGGGGTGGTCCTCAAAGGCTTGTATACCCAAGAAATTCTTCTACATACTACCCTCCGTTGCATCCATAATTGTAGCAAGCCCAGCTGCAACAACCACCAGTTCAACAACCCCAACTATCCACTGTTCCTCAGCAGCAGCAACCACAATAGTATCAAACAAAATCCACAAAAGAATGCTCCACCTCTGCCAACAGATGAGTTATCCATGATTAGGCAAATGCTGCAATCTCAGCAGACCATGCTTGCCAATCAGCAAGCCCAACAAAAAGCTGTTGAAAGTCTGTTAGCACAAATCACAGCTCAACTAAAACATCCGGTATGCACCTTTGCTGGTCAACCAGAGACAAACTCAAGACACGATCAATCTAGACAAGAGAAATTGAAAGGCATCACCACAAGGTCAGGTCGTGTCCTTACTAAAGCCACAAAAATCATTCAAGAAGATGAAGATATAACTGAAGATAACCCCAATACTAGCACAAATCAAGAAACTAAAAAACATGTAGAGGCTGGGAAGGAAAAGGAAAAAGAGCAAGTTACCAATGAACCAGAAGTCCCACTGTATAAGCCTAGGATACCATACCCAGGTGGATTGAGGGAAAATAATCTGGATACTAGATTCCAGAAATTCAAGGAAGCTATGAAGAAGCTATACGTCGATATTCCGTTCCTCGATGCTCTTTCTGAAATACCAGCTTGGTCAAAATACTTGAAGACTTTACTATCAAAGAAATATATGACTGAAGAACATGAGACTTTCAAATTAGCCCAAACTACTTCTGACATCATTCTTAATAAGATGCCAAAGAAACAGAAAGACCTTGGCTCTTTTGGCATCCAATGTTCCATCGGAAATACTTCTTGCAAAAAAGGATTAGGTAATTTGGGGTCCAGCATATCCATTATGCCATTTTCCATGTGTAAAAGGCTGGGTTATACTGACTTGCTACCCAAAACAATGACAATTCAATTGGTTGATTCTACCATCACCACACCTTTGGGAATTATTGAAGATATCCCAGTAAGAGTAGGGAAAGACTCGTACGTTCCCTGTGACTTTGTTATTATGGATATAAAAGAAGATCTGAGGTATCCAATAATATTTGGCAGACCCTTCCTTGCTACAACCAGAGCACTAATTGATATTGAAACTGGCACCATTACCTTAAGACTGGGAAAGGAAGCTTTTCAATTCAGAGTCTTTGGCAGCTTAAAAGGTCTCATCATCCACGAAGAAGTTTTTCTTCTCGAAGCGATCGATAAAATGTCTCAGTTAAAGAAAGAACCTTCCGAACCATATGATGATTTGGAAAATGTCTTAACAAATCCAGAAGCTAAAATCTCAACCGAAGAACTAGTTTAGCAATGTCTGCAATACCTTGAACGAGCCGAAGAAACCCCCGAGGCTACCTCTGAGGAGTTGAAATCTGTCACCGCTCTAGAAACTGGAGAGGTACCCAAGACACCTGAAATGAAGGCCCTACTATTTGGGCTCAAGCATGTCTTCCTTGATGAAGAAAAATTATTCCCGATCATTGTTAGTTCCACTTTAATAGATGACCAAGAAGAAAGACTACTTATCCAATTTAGAAAGCATAAGAAAGTCATTGGATACAAGATGACTGACCTAACGGGAATAAATCCAGCTCTGTGCATGCACAAGTTACCCATGGTAGAGGAGTTTAAACCTTCCCGGGAACACCAGAGAAAACTAAACCCCAATCTCAAAGAGGTGGTTCGCCTTGAGGTTCTTAAACTTTTAAAAGCTGGTATCATTTATCCAATTTTCGATTCTCAGTGGGTTAGTCCTGTAACATCCATGACCTGGGTTACACTTTAACCCTAAGTGTTTTGATTAAGAAAGATGATTATATGCTTAATCTTATCTTGTGAAAAGTAATTAGGGCTCATGAGAAACTTATGTTTCAATTTTGGTCCTGTTTGAACAATGTTGAAGCAATATTTGCTTATTTTGGACTAAAGTGCAAATTACTCAAGTTGAGGGGTTAAATTGCAAATGTTGCATGATAAGATGTTCCTCATGTGTTGAATCATCATGAGAATGAAGGTGATGCAGAGGTATGTCTTGTGGTAGCCTAAGTACCAAGGAAGAGCTGATAAAGCAATGTTTGTGCATTAAAACCTAGTTTTGGTGTAATGGGCAATTTACCCAAAACCTAGGGTTCAATATGCAAATTACCACTTCAATAAGGTCCCTAATGTTTTTTGGAATCATATAGAGCAAATAAAATGAGAGGGGCTCCTCATTTGAATTAAGTTGGAGGAGAGAGAATCTTGATATTAAAATAATCAAGATTTAATCCTAATTGAAACCCTAATTCAATTTAGGGAAAAAATAAATGTATTAATTGAAGGATCCTTCAACCAAAATTAAAATGGTTGGATTCAGATGTGTTTGGACGAGCTTAAGCCTTGTAAAGGCACGAGCATATCCTAAGGAGGTGAAATTCCACTCACCATTATTATAAGAAAAAGAATTTCCACTCAAAAATGGATATTAATATTATAAGGGTTAAGGTGCTTAATTTCTTTTCCCTTTATTATTGGATAATGAAGAGGTTTTGCAAGAACATGAAAATGGCTTCGTGGCCAAGAAATGGAGGGGGATTTGGTGGAAATTATTTTGGGAATTAAAGGAAATAATCCCATTTTCTCTTTCCTTGGGATTTCCTTATACATATCCCTTTTACCACTCACTTAAGGACTTCTTTTTGGATTTCCTTTCTTTCTTTGCCTTGGCCGACCCCAAAAGAAGCTCAGGAACAGGAGGAGGACGACTCCAACCTGTTGGTAAGGTTCTTGACCTCTTTTCCCCTTGATTCCATGGTGGAAATCAAAAATAAATTATGGATTTCTTCTTAATCTGATCTCCTCTTCAACCCTAGCCAATCTTTTCAATCAAAAGCTTGAGGACAAGCTTAGGATGAGTTGAAAAAGCTTCATCCACCATTTTTTCCGTGATCTTGGAGCTTTGGAGCTCAATTGGAGGCGGGTTTTATAACTTGAAACCCTAACTTTGTTATTGCATTCAATTCCCCATCAAATAATGATCATTTCTCTATTTATAATTATTGACTTGGTTGATTGATGCAATCTCCATGGAAATCACATCAGGTTTCGTGGGTCTAGAGCTTGATGATGATGACATCATCATAATCACACACCTCCCCAAATATCTTGACCAAATAGTTTCAATCAAATGTCCAAACGGTTTGTGTTTTGGGAGCAAACGGTTTCGAACCGTTTGGAATGAAACAGTTTCACTAAACCGCATAGAAGCAAGCGGTTTAAGACCATTTGGTGATGTTTACCAGGGTTGAACATTTGGGGACTTGTTCATAATGATCTAGATTAATGACCCATCAATTATTATTGATTAACTCCAATTGGTTCATGAGTTGAAGGTCTATCAATCACCTAAACCCTAATCGGGTTGAGTGCTGATTTCATAAGTGATTGAGTTTGAAACTTGGGTTGATTGACCCAAACAGTTTCAAAACCGTTTGGGAATCACCCAAACAGTCTCAAGACCGTTTGGGGGTCACTCAAGACCGTTTGGAGGTCTAGGGTTAAGCATGGTCAAGTGTTTGAAGGTCCAAAGATGCCAAATTGAAATACAATTAAGTGCTGATTTGGTGACCAATCCTAGGGTCCAAACCCTAATTGAATGACATGGTTAATGATGATATGATGGGAAAACGGTCTCAAGACCGTTTGGAGGTCATCCAAACGATCCCAAGACCGTTTGGGGGTCACCCAAGACCGTTTGGAGGTCTAAGGTTGACTATGGTTAGGTGTTTGAAGATCTAAAGGTACTAAGTTGAAGTGCAATCAAATGTTGACTTGTTGATCAATCCAATGATCCAAACTTTGATTTATTGACTTGGATTTTGATGTTTACATGGGAAAATGGTCTCAAGACCTTTTGGAGGTCATCCAAATGACCTCAAGACCGTTTGGGGTCAGGTCATGTCCAATTTGGATGATGGTCCAATAGTTTTAAAGTAACTAGTTTCACATTGGTTAATGTTGAAGGATCATTGATTCAAAACCCTAATCCAATTGATTCAAACCCTAATTGATGATCAATTGAGGGTCAATTGAGGGTCAAATAAGTTGAAGGTTTACCTAATTAACTCAATTGAAGTATGGTGATAGGTTCAATTGATGATTGGATACATGAATTCAATGGTTGAAGGAATCAACATTGAAAACTCTAATTCAATTTGATTAGTTGAGACTATCTTTGGTCCATGCAGTTTTGAGGAGGTTTGGACCAAACGGTCTCAATACCGTTTGAGTCCAAACGGTCTCAAGATTTTTTGGGACAAAACGGTCTCAAGACCGTTTGGGACCAAACGATCCCAAACCGTTTGAGTCCATGCGTTTTCAAAAAGGTACTTTACCAAACAGTTTCAAGTACTTGCTTTAGAAAATGGTCTCAAGCACCACCTTTACCAAATGGTTTCAAACCGTTTGAACTTTGAAAGACCAAGACCGTTTGGAGCTCAAATAGTCAAAGTTGATTGAGGATTCAATTGGTTAATCTACTTGGACACCTATTGTAATTGAAGATTCAATTGGTCAATTCAATTGGATACCTTATGTAATGGAGGTCCAATGTGATTGAATCTCTTGAGAATTAAGATGATGAAAGATCCATTGATCCAATTATGATTAGTAATGATAATTAATGAAGGTACAAAGGTTGAAACCTTAATATTACCTAAGTGATTAGTGCCAATTAAGGAATGAACCCTAATTGCTTATAGGATCAATGTCTTAGTACACTATGTTAACCATAGTTGTATGTACTTGATTGAGGGGTTGATGTGACCTAATCAAGTTAGGAGGATGATAGAAAGGAATTCATATATGAGTATTGATCATGTGATAATTAGGTTATGATCCTTAATAAAGAGATCATAGAAACCCTAATTCAGAAGGTTAATGAACTCTAACCCTAATTGAGGGTAATTCCATGTGAATCCCTAATTGAGGTTGATTCCATGAGAACCCTAATTAAGGGCAATGAGATGTGAAATCCTAACCCTAATAAAGGGTGATGGTATGGGAGACCCTAATCCTAATAATGGAATGGTGACTAATACATTGATAAGGGAAATACTTAAGGTGATTGATTGTAGATAACCTTATAACAAGCAATGTATTAACTCGAAATGAGTCCATATCATTAAAGATAGATGGACCATTCTTATGTGTGACCTATGCACTTCATGGCATGAGTGATAGATTAATGGATGAAAGGATTAAGATGGGAAATACCTTAATCCAAGATAAGCTGATAACTTAAGAAAGTTGAAAGTAATGAGGAAAGTGATACACCAAGATGTGATAGATATCACTTTTAGCATCCCAGGATTGATATAACTTGATGCACCTCAAATCCAATATATTTGGACAAAAAGCACATGAAGTGTGTTATGTAAATTGTTACAATAAAATGTAATGAGTTTGATATACCTTGATAAGCATAGGCTAATATACCTTGAGAATAAGGTTAAGCCAAATAACATAGGATTTGTAATAACATAATACCTGGAATAGTTGCACATGATTGACATAGATCAATACATGGAATAGTTGCACAAGATTGTCATAGATCAATACCTGGAATAGTTGCATAGGATTGACATAGTTCAATACCTGGAATAGTTGCACATGATTGACATAGATCAATACCTAGAATAGTTGTACATGATTGGCATAGTTCAATACCTGGAATGGTTACACAAGATTGACATAGTTCAATACTTGGAATGGATACACATGAATAATATAAGTCTAATGCTTGTACTAGTTGCACAGGATTGGTGTAATCCAATGCCTGGAATATTTATATAAGATTGGTATAGACCAATGTCTGAATAAGACATGATGATGTACACTCTCATGTCCAATATAACCAAATCTGTTTAGCAGATTGGCTAAGGCCAATAAGTTGAAACAAGAATGTCTCATGGGTGACACATCAAGATAATGAGTGTCACAAGAGAAGTTTGACATGATGGTATAATATGGAGGATAAATGATATACATGTTCTTCCTATTCTTTATTAAGAGAAAAGTTGATCTATTGTTCTATCATAGATAGTTACAATGCTTTAAGATGAGAATGCTTTAAACTGCATATCCTCTGTCTAGTTTTATATATATAACTGTAATAATAATGTTTTGGCGGAGAGTTATATCTCCCGTTAAGACAATTTACAATTGTCTCACCCCCGTGGGATCCAATGTTTTTAGGTGGACGCAGACAAAGAGGCAAGAAACCTTTAGTAGAAAAAGAACAACAGCAACATCAAGGACATCGGTAATAACTCAGGTGGAGATACTGCCTATCTAGTCTTATAGTTATAAAGTCCTATGTGTCGTCTCTGTACTCTCAGGTCCTCAGAGTCAGTAGTCAGTGTTTTTAATGAATCGATTCGAGATTTTGGCTTGATGCCTCAAAGTTATATGTTGTCTATATTTTATGTATTGAAACAGCAGATGTTGTAAATCTCGAGAAGAGATAGTGCAAGACATGTACTTTGAAATAGAATGTAAATGTTACACTTTGGTTCTCGAAGAAAAAGATTTCCTATGTGTGGATCTCTTTGCAAAAAGTTTTAATTTTTAGTGATTTTCAGTAATCCGTTGCAAATGATTCACTTCCGCTTAGTTAATCTTGTGTTTTGTAAGTTGGATGCCACAATTTAGTGGTATCAGAGCTCTAGGTTCGCTGAGTCTACAGAGACATATGACTAAGATAGTAGAGTTTTTTGTAGTGTTTTCCAGTGTATCTAATAGTGTCTTCTACTCATATAGGAGAAGAAGAACTTGAAGATGACTGGGTCACATGATGAGTTTGCTGCAGAAAGCAGCAATGCTGCACCAAGAAGAGGTGTGGGGGAGCAGGCAAGAGAGGGACAATGGCCTGAAAATCCCATGGCTAATCCAATTATGATAAGAAACCTTTCTTTAGGAATCACTGTTGGGGAATTTAGGACAACCATGATGTATTTAGTGGATCGAGCACTAGCAGTGCAACCTAGATTACCATCCCCTAATGATGATGTTTTGGACATCAACAGGATATGTAATCCACATCAGCAGGTGGAAGCAATGGGAAATTATGAAGTTCTGGACTTAGAACAAGTCTGTGCTCAACCTCAGCTTGTTGAATAAATAAATAGTGAAGGAAGGAATAGGTTTCAACCCAAAAGCAAAATTTGCTATAGGTGTAGAAAGCCTGGACATATTGTAAAGAATTGTCCAACAAAGAACAAGGAAGAGATAATTGAGAAAAGGCCTATCCAAATCCAGGGACAGAGGCCTAATAGTTCCAAAAAGAGAAAGATTTTGGTACCACCAGTACAACCAGGATCTAGTGCACCAAGGCAATGGTCATCTAGAAAGGGTAAAGAACCCTCTAGACCATACCTGGCACCCAGAATTTGCTACCTGTGTAGACAGGTTGGACATCTGGAAAGAGATTGCTCAGCCAGAAATGTTATGGTGAATCAACCTCTGAGGCAGAATCAGCCTGAGGCAGTGAATAATCCATGAATCATGACAGGTTAGACAAAATAATGTCATTCTTATATGTCTTTTTATGGTTTCCTGAGTTAATTTGAGAAGGTAATTGATTGAGCTTTCTTTGATCAGTCCTATGAGGACTTATATTTTGCATAATAAACACTATAGTTGTTTCATGTTGTTCTTAACTCTATGAGAAGAAGATGAGGTATTGAAGAGATGCCTGGATAAAATCCAGTAATGTTAAATCTTATACTTGTGATAATATGAAAAGGAAGGAATATGATAGGATAAAAAGTGCATACTACTTAATCTTAGTATTTATATACCCTGGCCAGGTATACAACTATTGATGATAAAGTGAGTATGGAAACTCTTAGATTGTAATCTTTTTGATTTCCCTGATCAAGCAGTCATTCTGATACAATCTAATGAGTATCATGAAATAAGAAGCATGGAATGAATAAATGTGTCATGTTCTAAGTATAAGAAAGAGGAATCTAAGATAACCTCAGATGAGCATGTTTGTATGAGGAATTAAAAGCATAATCCTCATAAGATAAGAATGAGGAATATAATTCCTTATTTTCTTTTCTCTTAGGGACATGGCAATCAAGTGGGTCATAGGACACTTGATGTGCATAATATAAAGATGTTTATGTGATGGATACTTAGAAAGGTATTAGTTTATCTTGGACTTTCGCTCCAAGATGAAGATATATGTAACAAGTAATGTCCCAAGATGAAAGGAAGATAAATAAGTGATGTGTTTTTAATACATGTGATAGATACCAAGGTAAGAGATTCTGGTATGTAAGAAATAAGAGATGGTTTATGTTGAATATGTGAAATGGTCAATTACAAAATCAAATTAATCATGTAAAATAGTATGAACATCACATGTTAGGGGTTTATGCTTTGCATAAACACAGAAAGTAAAGATATCTTTAAAATAAGAATTTGTCACATGAAATGGTAAAATAAAGAAAGTATCACTTGGCACAATATTAACTCCACAGTCAATAATAAAGAACAATGGAGCATGTGCCTTGTGTATTTGATTCTATGAGAATCTTGTATGGAAACACATGGTGATGATCAAAACTCTATGGTGTCTCCATAATAATGAGGTGTTATGTGAGGACATGATGATATGATGCATGGATAATATCTGTTTCTCTTTATCAGGGATTTCGGGGACGAAATTCTTGTTAGGGGTTTATAATTTGTAACATCCCTGACCTGGGTTACACTTTAACCCTAGGTGTTTTGACTAATAAAGATGATTATATACTTAATCTTATCTTGTGAAAAGTAATTAGGGCTCATGAGAAACTTATGTTTCAATTTTGGTCCTGTTTGAACAATGTTGAAGCAATATTTGCTTATTTTGGACTAAAGTGCAAATTACCCATGTTGAGGGGTTCAATTGCAAATGTTTAATGATAAGATGTTCCTCATGTGTTGAAGCATCATGAGAATGAAGATGATGCAGAGGTATGGCTTGTGGTAGCCTAAGTACCAAGGAAGAGCTGATAAAGCAATGTTTGTGCATTAAAACCTAGTTTTGGTGTAATGGGCAATTTACCCAAAACCTAGGGTTCAATATGCAAATTAACACTTCAATAAGGTCCCTAATGTTTCTTGGCATCATATAGAGCAAAGAAAATGAGAGGGGTACCTCATTTGAATTAAGTTGGAGGGGAGAGAATCTTGATATTAAAATAATCAAGATTTAATCCTAATTGAAACCCTAATTCAATTTAGGGCAAAAATAAATGTATTAATTGAAGGAGCCTTCAACCAAAATTAAAATGGTTGGATTCAGATGTGTGTGGACGAGCTTAAGACTTGTAAAGGCACGAGCATATCCTAAGGAGGTGAAATTCCACTCACCATTATTATAAGAAAAAGAATTTCCACTCAAAAGTGGATATTAATATTATAAGGGTTAAGGTGCTTAATTTATTTTCCCTTTATTCTTAGATAATGACGAGATTTTGAAAGAATATGAAGATGGCTTCGTGGCCAAGAAATGGAGGGGGGTTTGGTGGAAATTATTTTGGGAATTAAAGGAAATAATCCAATTTTCTCTTTCCTTGGGATTTCCTTATACATATCCCTTTTTCAACTCACTCAAGGACTTCTTTTCGGATTTCCTTTCTTTCTTTGCCTTGGCCGACCCCAAGAGAAGCTCAGGAATAGGAGGAGGACGACCCCAACCTGTTGGTAAGGTTCTTGACCTCTTTTCCCCTTGATTCCATGGTGGAAATCGAAAATAAATTATGGATTTCTTCTTAATCTGATCTCCTCTTCAACCCTAGCCAATCTTTTCAACCAAAAGCTTGAGGACAAGCTTAGGAAGAGCTTCAAAAGCTTCATCCACCATTTTTGCCGTGATCTTGGAGCTTTGGAGCTCAATTAGAGGCGGGTTTTATAACTTGAAACCCTAACTTTGTTATTGCATTCAATTCCCCATCAAATAATGATCATTTCTCTATTTACAATTATTGACTTGGTTGATTGATGCAATCTCCATGGAAATCACAGCAGGTTTCATGGGTCTAGAGCTTGATGATGATGACATCATCATAAGCACACACCTCCCCAAATATCTAGACCAAACAGTTTCAATCAAATGTCCAAACGGTTTGTGTTTTGGGAGCAAACGGTTTCACTAAACCGCATAGAAGCAAACGGTTTAAGACTGTTTGGTGATGTTGACCAGGGTTGACCATTTGGAACTTTTTCATAATGATATAGGTTAATGACCCATCAATTATTATTGATTAACTCCAATTGGTTCATGAGTTGAAGGTCTATCAATCACCTAAACCCTAATCGGGTTGAGTGCTGATTTCATAAGTGATTGAGTTTGAAACTTGGGTTGATTGACCCAAATGGTTTCAAAACCATTTGGAAATCACCCAAACGGTCTCAAGACCATTTGGAGGTCTAGGGTTAAGCATGGTCAAATGTTTGAAGGTCCAAAGATACCAAATTGAAATACAATTAAGTGCTGATTTGGTGACCAATCCTAGGGTCCAAACCCTAATTGAATGACATGGTTAATGATGATATGATGGGAAAACGGTCTCAAGACCATTTGGAGGTCATCCAAATGATCCCAAGACCGTTTGGAGGTCTAGGGTTGACTATGGTTAGGTTTTTGAAGATCTAAAGGTACTAAGTTGAAGTGCAATCAAATGTTGACTTGTTGATCAATCCAATGATCCAAACTTTGATTGATGGACTTGGATTTTGATGTTGACACGGGAAAACGGTCTCAAGACCATTTGGAGGTCATCCAAATGACCTCAAGACCGTTTGGGGTCAGGTCATGTCCAATTTGGATGATGGTCCAATAGTTTTAATGTAACTAGTTTCACATTGGTTAATGTTGAAGGATCATTGATTCCAAACCCTAATCCAATTGATTCAAACCCTAATTGATGATCAATTGAGGGTCAATTGAGGGTCAAATCAGTTGAAGGTTGACCTAATTAACTCAATTGAAGTATGGTGATAGGTTCAGTTGATGACTGGATACATGAATTCAATGGTTGACGGAATCAATATTGAAAACCCTAATTCAATTTGATTAGTTGAGACTATCTTTGGTCCATGCGGTTTTGATGAGGTTTGGACCAAACGGTATCAAGACCATTTGAGTCCAAATGGTCTCAAGATCATTTGGGACCAAACGGTCTCAAGACCGTTTGGGACCAAACGATCCCAAACCGTTTGAGTCCATGCGTTTTCAAAAAGGTACTTTACCAAACGGTTTCAAGTACTTGCTTTAGCAAACAGTCTCAAGCACCACCTTTACCAAACAGTTTCAAACCGTTTGAACTTTGAAAGACCAAGACCGTTTGGGGCTCAAGTAGTCAAAGTTGATTGAGGATTCAATTGGTTAATCTACTTGGACACCTATTGTAATTGAAGATTCAATTGGTCAATTCAATTGGATATCTTATGTAATGGAGGTCCAATGTGATTGAATCTCTTAAGAATTAAGATGATGAAAGATCCATTGATCCAATGATGATTAGTAATGATAATTAATGAAGGTACAAAGGTTGAAACCTTAATAGTACCTAAGTGATTAGTGCCAATTAAGGAATGAACCCTAATTGCTTATAGGATCAATATCTTAGTACACTATGTTAACCATAGTTGTATGTACTTGATTGAGGGGTTGATGTGACCTAATCAAGTTGGGAGGATGATAGAAAGGAATTCATATATGAGTATTGATCATGTGATAATTAGGTTATGATCCTTAATAAAGAGATCACAGAAACCCTAATTCAGAAGGGTAATGAACTCTAACCCTAATTGAGGGTAATTCCATGTGAATCCCTAATTGAGGTTGATTCCATGTGAACCCTAATTAAGGGCAATGATATGTGAAATCCTAACCCTCATAAAGGGTGATGGTATGGGAGACCCTAATCCTAATAATGGAATGGTGACTAATACATTGATAAGGGAAATATTTAAGGTGATTGATTGTAGATAACCTTATAACAAGCAATGTATTAACTTGAAATGAGTCCATATCATTAAAGATAGATGGACCATTCTTATGTGTGACCTATGCACTTCATGGCATGAGTGATAGATTAATGGATGAAAGGATTAAGATGGGAAATACCTTAATCCAAGATAAGCTGATAACTTAAGAAAGTTGAAAGTAATGAGGAAAGTGATACACCAAGATGTGATAGATATCACTTTTAGCATCCCAGGATTGATATACCTTGATGCACCTCAAATCCAATATATTTGGACAAAAAGCACATGAAGTGTGTTATGTAAATTGTTATAATAAAATGTAATGAGTTTGATATACCTTGATAAGCATAGGCTAATATACCTTGAGAATAAGGTTAAGCCAAACTAATGAGTATGATGTAATCATACTATGATAAGGATGAGGAATGAACTCATACCTTGTACTGAGAATCATTTAATGATAAATGTTAAGAGTAATGAACATGACTGAATCTTAAAGATGTGTAATGGCCTTATGAGCCATATGGTTAGATTTTGCCTAGTAAGAGGTGACAAGGTGTTTTATGGGCCTTATGAGCTATGAGGATGGTTGTTGCCTAGTGAGAGGTAACATAATGTTTTAAAGGTTACACAGGATTGGTTAAATCCCAATACCTGGAATGCATAGGATTGGCTAACTCCCAATACCTGGAATAATAACATAGGATTGGCTAACTCCCAATACCTAGAATGCACAGGATTGGCTAACTCCCAATACCTGGAATAATAACACAGGATTGGCTAACTCCCAATACCTGGAATAATAACACAGGATTGGTTAACTCCCAATACCTGGAATAATAACACAGGATTGGCTAACTCCCAATACCTGGAATAATAACATAGGATTGGCCAACTCCCAATACCTAGAATGCACAGGATTGGCTAACTCCCAATACCTGGAATAATAACACAGGATTGGCTAACTCCCAATACCTGGAATAATAACACATGATTGGTAATAACCCAATACCTGGAATAGTTGCACAGGATTGACATAGATCAATACATGGAATAGTTGCACATGAGTGACATAGATCAATACCTGGAATAGTTGCACAGGATTGACATAGTTCAATACCTGGAATAGTTGCACATGATTGACATAGATCAATACCTGGAATAGTTGTATAGGATTGGCATAGTTCAATACCTGGAATGGTTACACAAGATTAACATAGTTCAATACTTGGAATGGATACACAGGAATAATATAAGTCTAATGCTTGTACTAGTTGCACAGGATTGGTGTAATCCAATGCCTGGAATATTTATATAAGATTGGTATAGACCAATGTCTGAATATAAGATTGGTATAGACCAAATCTGTTTAGCAGATTGGCTAAGGGCAATAAGTTGAAACAAGAATGTCTCATGGGTGACACATCAAGATAATGAGTGTCACAAGAGAAGTTTGACATGATGGTATAATATGGAGGATAAATGATATACATTTCTTCCTATTCTTTATTAAGAGAAAAGTTGATCTATTATTCTATCATAGATAGTTACAATGCTTTAAGATGAGAATGCTTTAAACTGCATATCCTCTATCCAGTTATATATATATATAACTGTAATAGTAATGTTTTGGCGGAGAGTTATATCTCCCGTTAGGACAATTTGCAATTGTCTCACCCCCGTGGGATCCAATGTTTTTAGGTGGATGCGGACAAAGAGGTAAGAAACCTTTAGCAGAAAAAGAACAGCAACAACATCAAGGACAGCGGTAATAACTCAGGTGGAGATACTGTCTGTCTAGTCTTATAGTTAGAAAGTCCTATGTGTCGTCTCTGCACTCTCAGGTCCTCAGAGTCAGTAGTCAGTGTTTTTAATGAATCGATCCGAGATTTTGGCTTGATGCCTCAAAGTTATATGATGTCTATATTTTATGTCTTGAAATAGCTAATGTTGTAAATCTTGAGAAGAGGTAGTGCAAGACATGTACTTTGAAATAGAATGTAAATGTTACACTTTGGTTCTCAGAGAAAAAGATTTCCTATGTGTGGTTCTCTTTGCAAAAAGTTTTAATTTTTAGTGATTTTCAGTAATCCGCTGCAAATGATTCGCTTCCTCTTAGTTAATCTTGTGTTTTGTAAGTTGGATGCCACAAGTCCAGTCCAAGTAGTCCCCAAAAAGGGGGGGACCACTGTCATTCTGAATGATAAAAATGAGCTAGTACCCACAAGGACTGTCATAGGATGGAGGATGTGTATCGACTACAGAAAGCTAAACAAAGAAACAAGAAAAGATCACTTCCCTCTACCTTTCCTTGATGAAGTCCTTGAACGTTTGGCCCACCAAAAGTTCTTCTGCTACCTCGATGGTTATTCTGGGTTCTATCAAATTCCAATACACCCGGAAGACCAAGAAAAAACAACCTTTACATGCCCCTTTGGAACCTATACTTTTAGAAGGATGCCTTTTGGGCTGTGTAACCCACCCGCAACTTTCCAAAGGTGTATGTCAGCAATTTTAGCAGGATTAACCGAGTCCATAATGGAAGTATTTATGGACGACTTTTCAGTTTACGGAGATTCTTTTGACAATTATCTACTCAACCTCAGAAAAGTTTTACAAAGATGCGAGGAAACAAACCTTATCCTAAATTGGGAAAAGTGCCACTTCATGGTAATCGAAGGTGTTGTCCTCGGACATTGAGTAAGTGAAAGAGGAATTGAAGTAGACAAAGCGAAGATCGATGTCATCTCAAAGCTGTCACTGCCAAAAGACATAAGGGGAGTGCGAGCATTTCTGGGTCACGCTGGATTCTATCCAAGATTTATTAAAGACTTCTTGAAAATAGCAAAACCCATGACCTACTTATTGACCAAGGATGCTAATTTCAATTTTGACCATGAATGCCTACACAACTTCACAACCTTAAAGAATGCTCTAATCTCTGCACCGATTCTGAGAGCACCTGACTGGTCACAACCATTCGAGATAATGTGTGACGCTAGAGATTATGCTATATGAGCGGTGCTAGGACAGAGAATAGACAAAAAGCCCTATGTGATATACTATGCATAAAAAATGCTAGATGAGGCGCAAAAGAACTATACTACTACTGAAAAGGAATTCTTGGCTATCATCTACGCCTTTGAGAAATTTCATTCCTATCTTATCAGATCGAAAGTCATAGTATACAAGAACTACTCAGCCATCAGATACCTAATTCATAAACAAGATGCAAAACCCAGACTCGTCCACTGGGTATTGATGCTTCAAGAATTTGACTTAGAAATAAAGGACAACAGCGGGGTGGAAAATGTCGTCGCTGATCATCTAAGTCGCATCGAGTCTCAGGAGGATGACGATATACCTATTCGAGACTCCCTACCCGATGACCATCTTATGAAAGTTACCACCGGATTCCCTTGGTATGTCGATATAGTGAACTATCTGGCTACATGAATTATTCACCCTTCCACCTCTCATCACGATAAAAAGAAATTCCTTCATGATGTTAAGAAATACTTCTGGGATGAACCATATCTTTTTCATCTATGTGCGGACGGACTTTTCCGTCGTTGTCTACCAGAAGAAGAAATTATCCATGTTCTAGAACATTGCCATTCTGGCCCTACTAGGGGGCACATGAGTTCAAAGAAAACCACTCTCAAAGTTCTTCAATCTGGTATATTTTGGCCAACTATAGCGAAGGACGCCCATAATTTCGTCTGATCCTACAATAAATGTCAGCTTTTCGGGAGTATTTCTAAAAGAAATGAAATGCCTCTTACCTTGTGGCATGAAATCGAGCTTTTTGATGTATGTGGAATAGACTACATGGGCCCTTTCCCCTCATCTTACGGATTCTCATACATACTGGTTGTTGTAGATTATGTTTCAAAGTGGGTGGAAGCTATACCCACCGTTTCATGCTTCCAAACCAGTTATTAAAATGTTCAAGGATATCATTTTCCCTAGATTCGGAACCCCTCGAACAATCATATCAGATGGAGGATCTCATTTCTTAGAGTGAAGTTTCGAAGCCCTCCTAATAAAATATGAAGTTAAACACAAGGTCGCCACACCTTACCATCCATAGACAAGCGGCCAAGTCAAAGTCTCAAATAGACAACGGAAGTCCATTCCAGAAAAAACGGTCAACAGACATCGCACAGATTGGTCCACTAAACTCCCCGATGCCCTTTGGGCATACCGCACTGCTTATAAAACACCAATAGGAACGACCCCATTTCGTTTGGTATATGGGAAGTCATGTCATCTTCCAGTTGAATAGGAACACAAAGCTTGGTGGGCCATCAAACAATTGAATTTCAATTTCAAAAGTGCTAGCGAATATAGACAACTGCAATTACAAGAACTTGAGGAACTACGAATGACCACCTACCAAAGCGCTGGGATCTACAAAAAATAAACTAAGATGTGGCATGATGGACATCTAAAAAGGAAGGATATCATCATCGGAGATAAAGTCCTTCTTTTCAACTCTAGACTTAAGATGTTCCCCGGAAAACTTCACACGAAGTGGTCTGGGCCATTCACCATCAAGCACATCTACCCGACCGGAGCAATCATTATTATTGACGACAATGGAGAGGAGAGAACTGTTAATGGCCACAGATTAAAGAAATATTATACCCCAGCTGACAAAATCCCAAGACAAACCATTGAGATTCATGATCCCTCCACATCAATCTAACCAAGTCAGAACTTCATCGAGCCAGTGATGTAAAACCCAGGTGCTACTTGGGAGGCAACCCAAGAACTAAAAATATAAAAATTTACTTAACATCCAAAACAACATAAAAATATAAAAACCAAAAACCTTTTCTATCCTAACGGTTTTGCAATCATTTGGATCCTTATGGTCTCGAAACCGTTTGGATCCTTATGATCTCGAAACCGTTTGTATCCATACGGTCTCGAAACCGTTTGGATCCATATGGTCTCAAAACCGTTTGGATCCATACGGTCTCGAAACCGTTTGGAGCCATATGGTCTCGAAACTGTTTGAACTCCATACGGTCTCGAAACCGATTGGCCGTGAGAATTTGTAGCGTCGCTCCTCCTTTTTCTATAAATATCACTCGACCCCTCCCTTTTTCTTTCCTTTGCTTCCTGAGACTTTGCTCATATGCGAAACCTTGTTCTATTTGACTCTCTTCTCTCACGACCGCTGTCCTCTTCCTCTCGTCTCTAGTTCATTTCAACCTGCTCTGTCCGCTCCTCTGACAATACCACCACCGCGACGCATCCTTCACCTCCACCATCATCGCCTAAGAAACAAGGTAGAATGCTTCTACCGCAACTGCCGTTCCCACTGACCGCCAGCGTCGTTTCCACCGTTTCTACCACGAACGAACTTCTAGATTGCTGCCACCGCTAATGCCGCCACCGCTATTACCACCATTAACACCTACATCGACGACGTCATTTTCACTTCTTCCTCCATCTTTTCGCCGTTAGTTGTCCCTGACCGTTTCATCTTCCTTGCGGTTTCGACCCAAACGGTCGTGCAACCGTATGGAGCCATACGGTCTTGAAACCGTTTGGAGCCATACAGTCTCAAAACCATTTGGAGCCATACGGTCTCGAAACTGTTTGGAGCCATACAGTCTCGAAACCGTTTGGAGCCAAAATAGTCTTGAAAAAAATGAGTTCACCCTTAAAACGATTTCATTCTTCAATATTGAAATTCTTTCAACATTTTTCTCTTATTAACATATATAATTTTCTGATTACAGAATGGCCTCACCTGCAAAACAAGCCACAGGAACTGCTGACGCTCCCTTCTGGACAAGGGAGCAACTACTGGAGGATTGCACAAAGCTCCAGCACATCATGGACACTTACGAAAAGACCGGAAAGGTCCCACCAAAAGTTGACCTGATTAAAGTCATGAATGAAATTGACCGAATCAACATGTGCCTAGTCGAAGACCCAGTTGAAGAAGTGGAGGAGATTTCCTCCAGTGACGAAGGCTCGGAGTACACACCAAACTCCAAGGACGAATCCCCAGTCCTTAAGTCCAAAGGCAAAAGACAGACTGAAGAAGCCGCCAAGGGACAACCATCAAAGAAAAGGGCAAGGAAGCAAGTTCGGCCCTCTACCGCAAGGGAACAAATCTTAGCAGGACATGATACCCCTGCTGTCACCTTTCCCACTACTACCACCACAAAACCTGCACTAACTGACCTATACATCCAAAACCTCCCAGATGGCGATAAGGTGTTGCGCCCAACAAAGTATGTTTGCTCAAACATACTGAAGAAAATGGGGATTTATGACAGAGTTCTCGCTTTGCTAGATAATGTGAATCTTTCAAAACTCTATTTTGTGACAGAAACCTCTTATATTGAGCCCACGGTAGAGTTCTTCACATACCTTAAAAAAGAAACTATGGACGTAAAGGATCACTGGAAAGACGGAGGTGACCGCAGGTTGGTCACCTCACTTTTTGGAAGCAAAGTGGTCTTAATTGAAAACATGTTGAACGAGATCTTCATCGACAACCAAGACCAGCTGAAGAAGGGTAAAGTTGTAGGCCTGGACAACTCCCAGTTCAACAGACACAACTTTTAGAAATCCTTAACGGGGATTCCAACTTATGAGGCAAAAACTTGCAAGGCCTCTAACTTTCATTCTGGCCTGGTGCGCACACTGCACAAGATCATCACTGGCATCCTTTTCCCCAGGACAGAGAGTGGGAACGTTCTTATCTCCGATCTCTTTATCTTATGGTCCATTCTCACTGGGCAGCCAGTCAATATAGGCCGACAACTAATTCACAAGAACGCAGCTTATGCCCTAGGGAAAGAAATCTGCATGGGTGGTCATATAACATCAATCTTGAAATTTCTCAAGATGGATAGACCGCTACCTAGGTGCACGGTGATAAAGGGTGACATCCTTACAAATGAACAGAGTTCAAAAAACTCATACATTATAAAGGAGAATGATGCTAAACTCCACTACATTTTCTGCCCTACCGTCAAAGCATCCAGAACTCTACTACCTCTTCCAGAACTGGAAGACTATGACAAAGATAGGATGCTCTTCACCAAAGAAGAGATTGCTAACCTCATCACCTCAGTTAAAGCAAAAGAGAAGCAAGAAAAAATAGGGCAAACTGAACACAACATCACAGCCCCCGCAGCAAGGACAAAGAAAATTCTAGTAACACGACCTTCAAAGCTGCGTATACAAAAACAATAGCAATCATAAATGCCCACATCAAAGATAAGCCCAGAGGCGGAGCCACCACACAACACTGAAACACCAGAAACCTTCATCTTCAATCTGGATGTTGGGCTCACCTCTACAACCACCACCACTACCACCCCCCACCACTCCGCCACCACACCACCACCCTCCACCATTCCACCATCCATCACTCTTCCACCATTCTCCAAAACTTCACTCGCATACTCCACCTCACTCTTCTCTCCTTCAAAAAATCCTTTCTTCACCTCAACACCCAGCCTTACCTTCACTTCAATTTCTTTCCCCTCGTCACTTCCATTTCGTCCTTTCTCACTCGGGATGTCACCACCATTTCCATCCACCACCCCATCTACCACCACCTCCCCGATATCGCTAGTGACTCCATCAACAGTCACCATGCAATTCGCGGGTCCATCAACAGTGTCTCTCTCGCAAGGCACTACCACCCCTCCACCCCGACCACAGTCACCTCACCCTTCCATCTCTGGGGTCCCCTTTTCTAACTTCAGTGAGGAATTTGGACGGAAATTCGACACCATTCAAAACCTCCTCACCAATCCTTCTAACATATTATCATCTATTTTTTCTTGTGTGCAGGAAATTGCTTCGTAGGTCTCCAAGACAGACGAGCGAAACAACGCCTTGCCAGGAATCATCACAAGCATCCAACAACGGCAGGAGGCAGTGGCTCAGCAAGTCAACCGCATCGAGAGCTTCTTACAAACCCTACCAGAATTGGTGCTCGAGATGAAAGGCAAGCAAGAAGCGTTATCCCAGCAAGTCAACGGGGTCTCTATGCAAATTCAACCTTTGCCTGAGACCCTCCGTGAGCTTTAGCAGCAACAAACTTCTCAAATCACACATTTGGATGACATCAACAACAACCTTCTACAACTCATCTGCCGCCAAGAGGAGAACTTCAACAAAGAACTTAATGACCTTCACATACAAACAATCAATCTATCTGCACGACTCCACTCTGCCGAAGCACGATATGCGGATCTTAAAGATAGCCACAACGCACTGCTCGAAACCCATGAGCATGTGTAAGTGGCACTTGAAGAGTTGCAAGCAATCCATCTCCAGTGCAAGAAGAAGTCAATCACGAAGACAAAGGAAAAGGTGGCGGATGACGATGATGACGCCAGTGAAGACGATGATGATGACTCTGACTCCTCGGCTGACTCCAACAATGATAGCTCCTCCTCAGATGATCAACCCGACGACCTAGGAAATGCTGGGGAGGGCACAAGATGAGGGGCAGACCCCGCAAAAATAGGTCAGGATAGCGACCACCAAAAAGAAGGAACCAAAGATCCCAAGTCCCCCAATAACAATGACAACGTCACAATGTCATACGGTGACCAATTCTTTAATTTCTCAGCCATGGGATCACTAGGGGAAGCTGCTAAAGAAGCCGCTTTTGCTGAATTTCAACAATGTATCATAGAAACCAGCATAAGCCCAACTACATCAGCAATTCAACAATCTACAGACATCCCCCTAGAACAGGAAGAACCCGATAGAGTGAGTCTAGACACAGAAGATAGACTCGACTCCAGCTATGATTCAGACAAAGACAAAGCTCTACCACCGTTCTTAGAAGATAGTGCGCAGACCCCACTCCCTCCACATGGCGGCCATCTCTACACTAGATGTTCAGGACATCTTTATCCTAAACACTATTTTAGATGATGCCAAGAACAGGGGGACATCATATATAGAAATACAAAGACAAAGCGCAAGTTGACCCGCGAAGATTTCCGTATTCTCCTTCTACCACAATCGGCGGTGACAATGGCTCTCTTCCGCGTCCTACTTGCCAATGCTATAGAAGAATTCCGAAGCTCCAAGAAAGCACAGCTTGTTTTCAACGCTTCACCTGCCCTGTCCCTATCTCTGCTACACAAGGACTTATAGGCAAAGTCCGTAGAGCAGCTGCAGGCTGGTCTAGCAAAGAGGGCACGCTACATCACTATGCCCTTTAAAGTTTCCAGACACTGGCTGCTCATAATTGTCGACATCGAGGCACGCGACGCGAAGGTGTACAACTTATGTGATAGTGAACTACAAGCCAGACAAATCAACTTTGCAGGGTTAGAAGTCAGGGAAGCACGATGCATTCCTTTCTGGCTTCTCAAAATAATATGGGCTGCCTGCCCATCGCTTAAACATGGTTGGAATCAACCCTGGTTCCGAATCATCAGCCCGCCTATCCAAACAATTGAGGGTTCTGGGTATTGTGTTTTCTATACAATAAGACACACAGAAGCACTAAATCGACAACTCCCATTTACCGAATTAGCAGTAGAGGATATGCACTCTTTATGGGGACATTATGCCATGGAACTCATCTGCGACAGACGATTCATTAAGGATCTGAAAATGGCACAAGACGACGTACCTCAGTATCTCTTCTCTGCTATCCAACGTCTACAAAAGAGTCCATACATGACAATTTTAAAAGAATTGGAGAAAAAGCAACATCAAACCGCCAAGGTCCCGGAACAACGCCAGCGGGACCCTTATACTTTTGATTTGGCGGCAGTCAAGGGGGACATCGACATGATAATAGGGATCACCATCAACAGAGCTTTACAACCAATGGTGCCCCTATCTGCCATACAACCAACGTTTCCAAATTTTGACCTAAGAGGATGCAAGAGCCTCTCCGACTCATCATGTCTCGGCTACACGTAGAGAACGATGAGCTGGTTTTCGTGCACGGAGATATTTTGGTAATGATAGATTCTCTCCGTGAAACCGTACAAGTTAAAGGTTCTTTATTTGTGAGAGTAATACTACATACCAATTCCTTCTAGCACGGAACCACCCTACGGTTTATATGGCATCAGCATACATGAAGGATGATCTATTAGGGTCGAAGAACTTCGGAACCACAGAGGCACTAATTTCATATCTTCAACATAAAACTCCGAAGTTCATTATGCTTCCCTTTCTTCACTCCGACCATTGGATGCTACTGGAAACAAACCTACATGAAGGAACCACAATCATCTACAATAGTTCCGACAGCCAGTTTGATTCAAACAAAAAAAGTACACTGTTACCGCTAAGACGCCCATGAAGGAAGTGGCAAAGGACCGTGCTGAATGACTACATGATCTCCTGGGCAAACGCATAAAGGTATACGAAAAAGAACATTTTCACCGCCCATCCTTCAGCCACAGATGTCCCCAGCAGATTAGAGAATCTAACGACTGTGGTTTCCACGTCCTTTACTGGATGTACACCCTTATTGTCCTCGGTAAGCACGTGGAAGACACGAAGGATGTGGATTATCATGCTTTATGGGGAAAGTTTGTAGTTACCCTCCTACGATCATATGGAGCAAACAAGGGTTTAACAGAACGGTGATACCTATGCCCATGTACTTCTCAACCTATCACCTTCACACTCTGAGGACATAGTGGATGGTAAGTTAGGGGGGGTACATTGAGCAAGGGTGAGATATCACATTCAAACCCCTTTTCTCTTTATTCCTTCTTTCACCCCTGTTCTTCCGTACATATTTTTCCTTCCCTTCGACACTTAGATTTTTCAGTAATTTCTTTGATAGAATAACTCTTGCATATAAAACAACTCTCTTTTTGGAAAAGAGCACCCCTAGCTAAGTTAGAGACAAAGTAATTCTCACTTACATATGAAGCATTTAGGCATGTAATGGTGAATTAATAAATCACCTTCATACTCGATTCTCATGCTTCTGCTTCAATTATGCATCCGACTCTTCATAGGTTAACATCCTGACCGACACAAGCTAACTACTCTCAAGAACGGGAGGGAACCATGTGAAATCCAAATCAAGGAACCTCGCAAGCGGACCACCAAGTATGAAACTATAATAAGTACATGTCAGGAAGCCCTAAGAAACAGTTTTCTTCTTTTCAAAAAAGAGGCTTGGCAACCCAAATAAAATCCTAAATATCCAAATCCTAAGCCTGTGAGCATATGAATAAAAGCCTGAGTGTTGAATAAAAACATGAGAGTTGTGCCATGTATAAGGACTTATACGAAGAACCAATAAAGATCTCGCCCGGCCGATACATTCAGCTTCCCACACAAAGGCAGATGTGTCGCGCCCGGTAGTGAAATCCTAAGGTATCCAAGTATATGAAAAAGCTGATAAAGGACTCACCCAGCCGGTACATTTAGCTGCCCTCACAAAGGCAGATGTGTCGCGCCTGGTAGTGAGATCCTAAAAGTTTAGATAAACCCTCCCCCACCAAAAGGGGGAGTTACACAACAGCCTTTAGCCAACCCTCATACCTACCTTAGCTTCCGGTAGGATTTTCAAAGAAGTATAAAACTGCTTAGAGATTAAAACATGCACATAATGCGATCAAGGAAAAGGTGGTCCCAATGCGAGTTACGTGATACGGAAGAAACCTGAGATCTACACAACTCTCACCCGAAAGAGTTAATGCAAGAGGAAGTCCCGATATAACTCTAGGAGATCTCTGGTTTAGAATTGAAGCAAGAGTATGGAAATCTTCACTAAATAAAATCGCCTCGCCACTACGTGCCTTAGCTCTATCCATCTTGAGGACAAGCTAGACTCTAAGTTAGGGGGGGTGATAACCTCCCATTTTTGTGATGTTATTTTACTAGTTTTTCTTAATTTTCCATACTCTTTCTTAGATAAATTAGATATATTCCTTAACTCTCTGCGTTATTATGAATTCACCATTAAACTAACATTTATCTCCTTCTTACAAAAAAACCCAAAAAAAATTGCAAAAAGTCCAAACGGTCCCAAGACCGAATGAACTCAAAAGGTCCCGAGACCGAATAAAAGCAAACGGTCTGGAGATCAAATGAAGTCTAAACGGTCCCAAGACCGAATGAACTCAGACGGTCCCAAGACCGAATAAAGGTAAATGGTCTGGAGACCGAATGAAGTCCAAACGGTCCCAAGACCGAATGAACTCAAACGGTCCCAAGACCGAATGAACTCAAACTGTCCCGAGACCGAATAAAGGAAAATAGTTTGGAGACCGAATGAAGTCCAAATGGTCCCAAGACCGAATGAACTCAAACGGTCCCAAGACCGAATGAAGTCCAAACGGTCCCGAGATCGAATAAAGGCAAACGGTCTGGAGACCGAATGAAGTCCAAATGGTCCCAAGACTGAATGAACTCAAACGGTCCCAAGACCGAATGGACCCAAACGGTCCCAAAATCGAATGGACCCAAACGGTCCCTAGACCGAATGGACCCAAACGGTCCCTAGACCGAATGGATCCAAACGGTCCCAAGACCGAATAAACTCAAATGGTCCCGAGACCGAATAAAGGCAAACGATCTCCAAACTGTTAAAAACCAAAACGATCCCAAGACCGTTTGGGATTCCTTGAAAGCCTATAAATAGGACCTAAGGGGTCCTCATTTATCATCAACTTCTTGGACGTCCAGAGGCTATCCCAATCACTCCATAGCTGTTCCACCTTCATCCTTTGCCCCCAAGGTTTCCGGTTCAATATCCATACTCCATCTTCAAGCTACTTCCTCTCTCATCAACATAAGAAGGTGGGAAGTGGATGTTTCTTCATCAAGACAACCACTCGGCATGAAGATAGTTGCTCTCTCCTCCAAGGGGTCGACCTTCCTCCCTCCTATGTGGAGATGATGCTTTCTCTCTCTCTTCCCGCCTCCTTCTTTGTTCTTGCCTTGAGCGAGTAGTCTCATACACTAGGGTGCGGGGAGTAGCCCTGCTACCCATGTTTTCATTTCATACATTGTAATTCTTGAGTTTGCAATAGAAAAGACACTATCTTTCCAGTTCAACATCAATCGTTTAATGAAAGCTAGTTGTTTGATCACCAACTTGTGTTATCTATTATCTGTTAGTGCAAATTGTCTATGTTTGTACTTCTAGATTCAAATATCGACTGCTTGTTGGTTCCAGATTGTATGTAGTCACCATATGTTTGGTTCGGTATCTAGGATCATTTCTCAAGGAGTGGAGTAAACTCACCTCCATCGTTGTATTTTTATACTATAAAATGGAATCAGTTGACATATGAAAGTACAACTTTGACAGGTCGAGGAACACACTTTGCGAGGGGAGTGATGCAAAGTAAGTGACCATTCGTCTAGGGATGGCTGGCATTACAACACTTCCACATTTCTCGTAGTTAGTTATCCGAAAGGAAGCTAAGTCTATAAAGATACTAACTGTTTAGACTCTTTTCGTTGCAAGACAAGTTATTGTGATGCATGTTTTGATCCATGCGTAGTGGTGGTAAAACCCGATCACATCCTAGTGGTTCCCAAATTTTGTTTACAACCTTAAGTTTGTTTTCTAGTTATTTTCTTTCTCCGCATATGAGCTTAACCATCAAATCAACTCTTCGATCTAAATATCAACTTTTAAGTGGATAAGTAGGATTATTACGTTTTCCATCTCGTTAAACTCTTAACAAGACCGTTGTCCCGTGGATTCGACCCTTAACTATACTACGATAAGACTTCCATGTATCTTAGCATACGTGGCTGGAGATCTTATTATAGCATACGCAAGGCTAAACTTAGAGATTAACTATCTCTAGGATTTTTAGTGTTGCACGCAACTCCACGTAAGTGGAAGCTCCATCACCTGCAGGCAGACTAAAATTCTTAAATAACAGAATAAATATCCACTTGATACTTTATATACGAGAATCATGCAATTGAACTTCTTAATACACTGATAAGAGTTAATTACTTGACATATGAGTAATCGTCATTTGCACCTGTAAATTATTTGTACTTTCTTGGAAAATGTGCACCTCAACCCAAATCTTGAGTTGTGCATCACCACATCTCATACTAAGAATATTGATATCAAAATACTTGATTAATTTAACACCCTATCCTTAGGGTTTCATTTACCTCATTCACTTATCACATGGCTCTCATAAGGAATTCATGCGACATAAACATTCACTGAATAAAGACTACTATCAACAAATCATATAAAATCAATATATGTATGAAACCTTGGAACTGAGCTGAATTTGGGTTTCCATGCCTCTCACTAAGATAACATGTATGGATAATAAAATTGAATAAATAAAGTCTATCATGTCAAGAAAATCCATTCAAATGGGTTTCACGATATCTATTCGCAAATATCCAACTTACCTCACATCTAGGGTTTCACCCTCTTTACTGAGATATCAAACAAACTCTATTCACCTTAAATGAAATCGAAGATAGTATCTAACATATATGTACTATGAATTTATATGAACAATCATTCATAACCATGGGGATCCAGATAAACAAATTTCTCTATTTAATTATACAACAATTTCAGTCATAGACAAATTCCGTATATTTCAATTTACTCTTATAACCTATGCGAATACTTAAGTAATTCTCATTAGGATGTATTGTATACATTTATAATATGATTTTATCATCTGAAATTCATCCAAAAAGAGGAATAATCCATTTCATATCATTTTGCAACAACGTAGATCAAACAGACAATTCAGGGTTTGTAGTCGCATACTAAGCAATTAAAGATTATGGATGATTTAACAATTTTTTGTGCAATATACTATTTAAAGGAAGTTCCCACTCACCATAAGGTGTGAGAACACCTTAAAAATGCAGCTCATCCCTAAAAATCTCGATCTCATATCAAATCCCTAGCAATTCACCCGATACTTCTTCCATTCAACTCGAAAACCCTAAAAATGTCGGATTATGAAGAAAGAGTGAGAAAAGGGGAAATTTTGACACCATTTCGGATCAAATCAGAGGAGGGACGGAATCTTGACATGTGAGAGAAGATTCACCATGAAAATATATCCAAAGAAGCTAAACTTACATGATTTCATCATTCCTCGGACCGCAAAACCCTAGGTCAACATCTCCATCACTTTCTCCTCTCAAACCCTAACTCTCCCTCTCTCTCTAGGATTTCGTTTCTCTGGATTGAATCATGAATTATGAGAGCTCCTTGTGTGTTAGGTTGACCATATAGAGTAATTGAGCTGCTTGGGTCAATTGCACATTGATCCCTCACTATACTTTCTCTTATTTCAGCTGAATTTTCTGTCATAAAAATATTACTGTAATTCATCTACTGAGAAGCTCTAAACGCATCCAAAATTATGAAAATTTTATATGTTATTTATTATTGAGATTCAGATCTCCAGTTAAAATTTCAGATCATTTGGAGTTAGAAATAAATAAATAAAAATAAAACACTACACAGCTGAAAAGCACTCTGTCAGCATTTTGGTCGAAGTATAGTTCGACCGAGAACCACATTCAAAGAACACTCAAATATTCTGAAATATTTCTACAATATGCATGGTTTAGTTATCCATATCATATACAAAATTCAATTAAATACAATTTTTTTAGAAAATATGAAAAATCATTTACCACACTGCTATCCTGATCAAATTCCATATTCATGTACTATCAAAACCCTAATTTTTTCCGATTAGGGTTTACATTTCTAAAACCCTAATTCTTCAAACTAAAATCATAGTTCGAGTTTTCTTCTTAGGTTTGAAACATCACAATTGATCTACTATCATTAATCAAGTCTAAACGATGTTCAATCTAATCAAGCATGTAATCATTCAGGTAAACCCTAGTTTACCAATTAAGCACAAATGTGGTCATTACAATTCTCACCCCCTTAAAAAGTTTTGTCCCCGAAACATAAATACACAAACAAAGTATATTCAAAGTTTATTTTAAGCTTCTGAAATCTTACATGTCATTATATTCTTGTATTTCATACTTGAATGCAGTTTTCAACATTAAGTCCTTCATTTCTTTTCTAATCACAACATGTTTGAAACAGTTCCCAATGATATCCAATGAATTCTCTATGCCACAATCAATCATAGGATAGAGAGCGAAACAACCATTTCAATATTTTTATACTCTTGAGGTGTTACCTTAACATTGATAATCTGATCCAAATATCTCAATTCATACGGCTCAATATGTACTATTGTTCTGTGTTACCTCTAAGTCACAAAAGAGAGTTCACCATGTTCTTTTGAATTTTACTATTGTGCTACTCAAATAGCAAAACAGTCTTGAGTTGGAAGACTAGATTCAACAACAATTGTACAATACTACTCACGACATCCCCACTGCATCATGGATGCATAAGGTGAAGCATTACCATCACATTCCATATTATTCTCAAGTATGAACCCACACATAATTCAAGGTGTAACCATCGGGTTATAGCATACTAGGATTTCGACAATAGTAACAAAGTACTTCATGATTGTATTAGTCATTCAAGGATTATTCATACCCAATTACCATCACTTAGTTATATTAAAGCTAGGTATAACAAGCTATACCTCATTAGGGTTACATATCAATACAATATGGTTATCATCCCTTCTATTCATATGAGTGAATTGGTAAGACTACCTTATTCAGGGTAACCCTTCATTTGTTCCATCATTATTCAACCCATATCACCATACCACAATTGTACAATACTAAGATGGATTACTGGTATGAATGACTACAATTGTCAGACACCTTTAATTAACATATTGCATACACATGTACACTGAAATCATACATATAACCAATTTACATCCCTTAATATACCTTCAACAAATTATACTTCTAAAAACAAATTCACATATTACTAAAAGCCATTGTTTTCTCTTATCTCTCTCCTCATTCACTACTACTTACTTTTTGCTACTTATCCTTCTCATTTTAATCATGTAAATTAAACATTCCTAAAATTGAAACATACACGGTACAAATAGATTATTCATCATTCTTGTTATCACCGCAAAATTTTATCTCATATCGCACTTCACTCATATTGTATTTCTCCTTTTTTTTCAAGAACACTTGTTACATTTCAAATTTATTTCTTACCCTTTGCTCTGAATCATTTCCATATTGTTTATCTACCTTTCATATTAGCTACCTTTTAACCCTGGATTACTATCAGTGCTAGTTTACTTCTCATAGTGCAAATATCATGATCTTGCTTTATAGAGATGCTAGTATTCAAGGTCAAATCACTAGTGACATCCCTTGAACTACTAAAACTCTAAATATTCTAGGGTTTGGTCCTTATCAGTAGCATGACGTTATTGTGATGTGATTTTGCCCCCTTAATTTGAAATTCAAACTTTGGATCTCACAAGTTTTACTAAAGTCTTCTTTATCTTATCGATTGAATTTCCTTTCTCTTTGGCCATTCAGATATATTACATTCTCAATTACCCTGTTAGGGTTTCATCATCATATTGTGTGTCATTATTACATTCACTAGATGTCTCTACCATGGTGGTTATGCATCATATATGATTCATTTTCTTATCACTTCATTCCCACATTTCTCTCATTAAGGAAGATATGAAAGAGAAGATGATTTTGAGACTTAGAATTCTTATCTTCAAACATTCAATAATACATTTCTCATATGTAGGTTTAATTAATTATCAACAATGATACTTAACTAATTGGCACTTTCTTGAATCTCACAACCTCTTTCTTTTATAATCTATATTACTCCATTATGTTTCAAACACTTCCTTACTTTACATAATCCCTTTACCATATACTACTATTCCACATGTCATATTTAACTTCTAGTTTTCTCTTATGATCATGTTGCTTCTTTTATGTGTATGATCATGTATACCATGTTGCATATATTTCCTTTTATCCTTCTACTAATGTGAAGTTGAAATTCTAAATCAATAATCTCTCTACTAGTATCACCTCATGTTTAATACATTACATATCCTTCATTTTAAATCAAATGGCTCATGCATGGGTGAAACATAGTTTCTCTTTCAATCAAGTTTTTCCTTCCTGAATATAGTCTACCTTTGTATGACTTATTCATTTATTTAGCCACTATTTTGTTCTTATTTTAGAAACTAGTTTGTTGTTCTACAGAGACTTAGAATCCAAAGGCAGTAAGAATGAATGTATTAAACTTATTAATAAAGGTATACATTCCTTGCTCTTAATTATATCATAACCCTCATTCCTTAATCAAGCTCATTATTTCCAACATTTCTCTTTGTTTCAACTAAGTTTGTTGTCCTAGTTTTATGATTTACATGCTCATCTAGTTCTCTTCACTTTAACTCTTCTAAAGACTCTTCACTTCTATGTACTTATTGTATACTTGGCTCTTTCCTTCTATTTTCCCTTTTCTTTGGAGTACATAAAAACATTGTCCTCGATTATATAATCCATTCCTCATGATTGATTCTTACTATCTTGGCCACTTACATACTTTCTTTATATATTTTCCATATTTCATATTTAGAGTTCATATAATACTAATAATTAAACTTAATCTGAACCTTATGTCATGTTTCTTTATTCCCAATCAAGGGTTTCTCATATGAGGCCCCAAAGTTGGATCTCAGATATCAGTTCCAACTGATTCTTAGTTATCCCAGTCTTTCCCTTATACTTCAAAATCTTAGAGTATATACATTCATACTAGAATTAGGATCTAATCTATCCAGAATTTACTCTTGTTATGTTACTAATAGGAGTCATTAAATCCCAGTAATGCATCCTGCCAGCCAGACCAGGCCGAACCTGTAGTCCTGAAGCCAAGAGCTACTCAGGATTACTCAATTCATATTCATCTCAAATGTGTGGAAGAAAACTTATCCACTTAGGAAAGCTCATTCAAAGATCATTTCTAGTCTACTTGATACAAAGAATGTAATCAATAAATGCTACAACTGCATAGTATACAACAATTCTTAAAGACCCATATATATATTTCAAAATACTGAACATCTAAATTGAAACATATAAGAGGTTTTCTATTGATCTCCAATAAAACAACAATATGAAATGAAAGTTCTATCTCATTTTTTATTTATGCTCTTAATTCATGTTACTTATCTTGTTTCTAACCCTAATATTTCTAGGGTTCCTCTCTAGACCATCCTGCCACTATATACCTGGCCAGGGTATACATGAAAGAATCGATAGATTAGCTTGATACTGGTTGATCTAAGTACTCAGATATCGGGCCAGGATATCCAAATACTCAAATCCCCAGAGCTAACATCATAACATCTCCTATCTGCCACACTTATGACTCTAACTTGCTAACTTAATGGTCCCTAACAACTCAGCCTAGGATCTGATACCAAGTTGTTACACCCCGATCTCACAATTACCATTAATCATGAGATTAGGGTATAAATTGAGGATTTAACGTAATAAACAGATCACCCTTAACTTTTTCTTCTTTTTCAAACTCTTTGTTTTCTTGCATTGAACCACATAAGCTGACTTTACAAGGGAATCTAAACATTGATTTATCTAATCTGATTTCAACAGTAAAAATGCATGTATGAACATTCATTATGTTTCTCATACTTTTAAGCACATAAGACTTGCTGATTTGCATATATTTCTAAAAGAGGAATAATGTTATACATCATCATTTACAACTCTCTCTTATTTCTTTACAAGGACCTAGAGTGACAAGGACCGACTGAACTTAACTATACTAAGACTTAACTCTTATGGCAGATCTACTCTGATGCAATGATATCTTCAATCCCCACGGTTTCCCTAAAAATTTTGAGTAGAGGGGTGAGCCTACTCGCTCAGTGAATGAGTACTTCAAAGAAACAGTCTAAAGCACTGATATAATTACAAATGTACTTTTGAGCAACTGATATCAATTATAGCAGCAGTAAGCTTTATAGAGATTGATCATTTATAATCATAAATATGGTAGGATACTCTAGATATCAACAAGAGTAAATCAATATATGAGCATGCTTGATTAATTTCAAAGAGAACTAATAATTTAGAAACATACAAAGAATAATTGTTGGGAAAATGTACTCGAATCTTTCTTAGCCTTTCTTACTTATAAGAAACTCTTTAAAACTTATATTATCATATTTTATCTTATGCCCTGATCATATGCAGTGTACTCTACATATGAAGACTCGTAGGGAACTACAATCTCACCATACAAGACTTAGCTGACACACCCGAGAATGCTAAGCCTGACTACGTCGCCGGTATGTAACAAGAAAATGGCTCTCTGGCCTCGACACACCTATTATGCCGTAAAAACTGGACTCCCCCTCTAACCTAAGCACACAGGCGGAGAGTCAAGCCACTTATTGGCTTTACTGTACTCTAGTGCCACCAAGATCTCTGGTTGATGTTGGACACTACATTTTGTATTTTAAGGAGACTTCCACTAGTGCTTCGTCCCTCGTACCACCTGTTAGTACGTTCCAACCCCTATATACTAGACACTGCCAGGGTTAGGTTGTTTCATCCCTACGGCGTAGACCTCTCATAGGGAATCTACGGTGTTCAGGGCTCTTAAGTCTATTATTTTATTATTCTTAAAAGCTCTTACTATATTGTATCTCCCCCTTACTTATACTTGACTCTGGTATCTCTATGGCACCGTGTCTATTTATTTGAAGTTTATAACACAACATTTATATCATTCTAAACTTGACAGAGCAATATACTCAAAACACTGTAATATACTGAGAAATCAACATTTTATACCTGCAGGCAGACTAAAATTCTTAAATAACAAAATACATGTCCACTTGATACTTTATACACTAGAATCATGCAATTGAACTTCTTAATACACTAATAAGAGTTAATTACTTGACGTTTGTACTTTCTTGGAAAACGTGCACCTCAACCCAAGTCTTGAGTTGTGCATCACCACATCTCATACTGAGAACATTGATATCAAAATACTTGATTCATTTAACACCCTATCCTTAGGGTTTCATTTACCTCATTCACTTATCACATGGCTCTCATAAGGATTTCATGCGATATAAACATTCACTGAATAAAGACTACTATCAACAAATCATATAAAATCAATATATGTATGAAACCTTAGAACTGAGCTGAATTTGGGTTTCCATGCCACTCACTGAGATAACATGCATCAATAATAAAATTGAATAAATAAAGTCTATCATGTCAAGAAAATCCGTTCAAATGGGTTTCATCATATCTATTAGCAAATATCCAACTTTCCTCACATCTAGGGTTCCACCCTCTTTACTGAGATATAAAAAAAAACTATTCACCTTAAATGAAATCCAAGATAGTATCTAACATATATGTACTATGAATTCATATGAACAATTATTCATAACCATGGGGATCCAGATAAACAAATTTCTCTATTTAATTATACAACAATTTTAGTCATAGACAAATTCCCTATATTTCAGTTTACTCTTATAACCTCTGTGAATACTTAGGGAATTCTCATTAGGATGTACTGTATACATTTCTAATATGATTTTATCATCTGAAATTCATCCAAACAGAGGAAGAATCCATTTCATATCATTTTGCAACAACGTCGATCAAACAGACAATTCAGGGTTTGTAGTTGCATACTAAGCAATTAAAGATTATGGATGATTTAACCAATTTTTGTGCAATATACTATTCAAAGGAATTTCCCACTCACCCTAAGGTATGAAAACACCTTAAATACGCAACTCATCCCTAAAGATCTCGATCTCATATCAAATCCCTAGAAATTCACCCGATTCTTCTTCCTTTCAACTCGAAAACCCTAAAAATGAGGGATTATGAAGAAAGAGTGAGAAAAGGGGAAATTTTGACACCATTTCGGATCAAATCAGAGGAGGGATAAAATCTTGACATGTGAGAGAACCTTCACCATGAAACTATATCCAAAGAAGCTAATTACATGATTTCATCATTCCTCAGACCGCAAAACACTAGGTCATCATCTCCATCACTTTCTCCTGTCAAACCCTAACTCTCCCTCTCTCTCTAGGATTTTGTTTCTCTAGATTGAATCACGAATTATGAGATCTCCTTGTGTGTTAGGTTGACCATATAGAGCAATTGAGTTTCTTGGGTCAATTGCACATTGACCCCTCACTATACTTTCTCTTATTTCAGTTAAATTTTTTATCATAAAAATATTACTGTAATTCGTCTACTAATAAGGTCTAAACACATCCAAAAATTATTAAAATTTTACATTTGTTTATTATTGAGTTTTAGATCTCCAATTAAAATTTCAGATCATTTGGAGTTACCAATAAATAATTAAAAATAAAACATTACACTGTTGAAAAGTACTCTGTCAAAATTTTGGTCGAAGTATAGTTCGACCAAGAACCACATTCAAAGGACATTCAAATATTCTGTATTTTTTCTCCAATATTCATGATTGAGTTATCCATATCATATACAAAATTAAATTGAATAAAAAATTTGTAGAAAATATGAAAAATCATTTACGACACTTCTATCCTAATCAAATTCCATATTCATGTACTATCAAAACCCTAATTTGTTCCGATTAGTGTTTACATTTCTCAAACCCTAATTCTTCAAACTAAAATCATAGTTAGAGTTTTCCTCTTAGGTTTGAAACATCACAATTGATCTACTATCATTAATCAAGTCTAAATGACGTTCAATCTAATCAAGCATGTAATCATTCAGGTAAACCCTAGTTTACCAATTAAGCACAAATGTAGTCATTACAAATTTATTCATAATATTCTTGTCCATAAAATATACATGATGTTTTCATCAATGGAAACTAATAGCAATTCACTAACTCTATTATATACCTATGAATGATTATTTCCAACTATAGTGGAAACAACTCTTAATCGACACGGTTCTAGCTTACTTCTTCTCAAGTTTTGAAGTGGAAATCTCTATCTCCTTCTTATTCCTAAGTTCCTCTAGATACGAGGACACTTCCTTTACCAATGTCTAGCTTGTGGCACTTCCTTCCTTAAGCATTTAAGTGAAAAAGACAGATTTCTTTTACACTTACCCTTCTCCTTATCTTGAGTGCATAAGGCTTGAACTTCATCTTAGCCTTAGAACTCTTCTTGGCCTTGCCTTTTCCCTTGGATTTACTTCCACTGACCACTATCACAAATTTGTCCTAATTCATTCATGCTTTGGCATCAATGTGTCAAGCAACTCATACAACAATTTGGCCAAGTTACTCAAGTGACAACACTTGATAAACTAGCTATTTGATTCACACAAAGCTTGCATAATCATATATGTGGCCAACTCTGGACCTAAAAGAAATCCCAGTCTTTCCACATGCTCAATCATATTGAGAACATGGGGCTCTACTGGATCTCCCTCTGTCAATTTGCAATCAAACATCACTTTGGAGACATTATAGCTTGCTTGCTTTACTTGATTCTTAAGATGTGTTACCATCTCAAGCATGTCCATGTTTTCATACTGTTTCTCATAGTCATATAGCATAGCATAAGGTACTTAATGTCTATGGTTTTATTGGCATGCTTCAAGTAAGCCTCCATTTTATCCTTAGGTGCATTTGGATTGAGTTCATCTGACTCTGGTCTTTCAAGGACATAGAACTTTCATTCATTGGTGAGAATGTTTCTCAAAGTTCTAAACCAAATGTGGAAGTTGATCCCGTTTAGTTTGTCCTAGTCAAGGACTAATTGAAATGATAACGTGTTTGTGTTTGACATTATATTCTACAAAGAAATTTTGCAACTTCATCAATATATTTTTGATTTTATTTGATAATATTATCGATATTAATTAGGATTTTAATTAATTATCGCTCCCACTATTTCATTCAAATTGATAACCCTCATGTATCAATTTGGAAGATTGCAACGTACAATCTTATAGTGAGCCAAGACCCAAAACAATTGAATTGTTACCCTACCAACGCCAATGTCCATAATCAATTATCAAGGTAGGAAACTTTTGCTAATTGCATCTCATGCAATTCTTGGATTGATGGTATGCACAACTCCTTACCATAGTCCATTTGCATGCTTATAGGTGCTTAATATCATTGAGGACACTCAGTTAAGCCTAACTCAAAAGACAACACGATAGTAATGCACCCCACTTGGCATCCCCTTATTACTACCATCACACTTCCATAAGATAGACAACACACCACCCTTGGGTTGCCCACGCTTAGTCAATCAAGACTTTCATGTGTGTTTCTAATGGAAATCATCTAAGACTTAATATGTTATTGAGGTATTTTATATATAAATACATATACATATCCAATCACCGCACACTTATAGTGTGTATTATATACATACTATAGCCACAATAATAACATGCAATTATAAACATAAGCAATGGTTATGGCCATAATATTGTAATTCCTCGGAAACAATGAATTACTACCACATAAGGTCTACATCATACGCAACAACCTGTTGTTGGTGAAGATCCATGCTCGAACCAATCCCGATTGATCAGTCCAACTCTTGAATTGATCGAATCACCTCCTGGCCACTCAGTTGGGCTTTTGTAATAGGTTCAACTAATGTCTGGACTCCTCCATATGATCGGTTGGGCCAGTCGATTAGTTCATCCTCCTATCACCTGGTCTCCTTGATCTTTGTGTCGATCGATTCACCTACTATACTGATTGGTTTGTTTGCTGTAGAACATCTTCTCACGATGAAACATATATTAAAACTATCCTATTTCATATTACATTGTAAAAGGAAAAATTTCAAGCTACACTAAAAGGGAAATAGGGATAAGAGCATTAATTTACATTTGGAAAGGAGAGGAGAGGCTCAATATGCAAACCAAGATATAAACAAGAATAAACAACCACAACCATAAACACACAAATCTAGGTTTAGGTGACGTGTATGGATTGAATATATATCATATATATGTAAGTACAGAAATGGTCTATAGCGTCGGTTTTTTTTAAGCCTGTAGCGTCACTTTTCAGTCGACGCATAAGTGGTCGTCGCTACAGTAATTGCTCTGTAGCGTCGGTTTTTTTAACCCAAAAAAACTGACCTTGTATAGTAAACAACTGACCCTATAGGCTCTCAAAAACTAAACCCAAATAAGAAATGAAAATGTACCTGAACCCTATAACGTCGGTTTTTTAATAAATAACTGACTCTACAGATTATATCTAAGGACCTATAGCGTCGGTTTTCTTAAAAAAACCGACGCTATAGGTGTTTTGTCTGTTCAACGTAGAACGGCCATGCTGCATAAAACGGCCGTGTTGGGAAGAGGTAGAACGGCCATGCCCCCTAGCACATCTGTGTTTATTATAATAGCATGGCCGTGTTTATTATAATAGCACGGCCGTGCTATACGGCACGACCGTTCTACCATATCTCAACACGGACGTTCTACACGACACGGCCGTTCTACCTCCTTCCAACACAGTTGTGTTATGCAGCTCAGATGTTCTACGCTGAACGGCCAAAACACATATAGCGTCAGTTTTTTAAGAAAATCGACGCTATAGGGTCGGATTTTTTTTTAATTTCTGCAGAAACTGAACAGAACAAAACAGAAGAACAAGAATATATAAGATATGGGAGAGGGGAGCATTGATGCTCAACCGTCACCATTCCAAACCACACATTCATAACAAAAATGATTCATATATATTGAGTTGAGTACACATAGTCACATCATACTTTACAAAATGATAGATTGCAAGTCTGAGATGATATATATTAAATGTCAGATACACAAGTAAATATGAAAGAGTACTGAAACCACATACATAACTGGAACGTAACTGACATGTTTATTCCAATGCTATATTGACTTCATTTAGAAAAGCATCTGACCACTCTTCTCAGAATTCATTTAAGTCCTCACTTGTGTAAGGCTGCGTTGTAAAGATCTGTAATAGAAAATACACATGCTAATATTTTATAAATGACTACAACTCATTTGTAAATTTATGATGTTATTCTTTATTACCTAATCTATAGTCTGAATGTCATTTGATGCCTGTTTGACAATAGCTTGCATATATTTCATTACATAGTAACCACAATCCCAGTCATTATTTTGTATAGGACACTACAAATAACGAATTATACTTAATGTTAGTAACTACTATAAAGAGAAGACTATAAGAGTTGACATATAAGAGTTGAAATTAATACATATAAGACTAAGCAGTTGTCAAAGTAGCTACCTTGATATTTTTTAAAGTCAATGTCTTTAATTTTGTGGGTATTTGTCCTCCGCCTTCACGAAAAGCTTTTATACCCCTATAAATTAAATGATAGTTGGTAAAATAGAAATTCTAAACAGAAATATCATGTTGAAGCATTGACTATATTTATGCTTACGCCATAGCTGGCAATTTTAGTTTGTGACCCCTTGTTGTTTTTCCCATTGGGTCAAGATAATAAAGAGTCATCAATTTTGGGACAATCACCACTAATTCCCAATGTCTAGATCTGAGTAAGAATAAAACAAACATTAAAATAAAATACATTTATTCATTATTAAAATTATATTGAATAATAATACTTACTCGACATTAAAAGGAATTAGGATAATTTCCTTTCCCACAGTAGCAAAATATTTGAATGCATCAGAGAAGTAATCACTCACTTCATCAATATGTGTCTCCACCTGACTAGTAACCGAAGGAACTAAGAATCCAACATTCTTTATATCAAAGTTTGTGGCCTCGGTATATAAATGGCTGTTAAACATTTGTAATTATTTTCATATGTAGAAATAAGCTAAAAATGTGTATTGGA
This sequence comes from Alisma plantago-aquatica, assembly GCA_963693085.1. NCBI lineage: Eukaryota > Viridiplantae > Streptophyta > Magnoliopsida > Alismatales > Alismataceae > Alisma > Alisma plantago-aquatica. The sequence continues at coordinate 615,493,150 of OY856415.1, forward strand.
ATTTTCTATATTGATAGATCCTTACCTTATCCATACTTCTAATATCGAAGTATTCAGCCAATCATAACGGAACAACTCTATAATACCATCAAGAAAAATATAATTGTCAAAGTCCATCCCAATTGCATCTTCTGTTAAATTGATCAACATTTGTAGTCCAGAGCTTTGGTTGGCTAAGTATCGACACAAACATTTACATTTACTTCCCAACTCGTTGAATGTGGATTCTGGAATAATAGATGGCTTGGGCATAGGAGGACGACTAGTAGATTTTTTACTTTTTGGTTTGCAAACATGTTAATTAAATTACATACTTCTATTACACGAGTTCATATATGCAGTCAAATATGAAAAACATGGTAGAATTCAAGTATACCTTGTCATTGATAACCAAGTGTCTAGGCCAACCCACCATAGCACCCTCTGCTTCTTCAACTGTACTATATTCAGGATTAGGTATGGGTAGTGGTTTGTCCCCCATTCCGTCATACACAAGATGGATGGACACACATCAAATGTCATCAGTAATATGTTGGCAATGCAATGTTCCACCAAGGTTGTACACCTTGCCCGCTGCAACAACATTATATTCTGGAACCTCCACTACAAGTTTACAGTTCATACCAACCTAGATTGAAATAATATAGGTTATATAAGAAGAAGTATAACAGATACCTGTTACAACTATATATATTATCATATATCATACTAATAACACAACATATAGAACAAAAACTTACTGCATATTGTTGTGGCGGGTCATCGAGAGTGCTCCCATGACCTTCTACAACTGGAGCATGGGCTTGTACCTCATCACTTGAGAGACGCACAGTATGATAAGGTTGAGAAGGTTGAGTAGGCTGAAATGAAGACATTATTTCTTTTACTTTCTGTGCTACTAATTCTTCAACCTCCTCGTGTGTAAGACCTCCTGCACGACCTCTTTTAGATTGCGAAGGGACAAAATAAGACTTGAATCATATGCCAGGATGCTCTTTCGTACCAAGCGCAACTGTTAGTTCATCCATGTGGCCAGTTGGGATGAACTTTCCTTCCTTCCTTTGCTCGTGGAGATCAATCTATTCATAGTTAATAAAAATTTTAAAACACAATATCAATTAGATATAAATAAATCTAAGTTTGTGGGAGTTACTCTTTACTTAGTTGGGATAAACCTACCATCTTTTGTGCCACCTCCTTAGTTGCAGGGTTGGCAATTTCACCTTCTCGATTCTTTCTAGCATCAATCCATGTCAAGTTTCGGGGTGGACGCTCAACTTGAGTTGTACTAGATTCTTCTCCAGAAGAGGATTGCTTCTCTTGTAGTTGGCGGCGGAAGGCATAACCACCGGGCCCCAAGCGATGGTCATGCACATTTTTGGCCAGTCTTTCCTTTTGAGCCTGGTGGATAGCCTGATCATTTAAAATGAAGTATTGCAATTTAGACTTGGCAAACATGTATAAAAAGATTCACCTCCTTAATTGTATAAAATTAAAGATTCATAAAATACATCACAATCTTTATTACCTGAAACTCTTCCGATCTCCTAGCTGCAACAAATCTTTCCCACACCTCAGGATCTATAAAAACATATACATTTGTTGCTTTCTTCTTTTGTTTAGGATTATCTATATATTCCCTTGCGAGATATGTCTTAAAACCCCTCCATCGTACACCACAACGTTGTAGCACTCTTTTCTTGTGATCTTTTTCATTTAGATGAAAAACACCCTATACATATAAAAGAAGAAATTAATAATGTTGTTTTGAAAAGCAATTAATTCCAAGAAAACTAAATTAGAATCAATAGATAAAAAACATATTAAAATAATATCCCTTCCACTCACAGATATATCTTTCCATATGAGGTCTTTTTTGGCATTAGGAACATCATGCCAATTTTCTATATCTATTGGCACCTTACTGCGCTTGGTCGCCCCTACGTAATGCTTGAAAGCACTAGCATGTTCCCCAACAAGTGCTCCTGTGATATCAAACTGGAGTGGCTATTTCTCCCCTTTAGCCCTGAGCTCTTGCAGCCTACGCATTAGTGTGGGACCTCTACTTTTCTTAGCATCACCACTACCATCCTCATGGTGCTCATGCTCATGCTCAGAATGTTCATCTTCACTCGCCATTTTAGAACCTGCAAGTATACATGATAAAAAAATAAGTGATAATAAAAGCACAAGTGATAAGGTATACTAGCTTGAATGATAATAAAATAAATAATTCAAGGAATACATGCCTCTAGTATTGGTTGAGTTGTTAGTCAAGGAAAATTCCTTCAGCATGGTCTTGACGTTTATAATATTCATCGGTGTTATCTTCAACATTTACACTTGGCAAACCAACTGAGAATGGGCTGGAATCATCATACTTATCGTAGTATTCTTCTTCATTTATAGGATCTACAGTAAAATGTCTTTTTCCATGAAGAATGACAGACCATTTTTTATTTGCCGGGTCATCAATATAGAATACTTGTTTTGCTTGGTCTTCCATGATGAATGGCTCATCTTTCTCACCAATATTTTCAAAATTCACCAATTTGAAACCCAACTCATCCACTAAAACTCCTTTGTTGTTGTCAACCCAATTACACCTAAATATAGGAACTCAAAATTTTGTACAGTCCATTTCCCATATGTCCTCAATGATGCCGTAATATGACATCTCAGCTTCGCGTGGTCTTTTATCTTTGGCACTAGCAAAATACAACGAACAAGCTTGAATAGTGACCCCACTATTTGAAACTACACTACTTTCATCTAGACGCTTTGTGTAGAATGAAAATCCATTTATGTCATAACCTTCATATGACATGACATCCATTTTTGGCTTAAAGGTGAGCCATTTTATGTTCTCAGCAACATTATTCGGTGATTCAGATAGTTGATTAAATACTTTCTCTTCAAACCACCTAATAAATGTTTGATTATGCTCTCTTGCAAGCCACATTGAACTTGATCACAGATGATTTCTCTTGATAAGATCATTGTGTTTTGTGATGTAGCTACGAACTTCATCGATGTTGTGTAAAATATACAAATGTGCTTGTTCCCACAACTCATGACTGATTCTTTTCACTCGTCCTCCCAGAGTTCTTTTGCCACAAGAAGATCCAGTGTGATGGGAATTTTTTAGATTGTTACAAGTTTCATTGCAATTCAAAAAATCATTACAAAAGTCCATCACCTCCCTAGCCACGTAACCCTCAACAATACTCCCTTCAGGACGATAACGATTCCGAACATCACCTTTAAAAACACTCATGTAGCGTTCAAATGGATACATCCAGTGTAAGAAAATTGGACCCAAAATCTTCACCTCCCTTGTAATATGTACTACAAGATGAACCATGATATCAAAAAATGAAGGAGGAAAGTACATTTCAAGATGACACATGGTAACAATTACATCTTTCTTTAATTTATCGAGAGTATCAGGATGTATCACTTTCTTGCATATTTCATTGAAGAAGAAACAGAGTCTTATGATTGCAAACCTTACATGCTTCGGCAATATAGATTGAATAGCCACAAGTAAAATTTGTTGCATTAAGGTGTGACAATTGTGAGATTTGAGACCTATCAGTTTCAGATCCTTCATTGATACCAATCTATGAATATTAGAAGAGTATCCTTGTGGAACCTTAATATTATACAAGCACTCACATAAAGTCTTTTTCTCCTTCTTTGACAAAGTGTAACAAGCTGGTGGAAAATATGTGCGGCGACCCCTGATCTCCACTGATAATTCTTTTCTTATACCCATTAATTCTAAATCTTTTCTAGATTTGATGCCATCTTTAGTCTTTCCTGGTATGTTCAATAGTGTACCGATGATGCTATCACAAACATTTTTTTCAACATGCATGACGTCAATGCAGTGTCTAATTGCCAAAGATCTCCAATAAGGAAGATCCCAGAATATTGACCTCTTCTTGTATAGAGATTTTTCACATGCGAGTGTATAACTACTTGAACTCTTTCCAAATTCATTAACAATATGTTTCACCCTATCATATACAACATTTCCTGGTATAGGTTTAGGAGCACTTCGTTCCTCTGTTGACCCATTAAAGGTTTTGTGTTGCCTTCGATAAGGATGCACTGGTGGGAGAAATCTCCGAGGACTAAGATATACGATTTTACCACCATGTTTTAGTCTGATTGAATCAGTATTTTCCTCACAAATAGGACATGCTTTGTAACCTTTTATGCTATATCCAGACAAATTTCCATAAGCTGGAAAGTCATTAATCGTGTAAAACAACATAGCATGCAAACTGAAGGTCTCTTTACGTGAAGCATCATATCTCATAATACCTTCTTCCCATAGTTTCATTAGGTCATCTATTAGAGGTTGAAGGTAAACATCAATATCATTTCCAGGTTTCTTGGGCCCTGATATCAATATTGACAACATCACATACTTATTTTTCATACACAACCAAGGAGGAAGATTGTATATAACAATCATAATAGGCCACGTGCTATGTTGGCTGCTTAATGTACCATAGGGATTCATTCCATATGTACAGAGTCCAAGTCTTAAGTTTCTTGGTTCTTTACCAAATTGAGGGTATAATAAATCGATTTTCTTCCATTGTGGTGAATCAGATGAATGTCGTAGGATGCCATCATCATTGGCCTTTAACTCCCCATGGCAAGACAAATTTTGAGCATCTTCTGTATTAGCAAATAAGCGTTGAAATCGTGGTATTATTGGTAGATATCACATCACCTTAGCAGGAGAGCCATTTTTAGCCTTAGCTGAATTTGTGGTCTTATACCTTGACGCACCACATTTTGGACAATTTATTAAATTACTATAGTCCTTCTGAAATAACACACAATCATTTGGACATGCATGAATCTTCTTAGCCTCCATTCCCATTGGGCACATTATTTTCTTTGCTTGATATGTTGAAATTGGAAGCTCATTGCCTTCAGGAAGAATTTCCTTTAACAAAGACAATAGTGAAGTGAAACTCTTATCGCTCCACCGGTTTTGAGCTTTAAGAGTATATAATCGCATAATAGCACTCAACCTCGTGAACTTAGTACAACCCTTATATAAAGGTTTTTCAGCATCATGGACTATGTTTGCAAATAAAGAAGGTGGATCAATGACATTGTCCCGACAACTGCGTAGCATCTCATCAACCATATCATCCTGAATCGGGTCATCCTGAATCGGTTCATCATTGAAATTATCATCATTATCTATATCTTCTATGCCACAACTATTAGTATCGACATTTTCTGATCCATTATTAATTTTCTCTCCATGACAATACCATTCATTATAACCTTGTATGATCCCATTGCATATGACATGATCCTTAATTTCCTCAGCAGTATCAACTTTCAAATTGTTACCACAATTTCTACATGGACAATAGAACCTATCTGTAGGTAGTTTCCTATGTTCCTCAGCAAATCTGATAAATTCATCAAGACCTTTGGCAAACTCTAGACTACAACGGTTCTTGATAGACATCCAACTTCGATCTATTTTCTATATCACATTAAAAATTAATTATAAAACTAAGCATTTAATATTAATACTATAAGATGTAAGTTTTTATTGATAGGAAGTTAATTACTTTTTATACTAAAGTGTACCACCTATCCCATTTTTTAATATTTAATCTCATTAGTAACTGTATAATGTATGTTAAGTTTTGAAGAAAATTTTAGCAACATTTCCCCTAAGTTCTCCAAGTACACCGATGTAAATGGTAAATAACCACTCACATATGTACCCAGAGAACAAATGAGGAAATACTACTAAAATTTTCTTCAAAACTAAACATACATTATACAGTTACATCGTAAGTGAGATTAAATATCCAAAAACAGTCCCAAACCGGGGACTATCCAATATTTACTCCTATGAGTAAATTTTGAACGGGTTTCTAAGTTGATACATGCATAAAAGTATTATTGTCTTATTTATATATTAAGTTAAACATCATGCATTCGATGATCTCATATATAAACCCTAAAGTGTCAATCTGAGACTACACAATCTCTACCATCATATTTCTGGAATGTCTACCGAGCGCTACCGTACATGTATTAAATATTTGAATCAAAATGAAGCATAATGGCACATTGGGAGAGTGAGAATATTATACCTCACTTGAAGGCTAAAAAAGAAATATATGCAAGTCAACAACACCTGCAACAACACAAATGCACGATTCAATTCTCTTATAATGTAAGGAATTAAGGTCAATATACATCAATATTAGAGGAGCAGAAAGATTTTAACAAATGCAGTTCAGCAACTCAGCCAACACGGCCGTGCTACCTAACAAATACATTTACTCAGCCACAGCCACCACGGACGTGCTACCAACCAACACGGCCGTGCTACCCAGCACGGCCGTGCTACCTAACAAATACATTCACTCAGCCACAACCATCACAGCCGTTCTACCCAGCACGGTCGTGCTACCTAACAAATACATTCACTCCGAACCTTTCCTCAATTGCGACATTACAATAAGAAGAAAAATGGTGGTGGTTATGGCATGATCGTGCTACTACCACTAGCACCCATCGCTACCCAACCACAACAGCCCCCATCTGCCCCACCTCTCCTTTCCAACCGAGAAAGCTCTTCGACGGCGGCACAACACGTACAACCGAGAAGCTTGCGACCAATTTTCGATTAATAGAATGTACCTTGCAACCGAGAAGCTTCCTCCTTGGCTCGACGGCGGCACGGCTCGACAGCGGCACGGTTAGACGGTGGCACAACACGGCTCGACGGCGGCACAACACGGCTCGACGGCGGCACATGGCTGGACTCCTTGGATAGGGCGGCGACGTCGAAAGCGGAGATGGGCTCCTTGGACACGGAGATGGACGCCGGCGTCGGAAGGAGGGGTCTCTAGCGCCGTGCTTTCGAGCAAAAATGAAAGAAACAGAAGTCGATAGGTCCTAGGTTGCGCGTGTATTTGCTAGCAGCCTGACCTGTAGCGTAGGTTAACTGCAAAAACCGACGCTACAAGTCAGCTCTCTAGAGTCGGTTAACTGCAAAAACCGTCGCTACAGCCTAAGTGGTGCCCGAATTTTCATAAACCATCTATAAGGTCGGTTATTTTAAAAAACCGACCCTAGAGGTCAGTATCTATAAGGTCGGTTATCCATAAAAAGCGACACTAGAGTTCTAAAGTGGTGCCCGCGTTTTTGTTTGACGCTATAACATCGGTTATTTGGAAAAACTGACGCTATAGATCGACGCGCGAAGCCAAAATCGCATGAATTTTTTCCGCGGGAAACCTGTAAGGTCGGTTTTTATGATAAAACCGATGCAATAGTCTATTAGGTCGGTTATTCTAATAAAAATGACGCTACGGGCAGCGCCGTTACTGGCCAGAAATGTAGTAGTGTATAGTTTGTAAATCGTATGTTGTAATTAATCAAATATGCACATTAGCCAATTTGATATTCACATCGTATGCAATAAAATAAATCCGATCACATCCATTTAAATTTATATATATTGTAAATTGATGTGGATCTGATACCACTATTGGGAAATCAGGGGCGACATGTAAGACAGCGGAAACACAAATTTAATTCTTGATTTCCTAACTAGAAAATCATGTTAACAACAATGTATCTAGGAAGGAAGGTAACACAAGTTATACCTGATCTGAGAGAAAGTCTAGTGACAAATTGTGATGCACTATCGTCTGCTTTTCTTCAAGCAGCAGCGAGCTTCTTCTTCAGGAAGCAACACCTGAACAATCGTCATGAACAACCTCCTGGTTTGGCACCACACATAGTGGTTGACGGTGTCCTTGTGGTAGGAAAAACTCCTGGCCTCTAGAGTAGCCCACGCGGACCACTGGGAACTCCACGTTGCGCTACCAGAGCAAATGAGAAGGAGTTGTCCTTTCAAACATCAGTGTACTAGCAGCAATTTACTCTCCCAAAATTGTCTCTCCCCTTCTCTCCCCTTTCAAACATCAGGTAGGACTTGACCGGCTCTCAATTAGCTACCCCAACTAGAGAGGAAAACAATTGTTAGATCTCATTGTTGTATCTAAGAAGCCCCCAATACCCCTATATTTATAGGAGAGACTGAGGTCAGGGTTCCCAGTCTATGTGAGAGTCAAAAGGACGTAATTCATGAATTTTCTGGAAAATTTAGATGGTGAACAAGTTGGTTCACCTAGCTAACTAGTCCTCTCATGCATGAACCGGTCAATTCATCTCATGAACCAGTCTCATGTGTTTTCCTTTTCTAAATCAAATTTGTAATCAATGCACAATTAATGAAGATCACAACATCAACATCAATCCTTGATCCAATCGAAGTGACCACTGAACCGGGAAACCCAGATGATGAAACAGGTGGTTCACATAGTGAAAGTATTGTTTCACATCATGAAATAGTCATTTCATAAGGGAAATGGTTGTTTCACTTCTCCAATTTAGGCAAAGTTCAACCAATATTGATTCCAATTGACCTGACAGTCCAACCGATTGGTACAACACTTGATCCGGCCAGTTCACAGTCCAATCAACTAACATTGAACCCCAGTTGTTTAATTGAATACCTAAACACCTTTAGTAATCAATCTAAACATAATTCATGAATAAACTCATATTCTAAGTGTATCCTATGTGTGTGACCCTATATGTCCAAATTATGTTGGCAGTGAATGTCCATAACCAACAATGACATCACAAGAAAAGAGTGGCATCTAGTAACACATAATTTCTACTCAAGTGATTCAGAAAGTGTGAGAACATCTTCAGCCTACTATCTATCACTAGTGTTACTGTGATCGTATAGTTTCTTAGTCACTGATGTCCAGATTGAATTCAAGGCATGAAATCATCTTCTTCGTCAACATTTGATACATGTTCCTTAAACTAGAGCAAACTATCTAAGATGCATGTCAGTTCACATATCACATATTGAATCACATGAGTATTGCAATACATTTCTCATTCTCACTTATCAAGTGGCCTGGATATCAATCTCCTTTAGGAGGGACAAATCCCATCTACATTACTCACACCCAATCCCCATGTGTCACAACATACTTGAACATCACCTTTATGGTAACCCTTATTCAAGGTCACGTTGGATGATGTATAAATGCAATGAACAACATGTTATAGTGACTTTAGTTCTAAGAACTACAATCACCACTATCATTATGAGAGATGATTCTGAGTACCATTCCATGGTATCCACGTATCACTGTCGTGGTGGGTCTGTCCAATATATAGTTCTCTAAGATATACCTGTGTTCTTGATTTGATATCACATATCATGACTAATGAGACTCTATCATCAATCAATACACACTCTACTCTTATGTATTACAGTTTTCTATCTTGGTTCCACAATAATATACGACTAGGGACATAACAAGTATGTATGTACTCATATCATACATATGATCTCATTGTTTAGGTCATAAACCTAAAGACATATATCATCGAGTAACATCAATATTTAGACATTTACTACGTATGTGTCATCATCTGATGAGTGAGACAAACATAATAGATATAATTACCCTTATTATTATCTAATCAGGTATATAATGCCACATTCCAATCATCATATGCTTGGCTCTCTGGGCATACATACCACTAGAAGCACTAAATCTAGATTGTTACTTTGGTTTTCTCCTGTAGAGGTTAAGGTTTTTAGGGTTTTAGTAGAGACTACAATTAAGATAAGGGTGCATGCAATTAAATGAGAAGAGTGAAAAATAAGTAAAGATTAACTAGGGTTAACTAGTAAAGCAAAAGAGACAATTAACATTAGCTAAATAAGGGCAAGTCAAGTTAAACCTAAATAAGGAATTGGAATATAGTAAGCTAAATGGAGTATTTAACTAGGCAAGAAGTGTACACTACCAAGAAAAAAAGCAATCCTAACTCGAGTAACTAAGCACAAGAATCAATGGAGTTATCCTAGGGAGAAACAACTAATATGAACAAGTACTGTATCTGACCAAGAAAAAGCAATTAGATAAACTAATCATTTATAGTTTTAAGAAATCTATTGGGGAAGCAGGACGTTTGGGGTTATGTGACTATTTGTAATGTCCCAAGATTTGAGGCCTTAGATAAAATGATCTTAAAAGCAATGATTGGACCACCCATATCACCAAGGTGCACCTCCTTTTTAGGGAGCCCATTAGTAAGAACTGCAAAGTTAAGCGTGCTCAACTTGGAGTAATACTAGGATGGGTGACGAGTCAAGAAGTTGATCCTTACTTGTGCGTGAGTGAGGACAAAGTGCCTAGTTGAGGCTAGTTGTGGTTTGTGGGGCCAGTCGTCATTCCTGAAACTCTACTAGAGCCTTGGGCAGTGGGTCCATGCATTACAAATGGTATAAGAGCCATAACCCCCTCTAGTAGGTGGGTCCCACATGGGCATGTGGCATGCCAGTATTGAGTCATGTGGTCCAATCATGTTAGAAAGTATTGCCACTGGTGATGAAGCCACCATTGCACTGGTATTCTGTGATTAGAAGTTGGGTGTACATGGGCCATTCTGGGTATACACTGAAATGGGGAAATATTATGAGGCCATATAGTTGAGCCTTGATGAGTCATCAAGAGTCTAAGTTGAGGAGATTGTAACATCCTATGATTTGAGGTCTCGGATAAAATGATCTTAAAAGGAATGACTGGACTACTCATATCACCAAGTGCACCTCCTTTTTAGGAATTCCATCACAAGAACTCTAAAGTTAAGCGTGCTCAACTTGGAGTAGTACTAGGATGGGTGACCAGTTTGGAGGTTGATCTTGGCTTGCGCATGAGTGAGGATAAAGCATACATTTAAATCTAGTGGTGGTCTGTGGGGCCAGTCACCATTCCTAAAACTCTACTAGAGCCTTGGGTAGTGGGTTTGGGCATTACACTATCAACCTATTTAGGGTTATATCATGCAACACATTCAATCAAACCATTTTATCAACCCAAAAAACAAAGTAGGATGTTAATGAATTATGTTATACTACTAGTTGACCATGGGTGGCATAGGGTGTATATAGGGGAACTAGTCCCTATCACCCCCTATCCAACCTTATGAGGACCATTTAACTAGGTTATAAATATAATTCAATCATAAACACATTAGTCTAGGTTTTTTGGAGTGATTCTCCTAATGTATATAGTGGAAAGGGGTGGTATGGAGTGTATTAGAAGGGTATATAACCTTATATTACCCTCCATCCAACCTCTAGACGTGCTCTTTTCTAAGTACATCAAATGAGGCATAACTAGCTACACAGTTCTCACATCTAGGGATGGAGGAGTAGTAGGATATCTGGGAAGAGAGGTAGTGAGCTAGTATCCACTAGGGACTTCAAATGTTTTCCCCAAGTAGCCACATATAAATCATTCTCCCTATACATAGGTGTTTTCAACCACCACTCACTATATCCATAAATTGGAAATGAGAAAAATATAAGAAAATAAAAATTCTAAATGAAATTATAGCCTTTACAATAATATTTCCCCAACATGGTATCTGTTGGGTTTTACGTGGTCAAAGTAGGCAGCAGAAACAAAAATTTTACATGATCATAAATATATAACCAACAGATCACATCAACATCTATGTAATGGGAAGGATGGTTTTAGCGAGATATACCTGGTCTTGAGGCTTGCTCAGTGGAAATACCTCACAACAAGTGTGATCGTCAACCACCTATCTTCGACGACGTCTGTGCACCTCCTGGTCTTGACCCGGACCGTGGTTGACAATCGTCCTCCTGAGCGGCAGAAGTATCCCGCCTCTATAGATAGTCCACACAGACTATCAAGAACTCTAGTCATCCTAAAGAACGGACTAGAAGGAGTTGTCCCCTTCTGTCAGCGTACTAGTCACCTACACACTCTCCCACAACCAATTGCTTTTCTACAGTTGTCTTTCCCTCGTTGTTTCTCCCTAGATGGGTCGAACTTGCTTGGGCTCTCTCGGTTACCACAACCAGAGAGGACAACAACTTTGTAGAGCAACTGATGTTCTGAGTCGTGTCTCTGGATAAGTCCCTTGTACCCCTCTATTTATAGTAGAGGTCAGGGTCAGGGTTTCCAGTCTGTGTGGGAGTAGAAGGGTCCCGAATTTCCATGAATAATTTGCACTATGGCAAGCAAACCAGTCGTTTCATCAATGAAACGATTGTTTGGCAAGGTGAGTCGATCGGTTCACTAATAAACCAGTAGGTTGGGAGTGTGAACCAGTCGGTTCACTTAGTGAATCGGTCATTTCACTTCCCTGACTTGCCTCCAATTGTCTTTCCTTATTCATTTCTAATTAATACAAATATTAATTCTTGTCCCAATAAAATTGAATAAGTGAAACAAAAATCCTTTTTTCACAAATCAGAAAAATCCAACACTGCTCGTTTGGACAAATGAACCGATCGATTCACTAGAGTGAATCGGTCATCTCACTGGCCATGAGATGATTGGTTCACCCAGTGAACAGGTCGGTTGGTGGTCCAGATTGTGCAGAACATGGTCAATTCGGTTCTCAATCAATCTAACACTCTAATTAGTTGGTTCAACACTTGAACTTGATGTTACCGAGTCAAGTCTATTGATTGAATTTTTGATTGAGTACCTAAACACTTTAGTAATCAATCCAAACATCATTCATGGATAAACTTTTCTTCCAGGTTAATCCTTTGTGTGTGACCCTATAGGTCCCATTTCACATTGGCAGTGAATGTCTATAACTAACTTATGACATCACAAGTAAAGAGTGGTGCCTAGTCACATATCAGTTCTACCCAAGTGAAAAGGAAAGTTGGAGAACAACTTTCAATCCTGCAGTCTGTGATTGGTGTTCCAGTGAATGCATAATTCCTTTGTCTCTAATATCCTGAATGAACTCAAGGCATGGAGTTGTCATCCTTTCAACATTCACTCATGTTTCTTGAACTAGAGTAGATTGCTTGAGATAGTTGTGACATAAATATCATATATTGATTCACATGTGCATGCATATGCCTTTCTCAGTCTCGCTTATCAAGTGGTCTGGACATCATAATCCCTTAGGAGGGACAAATCCCATATCTATCACTCACAATCTATCTCATGCGTCAAAGCCACCCAATCATCACAGTTATAACAACCCATGTTTCAGGACTGTGTTTGATGATGTCAAATTGTACCCAATCACATTCGACGAGTGCAATGATTTCAGGTTTAAGAATCACAATCACCACCATCACTATGAGAGATGACTCTAACTACCATGTCATGGTTCCATGTGTCACTCTCATGGTGGGTCTGTCTGATACACTATTCTCTAACATGTATCTATGTGCTTGGTTTGATATCATATATCATGACTAATGAGACACTGTCATCAACCAACACACACTCTTGTCTTGATATGTCATTGTTGTCTATCAACCTTCCACAATGACATCTGACTAGGGACATGACAATAATGTACATACTCTTAGCATCCGTATGATCTCATTTTTCGGGTCCTCAACCCGAAGTCATATGTCATTGAGTATTGTCATTCTTTAGACATTCATTCTGATCTGTCATTTATCTCATAATCAATTGAGCTAGAATAAATTGGAAGCTTGCCTTTGATATTCATCAAATCAATCGAAATATATGCCAATCAAATCATCATATGATTGACTCTCTGGGCATACATACCAACAATATCTAAGTCTCATTTTGTTTTCCCAAACTTCCCACTAAGAGGGCTTATCTACTCTTGGTACAAAAAAGGAACAAGAGAAGGGGAAGAAGAGAAGTGAAATGCCTTGGAGCTTGATGAAGACTTCTCCTTCTTCATCTCCACCTATAGAAAGCTAAGCACCTCCCTCCCCCAAGGTCCAAGAGCATGAGAAATGGGTTAGGAATGATCAAATCCCTAAAAAGATAGGGTTTTACACGTGGAAGGAAGTAAATGGAAGTGAAGAGAGGTAGGTGGAGAGTAGGTGGAGGGTAGGGGATAGGATGAGTAGTTTAAGAAAAGAAGTATTGGGAAGCATTAGGGTGGAGGTAGAAGCATTAGCGTTGGAGGTAGAACAACTATTTTTTCACCACCACGTCCATGGGAAAATGGAACCGCCATGACCATTATAGTGAGAATAGCAGTGGGTGTCATAGGTCAGTGACGTGGGTTGATGGATGGTGTAACCAGTGGTTTACAGGACAACTGTTCTATCACCAGAACCATTGTTCTCGGGAAAAAGTGGAACAAGTATTCTGGTGAGAACAACCGTGGGGAAAATGTGACGTTTGAACATGATTGTTTGGGGGTATTTTTTTGAATCTCCACACCATTATATTGGTAGAAAGACCGTTCTAGGGTTTTTTTGTACACTTTATTACCGAACTTGATATCTAAAGGATGCTATTTTCTTATATGATCCTTGTACACTTGGGGCAGGTTGGAGGTGACTTTGAGGAGTCCTTGGACTCTTTCATTATTGTTATAGTCCTTGGAATATTCTCCCTCCTCCTTATATCAATTTGTATCAAAGGTACTATAAACTAATTCTAAAAGACATCCATAAGTGCTTTTGACAACAACACTAGTTATTGGGGAAAAACATGCATAATGAAATGTCTATATGTGAATAGAAGGAAAAATGACACAAGATAGAGGCGCAAACCAGGGCTCCATCTATCCAAATTAGATATGTTGTATCAAAGCAAAATTTTACCTAACAATGGAAGAGAAAAGCCTACATGATTGATATTACCCATTAAGATCGAGTCTAGGCTTCTCCCTTGCAATATTAAAATTAGTGACAATATTACTTCAACTGAGAGACTTTCATTGGGATGCTTTCTCAATTAAGAAACATGAAACTTGCATTTTGAACTTATCTTTTCTTTGAAATAATGATAGCAAACCAAACTAATGTGATAAACATCACCATAATGACAATAATAAGACTCATCTGTAAATAAGACATGTATTAAAATTTGAAGATATACAAAAATATAGGTAAAGTGTTAAACCTAAATGTCAGAATATACTTATTAGGGTATGGAAACAACAGATGTCACTACTACAGAAATAGCATTCAGTGTCGCTTTTCTGGGCGTCGGTTTTTAAGGAACACGGACGCCTTATATTAAAGGCGTCGGTTATTTCGAAGAACCGACGTCTATATTCAAAGACCAGCCAAACACGGGTACCGCTTTGTATACAGCGTCGGTTGTTTATACAAAACCGACGCATTATTTCATCCAATTTTCGAGCGAAAAAATAATGTCACTTGCGGCGTCGGTTATTTAGTTAAAACACCGACGCTTATGTGCGATGGAAATTTGTGCGAAAAGTGTCCTTTTCCGCGTCGGTCGTCCTTTACTAACTGACGCTGAATGGGGTTCCCGCCAAACATTTTCACGAAAATATCGTCCAAATGGACGTCGGATGTTGCCAACGACCGACGGTAAATATGTTTAGGCGTCGGTTGTTGTCAACAACCGACGCTATTGGGGAACTTCATAACCTTCGATCGCCCGACTCTTCCCCTCATTGCTACCCTATTTCCCTATTGCGGCGATTTCTCCGGCGATTTCTCTGTAATTTTTCTCCGGCGCTTCTCTCCGGTGCCCCATCTCCGGCGTCCCCTCTCCGGCGCCCCTCTCCGACGCGTTTCTTCTCTGGAACCCCTGCGCCGCCGCCACGCCTGACAACCGGCGCCCCTGCTCCAACCGCCTGCGCCGCCGCCACGCCTGACAACCGGCGCCGCCGCAACGCCTGGTGCCCACCTGCCTGCCACGCCTGAGAACCGGCGCCGCCGTACCCCCTTCTCCTTCTCCTCCGCCTGGACGCTGCCTGCCTGCCGCCGCCTGGCCGCCTGCCTGCCTGCTGCGGCTGACGCTCCTGCTCGTCGGAGTCACTGCCGCTGGTTCTGGAGCTCGTCGGCCGCCACCCACGTACTCAACCAGCTCGACCTCACCCTACTCTTCTTGCCCAGGTACCTGCAGACCTACCCAGGCGCGAAATTGGTTCTTTATGTGCTGACCTAATCTGTTGCCTAATCTGTTTGCACGAAATTGGCTCCCTACTCTGCTTGCTTAATGTGCCTAATCTGCTTTAAGTGGTCCTAATATCATAACATGATAGTTTTATTATATGATTTGTGGCACTTTAGGGTGTATATACATGCAAATTATATAAGTGATAGATGTTGGATGTTTGTCAAGGTTTTTTGAAGATTGAATAAGTGATAGATGCTGGATGTTTATTTATTTCATCTATCCATGTTGCCTATAGTTTATAACATTGCATTGTGAATTATTGCATGTTTGAAACTATGAAATTCTTGATTTATTAGATGATATTCAAGAAAACCCTAGTTTGATGAGCATGTTGTTAATCATGTTAATTATGATTCTTCTATATATTCTGATGTCATTATATAATTATGTGATCCCAACATATTAAATTGAATTAGAATGATTTCATGAATTATAGGGTTTATATAAGAATGACAACACATGTATTTGTTGGCCTAGAAACCCGTCCAAGATTTACTCAGTAGGAGTAAATCTTGGATAGTCCCCAGTTTGGGACTGTTCTTGAACACCTAATCTCACTTAGGATGTAAGTGTATAATGTGTATTGGGTTTTCGAGAAAATTTCGGTAGCATTTCCCCGTTTGTTCTCTAAGTACATATGTACTTAGAGAACAACGGGGAAATGCTGCCGAAATTTTCTTGAAAACCAAATACACATTATACACTTACATCCTAAGTGAGATTAGGTGTTCAAGGATGGGATAGGTGGTACACATTTATTATATATAAGATTGACATCAAATGTGTTTGTTGGCCTAGAAACCCGTCCAAGATTGACTAATATATACTTGTTTCCTAATATATACTTGTTTAAAAGGTTAACTGATGTTATACAACTTTTTCTGAAAATATATAACATCGTTATATGTACTTACACTTTGTTAATACTAATATTGTGCAGTCTCTGTCTTCCCATAACAATGACTATGAATTGGGCCTCTATGTCAATGTTAACGTTCCCTATTGAAGAACAATTGGACATCATCCTAGATGATCGTTCCTTAAACCAATTGGTCATACCCAAACATTGGCGTTTTCTAAAAGGAAGACACTACATGCCTGGTAAAGTGACCCTAACTTTTGGAAATTATTCACATGTAATCGAGGTTGAGTATGATTTGGCGGGAAATCTTGTATCAAAATCCGGTTGGCATGATTGGATTGGAGAGCTGTATCTGGTCCGTTGGAATAGGCTTTTTCTCCGTCCAGTTGGCGATAATTCCATCAAAGTTTGGATAACCAACAACAACTGCGACACCCTCGATCATCTTCTGCGGTATGAGCGCAAGGCGTCAGATATCATCTATGAGGAATCGGAATCTGAGGCCCCTATCAGTTCAGATTCGTCTAAATACAGTGAGGAGCTTCGTGACACAGCTTCATCATCAAAAAGAAGTTACTGATGCATGCGGGACCATGTTGGTGTAGTATTTAGTTGTCTATCTATCTAGACTTGTCTGTAGTAATAGTTTTTTTAATTATGCGCATGTTTAGGGGTACACCAACCCCTTTGTTTAGTTATTGTTATAACTAAAGTGTTTGTTCCCATGAATGGAAATGTAAGTTGCTACATGAATGCTTATAACTGAAGTGTGTGTTCCCATGAATGTTCCCATTTACATGATTACACTACTATTTTCTCATATTGTCTTGCCTCAAAAAAAAATTCTTTTATTGTTTAGTCTATCTATCTAGACTTGTCTGTAGTAATAGTTTTTTTAATTATGCGCATGTTTAGGGGTACACCAACCCCTTTGTTTAGTTATTGTTATAACTAAAGTGTTTGTTCCCATGAATGGAAATGTAAGTTGCTACATGAATGCTTATAACTGAAGTGTGTGTTCCCATGAATGTTCCCATTTACATGATTACACTACTATTTTCTCATATTGTCTTGCCTCAAAAAAAAATTCTTTTATTGTTTAGTCTATTTTAATACGACATACTTGCTTATATCTTTCTTAATGATGAACTGTAATACGACATACTTGCTTATATACTTGTTTCCTAATATATACTTGCTTTCCTAATATATACTTGCTTTCTCTGATCATAGAATGGATAGATCATGGATGTCCATTCGTAATCGTTGCACCCCAGAGTTTATATCTGGTCTTGATCAGTTTATTAGATTTGCCGAGGAACATAGGAAAAAACCTACAGATAGGTTCTACTGTCCATGTAGGCATTGCGGTAACAACTTGAAACTCAACACTGGTGAGGAAATCAAAAGTCATGTCATGTGCAACGGGATTGTACAAGGCTATACAGAATGGCACTGGCATGGAGAGATTTCAAAATCGAATCCAGTAGATGTCAATAGCAGTGCTTGGGTGGAAGAAGAAATTGCCTCCGATGACGTAAATGTGAACGAACCAGTTCCAGCAGACATTGTTGATGCGATGATGGATAGTTGTAGGGTAGAGCACACCGATCCACCTCCTATCTTTACAAACATTGTGCATGATGCTGAGATACCGTTATACACAGGCTGTGCTAAGTTTACGAAGCTTAGCGTTGTGCTGAGATTGTATAAGTTGAAAGCTAACAATAGATGGAGCGACAAAAGCTTCACTGAATTGTTGACTTTGTTGAAAGAAATTCTTCCTGAAGGAAACGAGCTGCCAATCTCAACATACCAGGTAAAGAAAATGTTGTGCCCAATGGGAATGGAGGCCAAAAAGATACACGCATGCCCGAATGATTGTGTATTATTTCAAAAGGACTATGTAGATTTGAAAGATTGTCCAAAATGTGGTGCGTCACGATATAAATTGACGACTTCGGGGGAGTCCAGAACTGGTTCTCCTGCCAAGGTGTTGTGGTATCTACCTATAACATCACGGTTTCAACGCTTGTTTGCAAATCCGAAAGATGCGAAGAATTTGAGGTGGCATGCAGATGTTAAGAAAAATAATGATGGGATCCTACGACATGCGTCTGATTCCCCACAGTGGAAGAAGATTGATGTATTGTTCCCTGAATTTGGTGAAGAAGTCAGGAATCTAAGACTTGGGCTTTGTACAGACGGGATGAATCCGTACGGGACATTGAGCAGCCAACATAGCACTTGGCCAGTCATGCTTGTTATATACAATCTTCCTCCCTGGCTGTGTATGAAAAATAAGTACGTTATGTTGTCATTGTTGATATCGGGCCCTAAACAACCCGGAAATGATATCGATGTTTATCTTGAACCTTTGATTGATGACTTAAAGAAACTTTGGGCTGAAGGTGTGATGACCTATGATGCTTCTGCAAGAGAGACATTTCATTTGCATGCTATGTTGTTTTGCACTATTAATGACTTTCCGGCATATGGGAATTTGTCTGGATATAGTGTCAAAGGAGCTAAAGCGTGTCCTATATGTGAAGAAAACACTGATTCAATAAGACTAAAATATGGCGGCAAGACTGTATATCTTGGTCATCGAAGGTTTCTTTCAAAATTCCATCCGTATCGTAGGAAGCGCAAAGCATTCAATGGATTGAATGATGAACGGAGTGCACCTAAACCTATACCAGGGGATGTTGTTTATGAAAGAGTAAAAGACATTGTCAATGAATTTGGTAAGAAATCACAATGTAGTATGGCCACACGGAGTGACAATTCTTCATTCAAAAAGAAGTCAATATTTTGGGATCTTCCTTATTGGAGTTCTTTGTCAGTCAGGCATTGTATCGATGTAATGCGCGTTGAGAAAAATGTCTGTGATAGCATCATTGGTACTCTATTAAATATACCAGGTAAGACTAAAGATGGGATAAAATCTAGACTGGACCTACGTGAAATGGGAATAAGGTCAGAATTAACAGAATTACGTGAAATGGGTAATAAAAGAACATACTTACCTCCCGCTTGTTACACGTTGTCTAGAAAGGAGAAGAAAACTTTTTGTGAATGCTTGGTAAATGTTAAGGTGCCACATGGTTACTCATCCAACATCCGTAGATTGGTATCAATGAAAGATCTGAAGTTGATAGGTCTTAAATCTCATGATTGTCACACTCTAATGCAAAAAATATTGCCCGTGGCAATTCGATCTATATTGCCGAAGCATGTAAGGTTTGCAATTACCAGACTTTGTTTCTTTTTCAACAGTCTATGCAGCAAAGTTATTGACCCTGATACTCTCGATAATTTGCAAAGAGAAGTGGTTGTTACCCTATGTCAGCTTGAGATGTATTTCCCTCCTTCGTTCTTTGATATCATGGTACATCTTGTTGTCCACTTGACTAGGGAAGTGAAAATCTTGGGACCGGTTTTCTTGCATTGGATGTATCCCTTTGAACGATACATGAGCGTTTTTAAAGGTGATGTTCGAAACCGTTATCGTCCTGAAGGGAGTATTATTGAAGGTTATGTGGCGAGAGAGGTTATGGATTTCTGCAATGACTTTCTCAGTGGTAATGACACTCCTGATAATGACACGAATATTGAGGAGGGCAAAGGAATTTTGGGATCACGGGTGAAAGTAATCAGCCGTGAGCAGTTGGAACAAGCTCACTTGTATATTTTACATAATATGGACGAAGTGAGTGTTTATATCGAGGAACATACCAATTTCATAAAGAGACAACATCCTCGAGCAAGTTCAATGTGGCTTGCTAGAGAGCATAATAAGACTTTTACTAAGTGGATTGAAGATAAAGTCTTACATCAACTATCTCACACACCAAATGATATTACAGAAACTATCAAATGTCTCGCCTTTAAACCAAAACCGAATGTTATGTCTTATGAAGGGTTTGACATTAATGGATTCACATATTACACAAAGCGCCAAGATGATAAGAGTGTCGTCCAAAATAGTGGGGTCACTCTTCAAGCGTCAACTATGTACTTTGCAAGTGCAAAGGATAAGAGTCCACGTGAAGCTAAAATGTCATATTACGGTGTCATTGAAGACATTTGGGAGTTTGACTACATAGATTTCAATATTCCGCTCTTTAAATGTAATTGGGTTGATAACACCAAAGGAGTTATAGTGGATGAATTGGGTTTCACTTTGGTGAACTTTGAAATGATTGGCGAGAAGGCTGAACCATTCATATTGGCATCACAGGCAAAACAAATATTCTATATCGATGATCCTGCAAATGATAAATGGTCGGTTGTTCTTCATGGTAAAAGACAGTTCATTGAAGATCCTATAGATGAAGAAGAGTACTATGATAAGTATGATGACTCCAGTCCATTCTCAGTTGGGTTGCCAACTCCACAAAATATTGAAGCTAATGATGACTTATATGTGCGCGGAGATCACAATGAAGGATTGTTAATTGATAAAAGATCACAATTTTAGAGACATGTATGTTTATACAAATGGTAAATGTTTTCCTTTTTCTAGTTTATACAAATGCTAAATGTTTTCCTTTTTCTAGTTAATACAAATGCTAAATGTTTGCCTTTTTAATGACATTTTCAGATGCGCGGAGGCGGCTGGAGCAACTTGATGTGCGGAGAGGGACATTCCAACTCAAGATATCGTCTACCGTTTCCTCCTCCTCCGCAGTAATATCCTCATCTCTAAACGTTTCTCGTAGGATTCTGAACCCCTTCCTTCCCTCTACTGCATCGAAGCCATGCTGCAGTTGAACCCTTTCGCCGAGCCCTACCCGGCCAAGTAGGCGTCGCCTGAAGTACCACCGTCGTCGTCGTCTCCACCTCCATCGCAACTTGCTGTGCTAGTCCTGGCAGTTTATCACCCCACATGCCTTCCTCCCCAGTTCCTGCCGCTAGACGACCACACAATGGATCCAAGAGGATATGCAGGAGTTCGCCAAAGACTATAAGCTGAGTATACTCATCCTATAGTCTGTGGCGAACGCCTGCATATCCTCTTGGATTCCATTGTGTGGTCGTCTAGCGGCAGGAACTGGTGAGGAAAGCATGTGGGGTGATAAACTGCCAGGACTAGCACAGCAAGTTGCGATGGAGGTGGAGACGACGACGACGGTGGTACTTCAGGCGACGTCTGTTTGGCCGGGTAGGGCTCGGTGAAAGGGTTCAACTGTGGCATGGCTTCGATGTAGTAGAGGGAAGGAGGGGTTCAGAATCCTACGAGAAACGTTCAGAGATAAGGATATTGCTGCGGAGGAGGCAACGGAAGATGATATCTCGAGTTGGAATGTCCCTCTCCGCACAGGAGTCTGTGAGGGAGATACTGGAGGAGAGTTCTATACCATACACAGGCGAAGAAAGACATCGATACCATACATGAGGTATTATATATAGTCTCATTAGTTAGTATAAAATATATCAATCTTATTTTTATATTATTACTTATATACATCATTCTCTTTGCAGGTGTTTAAAACTGACCACACTATAGGCAAACACTTAAAAAATGTACATGCTCCATATACGAGGGAAGCATTAGATGAAGTAAGAGAAGAATGGGCAATAGTTGTACAAACAGTGGCAACTGTAAGATATAATTGGGATGTTGATAGTGATGATGAATGATACTTTGTAAATGAATGTTTCTGAATGTTAAAACATGTATTTGAATGATTCTATATGTGTGAACGTGACAATTGAATTGATGTCTGAATGTATCTACTTGTGTGAATCTTTTTATGTTAATTTTGCAGGTTTGTGGCCTGTTTGTAGGCTGATATCAATGGATGTCGTAAACCTGCAGTTCAGAAAACTGAACTGCAGGTTCTCATCCTGCTGACCAGCCACAGCAGGCCTGCAAACAGATTTATAAAAAAAAAAATAGATATAGGCGTCGGTTATTTACCGATAACCGTCAGCACAGACTTACAGCGTCGGTTTTTTGTTGAACACCGACGCCAAAAGTGTTCGCGCTACAGGAAATGGGAGTCATCTAGGACACTTTTCTGCGTCGGTTGTTTAGTATATAACCGACGCAGAAAGTGTCCTAGATGACGCTATTTTCTGTGGCGCGAACCCTTTTGGCGTCGGTGTTTCATAATAAACCGACGCCTTTATGTTAAATAGGCGTCGGTTTTTTAACCGACGCTGAAGTGTCCAACCTTTTAGCGGCGCCCACATAGGCGTCGTTCAGAAACCGACGCCAAAGGGGGTTAAACAACCGACACTAAAAGGCACTTCTGTAGTAGTGTGTTGCAATAGGATAAACAATATTTTACAGAAAAACCTCAAGAATTAGAATTTCATAAAGGTTCTCTCATGGAAATCCTTGGCCTCAAATCAATTTTTACCTTCTAAGATTGGATTTCAGATAGCTCATGATAATGCCACAAGAACAAGAATTTCTTAACAATATTTTTCCACATAAGACTCAAGAAGCCATTATAAATAATTTTTCTGTTTCAAGTTTGGAACCAAAATTTAAAGCACACTATTGATCTAGTTACATCCCTACACTTTTAGTTACACCCCTCTTAGTGAGCTCATACAATGCATTTCATTCTTAAACGACTTTACCAATATCATTCAAAATATTATGTACCATCAACTTGATACTACCAGTCAAAATGGGAAATTTGTATAGAGGTTGGGGGACAATAGTCAATTCCTCTTTTCATTCTCATTTTCATTTTTATTGTCTTTGTCATTCATGTGCCTTGCTTTATCATTTTTGTCAACTTCGTGTGTAACTTTATGAGTTGAAGATGTAGATGGAGTGGTGGAAAGATGCACAACCAAAAATTCCATATTCAACGACTTTGTAGCTAATTCCTTAAAAAAATTACATATTGTGTTATATGTGTAAGTCATTTTCCAGTTTCCATAGTTCCACATATATAACTCAACAACATAATGTATTTAAGGACACTAGAAACTAATAACTCATTTTTGAGATACTTGAATGTTATATTTTTATGATCATTACAAGATATTTCAATGTTTAATGCAAATGAAACTTGCCTCCAACATAGGGATGGACACCTTGTGATCACATGAAGAATTTGGATGGTCGTAGAAAGGAATAGTTCAAAAGAAATTCTTTATATAAACATATTGATTTATATACTTTGAGATGCTTTTTTTCCATAAGTTACTTTAAAACATGATGGCATAAAAATCAATGGATTCTTTTTCATATATGTAGAATGCTCAGTTGCACCACAACTATAAAACATTTGGAGCGAACAATCACACATTGATATACAAGTTCCTACTGTGCTATTGGATAGGATATTGTAGACATATCTAATGCAAGCAATTGGACTGATGTGCTACTATTTATATTATCTACAGTAACTTGACTTGTAGATTGACCTCTTACTTTCTCTTTCCCTATTTCTAAGTGTATGGAATCTTTAAGTAGACTCAACACCTCACTCATGTCCGGCCTTTGGATGGAAACAAGTGAAGTGCATGCTAGTGTTGTCTCTACTGCTTTCCAAACTGAGTTTTTGTCATAATTTCCTTGAAGTCTTTTGTCTACTATCTCTCCTATATCCCCTTGTTCAAGCTTTTGTTTTACCCAGTACACTAAATTGATGTTGTCTTTGGCAGTAATGATTGCTGGAAGTCCAGTTATTAGCTCCAAGAGAACAATCCCAAAACTATAGATATCACTTTTCTCTGTCAACTTGTTTGTAACATAGTATCTCCAATTAGCAACAATCATCAAACTATGTCATTACAATATTTGACCTAATAAACAAAGGAAATGTATGATTATTTAATTTTATAGTTGTTTTCATGAGCTTACAAGTGTATGCATGTGTGTCACCAAAATTTTCTCTAGTTTAGGGTTTAGTTTGATTTTATTGAAATATATCAATTGAACTTAATAAAAAATTAAGAAATTGAATAAATTACACAATGTAAAATTATTTAAAGCTAAGAAATTTTTAAACAACGTTAGTTACTTTTATCATACTAATGTAAAATTTCATTTGTATCACATAAGGTTTGTTTGCTATTTTCACAAGGATTATATATGCACACGGTCTAGAAAAATGATTGATAGTCTAGTTGAGCTTGAAACTCATAACTCAATTAGCATTATATTTAGTATTGCACTACCTATTCATTGGTTACATGTTGGTTGAATATCATCCTACATTCATGATTGGATATGATGCTTATTAGACAATATTTTCATTTATAAAGAACAAAATTAAGTTTTACTAGTCCCTCATTTTCAATCAGAAAATTATATGCTACAAGTGAGTATCAACAAATTCACATAAACTTACTCAGGATCAAGGTAGCCTGGAGTTCCCATAACTCTTGTTGTAACGTGAGTATGTCCTTCGCTTTCAAAAAATCTTGAGAGACCGAAGTCAGCAATCTTAGCCTCAAAGTTTTGGTTAAGAAGGATGTTATTTGTCTTTAGATCTCTATGAACTATTGCTGGCTTGCAACCATGGTGTAAATACTCCAATCCTACAGTAAGGATAATGTCAAACTAGCATCATTAACTCAGAAAAGTATTTGTATAATACACCCTATCAATATATCAAACCTTGTGCTGCTTCAACTGCTATGCGTAACCGAGTTGTCCAGTCTAATGGACCGTTAAACTTATCATTCTTACCTGCAATTGTAAACATTCAACTCATTACCTTCAGAAGATGCCAAGTCTATAAAATAGCTTCACCGCTCAAGCACAGGAAGTAATTATTTGATCATACGATTTGTTGCATTTAAAAGGCTCCCTTTTGATATATACTAATATCTGTACTAGGAACGGGTTGAAACTTTTATGCAACCTATGGAATTTAAATTTACTCTCCTAATAATTCAAGGTTTAAAATTGTGACCAACACTTCAACTAGGTAGCCACAATCAATCATCAATCTAGTAACCACGTAACAAAATTTTCACAAAGAAAGGCTTCATATAATTACCACGAAGATGATCTTGTAGGCTTCCTTGTGCCATGTACTCATATATTAATGCCAGGTAATTGATATTGTCATTGCAATAGCCAACAAAGGAGACCAGATTCCTGTGATGTATTCTTGTGAGAAGGACTGCCTGCATCACACAACCATCAGACTGTCATGAATTCAGAAGTAACTATTTTTCATAAACCGGTTCTTGACTAACAAAAATTTTGACATCAAAATTCCGATTAGAAGCCAATGCACTCTGTTCTATCATGGTAGAAGATGGTAAAATGAGTTCCTGTTTTACCCAATTACTATTTCCTACGTTCTCCTTGTGGACAAAACTTTTAATTCAACATATACAACATCTACTTATTGCTTATGGAGGATGTGATTTAATTTGAAATTTGCAGTGCAACAAAATGATGTCAATAGCTTGCCTCATTTTGAAATTCCTTGGGCCCCTGAGATGACGTTTTGGAAAGGAGTTTAACGGCCACTTCAGCATTATTCTCAAGTACTCCATAGTAAACAGGACCAAAGCCTCCCTTGCCTATTTCTTTCTGAAAATTGTTAGTGATTCTCTCCAGATCAGCATATCGGAATTGTTTGCTCTCAACATGCAGTGATGCCATATTGAAAGAACTGCTTCTGTGTTTCTTTTGAGCTCCAGTGTTATGTATCTTTCCTGGCCTCCCTGGTGGTGGATATCATTTTGGTCAATCAAAGAAACTAAAACAAACAGATTACGGTATCTCAGAATAATGGGTTTGCCTTCCATTACACTTGAAAATGTTCACCTGTTTGCTTCTTTTTCCTCCATATGATAACAGCTACTATAATGATGGCCAAGACAAGAACAGAACCAATTGTAGCTGCTATAGCAGGGACAACTTTGCTAGAACTTTTCTTATCATCACAAGATGCTGAACCACTACAACGATCTGCTTGGTTTCCAACTCTGTTAGAAGAAGACAAGTGAAAATCAAGATGAGTTGGAAAAATACTAAATCACACTGAAAGTTTGGGCGTTTTTGGTTTCAAATTTTGAGTACGCCCGCGTGATTAAGAGCCTTACTTGAGTGTCAGTACCCCAGTTCCAGACCGGTCAAGAAGGGTCTTGGGAACTGACCCATCTAATTTATTGCCTGATAGGTCCCTGCAACAGTGGTAATATAGTCAATCATCGCATCTACTTATTGATACTTGGTTTCGTAATTTAATACCCGTTCCTCAAACACACTTACAGGAACTTCAATTGTGGGAGGTTTGCTAAGAACGCTGGTATTGCTCCAGTCAAGCTATTCCTTGATAGATCTCTGTATTAGTAAGCAAAAAACACGGATTTATGTCAGCAACCAGCTGCATTTTTTAACACAGAGATCAACAGCAGAAAGCAACAAGTAGCAATTTCATGCTAGGCCGTTATGCTTACAATAACTCTGATTGACTTTCTGACAGAACTATTCATAAACCACTATGCTAGACCGTTAGCTGTGGTTACGAATGGGCCGATAATATATACTACATAGTGTTGACTTTTTGGAGTAATCAATTAAACGACACGATCAAGTATTCAGGGAAAAACATGAGCACTTACAAGGTCTGTAGCTGGGTCAGATTGCCTATAGCTGAAGAGATGTCACCAGTCAAACCAGAGGAAGTCAGGTTTCTGCAATAATAGCATGCCACACAGTGGTGTCAATTTAAGTAGGTATGAATTTTCAAAAGTTCAAGCCAGTTTGCAGTAAAAGGTGGTGAAATGTTGCTAGATTTGGAATGGGTAGAAGATTATGGAGACTTACAGTGAAGTGATTCTTGGGGTCTTGGACGCATCACTGCTGCAATTCAGACCTTCCCAAATAAAGGATGTTGGAGAACATGGATCCCCTTCCCAGTTCTTCTCCACTTTATAAGCAGCCTTGATGGCCTTTATGGCATCAACTGTAGATTGATCTCGAGAACAACCGGATGAAATCAAGATTTGATACAACATCTCAAACAAGTGCAAAAGCATTAATTTTTGTGAAGGTTTCGACATACATACCATCTTGTTGTGCTGTCTCGACGCCAGTCATATCTTTGACCATGTAAACTTCCGCGGCATTCATGATGGGAGGCAGAGTGGAGTCGGGTGTTTGCACTAGAACGAAATTAAGAGGGTTGGCCTTCTCCGGATTGATGGTATACAGCGTAGTCCCCTTGAGGTACACCGGCTTCACAGGATCCGTCGTCCACGGCTCGTCGTTCAAGGTTATGTTGAACGCCCTGGAGTCGTTGACCTTGAGCTGCTGTATCTCGGTGAAGTGAAGGAACACGTAGAATTGCGGTTCCGGCGTCGCCGTGTCGACGGAAATCGAGTAGGAGAAGTTCAGCGTCGACCCCTTCGTCGGGTATACGGCTGTCCTGAGCACATCCGATGGAGTCTGGTACTGGGCAACCATCTGGACTGGTGAGAGAGTCGTGACGGCAGTCCACCCGTCGGGACTGTACGCGGTCCAGATCCGATCGAAGGGATCGTTTGGGTACCTCAGCAGTAACGTGGCACCGACGTTGGTCCTCGAGACGGACATGAGCGCCTGAGAAGAATTGGCCTGCGGGTAAACCTCGTCAGGTAACGGCCGGAGCTCCAATGCCGAGATGAACGGCGTCCCACCACCGGTGTTCACGAGGCAGAGGTCCATCGATGTCTGGTTTCCGTCGGCGACGAAGATGTAGTCCTGGTATAGGTATGTGGAGGAGTTGGTTATCGTGATGGAGTACAAGTAGTTGACGCCGCCGTGGACCGCGAACTGAGGTAGCTGGTCTTTGCCGTCGTAATTGCCGTACATGAATGCGGCCAGGAGGAGGTACTTACGGTCGGGTGTGAGGGGTAGTGTGTAGCAGTTGCGAGTGCCGGACGGGAAGCTCCTGAGGTCGTACGACTGTACGAAGTAGCCTGGTTGGGACTGGTAGAGGGAGGAGACCTTGTGGATCTCTCCGGTGGAGACGTACTGGTGGTCGGATGTGTAAAAGAGGCCCGTTCGGGTGTCGTTGTAAGCGTAGCCTTGCGCTTTCCCGCAATCGATGTTGAGGAAGTCTGGCCATAGATCGATGGCAGAGGGACCGTGTGTCAGGGATAGAGTTAAGCAAGAAGGTCAGGAGCAAGAAGAGAAGAGAAAATGCACCTCCTTGGCTGCGGGCGAGACCTGCCATCGACGCCACTGACAGGATAGCCATCCAGAGGAGGAGCCGCTGACGCCCTTGCCCATATCCATGCCTACCCATTTCTTGCATTCCCTTTCCTTCTCAAAACAGAGAAGCTAACTATAACCTGCAATGGATTCAGCACTCTGCTCTTCTGAAAGCAGAGACACTAACTATAACCTAGAATGGATTCAACACTCTGAAAACAGAGAAGCTAACTATAACCTGCAATGGATTTAGCACTCTGCTCTTCTAAAAGCAGAGATGCTAACTATAAGCTGCAATGGATTTAGCACTCCGCTCTTCTAAAAGTTCTATAAGCTAGCAATCCCGCCGTTCATCATCCTCAGGCAGCGTAATGGACTGGTCTTCAAGTACAGAACAACAGGGGTCGAACACAGTGCCGGTCATACCCACCGTGTCTGGTAGGGCCAACTATCTGCCGACCCTAGTATATCACAGTGCAGGGCCAAAGGCGGCAATGCCGCATCTATCTGCCGACCCTAGTATATCGCAGTGCACGGTCAAAGGCGGCAATGCCGCGTCTATCTGCCCACCCTAGTATATCACAGTGCAGGTTCCCTTTTTTAGAGTTTATATTTGAGAAATGATAAAAGAGAGAACACAAAGAAGATAAAAAATGGAAACCTTTTTTATATTATGTATGTGTAACAACAAAATAGAGTTGCTTTATCTTTTCTCTATCTAACCTGGAGCAACGACTCCACTCTGTTTTGCTGCGGAACGAAGTGCTCTAAGGTAGAAGACAACCTCTTTTTGGAGAAGAAGGTCTCCTTGAGCTCCATCTAGCCCTACTTAGGGTTTCCAAGGTCATCTTCAAGGAATTTCGACCAAGGCAAGTTGTTTTATTCATTTATTCTTCGTTTCTCTTGCTCTTCTCCTTCCTTAGACCTTCCTCCAGGTCAGAACCTTGTTGTTCCATCCTTATCCATGAGTTATATTTACCTCTTCCTTGCCCAAGTACGAAACTTTGTTTGCTTTATCTGTTCTCTAACCTGGAGCAACGACTCCACTCTATTTTTCCGCAGAACCGAGTGCTCTAAGGTAGAAGACAACCTCTTTTTGGCGAAGAAGGTCTCATAGAGCTCCATCTAGCCCTACTTAGGGCTTCCAAGGTCATCTTCTAGGGATTTTGACCAAGGCAAGTTGTTTTCTTCCTTTATTCTCCGTTTCTCTTGCTCTTCTCCTTCCTTAGACCTTCCTCCAGGCCGGAACCTTGCTGTTCCATGGTAGAAATTGCTCTAAAGCACTAAAACCCTACCTTTCTTGCTCCTTATGCTTAAGGTTTGCTCATTTGATGAAGAAAGGTGCTAGATGGACGAGTTCACAACTTATTCTTAGATTTTCTACCCTACCTGCTCGAGTTTTCTTCTGTTTGGGATTTCATCTTCTCATTAGAGGCAAGTTTTATAACTTGCTCCACATTTATTGCTTACCATAAGCTTGCTAGCTCATGTTCTTGCTTGAAAGTGATGATCCATACACTAAAAAGCTATGCTTCACTTGGATTTTGATTTTTATAATGTTCTCTGTTTTGATTTCAGTTCTAGATGAACCTGTGATCATGTGTACATTATTCCTAAGGTATAATATGACTTGGATCAGGTTGGTTTGGCAACTTATGGTGCTAAGCACCTATTAACCAATGGTCAATTTTAGGGTTTAAAGTTGACTTTTTTCTATAAACCCATGACCCGATGATGGTATCATTGCAACAACCCTATGGTGTTGTCTTGATGACAACTGATGGTCGAGATCAAAGGTTTCATATGATGGTGACAACCTATGGTCACCCCCTTAGGTCAGGTTTTGGATCAATTAGAAGTTTAATGATCAACCATTAAGTACCCTACTGATGTTATCAATCAATGATGATATTAGCTTAATATTTGATGCTAATTAATGAATATAATGTTGATCTAACAACCTATGGTGACTTAATGGTCACTAGTGATGGTGAATGAGGTCTCTAGAGTTAAGCATTATAGTTGTAGTATCAATTAAGCCTTAGACCAATGGTTTCTTAGGTCACTTGATGCAATGGTCAGACCTATACTGTAATTGATGGTTTTAACATATGAACTTGACACAATGGTCAAGATCTAATATTTATTCCTCCAATAAAGTGAAATGATGGCTAATGTAATATGTTGGTCCTAATAATGTGATTTAGATGGTTTCCTTTATATGATCAACTTAATGAGATTACTTGTTGACAATGGATGACTTGTTTTAAATGAACAGTCGATTGTGGGTTTTACCCTACTCTCAATGGAACTTTTTGTGTTGTTAATCAAGGAATGTCTAGGGTTAGATGGTGACTCTTTATAGAGCACAAATCAAAGACTTCATAGGTGGTTTATCCAAGGTGTTTACTTATGTAAACAACCAATGGTCTTACCTTTTAAACATCCAATGGTTCTGGGTGACATTGTGGCATGGTGATAAGGGTTGAATGATGATGGAATAAATGGAGGGTTACCATTAATAATGTAGTCTTACCTATTTACTCATATGAATAGAAGGGATGATAACCATATTGTGTTGATATGTAACCCTAATGAAGTATAGCTTGTTATACCTAGCTTTAATATAACTAAATGATGGTAATTGGGTATGAATAGTCCTTGAATGACTAATACAATCATGGAGTACTCTGTTATTATTGTTGAAACACTAGTACGCTATAACCTGATGGTTACACCTTGATTTATGTGTGGGTTCATACTTGAGAATAGTATGGAATGTGATGGTGATGATTCACTGACCGGCTTAAATCGCGCGTCCTAAAAGTTGAGGCGGATTTGAAGTAGTCAGACTTTTACATTTATAACTCGAAACCTTCTAGGCCCCCGCAACTTTGTTTACGGGATCAAAGTAGATATACGGGGTCGAACACAAGGACAAGGGTGATAGTGTTGAGAACGCTGAATCGACACGTTACACTCCGGTAGGGTAAAGAGATGATAAGGTTCCTCAAGGGAACAACAAGATATGAACTATAAAACATGAGAATTCTATCTCCAAATGGAGCTATGAGGAAAAATTAAGGTTTTAATCATTTGTCAGTTTTTAGGGGTTTTCATTCAATAGAAACAGAGAGATAATACTAAAGCTAAAGCAAGGTACCAAGGAGAAAACTTCGGTAAAACAAGCAGCAATAGAAACATCATGTAACCCTCCTCTCAGAGCGGGTACCTCTAACCAAGCATCAACACCCCTCTCGAGGTTGCTGGACTTAAATTAGAGTGGAAAGGTTACTAAAGCAACTCCGATTCCGGGCACTCTCGTACTCCAGAATCGGACCAAACACTAGAGACACAACACCTCTCTCGAGGCTGTTGCAACGGGAAAACACGATTCGGTAGCTAATCGAAACGCGATCCAAGCATACAATCTAGAGTTCAGATGTTAAACATAGCAATCATCCAACAAAGGTACCAAACATAGAGCAGCAGATAATTAAACTCTTCTAATTCCATTAACAGATAAAGGTCTGATTACATTGCATAAATGGAGAAATTAAATGATTGAAATAAGTAAGATAAGTGTTGTCTCCTTGATATAGAAGGACGACAAACAACAACGGACCCTCCAGCCCGATATCGGGCAGGACCCTAGCCCGATACAGCCGTGTCGGGTGGCACACCCTCTCGGGCGACACACTGTGACAGGCAGACTGTATCGTGCGAGAAGCCTTTCCCGATGTGATCATGTCAGGTGGCACCCTCTCGGGCGACACGCCGTGACGGGCGATGCGTATCGGGGTTCGGTATCGTGCCGGGCTCGAGTAATGCTTCTAGTATCGGTCGCTTATGTCGGGTATCTATGTCGGCCGATATCGACCTACAGTGGTTCTCAGGACGACACGAAGTGAACCATTCCCTCCCTCTCGGGATGGGGAAGTGCTCACCTAGAATCTCCTGTCACAACCACTGAGGCTCGATACACTCGCTCTTGCAACTTTCCTGAGAAGACTTGCGTAGGGTTCCGACCTGTCTTTTCGGCTTCCTGTAGCTGCTATTTATAGGTAGCGGTTGGGGAAGTTATGGTTCTCAGGGTGCCACATGTCCTTCTTTAACTCTTATTATCGCGGAGTCGGTGGACGGCCAATTTCAGTATTGCCCGGCACAAGGATGTCGGCTGTCGGTGGACTGTTATTGCAAAATACATATAAAAAGAGAGGAAAATAGTTTAAAAGGGCAGTTTTAATAACAAAATAAGGGTAAAAACATCACAAAATTTGGTGTTATCAACTCCCCCAAACTTAGCGTTTTGATTGTCCTCAATCAATATTTAAACTTTATTTGGCGATGCTCCTTCTTGACTGGTGTAGCTTTCAGGCCAAGAGGTGAGGCAAGTATCGCGATGTCTTTAGAGATAATACTGCCCCACTATGAGCAAAAAACCTTGCATTTCCTGCCTTATTATTTCAGCAAAATTTTTCTCTACAGCTTCGGCGAGACTTTAGTGCATGATTCCGAAGTTAGCTTTCACACCAAACAGCTTTTAGGGGCAGAAAGTTGTATGTTGGGTAGGCTAAGGATTTTTAGGTTTTTCTTCTTGTTTCTCATCAGTCCATCCAGGTAAGGGTCCGTTAACGGGCGAGTGGTCCCTGCAGTCCAAGCCAGTTGGCTTTAGAGCAGTGATTTCACATCCTACGTACCACTGCCCCGGATCTACCATGCCTAAAGATGGGTACTTTTGGAGAACAAGTGTGTATATATATTTTTTTTCTTTTCTTTTATTGGGCACAACTCTCATGCTTTTATTCACTCTCATAAGGCCGCTTTCTCTTTTTGGGATTTTTGTTGGGTAAGGGAAAACAAAAAGGATCTTTGCTGTTTGGGCAGCTTTTTCCTTCTCCATACTCGTCTCTTAGCTGTTGCGAGATTATTCATTTTTTCGAAATTTTTGGCGTGGGAAGTCGTAGTCTTTTGTTGTTTGAGGCAGCATTATCATAAAGACATAACAAAACTTACATCACCATAGGTACATAGAAAACAAACTGGTAAGAAGTAGTATCAGTTTTTACTATTATAGCGACTTTGTACATAGATATGGGGATAAGATAAACAAAATTTTTCAAAATTTTTGTATGAACATATATATATGTACACAGAACAAAAGAATAAAGAATTTGAGTTTGAGAATTTATCAAAATTTTTCAAAATTTTTATACCTCCCTCACTGGTACATGGTACTCCCCCAAACTTACTCCACACTCTGTCCCAGAGTTGTGAGGTAGATAAGGTGAGGTAATGTTATTCCAGTGAGGTTAGTTGGTGAGCACGCCTGCGTCAGATAGCAACTCCCACACATATTCTCCTCTTTTGCTGTGATAGTCGATGTGGTGGAGCTGGTCAGACGTTGCATCATTTGCTATCCATTTCAGGATGAAGATACCATAGTCGTTGGATAGGGGAAGTTGCTGCGGACTGCGGTGGCAGAACTAAAGTTCGTGCCATTTGCTTGGTGTCGTGTCCAGGAATGGTTGGATCAGCTTTGACACCTCGTCGTAGAATTTTCGAACTAAGCGTTCGAGGGGTGTCAATGTTGCTGATGTACACTGCACTGGATGATCTTTGTTGTTTTCCGAGCTGTTGTAGAAGATTCCAGCTCGTTGGCGAGTGTACATCGTCAGGAGCGTCCAATGGTTATAATGCAGGATGGGCAGAAAAATTTTGCTAGGGACCCCACTCTCCAACTCTGCCAAAAAATGTTGCTTTGCTCCTGTTTCATCGACGAGGCAAACGTCATTGAACAACATAGGATGAGCTATGTATGTATGTTCGAACCTTGGCTGTAATGTTTGGATGTAAGCAGCCGCCACAGATACAGCCAAGCATCCTCCTTCTTTTACCATGTTCCTTAAATCATCAACCGGGACTACGACGTCGCCTGCCTTGTAAATGACATCTGCCGGGGTAGAATCTGCTAACTTCAGAAGGATTTCATTTACCTGCTCCTGTGTGAGTGTAGCGCACGAGAAGCGGTCGAAATTGTTGATTAGTCCTTCTGGAGTTACAGGTGAAGCAAGATCTTCAAATCCATGCATTTTCTGCAAGATCTCCAACTGCTTGCCTGCCCCGTAGGTGTCAGTTTCTATTTCTGCTTCTTTCTTTGGAGAGCTGCTGGATTGTGAAGATTTGTCTTCTTGGTCACTGTCCAGCAGCCTATCAGGTACCCCTACGTCTCGGAAATAGTGCCCGTCTTTGATTAGCAACATGGCATATACGCTCCTGAGGTGGTAAAAGTTAGTGTCTCGGAGGTGTCTCATAAATCCAAAAATATTGAGCAGCTCCATGGCATGTAAGACGACGAAGGCATTGTTTCCGCTTCCCTCTTCAGCCTGGACTGGGAAGTCATGGATAGAAAAGAAGTTCCAAACGCCGTTGTGACGTTTGGCTCCTTGCTTGATATCTCGTAGAAGACGCAGTGGTAGAAGCCTCAGATTTTTATCCTCCGGGCGGCTGAAAACATTCTCGGAGCGTGGCACCTCGTTACTGCTGCAGCTCAGCAGCCGAACGTCGTGGTTCCTTAGGTCTTCCACGCAGAGGAACGATATGTTGCGGTGCTTGTACGGTGCCAACACAAGGTTTGGGTTATGCTCGTCGATGTGCTGCAGCATGTTGGCCACCGCAGTGGAGTCTAGTTCTCCCCACATTAGCCTTCTTGCCAAGGTCGGGGTGGCGTTGTATACTATCTTCCGACCTGTCCTGGTGCCGATATTCTCTATTATCGCACTCTCAAGGACCCTGAACACCCCTTTGCTGACGACGGCAGGTGAGTGGAACATGTTGCGCAGTGCTCCTCGTCGTACGGAGAAGTAGTCGTCGCTCCAAACGACGTCTTCTTCATCTGCCTGCGATCTTAGGACCTTGTTTAGCAGTTTCTGGTCTCTGATCGTCAGGTAGCCGATGACCCTTCTATCGAAGTCGACCATCTCAAAAGAAGGTATCTCTGATGGCTCAGTGAACTTATCTGCCATCGAGCGTCTTCTTCGGGGAAGGTGTCTTTCATTGGCGGTATAAACGTCCCCCTTTTCTCCCTCTGATTCATCAGAAGAGTCCACCCCGATGCTGATATCTCCTTTATCATCCTCAATTTCATCCAGGGGGACTGAGGGAATTTCTTCCTCCAGACCTAGGGAGCTCTCCTGTCCTGCTGGAGCTCCATCGGTCGACCTTGGTTGCGTTCCCTCCTCGGGCATCGTGGATGTCCCGCTGGACGAGGAGGAGGACGCCGATCTCGAGGAGGATGTTGACGGAGAAGATGGAGAGCCAGAGCCAGGGGGCGACGGGGACCTTCTCGGTTGCCTTCGACGCGGATGGTCGTCCCTCCTGTTTAGCCTCTCCTCGATCTCGTCGAGGTGTTGGAGGGCTTGCTGAAGCGTCGCGGTTAGAGTCTCTAGTTGGCCGGGAATGCTAACTAGAGTCAGCAGCTCTCATTCTTGGCTATTCAGCCTTTTCTGGAAAGATGAAAACTTGCGCGTTAAGGAAAATAATGTAGCTAAGTTGTTCTCTGATACCTCCCGCAAGTAGTCGAGCTCGTGTCCTAACATCTTCCCAAGCGACGGAGGGGTTCCTGTGGGTCTCCCTTCCGTCCTCGCGACACCTTGCTCGCGCGATGGTCTACCAGACGAGGTAGATTCTATCTCAATTGTTTGCGATGCAGATTCCGCCGAGCGAGGTGTCGGTGCTCTTGCGGTCGTCTCCGCTTCGCCTTCTTGTCGTGGTGGAGATGGCCGTGGTGTAGGCGGATGCTGCTCCACCTCTACACTTTCGGCGATCTCCTCAGCAGTTGCAACAGGGGACACCGGTGACGGTGTCGGCGTCAGTTGTGCACCTTCGAGCTCCATTCTTAGGATCTCGTCGAACACCCCATTACTGGCGTCCGACAGGCATTACAAGGATGTCGGGGGCTGCGGTTGTCTCTTCTGTGGAAGTTCCCGTAGTTACAGTCTCGGTGACCTCAACGATCACCGGTTCTTTTTCAGCCACCACAGTCGTTGTCGTGGTTGTGGCTAGTATAGTAGGAGCGGCGACAACTCTATTAACAGCTGTCGTCGGTAGCTCTGGAATCGCAGCTGGCTCGGTGCGGGTCGTTGAAGCTTTTTCCCGCCTTGGGTCGAGAGGAATCGGTTCTCCTCTCGCGACCGCCCTTTCCTGAATTCGGGTGGTGGCGTTGTAAGCTGCGTCTACCGCCACAGTTTGTATCTCTGCTGTAGTGAAGACCAATTTCAGTGAGGGAGCGGGAGGAGGATGTTTGTCCTTGCAAACTTGTAGAAGTAGTCCCTTCCCTCCTTCTTTATGATACTGGCCCTCATCAGGTATTTGATGTCGATCAGCTCATCGCCCTTTGTCCTCGAAAGGTTGTGCGACTCCTTTGGGTACCCGAGCCCTGCCGCGGTCAGGTTGACGATGCCACCCATACAATATTCTTTGGTGGTATCCTTTATCGGGTGCAACCTGTTCAGCAAGAACCGCCCGAGGTTGATCACTCTTCCCTCCATCATGTGCCACATGATGTGGAGTTCTTCGGTGTAGATGTTGCTGGACTCGTTTTTGTTGAACAGCAAGCACGCTACCAGTTTGTGCACAATTCTCCAAAAGCATGATTGCACGGCCGCCACCTTGCTTCCCGGCTTAAATGATGACTCGTCGGTCAGCCTATTTCAGAGCTCCACGGGATTGAACCCGTCTCCTTCGGTGATTCTTTCACCGCTATTCATCAAATTCTTCTCCTCCTCACTAGAAGAGAAGATCTCGTTCAGTAGCTTCTCGGAGATGGCGTGCTCCGAGTTGTATAGCCGGGCTTGGAGTCTATCTGCTCTTCTGTATTCTTTCTTTTCAGCAGCCGAATTCTTCACTCGACGGAGGGATGACATAAACTCCTTCGTGAGTTCGGTGTAAGAGGAAGATTGGCTGAGGCAGATCTTCCTCATTCCTACCGTGGCGAAGATGTTCTCCAGTTTTCCAAAGATGCCCAGCTGATCGAACGAAGATTGGTGACAGAACCTACTCGGCCTGTAAAGCTTGGTCGCCAGCTCCGCATAGCGGCGTCCGTGCTCGTCATCTCTCGGCACAAATCTTCCTGGTGTGTGATCCAGGGGTTCTGCCACTGCTACTGGTGCTGAGGTTGGAGCCGCCACCTCCCCTGTCCTTGTCCTCTTTTCCACTGTTGATGTCCCAGCTACTTCTGGATTCGGGCATTTCTGCCCGACAGTGGTCGCTTCAGCTGCGGCTTCGTCGTTGATTCTTCGGCCGTGCTCGTCAACTCGGACAACAGTCTGCTTGGTACGGGCCATTTTTGTTAATCATAAAACAAATTCATTGATCAATTAAATGTGTTGATGTTTAAAAGGAAACTGAATGTACGATAAGATATGACCCGATACAAAATGATCCCACACCACTGTATTGGGAGATACGAGGTTTTCAGAGATGAGGGCTCGTGCCCGATACGAGATATGGGTATCGCCCGTCACGTCGAGATGAATAGCCAGAACTGCACGTCAGGATAGCCGCCCGACATGGGTGTGTCGGGCGATACTACTGCGAAGGACAAAACACCCGACAGTGCTCTCTTGAAAGAAAACCCACGTGTCGCCCAATAACAAAATAGGCGAGGCGGTGTAAAGATGGGCGACATGGCGTATCAGGAAAATAGGTACGTTGCACGATATACGTATCGGGCGATACAAGGTTGCTCAGCTAAGAAACTGCAAGCCCGATAAGTTATTCACGAAAGGAAGGTCGTGTCGGGCAAGGTGGACGATACGGTCTGTCGGGCTATACCTCTGCTGCCTTCTTAAACTGCCGCGCGACACGAAAGCATGGGAACGTTGTATGACACGGGAGCTAACTCTGAAAATCTCAGCATGACATGGGTAGGTAAAATAGTAAAGGCAGTAGCCCGACACGGTAAACTCTCCATGCTATATACAGCGATCTCGATCGGGAGTAAAACTGGTAATTCCGGGGCGTGCATCAGCTGTTGGGGTAAGTCATTCCCGAGACAGGCAGTCCATCCATCGACATAAGGGTAATTACTCCACTTGCACGATACGAGTGTACGCCGCCCAGGAATGCCATCCGTCACGACCTTTGCGATGCCCGAAATACCACTACCCAAAACGGGCACGTTCAACGTGCCGAATGAGCTGCTGCCCGATACGACCTTTCAGAGAAAAACCAAGGAGAACAACTTAAAACAAAACTGGAAGAGGTCGATGAGCAAAACATCATTGGCCTAAGGTTAAGATCCCGACCTCAGATGGTATTACCCATCTCGGTCTATAAAACTGAGCGGTGGCCCATAGAAGAGTCAGCGCATGTGGCGCATGCACGACTCGGGCCTTATTACAGTCCATAATGTTTGTAATGTTTGTTTTGCAGGAAAGTAAAATGTGTTGACTCAAGGTCAATTAGGTCAATGTTGACTCACGTCTAAATTGACTAAACCCTTGTTTTGATGATGACTAACCATTCCACATATTGGTGTCTAATGCTTCTACATTGAGTGATTTCAGATTAGGTTTAGACACACTCCAAATGCCCTAACTTGCGCATATCAAATTGGAGAAAAGACAAGTCAAAATAGCTACAAGTGTGCAATTTGGGATCTCTATGTAAATGACCTTAGAATTGCTTTGTAATCACTTGTAATGATTGTATGACTTGTATTAAGCTTAGAAAAATTATTGGGACACAAAAATCCATCATTTGTACGGTTAAATGAAAATTCCAAAATACCCATAACAGGGATTTTGTCGGCCGAATTCCAAACTCGGCCGATCCATATATTCTGAGATTTTTGTTGGAATCGGCCGAGTTACAAACTCAGCCGATTCATCGTTTGGTCGAGTTCTAGCTAGGAAACTCGGCCGATCCACTGATCGGTCCAAGTCTGGAAATGGACCGATCGGTCGAGTTTCTCAAAGGAAACTCGGCCGACAGTCTAGCTTTCAGCCTTGTCTTTTAGTGGTTCGGCCGAGTTACCTTTATATAAACTCGGCCGATCAGACTGTACTGGAATGCAGAAAAAGCATTTCCAACCGTTGGAGACTTTGTTGGGACCCAAAATAGATCCGTTGCAACTTGTAAAACGGCTATTTTTCGTTCACAAGTGTTCCCAAAGGCTAAGAGGCATCCCCATATATAAATAGGACCCCTTGGGCTTCATTCCAAGGTTGAGCATTCATTGCAAACTCTTTGTGAGGTTCCTATTCTATAGTTGAGTGCTTCCTACAGCCTCCTCTCTCTCTCTAAGCTTAATCACTTGCTACATCCATTAGAGTGAGTAGGAAATCTGTAAGAGAGCTAGTCCTATTTGTATATCTTGTGAAGCTCTCACTTCCACCACCTCCCCATCTCTCATTTCCAATCATGAAGATGAAGGTTCTCTCTCTTGTCCAAGAGAGGTGAAGAAGAACAAGGGAAGGAGTCCCTTGGTGAAGATCAAGGCCGAAGACTTGGAGCTAGAGTGGGTAAGCCCTTGGAGAAGGCAGAAGACTCAAGCTCAAGTGGGTAAGTCCTTGGTGGAAAGCTTCTTCGAGTGATGGTGAAGTCAAAGGCGGAAGATCCAAGAAGAGTGGGTAATTCCTACAAGGCCGAAGACTTGTGCAAGAGTGGGTAAGTCCTTGGAGAAGGCCGAAGACTCTTGCAAAGTGGGTAAGTCCTTGGTAAGGTTGAAGTCTCTTTGTATTGGATAGGTAAGTCCTTTGTGGGTCATGTATTGTATGTCTTATTAATGAATATAAGAGTGCAATTGTTTGAAGTCCTAGAGGTTGACCTCTCTAGGCAAGTGGACTGACACACTTCTAGTTTGAAGTGTGGAACCACTCTAAATAGCTTGTCTAATTGGTGCATGTTCAATCTCTCTTATCCTTGCTATGCATGTTTTAGTTGCACTCAAATTTCCTATTTAGCAACCTTATCTTGTCATATATTTTGAAGGTTTAATGAATTTTGTTTAAGTGCTTTCAGCTCTATTCACCCCCCTCTAGAGCATCTAAGTCACCCATCTAGGATCCAACAAGTGGTATCAGAGCGGGTCTTCTCCAAGCATACTTCAACAAGTAGGAGAAGATGGGTGACTACCTAGGAGGGAGACTCTCGACCAGCCTTCCAATCTTTGATGGGAGCAACTTCCTCTATTGGAGAAGAAGACTTCAATTCTTCATCCAAGGATCAAGTCTCGAGATGTGGCAAATGGTGAACAGCCCATACATTCTACCAAAGACAAACATTGAAGAATGGGATGAAGCCACCTTGATGAAAGCAACCTTGAATGCTAGAGCCATGCACATCCTATATGCCTCCATGACCCCCACCGAGTTCAACCGGATTTCCTCTTGTGAGACGGCCTATGAGGTATGGAGAAAGCTTTGCATCACTTATGAAGGGACAGATCAAGTGAAGGAAAGCAAAGTCTACATGCTCAAATGGTTGCTTGAGAACTTCAAGACAGGAAAGGAAGAGAGCATAGCCAACATGTACTCAAGGCTCAACACTATCTTGAATGGTCTTGATATTCTAGGACATCCTATGTCTAGTGGAGAGATCAACTCAAAGATCCTTAGAACTCTCCCCAAGAGATGGGAATCCAAGGTGACTTCCATTGAAGAAGCAAGGTCGCTTAGGGATATTCCTATTGAAGAGCTCATTGGAAATCTACAAGCACATGAAGCCACACTTGACAAGAGGGAGGAAGTAGAAAGACAAGAGAAGAAAGAGCTAAAGAGAATGAAGAAGGCTGAAATGAAGGCTCAAATTGAAGCTATCATGGAACAAGTCTCTCCATCCTCTCAAGCTAAAGAAGATGCCATGTACTCCAAAGGTCGACTCTACAAAGGCAAGTCCTCCTCCATCCGGTGCTTCACATGTGGAAAGAAGGGTCACTACAAGGAAGATTTCCCACAAGGCAAAAATACCCATCTTCACAAGAAGGAGAAATGGCACTCAAGCTCAAGCGGCTCCTCCAACTCAAGCTCAAGTGAAGATTCATGTGAAGGATCAAGCTCAAGCTCTAGTGATGAAGGAGAATGTCATTTTGCTCTTGTAGCATCAACAAGTGAAGACTCAAGTGAGGTAAGTCTAGACTCTTTAGATAAAGAATCTTTGATTGATCTTATTCATGATATTTGTGCCTCTCTTAAGTCTTCTCAAAAGAAAAGGAAAAAGCTTGCTAGAATTGTTGATAAGTTGCATGTAGAATTAAATGATCTTGAACATGCTAATTCTTGCTTGCTTGATAAAAATGATTGTCTTAGTCAAGTAGATTCTCTCAAACTTGAAAATGCTAATTTGCTTGATAAGATTAGATTTCTAGAAGCTCAACCTCTCATGCCTAGTTCTAATGAAGAGCTTACGTTAATCATTGATTCTCTCATGCATGATATTGATGTTCTTAAATCTGAAAATAAGGACAAAGATTTATTTTTGCATGAATTAGAAATAGAAAATGCCTCCTTGCTTGCTAAACTCAATGGGCATGAATCTTGTTCTAGTTATACTAATAAAGAGAATGATGTTGCTGCTCTTCATATTGATAGAGATTCTTATTTAACTAAAGCTCTTTGCTTAGAAAATGATCTTTTGCATGCTAGAGATAATATCAATAATTTGTCTTCTACTATTGCCTCTCTTATGCATGATAATGATAGTTTGAGATCATCTTTGCAAAGATTCTTAGTTGGTAAGAAGAGTCTTAATGACATCCTACTCAATTCTACTAAACAAATTGGTAGACATGGTTTAGGATATGATAGTAGTCAAGGGAACAACAAAGATAAAGGACCTCCAATATTCCATGGAGAATCCTCTAGTTCCAAGACTATGGGCACATGCAACTATTGCAATGAATTTGGTCATTATGCTACTTGTTGTCCTTTTAGGAAAGCACCCAAGAG
This sequence comes from Alisma plantago-aquatica, assembly GCA_963693085.1. NCBI lineage: Eukaryota > Viridiplantae > Streptophyta > Magnoliopsida > Alismatales > Alismataceae > Alisma > Alisma plantago-aquatica. The sequence continues at coordinate 615,536,137 of OY856415.1, forward strand.
CAATAGGACTTGGGTTGCTAAACTAACCCCTCCGGACCCAAAAATATGATTGGGGACCATTTCATCTTTCTTCTTGTAGGTACTTGCAAATGGATTGACATGAGCCATTGAATTGCAAATTGACTTCTCAATCCACATGAAAGAAGAAAGGTGAGATGTGCAGAGGGTGACAACAAGTGGAAAAGAAATGGTAAGCATGAAGGTAATGTTTTTATTGCTTATAGCCTGTTCTAACTTGTTTTTGTCAAGTTAGTATGCACTATACATATGGTTTTTGAGTCAAAATTGGCATTTTGTGTTTCTCTTCACACTCTTGCTCAAAAATTGTTTCTAATGCTTCTATAGTGCATTACTAACTTGCTTAGACATGTTTGGATATGGTTTGTATCTTTTAGCATGCCTCTAGATATGTTTTATGAAAAATATGTGATTTTTTTTCTACAGTAGTTTTGTCGGCCGAGTTTTGTCCTGTCTAAAACTCGACCGATAGGCACCAATGGGTGTTGCCAACAGCTGCGATCGGCTGAGTTGCCAATACACAGAACTCGACCGAAAACACTGTTCACAGAGTATACATTTGGCTTATTAAATGAGAATTTCCCTCTCAACTAGATTTTCTCAACCAATAGCCTTATTCTTTGGCACTCCATTTGGTACCTTTATATGCATATTGCCTTGTTCTACATTGTCTATCTTGCTTACAACTCTATCTCTCTAATTGCTCTAAATTGGTATATCTATATGTTGCAATTACTTGTTTTGAGTTGTCTTGCAGGTTTTGATGATGATCTCTATGGATCTCTTGGTTGTGTTTTTAAATTGCTTCCGTTGTGCTCTAACTTGCTACATCTATCTAGGTGTATATCTTGTTTTGATACAACCTTGAGGTTCTTAGGGGTAGTCATCTTATGGTAAGGATGTATATCCAGTGAGTTATATCCTTTCATGCTTCTAAAAGTGCATATCTACTATCTTGAGTTGCTTGCATAACATTGTGATGCAGGGCACATAGAGTTACATTGTATGTAGAAATTGGAGTATTTTTGGATTTTATGCAGATTTTACTCCAATTTCAGTTTTTGCTGCAGGTATAGTGCTTTTTATGGAGAAACACCCTTCTGAGAAAGACTCATTGCTTTGCCATGAGCTCCGATGGTTTTTGGTCAAATTCCATCATCTTGAGGGTCAAAATTGTGATCTATTGTTTTTCTGCAGCACTTTATCTTGCATTTTTGGGATGTTCAAGTATATGTTTTAACTTGCTTTTCTTTCTATGCTTGGACAAGACCCTATTTGTTCTCTTCTACTCTCCTTATATATATTTGTGTTATCTCCTTTCTCTTTAACAAGTGATGTTTCTTATTTTCTTCATAACCCCAACTTTTGAAATGACAAAGGGGGAGAAAGGTATGTCTTCTTTTAAAAGAGGAAGAAGGCATGTCTTACATGAAGAAGAGAAGTATGTTCATGTAAAGAGAGAAGGTAAATGGGAGAAGACATATATGTGTAGAACATATATGAGTAGAAGACATAGTTTCTATAAATGTTATGAAAGCTAACCATGCAGGAGAAATAGCATCAATTGAGGGGGAGTATGAGAACTCCATGCGCATCAATTGAGGGGGAGCATATGAGCTCAATCCTATTGAAACCCCTAGGTTTCTCCAAAGGTATGATTTTACGTACAAGCTTTCAATACATTTATGGAATGGTTTGTCATCTTCAAAAAGGGGGAGAATGTTGACTCAAGGTCAATTAGGTCAATGTTGACTCACGTCTAAATTGACTAAACCCTTGTTTTGATGATGACTAACCATTCCACATATTGGTGTCTAATGCTTCTACATTGAGTGATTTCAGATTAGGTTTAGACACACTCCAAATGCCCTAACTTGTGCATATCAAATTGGAGAAAAGACAAGTCAAAATAGCTACAAGTGTGCAATTTGGGATCTCTATGTAAATGACCTTAGAATTGCTTTGTAATCACTTGTAATGATTGTATGACTTGTATTAAGCTTAGAAAAATTATTGGGACACAAAAATCCATCATTTGTACGGTTAAATGAAAATTCCAAAATACCCATAACAGGGATTTTGTCAGCCGAATTCCAAACTCGGCCGATCCATATATTCTGGGATTTTTGTTGGAATCGGCCGAGTTACAAACTCAGCCGATTCACCGTTAGGTCGAGTTCTAGCTAGGAAACTCGGCCGATCCACTGATCGGTCCAAGTCTGGAAATGGACCGATCGGTCGAGTTTCTCAAAGGAAACTCGGCCGACAGTCTAGCTTTCAGCCTTGTCTTTTAGTGGTTCGGTCGAGTTACCTTTATATAAACTCGGCCGATCAGACTGTACTGGAATGCAGAAAAAGCATTTCCAACCGTTGGAGACTTTGTTGGGACCCAAAATAGATCCGTTGCAACTTGTAAAACGGCTATTTTTCGTTCACAAGTGTTCCCAAAGGCTAAGAGGCATCCCCATCTATAAATAGGACCCCTTGGGCTTCATTCTAAGGTTGAGCATTCATTGCAAACTCTTTGTGAGGTTCCTATTCTATAGTTGAGTGCTTCCTACAGCCTCCTCTCTCTCTCTAAGCTTAATCACTTGCTACATCCATTAGAGTGAGTAGGAAATCTGTAAGAGAGCTAGTCCTATTTGTATATCTTGTGAAGCTCTCACTTCCACCACCTCCCCATCTCTCATTTCCAATCATGAAGATGAAGGTTCTCTCTCTTGTCCAAGAGAGGTGAAGAAGAACAAGGGAAGGAGTCCCTTGGTGAAGATCAAGGCCGAAGACTTGGAGCTAGAGTGGGTAAGCCCTTGGAGAAGGCAGAAGACTCAAGCTCAAGTGGGTAAGTCCTTGGTGGAAAGCTTCTCCGAGTGATGGTGAAGTCAAAGGCGGAAGATCCAAGAAGAGTGGGTAATTCCTACATGGCCGAAGACTTGTGCAAGAGTGGGTAAGTCCTTGGAGAAGGCCGAAGACTCTTGCAAAGTGGGTAAGTCCTTGGTAAGGTTGAAGACTCTTTGTATTGGATAGGTAAGTCATTTGTGGGTCATGTGTTGTATGTCTTATTAATGAATATAAGAGTGCAATTGTTTGAAGTCCTAGAGGTTGACCTCTCTAGGCATGTGGACTGACACACTTCTAGTTTGAAGTGTGGAACCACTCTAAATAGCGTGTCTAATTGGTGCATGTTCAATCTCTCTTATCCTTGCTATGCATGTTTTAGTTGCACTCAAATTGCCTATTTAGCAACCTTATCTTGTCATATATTTTGAAGGTTTAATGAATTTTGTTTAAGTGCTTTCAGCTCTATTAACCCCCCCTCCAGAGCATCTAAGTCACCCATCTAGGATCCAACAAGTGGTATCAGAGCGGGTCTTCTCCAAGCATACTTCAACAAGTAGGAGAAGATGGGTGACTACCTAGGAGGGAGACTCTCGACCAGCCTTCCAATCTTTGATGGGAGCAACTTCCTCTATTGGAGAAGAAGACTTCAATTCTTCATCCAAGGATCAAGTCTCGAGATGTGGCAAATGGTGAACAGCCCATACATTCTACCAAAGGCAAACATTGAAGAATGGGATGAAGCCACCTTGATGAAAGCAACCTTGAATGCTAGAGCCATGCACATCCTATATTCCTCCATGACCCCCACCGAGTTCAACCGGATTTCCTCTTGTGAGACGGCCTATGAGGTATGGAGAAAGCTTTGCATCACTTATGAAGGGACAGATCAAGTGAAGGAAAGCAAAGTCTACATGCTGAAAGGGTTGCTTGAGAACTTCAAGATGGGAAAGGAAGAGAGCATAGACAACATGTACTCAAGGCTCAACACCATCTTGAATGGTCTTGCTATTCTAGGAAATCCTATGTCTAGTGGAGAGATCAACTCAAAGATCCTTAGAACTCTCCCCAAGAGATGGGAATCCAAGGTGACTTCCATTGAAGAAGCAAGGTCGCTTAGGGATATTCCTATTGAAGAGCTTGTTGGAAATCTACAAGAACATGAAGCCACACTTGACAAGAGGGAGGAAGTAGAAAGACAAGAGAAGAAAGAGCTAAAGAGAATGAAGAAGGCTGAAATGAAGGCTCAAATTGAAGCTATCATGGAACAAGTCTCTCCATCCTCTCAAGCTAAAGAAGATGCCATGTACTCCAAAGGTCGACTCTACAAAGGCAAGTCCTCCTCCATCCGGTGCTTCACATGTGGAAAGAAGGGTCACTACAAGGAAGATTGCCCACAAGGCAAAAATACCCATCTTCATAAGAAGGAGAAATGGCACTCAAGCTCAAGCGGCTCCTCCAACTCAAGCTCAAGTGAAGATTCATGTGAAGGATCAAGCTCAAGCTCTAGTGATGAAGGAGAATGTCATTTTGCTCTTGTAGCATCAACAAGTGAAGACTCAAGTGAGGTAAGTCTAGACTCTTTAGATAAAGAATCTTTGATTGATCTTATTCATGATATTTGTGCCTCTCTTAAGTCTTCTCAAAAGAAAAGGAAAAAGCTTGCTAGAATTGTTGATAAGTTGCATGTAGAATTAAATGATCTTGAACATGCTAATTCTTGCTTGCTTGATAAAAATGATTGTCTTAGTCAAGTAGATTCTCTCAAACTTTAAAATGCTAATTTGCTTGATAAGATTAGATTTCTAGAAGCTCAACCTCTCGTGCCTAGTTCTAATGAAGAGCTTACATTAATCATTGATTCTCTCATGCATGATATTGATGTTCTTAAATCTGAAAATAAGGACAAAGATTTAGTTTTGCATGAATTAGAAATAGAAAATGCCTCCTTGCTTGCTAAACTCAATGGGCATGAATCTTGTTCTAGTTATACAAATAAAGAGAATGATGTTACTGCTCTTCATATTGATAGAGATTCTTATTTAACTAAAGCTCTTTGCTTAGAAAATGATCTTTTGCATGCTAGAGATAATATCAATAATTTGTCTTCTACTATTGCCTCTCTTATGCATGATAATGATAGTTTGAGATCATCTTTGCAAAGATTCTTAGTTGGTAAGAAGAGTCTTAATGACATCCTACTCAATTCTACTAAACAAATTGGTAGACATGGTTTAGGATATGATAGTAGTCAAGGGAACAACAAAGATAAAGGACCTCCAATATTCCATGGAGAATCCTCTAGTTCCAAGACTATGGGCACATGCAACTATTGCAATGAATTTGGTCATTATGCTACTTGTTGTCCTTTTAGGAAAGCACCCAAGAGCAATAGGACTTGGGTTGCTAAACTAACCCCTCCGGACCCAAAAATATGATTGGGGACCATTTCATCTTTCTTCTTGTAGGTACTTGCAAATGGATTGACATGAGCCATTGAATTGCAAATTGACTTCTCAATCCACATGAAAGAAGAAAGGTGAGATGTGAAGAGGGTGACAACAAGTGGAAAAGAAATGGTAAGCATGAAGGTAATGTTTTTATTGCTTATAGCCTGTTCTAACTTGTTTTTGTCAAGTTAGTATGCACTATACATATGGTTTTTGAGTCAAAAGTGGCATTTTGTGTTTCTCTTCACACTCTTGCTCAAAAACTGTTTCTAATGCTTCTATAGTGCATTACTAACTTGCTTATACATATTTGGATATGGTTTGTATCTTTTAGCATGCCTCTAGATATGTTTTATGAAAAATATGTGATTTTTTTTCTACAGTAGTTTTGTCGGCCGAGTTTTGTCCTGTCTAAAACTCGACCGATAGGCACCAATGGGTGTTGCCAACAGCTGCGATCGGCCGAGTTGCCAATACACAGAACTCGACCGAAAACACTGTTCACAGAGTATACATTTGGCTTATTGAATGAGAATTTCCCTCTCAACTAGATTTTCTCAACCAATAGCCTTATTCTTTGGCACTCCATTTGGTACCTTTATATGCATATTGCCTTGTTCTACATTGTCTATCTTGCTTACAACTCTATCTCTCTAATTGCTCTAAATTGGTATATCTATATGTTGCAATTACTTGTTTTGAGTTGTCTTGCAGGTTTTGATGATGATCTCTATGGATCTCTTGGTTGTGTTTTTAAATTGCTTCCGTTGTGCTCTAACTTGCTACATCTATCTAGGTGTATATCTTGTTTTGATACAACCTTGAGGTTCTTAGGGGTAGTCATCTTATGATAAGGATGTATATCCAGTGAGTTATATCCTTTCATGCTTCTAAAAGTGCATATCTACTATCTTGAGTTGCTTGCATAACATTGTGATGCAGGGCACATAGAGCTACATTGTATGTAGAAATTGGAGTATTTTTGGATTTTATGCAGGTTTTGCTCCAATTTCAGTTTTTGCTGCAAGTATAGTGCTTTTTATGCAGAAACACCCTTCTGAGCAAGACTCATCGCTTTGCCATGAGCTCCGATGGTTTTTGGTCAAATTCCATCATCTTGAGGGTCAAAATTGTGATCTATTGTTTTTCTGCAGCACTTTCTCTTGCATTTTTGGGATGTTCAAGTATATGTTTTAACTTGCTTTTCTTTCTATGCTTGGACAAGACCCTATCTGTGCTCTTCTACTCTCCTTATATATATTTGTGTTATCTCCTTTCTCTTTAACAAGTGATGTTTCTTATTTTCTTCATAACCCCAATTTTTGAAATGACAAAGGGGGAGAAAGGTATGTCTTATTTTAAAAGAGGAAGAAGGCATGTCTTACATGAAGAAGAGAAGTATGTTCAAGTAAAGGGAGAAGGTAAATGGGAGAAGACATATATGTGTAGAACATATATGAGTAGAAGACATAGTTTCTATAAATGTTATGAAAGCTAACCATGCAGGAGAAATAGCATCAATTGAGGGGGAGTATGAGAACTCCATGCGCATCAATTGAGGGGGAGCATATGAGCTCAATCCTATTGAAACCCCTAGGTTTCTCCGAAGGTATGATTTTACGTACAAGCTTTCAATACATTTATGGAATGGTTTGTCATCTTCAAAAAGGGGGAGAATGTTGACTCAAGGTCAATTAGGTCAATGTTGACTCCCGTCTAAATTGACTAAACCCTTGTTTTGATGATGACTAACCATTCCACATATTGGTGTCTAATGCTTCTACATTGAGTGATTTCAGATTAGGTTTAGACACACTCCAAATGCCCTAACTTGTGCATATCAAATTGGAGAAAAGACAAGTCAAAATAGCTACAAGTGTGCAATTTGGGATCTCTATGTAAATGACCTTAGAATTGCTTTGTAATCACTTGTAATGATTGTATGACTTGTATTAAGCTTAGAAAAATTATTGGGACACAAAAATCCATCATTTGTACGGTTAAACGAAAATTCCAAAATACCCATAACAGGGATTTTGTCGGCCGAATTCCAAACTCGGCCGATCCATATATTCTGGGATTTTTGTTGGAATCGGCCGAGTTACAAACTCAGCCGATTCACCGTTCGGTCGAGTTCTAGCTAGGAAACTCGGCCGATCCACTGATCGGTCCAAGTCTGGAAATGGACCGATCGGTCGAGTTTCTCAAAGGAAACTCGGCCGACAGTCTAGCTTTCAGCCTTGTCTTTTAGTGGTTCGACCGAGTTACCTTTATATAAACTCGGCCGATCATACTGTACTGGAATGCAGAAAAAGCATTTCCAACCGTTGGAGACTTTGTTGGGACCCAAAATAGATCCGTTGCAACTTGTAAAACGGCTATTTTTCGTTCACAAGTGTTTCCAAAGGCTAAGAGGCATCCCCATCTATAAATAGGACCCCTTGGGCTTCATTCCAAGGTTGAGCATTCATTGCAAACTCTTTGTGAGGTTCCTATTCTATAGTTGAGTGCTTCCTACAGCCTCCTCTCTCTCTCTAAGCTTAATCACTTGCTACATCCATTAGAGTGAGTAGGAAATATGTAAGAGAGCTAGTCCTATTTGTATATCTTGTGAAGATCTCACTTCCACCACCTCCCCATCTCTCATTTCCAATCATGAAGATGAAGGTTCTCTCTCTTGTCCAAGAGAGGTGAAGAAGAACAAGGGAAGGAGTCCCTTGGTGAAGATCAAGGCCGAAGACTTGGAGCTAGAGTGGGTAAGCCCTTGGAGAAGGCAGAAGACTCAAGCTCAAGTGGGTAAGTCCTTGGTGGAAAGCTTCTCCAAGTGATGGTGAAGTCAAAGGCGGAAGATCCAAGAAGAGTGGGTAATTCCTACAAGGCCGAAGACTTGTGCAAGAGTGGGTAAGTCCTTGGAGAAGGCCGAAGACTCTTGCAAAGTGGGTAAGTCCTTGGTAAGGTTGAAGACTCTTTGTATTGGATAGGTAAGTCCTTTGTGGGTCATGTGTTGTATGTCTTATTAATGAATATAAGAGTGCAATTGTTTGAAGTCCTAGAGGTTGACCTCTCTAGGCAAGTGGACTGACACACTTCTAGTTTGAAGTGTGGAACCACTCTAAATAGCTTGTCTAATTGGTGCATGTTCAATCTCTCTTATCCTTGCTATGCATGTTTTAGTTGCACTCAAATTGCCTATTTAGCAACCTTATCTTGTCATATATTTTGAAGGTTTAATGAATTTTGTTTAAGTGCTTTCAGCTCTATTCACCCCCCCTCTAGAGCATCTAAGTCACCCATCTAGGATCCAACAAAATGCATCCTATTCTAGAAAATAAAAGAAAGCTCGGGATCCCTCCCGAGAAGTGCTGTAATCTTCATCTCCTGCTTGACGTCTTTTAGCTTCGTCACTCCTTAGTCTCTGCCATCATCCTCTCGCGCAACTCGATCCTCATTCCTCTTGATCATTGTCCTGCCTTCTTTGTCGTTTCAGTATTCGACGGAATGTTTCCTGACGGATTCTTTATTAACTCGGCCATTTGAGCTAGTTGCTGATCAATCTGACGCTGATGCGTCTACATGTCTGCCATTTGTACCTACAACGAGTTCAAAACACCCGAATTCGATAGTGCACTCTGCGCTAACTGGTTGTTAATAGTGTCTTGCCTTTTCACGAAATCAAACAGTTTGCCAACCACATCCAACTGGCTAGAAATCTTATCATGTTCCTTGGTTGATCCTTGGTACGTGACTTGACCTTGGAAGTTACCTTTGTTTGTCTGGAAGGGGGTATTTTTGGTGTATTGACTTGGTCCTCCCCTCTTCTCGAAGGCTTGAGTCAGCTTGGAGGAAGCATGCAACTGATGTGAGTTTTTAGCTGCATCTTTGTTGCCATAGCTGAACTCGGGATGGTCTGGCCTTTTTAAGTTAACAAAAGAGACATTTTCAGTCTCCTTAGCCTCAGAGTCAGTATCGCTTGATGCTTCCGGTCGGGTGTAGATGCATTTATCTACCCCATGACCCCCTTCTCCACAAATCACACACTTCATTACTTTTTCCACCTGCTTCTTCCCTTTTCCACCGGATTCCTTTAGCTGCTTGACATCTGTCGCTATCCTCTGTATCTTAGAAGTTATAGACTCCAGAGCCTTGGATTCAAGAGAGGGTCCTTCGCTGACCTTCTTAGTCTGCCCTCTGTCAGATCTAACATACTCAGTGTCGGCTTGCAGCTCGGCCATGTTTTTGATGATCCTTTCAGACTTGCTCAGCTTTTTACCTAGGAAGTCACTTCCTGTTGTAGCATTTAGTGAAACCCTTTCGTCAGGAGTTAGTCCATTGTAAAAGGTGGTGGCTAGGAAACCTTTCTTGTAGTTATGGTGAGGGCAGTCCCTCTGATATTCCTGGTATCTTTCCTAGGCATCGTGGAGATTCTCGCTGGGCCTCTGCATAAAGGAGGTTATCTTTTGCCTATTCCTCACTGTCTTCTCAGTCGGATAGAATTTATTTATGAAAGCATCTGCTAGTGCTCCCCATCTGTTTAGAGATTGGTGGGGAAGTCCCAGATACCACGATAGAGCCTTGTCTTCCAGAGAGAAGATGAAGCCCTTGCAGTAAATGACTTCCTGGGGTACACCTCGCATCTTAATTGTGTCGCAGATATTCTTGAAGGCGTCTAGGTGATGATAAGGGTTGTCATTCTTGGAGCTCCCTCTGAAGCTCTTATTTTGGATCATGGAGATTACAGACGGATTGAGCTCAAAGTTAGTGGCGTTGAAACATGGAATGATGATAGGGCACCGGGAATTGTTAGCTTTTGTGGAAGCTAACTCTCGTAGAGTCTTTTCTTCTTCATCTGAATCATCGCTGTCACTCCCTTCATGGTGCTGATTCTGATCATTGTGATTCCTTCTGTGCCTTCGATGGTGATGACGTCTATCTCGATGTTGGTTGTCCTCTAACTGCTCTCCTTCTGAATCTTCCTGTTGATCATGGTCGTCATAGCGGTCATTTTCTTCAGGTGGAGGGGAGTTAGGTCTAGCCCTCCTTTGACGTTCGCCCTCTGAAAGAGGTTGTTCAACACAAGGCGGCATGGCGTCAGTGCTCGGTGAAACATATCACCGTTCTTCAGAGTACCTGGAATAGCACGAAATAAAATCAAGTCAAAAAATCGAATTATTTATTTCAGGCAAAGAATAATGATAACAAAAGAAAGAAAAGAGTGTTGTCAAGCTCATTTCTAAGCTTGAGGAACTGGAGTGTAGTTAGTGGATTCAGATTCGTCAACAGTACCGTTTTGCCTTGTCCCCGGCAACAGCGCCAAAAAGTTGACCGGCCTAAATCGTGCGTCCTAAAAGTGGAGGAAGATTTGAAGTAGTCGAACTTTTACATTTATAACCCGAAACCTTCTAGGCCCCCACAACTTTGTTTACGGGGTTGAACACAGGGACAAGGGTGGTAGTGTTGAGTATGCTGAATCGACATGTTACACTCCGGTAGGGTAAAGAGATGATAAGGTACCTCAAGGGAACAACATGATAAGAACTATAAAACAAGAGAATTCTATCTCCAAATGGAGCTATGAGGAAAAATTAAGGTTTTAAGCATTTATCAGTTTTTAGGGGTTTTCATTCAACAGAAACAGAGAGATAATACTAAAGCTAAAGAAAGGTACCAAGGAGAAAACTTCGGTAAAACAAGCAGCAACAGAAACATCCTGTACCCCTCCTCTCAGAGTGGGTACCTCTAACCAAGCATCAACACCCCTCTCGAGGTTGTTGGACTTAAATTAGAGTGGAAAGGTTACTAAAGCAACTCCGATTCCGGGCACTCTCGTACTCCAGAATCAGACCAAACACTAGAGCCACAACACCTCTCTCAAGGCTGTTGCAATGGGAAAACACGATTCGGTAGCTAATCGAAACACGATCCAAGCATACAAGCTAGAGTTTAAATGTTAAACATAGCAATCATCCAACAAAGGTACCAAACATAGAGCAGTAGATAATTAAACTCTTCTAATTCCATTAACAGATAAAGGTCTGATTACATTGCATAAATGGAGAAATTAAATGACTGAAATAAGTAAGATAAGTGCCGTCTCCTTGATATAGAAGGACGACAGACAACAGCGGACCCTCCAGCCCGATACCGGGCAGGACCCTAGCCCGATACAGCCGTGTCGGGCGGCACACCCTCTCGGGCGACACGCTGTGACAGGCGGACTGTATCGTGCGAGAAGCCTTGCCCGATGCGATCATGTCAGGTGGAACCCTCTCGGGCGACATGCCGTGACGGGCGATGCGTATCGGGGTTCGGTATCGTGCCAGGCTAGAGTAATGCTTCTAGTATCGGTCGCTTATGTCAGGTATCTATGTCAGCCGATATCGGCCTGTAGTGGTGCTCGGGACGACACGAAGTGAACCATTCCCTCCCTCTCAGGATGGGGAAGTGCTCACCTAGAATCGCCCATCACAACCACTGAGGCTCGATACACTCGCTCTTGTATCTTTCCTGAGAAGACTTGCACAGGGTTCCGACCTGTCTTTTCGGCTTCCTATAGCTGCTATTTATAGGCAGCGGTTGGGGAAGTTATGGTGCTTAGGGCGCCACGTGTCCTTCTTTAGCTCTTATTATCGCGGAGTCGGTGGATGACTGATATCAGTATCGCCCGACACAAGGATGTCGGCTGTCGGTGGACGTGACGGGCAGTGCCTGCCGGTGGGTGGTCTGTGTCGTGCGACAAGCTTCGGTTGTCATGGTGAGCCCGGCTCCCTGTCGGGTAGATAGGCGTATCGTTCGTTAGTCCCTTCTTGCGCGACATCCTTATGTCGTGTGTCCATGTATTGCGCTACCCTGTCGGGCAGTGTGCATATCGGCCGGCTGGAAGGCCGATGCATGTGGAATCATGTTTGTGGGCCGGGACAACCTTATTGATGATAAATGAGTCCAAACTGAAGGAAAACTCTGCAAAAGATGGAAATATTGAGTTAAGAGCGTAGTGTGGCATGTTATTGCAAAATACATATAAAAAGAGAGGAAAACAGTTTAAAAGCGCAGTTTTGATAACAAAATAAGGGTCAAAAACATCACAAAATTTGGTGTTATCATTCACCTTATACATCCATGATCTAATGGGGATGTCGTGAGTTAGGGTTTGGGTATAAATGTTGATTAGTAACATTGATATAATTTATCATGTTAAACCTAACTCTAATGCAAATAGATAAAGATGAGTATTCATGTTTAACATTCTTATATGATGGAATGATGGTGGAATAACCTCCTTAACATGATCATAACCTTAATGTGTTAATTGGTGGTTATCATAGCCACATGGTAGATACTTTCTTATGCTAAACATGTGAATTATGAATATGATGAGTGTTAATCATATCTAGATTCCTTGCATGTTGATGTAATAAAGGAATGTTCTTAATGTTAATATAACCCTACTATGATTGTTTATGAATATCTCCTAGCTCATTAATGCAATATTGTGCCGATCTGGTGTATTGTATGTAAGTGATGTTGTGGAGCCTTGTTATAAGGCATGGAAAGATAATGATGATCTTCCAAGGAATAATATGATGGTCTTAATGACCTTTGGGCATGGTTGAGCCCTGAATGAGGTGTAATCCTCTTGTGTTGATAAGGGTTGATACCCTGTGATATTGTGAAAAGGATTTATATCTTGTGATAGTATGATGACTAGTGTGGTCTCATGAATGGCAAGTGAATAATATCATGTGATGATGAGATGAGAAATTATGTTTCACACATTTTATATCTTTTAAAAGTTGTGATATTTATATGCTTGCTAGAAGTGAATTAGCATTTGTATGTCCACTTGTTTGATGCAGCCTTAATACACCCAATTGGCATAAATAATCAAGTGAAACTCTAATCATGTAGTGACTTGTGTCATAGATCCATATAAGTGTCAAAACTTACCAGATGGTGAAACAAGTATTCCTAAGGAAAATTCAGAGCGCATATTGTTGAGTATGTGGGGGTGGCAAGTTGAGGATATATCCTTGTCATCCACAATGCAGGTTGTGGAGGATGGCTATGGTCATGCCTCATACATTTGATGTGATTGAGAACGGCTGCGGTCTTGTCTCAGTGATTATATATGTGACAAGATTGGAGGACAACTGCGGTTGTACCTCGGATGGTAGGGTATGTGTATCCACCTCCTTTCACTAGTGTCGTGACCTGTACCAAGGACGGACTAGGATGTTAGCAGCTTGACCTTATGTGTCACTGTGGCGGACCCGTACTGACCGGGAGCGGAGAAGATCTTAGGAGTCTGATTCTTCCTAGATCTCGTATGGCACAGATTTTGACTTAGAAGTGGTCAGTTGGATTTTGAGTAATATCCTCAATTTCCTTAGGGCGTAATAAAAGATTTAATACATCCATGTAGCATATTTGTTTAGGGTTATACATGACATTTCACATTGGATAATAACCCTTGTTTGTTATCTTTACATAAAGATGATGCTTATTGCAATTAAGAGATAGTAGATATACTTAGGTTGTGGATATGCTTAAGATTGTAGATGCGTACATACAGTATCTATGCTTGTGTTGATAACTATACTACTACTGCTGATTATAATCATGATTCTAGCTATCTCATGTTGTTAGTTATGTTTAGCATGCTAGCCATGACTTTGTAACTAGATATGCATATATAGCTGATCATGCTTATCCAGATAGTTGTGCTTATGTTGTTAGCTCTTCTTATGATGTTAATATGTTCAACCAATTAGACATGTGCATGTTGTTAGCTACGCTATGTTACTAGACTTGCTCATGATGCTAGATATGCATATGCTACTGAACTGCTTATATTGTCAACAAGATAAAGGATGATAGTCTGGATAATGATGATAGTTATTATCTGATCCTTTATGTATTTTTTTAATCATCAGTACTGCTGATCTTATTTGTTAAATCTGATTAAATTGCTTAATTGTTTAATTACTTAAAAATGTTGTACTCAATAAACATTGTGGGAGGTTATATCTCTTACTGGGACATGGGTCTCACCCCTGTGGTTCACCACATTTTTTAGGTAATCGGAAGTGACAAAAACAAACATGTGGCAGCAAAGAGGATCTATAGTAATGAATCTTTGAGAAAGTTGATTAGATGTTTAGTGTGTCCTAGAGTCGTCCCTATACTCTAAGGTCCGGGCAGGAAAAGTTTGTATATGGTGTTTCAAACGAATCAGACTTTTGTTAGCATATTAATGCTTATTTGTGTGGCATATATGAATATTGTTCTCCTGTGTATATATGTTGTGGATAAGGCGATAGAACAATATGTATCAAATTCTTGGCATAGTATGGATAAAAGAAAGATGTTGGGCTCTTATGTAAATATTTCTGAACAGGTGCTGATGTTGAAATCAGTTTTAATTTACCCATATTTTTGGGTATGTGATTAATTAGTGATCAATTGTGCTTTATGTTTTGAGTAATCTCATTTAGTGTAACGGGTTTTCACATTAAGTATACATATGAAACATAGGAAATCAATGGCTGCATAGAGATGAAAATATGGAACTCTAAATTCAACTTTTAGGGATTGGTGTCCCGACCTATGGTGGGTCAACCCTAGAATGGGAAAAGGACCTATGAGTGGAGGCAAGACCCTAAACCCGTGAGATCAGGTTGTGGCTAGAAAGGCTAACCTCCTCCTGTTAGGCATCCTAATGGAAAATGTGACCCCACACATGTACGAGAAGGAGGTAGTCATGCACCTAAGTGAAGGTGAGTGACATCTCTAGAAGAGGGATTAGTTCTATGTTAGATGTCTAAAGCCTTGTTGGAATACATGATAGATGGAATGAATGAAAAAAGTCTAGATGATATGATCTAAGTTTTGTATAATGAGATAATAAAGTTTTTAATGATCTCAGTTGGATTTAAGAATTTGATTTTAGTTTTGAGGATTTGACATAAGATTTGATGAGGCAAGTATGTCTGCTTCTCCATGATAAGGTAAGCTAAGTTAAAATAAAATGTGAATTACCAAGAGCCTCAATCCTTTCTACAAAGAAGGACCTCTAGTGTTAGGACCAATTATAGGGTTAACTCCAAAGAGAGAAAGTGATACCCAGAGGGAGAAGGTCAAAAAATGTAAACACCAAGATATGAGAAATTAGGAGAAATATTCGTTGTGATATGTCCTAAAATAGACCGAATGGGTTGAGTTTCTTTATGCATGATTCCTATAGACTTTTTGTAACCTAGATGTCCTTGGAGGGCGAAACCCTATAGATAGAGAAAGAGGTTTCTTACATATATGTGAATATGATATTCATAACTACCATCTAGGTGAAGGAGAGAGAGTCCAAAGATCTTGAGGAGGTAAGGAATTGTGACAACATGGACTTTTCCCTCTCCTATCTTGTTATCTTTCTCTCTCTCTCATACAGTGGTCTATTACTCAATTTGAAGTTAATTTCACAATTAAAAAGTTGTGATATTCCAACTTAGCCACTACAATGATCAATTTTCACAATATGTGACTTCAATTGCAATTTTGATTAAAGTTGTGTGCCTTAACGACTAACCATCTTGCAATTGAAATTGAACCTCTTAAATATGATAATATTTCTCCCCAATATTATTAATGTTGTAAATATTTCAATTTGTAATCTCATGGCTTAGATTTCACCTCAATTAGACCCTCTATGCTCAAGATATGAGCTTGTAAAGGTGCACTATATTTCCCCCTTGTTACTAGTCTTGGGCCGGCCTATGGCCTCTTTGGACTAGCCACTGGCACATGGCTCAACCACTAGTCTCTTATTCCCCTTCCACTTTGGGAATATATCATGGGGCTGGAGGAGGCTTTTTCCACCTCCACCGAATCTGGGAATGGAGGGAAAAGGGTAGGAAACACTGGGTCCTTATATACCACCTCCCTTAGTTGTCCTTCTCTTTCTCTAGTTTTTTCCAGTCACGAACTTTATTCTCCATGCTTTCTTAATTTCCATGCTCGATGGTTCCCCCTTCTTTAACCCAGCTTCCTCCAGCCTTGGACTCCATGGGAGCTCACCTACACATCACCCCCACCGGGCAAGTGCGAGCAAGGAGGGCAGCGGACGGCGGTGGCGTGCCCTACTCCAACCACCATGGTGATGCTTTGAGAAGATGTCGGTTGGGTTCATTCGGAGAAGGGGGACAAGGTTCCCATGTTCTTCCCCTGTTCCAATGCAAGGAACAAAGAATTTTTGTGAGGGCTCGACGCGCTAGGAAAGGGAAAAGGATGTGATCGTCCGATGTTTGGGCAACAATCCAAATCAGGCCACATAGGTGCCAACTTCCACTGCCCTCACCGTGTTCAGAATGACATGGAGTGTTCAACTATCACATCAGTCACAATGGGGGTGGGTGGATATAGGTGTGGAGGGCAGTCCGTGACTGTAAGGGACCCCAGGGCGCATGATTCGAGCCACTGAGTGACCCATCAATGACTCAAACTGCCATGTGCATATTATGGTTACATCCAATGCCAATTCTATAAGGTTTTCAAGCAATGATAAAAAATACATAACTCTCTACTCCTTTGGCCAAAATACAAAACTATATATCAAATTCATCTTCTCAAAAAGATACACAACCTAGGCATGGTGTAATGACTAGAATATGATCCTAGTTCTCCTGATTTGCTAAAATATGAACTTTGACTTTCTTTGACCATGTTTGATGCATGATTATGATTAAAGCTTGAAACTTTGATGCATCTCTACCCTCCTAACTATGAAATTAGTAACTTGGTTCCTCTTTGAATCTAATGATTGCCCAAATCACCATTCATGCTCTTTGGTTGACCTTGATGCACTAATGTGACTTGTTCTTGGAGTTAATGTGTAACCTTGATCAAAGTTATTACTTTTCATCTACATGATCTCATGTCTCTCCCTAAATCTCTAAAATTAGTAACTTTATGTTATACATGAAACTATGCCAACCCAAGTGTTCCTTATTGTGCTTATCTTGTCTTATATGGCTTTTATGCATGATTATGACCCCTTTATGGTGATGCATGATTATACCTTAATTCAATATGGAACCCTGGTTTTCTAATGCACCAAACTTCTTTATATTGCTGAAAAATTATTGGTACCATGATGTTTTTATTTCCTCTATCTAGGATTCACCCCATTATTGGATGTGGTAGTGGGTGATGATCCTAGGTCCTCTAGTGTTGACCTTGTGCGATACATATGACTTGTATGTTATGCTTGTTCCCTAATCTCAATGACAATCTAATTCTCATGCTATAGCCTCTCAAATTAGAGTTGATTCTTATATTCTAATCACCTTGCTATGGATGTCCAACGAGAATCTTATTTTGAACCCTAATGGCTTATGGACTATGTTGATGCATGCATGTATGTTTAAAAATCAATACCTGAGGTTAGGAGTAAGATGCCTAGACCCTAGGGACATCCACCTATAATTGAAGGGGACTCTTATATACTAATATTTATGATCTAATCTCATGTCTTGTCCAAATCACACGTCTTGATGATCCATGACCCCAGTTGCTACATTATGAGCCTTATGACCTAGTATGTACAAAAGTGACACAATTCTTGCAATTCCACATGAAACCTCATAATGACTTGTAGCCTTTTTTATGGACCCTAAATCAATAAGAGATCATCAAATTCACTAACAAGAAACTTGGAACCTAGGTTTGTCAAAAACCTAAAATGAAGCAAGTTAGGGTTAATGTTGAGAATCTAATGCTTGTATGTAATCTTGTACTTAATCAGGTTTGGCATGTGGCTAGATGATGAAGGATAAGTTAGGTTATGAATCTCCAAATCAGGTACATGCTTTAATAATTATATGACTATGTCTTCTTGCTTCAAATGTGATACACATGTATGCTTGTTTATTTTCTCACATATTGCATGTAGTATTCTAGTTTGTACTCGATGTTTGTCTCATATCATTGTTTTGTAACTTGAAAAGATAATATATAGAAACCCCATTATATAATGTTGAAACAAGGTTTGCTCATTAACTTTAGTCATTGAGGTCCTTTATGAAGAAATAGTGTTAGCTCTTGGCGATGGGCTTGAGGTCACTCACGTATAAAAGGGTTAGCTAATCTTGAGCACCTACCTTCAAATAAGAAGTTGGTCAAAGGCCTTATGATACATGTTTTTGTTGGTATAATTGGAGTAAAATGATATAAAACATGGGTTATCATTTTTCTAATCACTTAACTTGTTCATTCTTTCTGTTTACTTATGCAAATATTTTCATATTATGCAAAGCTTATGCATATGTATCTTTTAGCCCTGTACTCAACACTTGGTGTGCTTAACTCACCTTGTTTCATGTATTTTATAGGTCCATAGATGGCTACAAGTGGATGGGCTTGGTGAGCTATGTCAGGTGTACTTTTTGTAAGATCCCTAGTATACATGAGTAGACTTGTAAAAATGTACCCATTGAACATGTACCTAAAATCTTGTAACAGACTAATGTTGCTTAATATATCTTGCTGAATGTTGAGTTTATGATTGGTACTTTTATCTCGTTATCTGTTCATGTATTCTAAGATTTACGCTTCCACATTCATACTTTGATAATACCATTCTAGGGACGAACACATAGGTCCTATCTCCATTGACCTTAAAGTCATTTGGTGTTAGGATTTGGGAATAAAAGGTTTCGTGATAGATGATATCAGATCATGAACAATAACTACACCAAACACTCCTTACATAAAACACAAACTAAACTCACCTTATATCTCACCCTAGAAACTTAATAAGCTGTCCTTTATGGGCTATGTTGACTTACCCTCTAGGTTAGAACCTAGATGTTCTAGAGCTAGGTGTAAACTTGTGTAATACGTAGAACCCTTTCTTTTCTCCTCCTTTTGTCCTCTAGTATGGGTTGTAGGTTCAAGAGGGAGAGAAAAGGAAGATCTTACTAAAACCCTAAACATATGTTTGAGACATGTACTTAGGGTAGCTACACCTATGTGCACCTTGTTCTTGCTAGTTCTCTAGGTGTCATGGTACTAGACAACCTAATGAGTGTGGTAACTCATTTTGGTTTTGGTTTTGATCAAACGAAGTATGGTGTTTTTCATCTCCTATTTCAAAATTGGAGAAAACCTATTTCAAGTATTAGTATATGTACATAGGAAAATGTTCCCACACGTAGAAAGGTAGTGAGTTTCCATGTGACCTAAGAGAAAGCGATGCAACATCAAGTTTAGATGAGAGTGTTTATATGCTAGTTGTAGTCTCTAGTGTTGTCTAGAGCCATGATAAAGGTTCAGCTAGTAAGTAGCCTAGATGACCTAAGTTGATGATGATGATAATGATGATGATGATGATGATGACGACGACGATGACTACGTCGACAACGACGATGATGATGATGTTAATGTGATGTTATGATATGTTTTGAGATGATTCAGGTTATGTTTGATGATATGAGATGAGTTTGACCATGGAAGGCTAGCTAATCTAGAACCATGCAAGGGATATGTGACTTGGGTGATGTGTTCAACATAGCTAGTGGGTTGGCATGGTTGCTTGTTCCTAGTCTTGTACATGTCAAAATATGATATGTGATATATGGTTTGAGACCAACATGAGCCTCAATATCTTTACGAAGGAGGACCTCTAGCATAGGACATATGAAAAGGGTGACCTCTTGATATGAGTCGACCCTCCATGGGAGAAGGTCAGAGTACCTAAACTCTAAATTATGTGAAATGTTGGAAAATATGCATGATGAAATATATGATGATGAGTCCCTATCTAGAATAATTCTAAGTATGTGAGGTGAGTCACCTAGTGTGTGATCCCTTGAAAATGTTGAACCCTAGATTTCCTATGAAAATATCTAACCCTAAAGGAAGAGGCATTTGATATATGATGTTTTGTTATATAAGTGAGGGAGATGTCCCAAGACCCTAAGATGATGTACATGACATGTGATCTCCCTAATGAGCCTCATACTTAGGTTGGTGGTTTGATGTAAAGGAATCTAGGGTTGCTCTAGTTTGGTATGTTGGGTAAAAGTTTTGATATGGGTATATGGTTTTGTTTATCATGTCTTATTGGACATATGTAGGTTTTATCTAGAGTGGCTTTAGCATGTGGAGCTTCTTCGACATAGAAGTGAGATAACAACAAATTCTAAACGTTGATGATAATGTTGTTCCTTTAATAATACATGATGTATGAAAGTAGTCTCACTTATGTGAAAAACTCAACATATGTATGATAAGTCACTCTTATAAGATAGGCCTAGTATGAAGTCATATCATACATGAAAGATGTAGACTTAAAATCACAAACATGATACGATGATGCCTAGAGATCTTAGCTTGAATAATCATGAGTAACATGCCTAATCTCATACCCAAATGAAAAATGATTAACTCTATATGATGATGCTCTTGGGGTCTTAAATCGAATAACATGATGAAAAAATGCTTAATTTCAAACCTAATGAGGGATAAAAACACTTTTGTTGATGCATGGAATAACTTGGGGACAACTGAAACAAGCATGTAATATATTATAATTATGAAATGCACGTTTGATGGATGTCACGTTTGAAAATAACAATGAACACGTCCTTTGGAGAAATAAATAGCATGGATTTTGATAACACACCATGATCTGGTATGAATATATGAATAAAAGCCCTAACATAGGGATATTAAGGAATGGGAATACCCTAATTCCATGATGATGTCATAATATTATAAAACATCAAGTGACATGTATGATTAGAATGAGTGCACCCTTGATGATGATAACCTATGTGTGCACCCCATGATGGGGTATGTTTTGAAACCTAAGAGATGGTTAATGCATTATGACTGGTGTAGACTTTGAATTTTGCCTATGATCTTGAACAAATTTTGAGGACAATTTGCTTTAAGGATGGAAAGATGTGATGACCTGGACTTTTTTCTCTCCTATCTTGTTATTTTTCTCATCCAATGGTCTATTAGTCAATTTGATATTAATTTAATAATTAAAAAGTTGTGATATTCCAATTTAGCCACAACAACAATCAATTTTCACAATATGTGACTTCAATTGCACTTTTGATTAAAGTTGTGTGCCTTAACAACTAACCATCTTGCAACTAAAAGTGAACCTCATAACTATGATAGTCTTGCTCTCCTACATATTTAATGTTGTAAAAATTTCAATTTGAAATCCAACGACATAGATTTCACCTCAATCTGACGGAATTTGCCCAAAAAGTATCAGGGCTCATGAGCCCAGTGACGAGCCTTGCTCATAAGGTAGTTTCTGCATAAAAAACACTAGTCTTTCACCAAAAACTAAAACTGGAGCAATAGCTATATGAAATCCAAAAATACTCCAATTTCTACATATAATGTAGATCTATGTATCATACATCACAATGTTATGTAAGAAACTCAAGATAGTAGATATGCAATTCAAGGAACAAGCTTGAGCAAGTTTGAAACAAGATACAAGCATAGCATATAGTTGAGTACCAATTGATGAATAGGGATAGAACTACATGTATATGAACTACTAGTAGATGATATCACAAGTTAGGACTGCTAGTAGGATCTAGATCATATCAAGAGATACCAAAAGATACACAAGATAAAGCAAGCTATGAATAGATGTAGAGATATATCCAAACAAAGAGATATGCAATTTAGAAGCATGAAAGGATACAACTCACTAACAAGTATGCATCAATACCAAAAGACGATTACCACTAAGAACCTCAAGGTTGTATCCAAACAAGATATACAACTAGATAGATGTAGCAAGTTTGGGAACATCGGAAGCAATTTAGACACAACCAAGAGATCCAAAGAGATCATCATCAAAACCTGCAAAGCAACTCAAAACAAGTAATTGCAAGATATAGATATGCCAATTTAGAGCAATTAGAGAGATAGAGTTGTAAGCAAAATAGGCAATTTAGAGCATGGCAATATTTTTTTTTATAAAAAATAGCCATTATATTCATCTTGTGGCCTAGGCTCGATCCTGGAACCTCTCGCTAACAAACCAAGTGTCTAACCATCTTGGTGTCTTCTGTTAGACAGAGCATGGAAATATGCATATATAAAGGTACCAAGGGAGTGCAAAGAATAAGGCTATTGGTTAAGAAAATATAATTGAGAGGGAAATTCCCATTCAATAAGCCAATAGTATATTCTGCACACAGTGTTGTTGGTCGAGTTCTGTATATTGACAACTCGACCGATGATAGCTATTGGCAACACCCATTAGTGATGGTCGGTCGAGTTTCTAATAGGACAAATTCGACCAAAAAAGCTGTTGTCAAAAAGCACATATATTTCATAAAAACATATTTAAAGGCATGCTAAAAACACAAACCATATCCAAACATGTGTAAGCAAGTTAGTAATGCACTATAAAAGCATTTGAAACAATTTTTGAGCAAGAGTGTGAAGATAAACACAAAATACCACTTTTGACTCAAAAACCATATGTATAGTGCACACTATCTTGACAAAAACAAGTTAGGATTGGCTATAAGCAAGAAAAACATTACCTTTGTGCTTACCATTGCCTTTCCACTTATTTTCACCTCATACACATCTCACCTTACTTCTTTCATGTTGATTGAGATGTCAATTTGCAAATCCATAGCTCATGTCAATCCATTATCAAGATACCTACAAGAGGAAAGATGAAATGGTCCCCAATCATGTTTTTGGGTCCGGAGGGGTTAGCTTAGCAACCCAAGTCCTATTGCTCTTGGGTGCTTTCCTAAAAGGACAACAAGTAGAATAATGACCAAAAACATTGCAATAGTTTCACGTGCCCATAGTCTTAGAACTAGAGGATTCTCCATGGAATATTGGAGGTCCTTTACCTTTGTTGTTCCTTTGACTACCATCATACCCTAAACCATGCCTCCCAATTTGTTTAGTAGTATGATGTAGGATATCATTAAGATTCTTTTTACCAACTAAAAATCTTTGCAAAGAAGATCTCAAACTATGATTATCATGCATAAGAGAAGTAATAGTAGAAGACAAATAATTTATATTTTCTCTAGCATGCAAAATATCATTTTCTAAGCAAAGAGTTTTATTAAAATAAGAATCTCTATCAATATGAAGAGCAACAACATTATTCTCTCCACTAGTATAACTAGAACAAGATTCAAGTGCATTGATTTTAACAAGCAAGGAGGCATTTTTTGTTTCAAGAAAAGCAATCTTAGAAAGATAAACACCATTTTCAGATTCTAATCCTTACAAAAAAATATTTTTCCTTATTTTCATATTTAAGAACATTAATATCATGCATGAGAGAATCAACAATTAAAGTATGCTCTTGATTAGAACTAAGCATAAGAGGTTGAGCTTCTAGAAATTTAATCTTATCAAGTAAACTAGTATTTTAAAGTTTAAGAGAGTCTACTTGGTTAAGACAAGCATTTTTGTCATCAAGCAAGAAAGAATTAGCATTTTCAAGATCATATAATTCTATATGCATATTGTCAACAATTCTAGCAACCTTTTTCCTTTTATTTTTAGAAGACTAAGAGAGGCACGAGTAGCATTAATGATAGAAATTAAATGTTCTTTATCTAAAGAGTTTAGATTTACTCATTTTAGTCTTTTCTAGTAGAAGCCATAAGAGCAAAATGACATTCTCCTTCAACACTAGAGCTTAAGCTTGATCCTACACTTGAATAATCACTTGATCTTGAGTTGGAGGAGTCACTTGAGCTTGAGTGCCATTTCTCCTTCTTAATGTACTTCTCTTCTCTTTCTTGTGATGATGGGTCTTCTTGCCTTGTAGACAATCTATCTTGAAGTGACCCTTCTTTCTACACTTGAGGCACCAGATTGAGGAGGAATTCTTGCCTTTGTAGAATCTACCCTTGGAGTACATGGCATCTTCTTCAACATAAGCGTATGGAGAGGCGTGTCCCATAATACCTTCAATTTGAATCTTCATTTCAGCCTTCTTCATTCTTTTTAGCTCTTTCTCGTCTTGTTTTTCAACTTCTTCTCTTTTGTCAAGTGTGACTTCATGGGCTTGTAGATTTCCAATGAGCTCCTCAATGGGGATATCATCAAGAGACCTTACTTCTTCAATGGAAGTCACCTTGGGTTCCTATCTCTTGGGGAGAGTTCTAAGGATATTTGAGTTGATCTCTCCTCTACTCATAGGATGTCCTAGAACAGCAAGACCATTCACAATGGTGTTGAGCCTTGAGTACATGTTGGATATCTTCTCCTCCTTTCCCATCTTGAAGTTCTCAAACAGCCCTTTGAGCATGTAGACTTTGCTTTCCTTCACTTGTTGAGTCCCCTCATAAGTGATGCATAGCTTTCTCCATACCTCATAGGCCAACTCACAAGAAGAAATCCAATTGAACTCGGTGGAGGTCATGGTGGCATAGATGATGTTGATTGCTCTTGCATTCAAGGTGGCTTTCTTCATGGTAGCTTCATCCCATTCTTCTATCTTTGTCACCGGTAGCTTGTATGGATGGTCCACCATTTGCTAAAGCTCAAGACTTGATCCTTGGATGTATAATTGTAGCCTTCTTTTCCAATAGAGGAAGTTACTCCCATCAAAGATTGGAAGGTTGATGAAGTATCTCCCACCTTGGTAGTCACCCATCTTATCCTACTTGTTGAAGTATGCTTGGAGAAACCCGCTCTGATACCAATTGTTGGATCCTAGATGGGTGATTGGATGCTCTAGAGGGGGTGAATAGAGCTGAATGCACTTAAACAAAATTCATTAGACCTTCAAGATATATCACTAGATAAGATTGCTAAATAGGAAGTTTGAGTGCAACTAAAACATGCATAGCAAGGGAGAGAGAGATTGAACATACACCAAGTGACAAGCTATGTAGAGTGGTTCCACACTTCAAACTATAAGTGAGTCAGTCCACTACCTAGAGAGGTCAACCTCTAGGATTTCTTAACCATTGCACTATTATATTCATTCATAAGACTTACAATACATGACCAACCAAAGGGCGTACCTATCCAATACAAAGCATATCCAGCTTACCAAGGACTTACCCACTTTGCTTGAGTCTTCAACCTTCACCAAGGTCTTACCCACTCAAGCATAAGTCTTCTTCCTTCAAGGACTTTTCCACTCCTCTTGGATCTTCAACCTTTGCATTCACCTTCACTCGGAGAAGCTTCCACCAAGGACTTACCCACTTTAGCAAGGAGTCTTCTGCCTTCACCAAGGGCTTGTCCACACTTTCTCCAAGTCTTCAGCCTTGATCTTCACCAAGGGACTCCTTCCATTCTTCTTCTTCACCTCTCTTAGCAAAGAGAGAGAACCTTCATCTTCATGGTTGAAATGAGAGATAGGGAGGTGGTGGAAGTGAGAGCCTCACAAGTTATACATGTAGGACTAGTTCTCTTATAAATTTCCTACTCACTCTAACGAATGTAGCAAGTGATTAAGCTTAGAGAGAGAGAGGATGCTATAGGAAGCACTCAACTATAGAATAGGAAACTCACATAGAGTTTTGCATTGAATGCTCAACCTTGGAATGAAGCCCAAGGGGTCCTATTTATAGCTGGGGATGCCCCTTAGCCTTTGGGAACACTTAAGAATGAAAACTAGCCATTTGTGGCTTGCAATAGATATATTTTTGATTGTTGCAACTCTACAATGGCTAGAAACACTTTTCTGCACTTTTCTGTATAGTGCAATCAGTTGAGTTTCTATAAAGGTAACTCGACCGATCCCACTAAAAGACAAGACCAATTTAGACCATCGGTTGAGTTTGTCCTGGGGTAACCCGATCGACTCACTTAAATCACTTTTGGTCAGTAGAGGGATTGGTCAAGTTCTATGAAGTGCAAACTCAACTAATCAAAAGTCATTTTCAAGATCCAATCAGGATCGGTCGAGTTTGCAACTCGACCAATGAACAGTCTGATGTGAATTTTGGAAAATGGCTTTTGAGTGCTTAAATATTCGATCTAAGTTCTCTTGATTTTTTCTAACCTTAATTACAAGTCATACAATCATTACAAGTGATTTATAACATGATTCTAATGGATTTACATCATATTCCAAAAATGTGCACTTGTATGGACTTTGACTTGTCTTTTCTCCAAGTTGAGATGCGCAAGTTAGGACATTTGGAGTGTGTCTATACCTAATCTGAAATCACTCTAGTAGAGACATTAGACACAAATATGTGGAATGGTTTAGTCACCATCAAAACAAGGGTTTACTCAATTTAGACCTTGAGTCAACACCCCCTTCGTCAACCCAACTTCCGCTAGCCATGGACTCCTTGGGAGCTCGCCCACACATCAGCCCCCAATAGGAAAGAAAGAGTGAGGAGGGCGGTGGACAATGATGATGTGCCCTACTCCGACCATTGTGGTGCTACTTCAAGAGGCTACAGGCTAGGGGCATCCAAAGAAGGGGGACGAGGTTCCCTTATTCCTCCCCTATTCCAACATAGGGAATAGAGGATTTCAGGGAGGTCTCAATGCGCTAGGAAAGGGAGAAGGACGTGATCATAGGTGGAGAAAGGTGGAGGGCGGCCTCTGACTACATCAGACCCCCGGGCATGTGATCTGATCCTTTGAGGGGTTCGTCAATGGCTCAAGCCTTCATGTGCATATTATGGTAACATCCAATGTCAGTTTTATAAATTTTTCATGCCAACGTTTAAAAATACATAACTCTCTACTCCTTTGGCCAAAATATACATATATATATATATATATATATATATATCAAATTGATCGTATCCAAAAGATATACAATGTGGGCATGGTTCCATGACCTGATTACGATCCTATTTTTCCTGATTTGCTAAAATATGAACTTTGACTTTCTTTGACCATGTTCAATGCATGATTATGATTAAAGCATGAAAATTTGATGCATCTGTACCTCCTAACTATGAAATCAATAACTTGTTTCCTCTTTGAATCTAATGATGGCCCAAAGCACCATTCATTCTTTTTAGTTGACCTTGATGCACTACTGTGACTTGTTCTTGGATTTAATGTGTAACCTTGATCAAAGTTGTTACTTTTCATATACATGATCTCAAGTCACTCCCTAAATCTTTGAAATCAATAACTTTATGTTATCCATGAAACTATACCAACCCATGTGTTCATTACTGTGATTATCTTGGCTTATAAGTCTTTGATGCATGATTATGACCCCATTATGGTGATGCATTATTATACCTTAATTCAATATGGAGCCTTGGTATTCTAATACACCTAACTTCTTTATACTATTGAAAAATTAGTGGTACCATGCTGTTTTTATTTCCTCTATCTAGGATTCACCCCATTATTGGATGTGGTAGTGGGTGATGATCCTAGGTCCGCTAGTGTTGACCTTGTGTGACACATATGACTTGTATGTTATGCTTGTGCCCTATTCTCAATGACAATCTAATTCTCATGCTCTCGCCTCTCAATTCAAAGTTTATTCTTATATCCTAATCACCATTCTATGGATGTCCAACAAGGATCTTATGTTAACCCCTAATGGCTTATGAACTATATCGATGCATGCATGCATGTTGAAATATCAATACCTGAGGTTGGGCGTATGATTCCTAGACCCTAGGGACATCCAATTGAAGGCGATCCTTATATCCTAATATTGCTGATGTAAATTCATGCTTATCCAAATCACACATATTTACTATCCAAGGCCCCGATTGCTACATTATGAGCCTTATGACCTAGTATGTACAAAAGTGACACAATTTTGGAAATGTCCACATGAAACCTTAGAATGACTTGAATCTTAACCCACACCTTTGTGATGGACCCTAAATCAATAAGATATAATCAGATGCACTAAAAAGAAACTCGGAACCTATCTTTCCAAAACCCTAAATTGAAGCTAGTTAGAGTTAATGTTGAGAATCTAATACATGTATGTAAATTGTTCTTAATTAGGTTTGGCATGTGGCTAGATGATGAAGGATAAATTTGGTATGAATCTCCAAATCAGGTACGAGCTTTAATAATTATATGATTATGGCTTCTTGCTTGAAATGAGATACATATATATGCTTGTTAATTTGCTCATGTATTGCATGTAGTATTCTAGTATGTACTTGATGTTTATCTGGTATTATTGTTTTTTAATTTGGAAACATAATATACAGAAACACCATTATACAATATTGAAACAAAGATTTTCTCTATGACTTTAGTCATTGGTGTCCCTCATGAAGAAATAGGGTTAGCTCCTAGCGATGACCTCGAGGTCCCTCTTGTGTAAAAGGGTTAGCTAATCTTGAGCACCCTTATGGACCCTTTCAATAGGAAGTTGATCAAAGTCCTTATGATACATGATGTTGTTGGTATAATTGGAGTACAATGATATAAAACATGGGCTATCATTTTGCTAATCACTTAACTTGTTCATTCTTGTTTTTTACTTATGCAAAAACATGTGCTATCATTTTTCTAATCACTTAACTTGTTCATTCTTTTTGTTTACTTATGCAAATCATTTCAATTATGCAAATCTTATGTATATGTATCTTTTAGCCCGGTACTTAGCACCTCGTATGCTTGACCCACCTTGTTTCACATATTTTGTGTGTTCAGAGATGGCTAGAAGTGGATGGGCTTGGTGAGATATGTCAGGTTTACTTGTTGTAAGATCCCTAGTATACATGAGCAAACTTGTAAACATGTATCCTTGAACATGTATATGAAATCTTGTAATAAAATAATTTTTCTTATTATATCTTGTTGAATGTCGAGTTTATGATCGATGCTTTTATCTCATTATCTGTTCATGTATGCTAAGCTTTTGATGGAGCCTCCACTTATGAGGAGTTGCGTGCACCACTAAAAATCCTAGAGATAGTAAGTCTCTCAGTTTAGCCTTGTGTATGCTAAAATAAGATCTCCACCCACGTATGCTAAGATATGTGGAAGTCTTATCTCAGTATAGTTAAGGGTCGACTTCACGAGACAATAGTCTTGTTAAGAGTTTAACAAGATGGAAAATGTAATAATCCTACTTATCCACTTAAAAGTTGATATTTAGATCAAAGAGTTGGTTTGATGATTAAACTAATGTGCGGAGAAAGTCAATAACAAGAAGGTAAACTTAAGGTTGTAAACGATAATGGGAAACCACTAGGATGTGATTGAGTTTCACCACCACTACGCATGGATCAAAACATACATCATAATAACATGGCTTGCAAAGAAGAGAGTCTAAACAATTAGTATCTTTGTTGACTTAGCTTCCTTTCAGATAACTAACTACGAGAAACGTGGAAGCATTGCAATGCCAACCATTCCCAAATGAATGGTCACTTACTTTGCATCACTCCCTTCACAAAGTGGGTTCCTCGACCTGTCAAGGTTGTATTTTCATACGTCAATTGATTCCATTTCATAGTATGAAAGTACAACGATGGAGGTGAGTTTACTCCACTCCTTGAGAAATGCTCCTAGATACCGAACCAAACGTATCGTGACTACATACAATCTGGAACCAACAAACAATCGATATTCGAATCTAGAAGTACAAACATAGACAATTTGCACTAACAGATAATAGACAACACAAGTTGGTGATCAAGAAACTAGCATTCATTAAATGATTGATGTTGAACTGAAAAGATAGTATTTTTCTATTGCAAACTCATGAATTACAATGTATGAAATGAAAACATGGGTAGTGGGGCTACTCCCCGCACCCTAGTGTATGGGACTACTCGCTCATGGCAAGAACAAAGAAGGAGGAAGGAAGAGAGAAAGAAAGCATCATCTCCACGTAGGAGGGAGGAAGGTCGACCCCTTGGAGTAGAGAGCAACTATCTTCACACCACTTGGTTGACTTGATGAAGAATTCTTCACTTCCCACCTTCTATGTCAATGAGAGAGAAAGTAGCCTAAGGAGGAAGTGTGGATCTTGAACTGGAAGCCTTGGGGCGGAGGATGGATGATGAAACAGCTCTGGAACGGTCTGGGCAGCCTTTCGGCATCCAAGCATTCGATGCCTAATGAGAAATCCTTCGGTTCTATTTCTAGGCTTCCAAGGAGTCCCAAACGGTCTTGGGACCGTTTGGGTCTTTAACGGTTTGGGGACCATTTGGAATCATGCGGTCTCGGGATCGTTTGGCTTCATACGGTCTTAGAACCGTTTGACTTCATGTGGTCTTCAGACCATTTGCTTTTATTTGGTCTTGGGACCATTTGAGTTCATACGGTCTTGGGACCGTTTGCCTTCATTCGGTTTCCAAACCATTTGCCTTTATTCTATCTTGGGACTGTTTGAGTTCATTCGGTCTTGGGACCATTTGGACTTCATTCGGTCTTGGGATTGTTTGCCTTTATTTGGTCTTGGGACCATTTGAGTTCATTCGGTCTTGGGACCGTTTGGACTTTATTTGGTCTTGGGACCATTTGATTTCATTTGGTCTTGGGACCGTTTGGACTTCATTCGGTTTTGGGACCATTTGAGATCATTCGGTCTTGGGACCGTTTGGACTTCATTCGGTCTTGGGACCGTTTGGGACTTTTGCAATTTTTTTTGGGTTTTTCTGTAAAAAGAAAAAGATAAATGTCAGTTTAATGGTGAATTCATAATAAAGTCAAAAGTTACGGATTATATCTAATTTATCTAAGAAAGAGTATGGAAAATTAAGAAAAACTAGTAAGATAACATCATAAAATGGGAGGTTATCACCCCCCAACTTAGTGTCTAGCTTGTCCTCAAGCTAGATAGATCTAAGGCATGTTGTGGCGAGGCGATTTTATTTAGTGAAGATTTCTATATTCTTGCTTCAATTCTAAACCAAAGATCTCCTAGAGTTTTATCGGGGCTTCCTCTTGTACTAACTCTTTCAGGTATCGAGAGTTACGTGGATCTTAGGTTTCTTCCGTATCACGTAACTCGCATTGGGACCACCTTTTCCTTTATCGTATTCTATGTATGTCTTCAACTCTAAGCAGTTTTATACTTCTTTGAAATTCCTACCAGAAGCTAAGATAGGTATGAGGGTTGGCTAAAGGCTGTTGTATAACTCCCCTTTTTAGTGGGGGAGGGTTTATCTAAACTTTTGGGATCTCACTGCCGGGCACGACACATCTACCTTTATGAGGGAAGCTAAATGTACCGGCCGGGCGAGTCCTTTATTAGCTTTTTCATATACTTGGAGACCTTAGGATCTCACTACCGGGCACGACAGATATGCCTTTGTGAGGGCAGCTGAATGTACCGGCCGGGCAAGACCTTTATTGGTTCTTAGTATACTTATGAATGGCACAACTCTCATGTTTTTATTCAACACTTAGGCTTTTATTCATATGCTCACAGGCTTAGGAATTGGGTATTTAGGATTTTATTTGGGCTGCTAAGCCTCTTTTTGAAAAGAAGAAAATTGTTTCTTAGGGTTTCCTGACATGCACTTATTATGGTTTCGTACTTGGTGGTCCACTTGCGAGGTTCCTTGATTTGGATTTTGACTGGTTCCTTCCCGTCCTTGAGAGTGTTTAGCTTGTTTCGGCCAAGATGTTAACCTGTGGGGAGTCTGATGCAGAATTGAAGCAAAAGTATAGAAATTGAGTATGAAAGTGATTTATTAATTCGCCATTACATGCCTAAATGCTACTTATGTAGTTGCATTTGAGGACTACTTTGTGTCTAATTTAGCTAGGGGTGACTCTTTTCTGAAGCGAAAGTTATTTTATACGTAAGAGTTATTCTATCAAAGGATTTACTGAAAAATCTAAGTGTCAAAGGAAAGGAAAAATATGTACAAAAGAACAGAGGTGAAAGAAAGAGTAAAGAGAAAAGGGTTTGAATATGATACCTCACCCTTGCCCAGTGTACCCCCTAACTTATCACTCACTCTGTCCTCAGGGTGTCAAAGTGATAGGTTGAGAAGTACATGGACAAGGGTATTAAGGTTCTGTTAATCACTTGTTTTCTCCATGAGATCGTAGAAGATTAGCTACGAATTTTCCACATAAAGCGTGGTAATCCACGTCCTTCATGTCTTCCACTTGTTTTCCAAGAACAGTGATGGTATACATCCAATAGAGGATGTGGAAACCCCAGTCATTTGATTCTTTGATCTACTGGGGACATCTGTGGATGAAAGTTGGGCGATGGAAATGTTCTTTGTCATACGCCTTTGTGTGTTTGCCCAGGAGATCATGTAGTCGTTTAGCACAATCCTTAGCCACTTTCTCTGTGGGCGTCTTTGCTGTAACAACATACTGTTTTTGGTTTGGATCAAACTGGTTGTCGGAACTATTGTAGATTATTGTGGTTCCTTTGTGTAGGTTTGTTGTCAGTAGTATCCAATGTTTGGAATGAAGAAAGGGAAGCATACTGAACTTCGAAGTTGTGTGTTGAAGATATGAGATAAGTGCCTATGTGGTTCCGAAGTTCTTCGACCCTAATAGATCATCCTT
Source organism: Alisma plantago-aquatica (assembly GCA_963693085.1). Lineage (NCBI taxonomy): Eukaryota > Viridiplantae > Streptophyta > Magnoliopsida > Alismatales > Alismataceae > Alisma > Alisma plantago-aquatica. The sequence continues at coordinate 615,568,908 of OY856415.1, forward strand.
CATGTATACTGATGCCATATAAACCGTAGGGTGGTCCCATGCTAGAAGAAACTGGTACGCAGTCATCACACTCAAGGATAAAGAAACTTTAATTTGTATGGTTTCACGGAGAGAATCTACCATTACCAGAATATCTCCTTGCAAGAAAACCAGCTCATCATTTTCTACGTATAGCCTAGACATGATGAGTCGGAGTTCATTGTCGGAAAGGCTCTTGCATGCATTAAGGTTGAAATTTGGAAACGTTGGTTCTATGGAAGATAGGGGCACCATTGGTTGGAATGCTCTGTTGATGGTGACCCCTGCTATCAAGTCGATGTCCCCCTTGTCCTCCGCCATATAAAAAGCATAAGGGTCCCACTGGCGTTGTTCTGGGACCTTGGCAGTTTGTTTTTGCTTTTTCTCCAACTCCTTTAGAATTGTCCTGTATGGACGCTTTTGTGAACATTGGATAGCAGAGAAGAGATACTGAGGTATGTCGTCTTGTGCCATTGTTGGATCCTTAAAGAATCTACTGTTGCAGATGAGCTCCATGAAATAACATCCTCGTAAGGAGTGCATATCCTCTATTGCAAGCTCGGTAAAGGGGATTTGTCTATTGGGGATTTGTCTATTGAGCAATTCTATGAATCATATTGTACAAAAAGCGCAATCCCCTGAACCAGCTAAAGTTTGGACTGTTGGGTTTATTATTTGGAACCATGGTTGGCTCCAACCATGTCGCAGAGATGGGAAAGCATCCCATATTATTTTGAGAAGTCGGAAAGGTATGCATCGTGCTTCCCCGGCTTCCAATCCAACAAAATTTATTTGTCCGACCTTTAGTTCGCTGGTGCAGAAGTTGTACACCTTGGCGTCGTGGGCTTCAATGTCGAAAAGCATGAGCAGCCAGTGGTCGGATACTCTGAAGGGCACGGAAATGTGGCGTTCCCTTCGTGCAAGGCCAGTTTGCAGACGCTCAATGGACTTTGCCCGAAAGTCCTTATGTAATAAGCTTAAGGATAGAGCAGGTGAAGCGTTGAAGACGGGCTGCAACCTTTTTGGGCTCCGAAATTCCTCAATAGCGTTGGCAAGGAAGACCCAAAAGATAGCCATCTGCACCGTCGATTGTGGTCGAAGGATGATACAGAAGTCTTCTTGTGTCAACTTGTGCGTTGTCTTTATATTATTGTAGATGATGTCCCCTCCATCTTCGGCATCGTCTATGATAATGTTCAGGATGAAGATGTTCTGAACGTCTAATGTAGAGATGACCACCATGTCCAAGTCATGCATTTTGTGAGGTAGCACTGGTGGTGGGGGAAGGTCTTGTGGTAGAGGAAGTGAAGTCTGTTCATTGTCGTCCAAGAAAAAAGGTAGATCTTCATCTTTATCAGAGTCAAAATCAGAGTCAAGTTTATCGTCTGTGTCTAGACTCACTCTATCGGATTCTTCCTGCTCTGGGGGGAAGGCGCAAGTTGCTCTGGGGCATAGTAATGATGGATGACTATTTTTGGTGGGTTAATGCTAGTTCCTAGTATGCATTGTTGGAACTCAGCAAAAGCTACATCTTTGGCAGTGTCCCCCAGGGATCCCATAGCTGAAAAGTTAAAGAACTGGTCCCCATATGACATTGTGACATTGCCATTGTTATCGAGGGACTTGGGATCTTTGGTTCCCCCCTCTTGGTGGCCTCTATCCTTTCATGTCTGCCCCTCAGCTGGTTCCTGTTGTAATTGAGACATTTTGTCTATTACCTTGAGAAGAAAAACTTCTTCCTGGATGCTAGGACCTTTTAGGATGTTAAGGATTCTAAATTGAATGACTTCCTTTCCTAGTCTTAAGATAATTGTACCGACTACAATGTCGATAAGTGCTCTGGCCATGGCAAGGAAAGGTCTTCCAAATATTATTGGATATCTTAGATCTTCCTTTATATCCATAATAATAAAGTCGCAAGGGACATAAGAGTCATTTCCTATCCTGACTGGGATATCTTCAATGATTCCCAACGGTGCGGTGATGGTCAAATCAGCCAGCTGTATTGTCATTGCAGTGGGTAATAATTCGGTAAAACCCAACCTTTTACACATTGAGAAGGGCATAATAGATATGCTAGTTTCCAGATCAGCTAATCCTTTTTTGCTAGAGGCGTTTTCGATAGAACATTGGATACCAAAGGAACCGAGATCCTTCTATTTTTTCAGCATTTTGTTAAGAATAATATCAGAAGTTGTCTGAGCTAGTTTAACAGTCTCTTATTCTTCGGTTATGCATTTCATTGATAGCAAGGTCTTCAGGTATTTGGCCCAAGCTAGTATTTCGGAGAGGGCATCAAGGAACGGAATATCAATATAAAGTTTCTTCATTGATTCCTTAAATTTCTGGAATCTAGTATCCAGTTTAGTCCCTCTCATCCTGTCTGGATATGGTATTCTGGGCTTATATGGTGGGACTTCAGGTTCTTTGAAATCTAGTTTCTTTTCCTTCCCCTTCTCAATTTCTATAGTATTTTCAGTTTCTGGATTCGTGCTTGCAATTGGGGTGATTACAGCTATATCTTCATCTTCCTGAATGATTTTTGTGGCTTCAGGGAGGACACGACCAGACCTTGTGGTAATGGATTTCAATTGTTCTTGTATGGGTTAATCGTGTCTTGGGTTTATCTCTGGCTGACCAGCAAAGGTTCCTACTAGAGGTTTTAATTGGGCTGCAATATGTGCTAACTGTTCTTTGACGGCTTTTTGTTGGCTTGATGATTGGCTAGCATGGTTTGTTGTGATTGCAAAATTTGTCTTATCAATGACAGTTCATTTGTTGGTGGAGGTGGATTATTCTTTTGTGGATTTTGTTGATACGGTTGTGGTTGCTGTTGCTGAGGTGCGGGTAATTAGGGTTGTTGAATTTGTGTTTGTTGCAGATGAGGTTGTTGCAATTGCGGGTGCAACAGGAGATGAGTGTATTGTTAGTATGCAGAAGGGTTTCTTGGTTGGGTGAATCCTTGCAATCCTCCTCTGAAGTTTCCCTAGTTTCTATTATAGTTGTTCTGGAAACCTAGTGGCAATCTATTAAAAACTCCCTTTGGGTCTGGTGTTGCGGATTGGCAGTCCCTGTAGGATTCCCATACTGAAACCCAGGATGGTTTCTTGGTTGATTTGGGTTATAATAGGCTTGTCCTGGTATAATGTGGATGGAATTGACTTGCTTTGGTAATAGATCCTCAGGATGTTTGATGATCAGTTCATACTGCGGCTGCGGTGTCTGCATGTCCATCATCACATTGTATAGGAGACCACATGATAATGTGGGATGATCGGATGCATGACATGCCTCAAAAGTCCCAGTAGCTGCCTTGACCTGTTGGGGGCTCTTCTTTTCTCCGAGTGTCGTTTCAAGGATTTGTTGCTTGTGAGCTATAGTTTTTAGGGCTTCGGTGATGGCTTTCATTTCCATTGATTCTTCAGCTTTACAAACTTTTTGAATTCCCCCGGTGGATGACCTTCCCCAATGGGATTGGTTCTCGGCTCCAAGTGTAACAATCCTCCAGGCATCTTCATAGTTCTTTCGCATGAAATTCCCCCAGATGAGGAATCCAAAAATTTCTTAATGTCATCACTTACTCCTCTATATAATGTTTCTATCAGCTGATTTTGGGAGATTCCATGATTGGGGCATTTCCTTAAAAGTTCTTTGAATCTTTCCCACGATTCTTCCAGTGATTCCCCTAGGAGTTGAGAAAAGTGATTAATTTTTCCTCTAATCTCATAAATCAACGAAGGTGGAAAGAACTTATCTAGAAACTTTTCTTCCAAAGGAGCCCAGGTGGTGATTGGCTCCCCATCTAGCGCATTATACCAGCTCAATGCCCTTCCGGACAAAGTGAAGTGAAAAAGGTGTAGCATGATTGCATTGAAAGGAACTCCAGCATGTGGTACTAGCTGACAAAGAGACTTGAATCACTTTAGATGATCCATGCAGTCATCCCCAACACTTCCAGAGAACGAAATGCCTTGCATAATCTGGATCCATTGCGTGCGGATCTCAAAGTTAGGAACATTGATGAGCCGGGGCCTAACTGGGTGATTATCTTCAAAGTTCTTAGGAACGACATAATCCCGAAGTTGCTTATTTCACAACACTATCTGAGCAGTGGCTGTGGCTGCTTCATTCTCAGCTTGAATGCGGGCATGTTATTCAGCTCGGACCTCAGCTTGAATCTGAGCACGTGTGTCAGCAATAAGTTGTGCTCTTTGAGCTGCTATGGCTGTGTTGAGTCTTTCCATAACCAAAGTGTCTTGGCGCTGTTCCTCAACCATTTGTCTGGCTCATTGGAGGTTGAGTCAAATGCGTTGGTGGAAGCTTCGTTCTACCTCAGAGTCGTACTCTGGTTTAGGGGAGAATATGATGTTATGCAAAGGTTGCATACACGTTTTCTACCTGAGTAGAAGAAGAAACACACTTTAGATAATGCAGAGAAATGATGAAATCAAGGTGATATGAATGATGGTAAAAGAAAAGTGTAAAAATCCTAATCAACTAGAAAGTTAAAAAGTAAAATTAGAACGTTCTGTTGTCCCCGGCAACGACGCCAATTTTTGATGGAGCCTCCACTTACAAGGAGTTGTGTGCACCACTAAAAATCTTAGAGATAGTAAGTCTCTAAGTTTAGCCTTATGTATGCTAAAATAAGATCTCCACCCACGTATGCTAAGATACGTGGAAGTCTTATCGTAGTATAGTTAAGGGTCAAAACCATGATACAATGGTCTTGTTAAGAGTTTTAACAAGAGGGAAAATGTAATAATCCTACTTATCCACTTAAAAGTTTATATTTAGATCAAAGAGTTGGTTTTATGATTAAACTAATGTGCGGAGAAAGTAAATAACAAGAAAGTAAACTTAAGGTTGTAAACGATAATGGGAGACCACTAGGATGTGATCGAGTTTCACCACCACTACGCATGGATCAAAACATACATCATAATAACATAGCTTGCAAAGAAGAGAGTCTAAATAGTTAGTATCTTTGTAGACTTAGCTTCCTTTCAGATAACTAACTATAAGAAATGTGGAAGCGTTGCAATGCCAACCATTCCCAAATGAATGGTCACTTACTTTACATCACTCCCTTCGCAAAGTGGGTTCCTCGACCTGTCAAGGTTGTACTTTCATACGTCAACTGATTCCATTTCATAGTATGAAAGTACAACGATGGAGGTGAGTTTACTCCACTCCTTGAGAAACACTCCTAGATACCGAAACAAATGTATGGTGACTACATACAATATGGAACCAAAAAGTAGTCGATATTCAAATCTAGAAGCACAAACATAGACAATTTGCACCAACAAATAATAGACAACACAAGTTGGTGATCCAGCAACTAGTATTCATTAAACGATTGATGTTGAACTGAAAAGATAGTCTTTTTCTATTGTAAACTCATGAATTACAATGTATGAAATGATAACATGGGTAGCGGGGCTACTCCCTGCACCTTAGTGTATGGGACTACTCGCTTATGGCAAGAACAAAGAAGGAGGCGGGAAGAGAGAAAGAAAGCATCATCTCCATGTAGGAGGGAGGAAGGTTGACCCCTTGGAGCAGAGAGCAACTATATTCACACCACTTGGTTGACTTGATGAAGACTTCTTCACTTCCCACCTTCTATGTCGATGAGAGAGAAAGAAGCCTGAGGAGGAAGTGTGGATATTGGACCGACAGCCTTGGGGTGGAGGATGGACGATAAATCAGCTCTGGAATGGTCTGGGCAGCCTTTCGGTGTCCAAGCATTCGATGCCTAATGAGAACTCCTTCGGTTCTATTTATAGGCTTCCAAGGAGTCCCAAACGGTCTTGGGACCATTTGGGTCTTTAACGGTTTGGGGACCGTTTGGCATCATGTGGTCTCATGACCGTTTGGCTTCAAACAGTCTCGGGACCATTTGGCTTCATACGGTCTTAGGACCGTTTGACTTCATGCGGTCTCCAGGCCGTTTTCTTTTATTTGGTCTTGGGACCATTTGAGTTCATACAGTCTTAGGACCATTTGCCTTTATTCAGTCTTGGGACTATTTGAGTTCATTCGGTCTTGGGACCGTTTGGACTTCATTCGGTCTTGGGACCGTTTGGGGCTTTTGCAAATTTTTTTGGGTTTTTCTATAAGAAGAAAAAGATAAATGTTAGTTTAATGGTGAATTCATAATAACATAGAAAGTTAAGGATTATATCTAATTTATCTAAGAAAGAGTATGGAAAATTAAGAAAAACTAGTAAGATAACATCACAAAATGGGAGGTTATCAACTTTACGCCTCCAAATTCACACTTTTATAATATCATGCTAGGGACACAAACCTAGGCCCTATCACCATTGATTTTATAGTGACATGGAGTTAGGATTTGGGTAACAAATGGTTCCATGACAGGAATGTCAGTAAGTTGTGAAGCCTCATGCACGGGTTGGTGGCTCCCTAAATAGGACTCTAGAGTGGTTGTTTAGGAGAAAGAGAGAGTTGGGTGAGTATAATTCATGAGTAAAGATCTATGAAGAGAAGGCCATACCATGTTTGGTTTAGTTTTCCTTGAGTGTCTATATATTTTGAAGTTGATGATCTATACTAATTAGGTAGACCTAAGAACCCTAGACCCAAGAGGGAAGACAAAGCTAGTGCATATAATACCCATATACTTGACTTAGCTCATATAATTTGAGCATGACACCACCATCAGGTAATGGGTTAGGGGAACCTCAATTGGACTTTTGATATATCTTTGGAAAGCCACTCATATATTTTTTTTAGAACAAATGTAATATAATATATGTATGAAACTGATCTAATCATGATATGTGATATATGGAAATGACACGATGGAAGACTTAGAAATGGTTTGATAGTTCATCTTTCTTTTCCTTTTTGTTTGTTTCGAGAAAGATGTCGATCAATTTATCTATCTATAATTGGCTAGACCTATGCATGACTTATGATAGTGTGAAATAGCTCTCTCATCTCAGGATGAACCTTTAACAAAGTTTACAACCTAATATGAGAAAGTCAAATGAAATCATATTCTTGATAAAAATTGAATGTCGTTGTAGTTGACATGAGGAATACGTGGTGATTAGATTTTCCTTCTTCAAAGTATGTTTTACCTCTTACTTTGGATACTATATAGTATGGTTTTGTTATGTGTGTACAAAAACTTGGAATATGATATTGGGTCAAATAATCATTCTTTTATACTATCTTTCTTAACTTCATGTATAATAGTCTTGAACACATTAAACATAATATATTTGTTCCATTATATCTAAGCACTTTGGTGGTAGATCACATTGTATAATGACCCAACTCTTTGGTAGCAGATCATACGGCCTTAATGCATTCAAATCTTGAGTAGTAAGCACATAGATGACATAATGGATGGTCTGCGTAAAAGACATGTTCCCCATTGTTAACATACATCTTTGTTCAAGTGTGCTTTTGTTATCTTTTTTTACTGACAATTATTAGTTTTATCATGCCCCGGGTTAGGACCTTCCCTATAAGGGTGACTTAACAAATTAGTTTAAGAACCAAGATAACCTTGAATGTCAACTAAAGCTTGCAAGATTAAGTATATGAAGCATGAAAACACATATATTGGGTATAATTCTTTAGACCCAAATATGCCATCTCTAAGGGACATTGGGAAAAGTCATTGAGGAAGTGGCTGAAAGTATGGGAGAAAGACTGGAAGGGAATGTCGACATGAGCCCAATGTAGTGACATAAAGTGAATTGTGTGCACCATAAGATATGGAGGAAATCCAGGTTAAAGAAATTATATAGAAAATAATGTGCTTAAAATATTCTTAGAGAAACCTCCAGAAAAATGTGCAATGAAATAAAGTTATGACATCTCAATAAAAAATTTGCTAAGAAAAGAGCCCTAAGTCAACCATAAGATCAAGTAGGGATTATTAAAGGTACATAAGACTTATGACCTCAGGAGGTGATCATGCCTTATGTGCCTAAGACCGTGAGATTAGGAGATAGCCATCAATGTGTACTCAAGGCCCTTAAGTCAGGAGATTGGCCACCTTCATGACTTGATGAGGCCCAAGGGGACAATGTGAGAGGCAATCCATAAGTGCATAAGACCCTTTTGGTCAAGAGGAGATCACCATAAAGGTACCTATACCCCTTGAAATCTTAAGGGAATGACTAAGGCCAATAAGACACGAGATGTAGATGCAAGGAATACAAGAAGTCATATAATAATGTTTGCCAAAATCTTAGAGGGAGTGGTGAATAAACTCAAGAGTTATGAAGAAAATCACCTTCCCATGTGAGTGCATGAAATATAAAAAAGAATTGGGAATTAAAAAGTATTCATGACTTGGAAGTCAATTTTAAGTATGATCCAACAAAAATTTGAAGTTAGAAGACAAGATGTGAATACACCATCTCTTCTCTTAGAATAGGATGATCTTTATATTTAGACTGCAACCAAATGCATATTTCATCTTATTATGAGCGAGAGAGATTGGGTAGACATATGTTATGCTTAGAAAAGATGACATATGAAGATGAACACCCCAATCTCAAATTTAATGTCAATGTAGGGTTTTGAGGTGTCACCTCACCCTTAAATAAAAAATCTAAATGAATAATAATTTGGAAACCTAGTAAAAAGGTAATCATAAAGTGAAATTGTAAATCACAAGTGTAAATGTAATCCAAGTGACAATCTCTTGCAATGAATGATGATGTCGAATACCCTAGGTTGATTTGGGTACCAACCTAAAAAATGTGAAGAATTTTCATATGAATAGAAAATTATTGAAGATATCCAAGAACGGTTGCTAATCCTATGGTTTGAATCTAAGATGTGTCATTCTCAACCTTATTAGGTCTGAATATTGGGGACAAAATTGCTATTAAGGAGGGGTGAATGTAAGATCATCAAATTTGGTAAACTTAAATTCTATGAAAATAAGACTTGATTTGATAAGCAAATTCCCTAATTGTAATTGATAGAATAATAATATTATCTTTGTGACATGGATTCATCACATGGCCCAAGTAAGTGTAAGGAAATATGGCATTAGTTAGGGCAGAGGAAACAAAATTTTACTAGCCATATTCCCTAAAAACAATAGATAACTATCAACAACTATGAGATGGGAAGGATGGTCGTGAGGTTATACCTGGTCCTGGAGAAAGCCCAGCGATAATCCCTTCATTATAGAGTGCAATTTTCTTTAAGTTTCAACTGGACATCTTTCATCGTCAGCCTCCTGATCTATCACCACAAATGACAGTTGACATCGTCATCCTAGTGGTAGGAAATGACCTCCTCGTCTCTAGAGTAGTTCATGTGGACCATTGGGAACTCCTATTGTTCTCGTGCAATAGACAAGAAGTAGTTGTCCCTTCTAGTCAACATGCTAGCACTGACTTGCTCTCCCAATTGTCTCTCCCTTGCTATTCCTCCCTTTGATAGGTAGAACTTGCTTGGGTTCTCTTGGTTACCACCACCAAATAAGGAAACAATTGTCAGAGCTTATTGTTGTGTCTGGGAAGCCCCCATTACCCCTATATTTATAGGAGAGGCTAGGGTCAGGGTTCCCAGTCTATGCATGAATTGAAAGGAAAGAATTCACAAAATTTCTATAAACTTTGTGCAGCAAACAGTCGGTCCGCACGTGAACCGGTCGGTTTGTGCACAAATCAATCATTTCGTGCCATGAATCAGTCATTTCATGCCTTGAATTAGTCATTTTGGGCCAAGAACTGGTCGATTCGTGCAATTTCCTATTCTGAATCACATTAGTATTCAATACACGATTAATGCAAAACATGACATCAACACTAAAATCGAATTGACCATTGAACCAGGCTGTTCATTTCATAAACCGATAGGTTGGGACATGTGAAACAGTTGATACACTATGTGAACCGGATGATACACTATGTAAGCTAATCGATTCACACCCTAGTTAAGCCATTGATCAACCAATGTTGATTCCAATTGACCTGACACTCCAACCGATCAGTTCAACACCTGAATCGGTCGATTCAGAGTCCAGTCAATTAATTTTCAACCAATATTGTTGCATTTAATACATAAACACATTTAGTAAGCAAGTTAAACATTATTCATGATTAAACTCCTATTCCAAGTGCATCCTACTTGTGTGTCCCTATAGGTCCCAAGTTATGTTGGCACTGAATGTCCATAGCTAATTTGTGGCATCACAAGCAATAATTGATATCTAGCAAGACATCACTGCTACCCAAGTAACTGGAAAGTTGGAGAACAACTTCAACCTACAATTCATTATTGGAATTATAGTGATCGTATAGTACCTTTATCTCTCATATATAGATTGAACTCGAGGCATGGAATTATCATCCTCTTCAACATTCAATCCATGTTCCTAGAACTAGAGCAGACTGTCTGAGATATATGTGAACTCAACATTATATATTGATTCACATGCGCATGGCCATGCTTTTCTCAGTCTCACTTATCAAGTGGACAAGATATGAAACTCCTGTAGGAGGGACAAATCCCATCTACATCACTCACATCATCCCCATGTGTCACACTACACCTAAGCACCACCTTTATGGAAACTCTTATTCAAGATCACATTGGATGATGTCAAAGTACATCAAATGACATGTGATGAGTGTAGTGATTTTAGTTCTAGGAACCAAATTCACTATCATAACTTTGAGTTATGGTTCTGACTATCATTGAACAGTTCCATGCATCACTCTCAAGGCGGGTTTGTCTGATACACTATTCTCTAACAAGTATCAATGTGTTTGGTTTGGTATCATATATCATGACTAATGAGATTTTTCCATGAACCAACACACATTCTAGTCTTATCTGTTATTCCTATCTATTAGCCTTCCATGATAACAATTGAAGAGAGACATAGTAAGAATGTATATTCTCTTAGCATCCGTATGATCTCATTGTTTAAGTCCTCAACCCAAAGATGTACGTCATTGAGTAATATCATTCTTTAGACATTTATTATGTTACATCATTATCTCATAATTGAATAAAACAAAATAAATTGGAAGATTGCCTTTATTATTAATCAAATAGTTTACAAATTATGTCATTACAATCATCACATGATTGGCTCTCTAGGCATACATACCAACAGTAAGGCCCATGAGACTATTTTCTTTGCATATAGGTGCTTGTGGTACAAGTCTAAGAAATAAGAGATTTCATTCGTAAATAAAGGATAATGAATTAATGATTTGTTAGATAATTGAAATATGGACTAATAAGCAAGTTTCCAATTTTTTTAACATAATTTATGATCTAGATAATTAATGGAGTAATTATCAAACCAAGTCTTGCAATACAAGTTTTGGAGCATGTAATAAATGTTATTCGATCTCATTTTTGTAACATTCAAAGATAATGTGGAAACTAAGATAATTATAGAATTTGATACAAACTCAAAGATAATGTGGAAACTAAGATAATTATAGAATTTGATATAAAAAGGAATTTCCATATGATGTGGGTAATTGTTACAACCTCAAATTTGCATATGTTTTCATAATTGAATTATAAAGATTTTTTTAATATGGACTTAATTGAAAAGGTTGTATGCTTTGCTTCAAAAGATGGATTTCTTTGCAAATCTCCCTTTTGATAGGAATTTCGTAATTTCTATTATTAGATTAATCCAATAATGGATATAAAAGAGAAGAGAAGAAGAAAAGTCCAAATAAAAGGAAAAGATACAAGATAATGGATATTAAGCAAGGTAATTATGAGAAATACATAGAAATCTCTAGAAAGTGGAACTAATGGCCACAATTAAATAAATTTCGTTTCTATGTGATTTCTAATAAAAGAAATATGAAAAGAGGAAAAAGGAAATGAAAGATAAAGAGAAATCCTTGAAAAGAAATATCTTAATAAAGAAATAAGTAAGATAATGAGAAATAAAGGATGTGGATGCATCTAGAAGGATAATAAGAATCCTTCAAAAAGGATTTCTAAATCTTAGGATTTCTTGGGTTCTAAGGAGCCCAAGTTACAAGATAATAAGTAAAGAAAAAGAAAAGATGTGAAAAATAAGCCTAATTGAGTAATATCTTTCACCTAAAGAAAAGGCATGTTTTCTTTTAGATAATGAGCTCAAATTTGGCAGAGAAGTAGATTAAGTCATTATTAAGTTTCCCTCAAACTTTGGGATTAATTGGACACTTGGTTTGGGAGTTATGGCTTTTACAAAATATCCTAAAGTGTGGACATTAATGGCATAATGATCATGTGTCACAATTTATCTGGGAATAAATCCCGATTTTCGATTTTGGGTGCTCATATGCGATCATTGGATCTATGATCCATGGCTTGGGACAAATCCTGGTCTCACCATGATCTGGAATATCAGAGTCTAGGCTATGAATATTCGATCAGAGATTTTGGGAGTTAGAAGCCATCTGTGAAGATGTGAAGGAGTCCATCTCCTTTAGGAGCTTGTTCCGTACCCAACCACCCTAAGGTTGGTGGGGTTTCGTTGTGAAACGGGGAAGTCCCTAATTCACCGAGGACTCGATGGCCACCCTATATATAGGGTAGTGCACACAACAATGTGACCAAACCTAAATTCTACCCTCTCTTAACCGTGGCGTAGAGACGATCGTCATGGTGCCGTCAATTCGAGGAATTGACTTGACCTAAGACCCTATTGAGAAGCAGATAATGTCGAAGGGAAACCACGCCTTGTTAGCAGAGAAGGAACGATGAGAAGAGGAAATTGGATCAATGGTGGAGTTCGTGGGAGGAAGATGAAGCTACGAGTAGCTTTAGTTCGCTCGTAGCAACCCAGATGCACCAGGTCAACTGATGGAGTTGACCACCTACTCACGCGTGGAGCAGTGAGAGGTTGAAGACAACCTCAGGAGAATTACTAAAATTCCCATCCGCCACCGTTGTTCAGGTAAGGGCATTTCAACCTTTTGTTTCATTCCAAACCCGGGTGGGGCACACAAATCCTAGGCCCATGGATCAAGCGGCCATCAATTTTTCTAGAATTAACGAATAAATGAGGAAAATGACTTTTCTTTGCAAAATTCATAGAATCTTCTAGGAAGCTCTGATAGAAAGGTTTATACGTGAAAGTTTCTTAGAAAAATATGAGGAACACATTAAAATTGGTTTGAGAACCTGATTTTGTACATATTTGCAAAAGTACATTAATATGATTAAAAGTGTGGTTAGAAACCCTAATTGAGGGTAAAGGTTGAATCTTTGAGGTTTAAGGGGTTAACTTGGGAAGTATTAACCTATTGAATATTAAAGTAGAGTTGCAATCCATTTTAAATGAAAAGTTGATTAATTTAGGGTTCCATGTACATAAATAAGCTTTAATGGGCCTTGAAACTCTAATGTTAGTAATTAAGATTCTTAATGGCCTTAATTGTTCAAATTCAAGTATAAAGATGAGATATGATGAGTCTAAGCTATTTGGAGTATAAAAGTTCCTAATTGTGGATAAATACCCTTAATTTGGTAATTAGGGTTTTCTAATGGATAAATGTGGAATAGTAATAAATGAAGTCCATATATTAGATTATAATGTAATATGAGTTGTCAATTTGAAAGAAGCCAAAGATGATAATTGGGTCTAATGATCTTGAAATAACTTAAAAGGATAAAGATGGTAGCTTTAATATAAAAGAGAAATAATAGACTTTAATTGGGCTTATGATGTGGAAATTAGGGTTTGTGAACTAAGAGAGCATTAAATGTGATAAAAGTATTATGGAGGCTCAAACCCTAATGAAACCCTAAAGGTGGACTAGAAAGCCTAAGATGGAATCCAAGTATATCTTAAGAATGTTTTGGATAAACTATAACACTTGGATGTATTGCATTAATTTCAAGATATTGTTGATTGCTTGTTTGATTGTTCTTTATCATTATTGCTTGGACATCAAGTTGCTCTGGATCAGGTATGTGGTTACGCTTATGGTTAATCGCTTTAGTTTCACAGTGATTCCCAGATATTTTATCAGTTGCCTGAAAATAACTGCTTGGATGACTTTTATTTCATGAAACTATAGAGTGACTATGATTATCACAATTATAATATAAGAGTGCATTCTCACACCTACATGCCACCTTGATGGATGATGCAAAAAGGTCAATCCCAGGGGGGAAGACCCATGGGTACCATGAGTGGTGACCTTAGACACCAAGCTCGGGATTGAGAAGGTGGTCTTTGTTGCATGACTAATGGGCACTATGAGAGGTGACCCCAGGCACCAAGCTCGGGATTGAGAAGGTGGCCTTAAGTCAATGGCAAAAGAGAAACCCTAATGAGGGTATTCCAGGGTTAGGGCAAAAGCGGTGGAGAATGTCACATTGAAAGTGTAAATTGGCTTGTTAATTAACTTGATTGTGATATTTAGATTGTTAGCCATATTTGTAAAATTTTGGTTATCCCCACATATCGGCATATTCATTTATGCTGACCGACGTTTTGTTTGTCGGCATTTTAGGTACAACCCTAAAAAGAACAAACACTAAAGTGACACATTGTGAAAATAAGAAATAAAGTGCGAGGAGGGTTAGATAGAATAGTTTCAAGTTGTGGATAGAAGCAGATATCCAAACTTTTTGAAAAATGTATGCAAAGTTTTATTTTATACCAAATTTCAATTTAGTCATGGTAGAATTTAATAATTATTACTGATTATTTGTCAAATCTTTGATCCGGTTTATTGGGATAACGGCTCTGACCACTTGGTCTCCCTTAATTGGGGGTTACCGGGAGGCGGCGTCGTTACATTTGGTATCAGAGCACTGGTTCCTCATTTAATCTTTAGTAATTATTAAATTTTACAAACTCTGTAGAACCCAAGGGAGTTATTAGAGGATTTTCTGAAAGACAAAGGTGTCTAGAAAAGGATCACGTTCGGGGGCTGGTAATATTTTCCTCCGCACCGCTAGTCATAATATGAGGACTCCCAGATCTGTGTGATTGCCTGGCCAATGTCTTAGGATTTGACTCGAAATAAGATACCTTTAGGACTCTCTCATCTTGTTCATCCCTTCTCAACTCAATTGTTGTTAAGGATTTTAAGGATTAGGGTTTTCTCTCTCTTCCTCGCCCTCTTGAGGTATGGGTAAAGTTGATAAGGTTTAAGGAATCCTCCACTAAAATTAATAAAAAAATGTAAATAAGATGTCATGGACATAAGCTTAATAGTTTAAGCGTAAACTAAAGAATAGTTGCATGCTTAGGTCATATGACATATGTTGTCATGCCCTAAGGAGAGACCTGAGGCTAGACCTTCTTGTCAGGAGGAAAAGTAGAGAGAGTTAGTATTGGAGGTAGAGACCTCCATTATAAGTAGAGACCTGGCACATCCTCTGAGGATGATGCTAACCCTAACCCTAAGTGAAGGTTAGAGAGAGAGATGGCATGTTGAGATGGATGTCATGGTCAACCATGTGTGTGGGTTGACATGCTTTTAGTTTTGGATGCCCATGACAATATGAGCCATATGAGGTTGGTTGACCTAGTACCTTTGGCGACCCAACCCTGGGAAGGGTCGTGCATGGTAGAGTGAAGGATAGCTCCTTCATTGATGATGTTAGTGATGATCATATAGAAACCCTATGAGCTTATATGAGCATGGAAAAGTTTCACCCAAAGTACGTCAGTAGGGATGACAGTAGGCTAAAACCCTAGCCATGAGAGTATGTTGGATAGCTTATGAGATAACCATGAAGAGTTTTAGATAATATAGAGCAAACATAGGTTTCTCTCATATAGGTGTACGCTTGTGAGCTTGATCCACCTTAGAGAGAGGACCTCCAGTAGTAAGGTGGTTGTAGGGTTAAGCTCTAGAGAGAGAGAGAGCAGGGCCCGAGCTAGAAGGTTGGAAGTTTAGACTCCGGGCTAGGAGAAACCCTGAGAAGTTGAGGTTGATGCAACCTAAGTGAAAGTTTGCGGTTGCCTCATGCACGATCTATGGAGGCTGATGGTTTCTTGGTTTCCTTTAGAGGAACCAAATCCTAGAGAGAGGATGAGACTGCTGGTACCTATGTGCCTATGGTATAGGTGTTTACCTTTTAGGGTTAGGAAGAAGAGTTCCTTAGACCCTGGAAAGGTATAATAATAAGTTGTGAGGCCTTATAATTAGTTGGTTGTCCTTGAAGATGACTCAACTCTGAGGTGTTGTTCAAGTGGAAGGATAATAGGACGTGCATGATGCACCTCGTACATGCTTGGTTCATTGTTAGAATGATGAGCATGCAGTTGGACGGCTGTTGCATAAAAAAGTGAACCTAGGGTTCCTAGACATATAAGAGGGGAAGTAGTAGTACCTGGTGCACCTGATGCTCATGACGAGATTTGAGTTTCTATAGATTTGAGAATGGCACTCCTCATGTTTATAGGAATAGGAAACCCCTTGTTTAAGGCATATGTTTGATGAATCCCTCGTCTATAAGTTGGTGACATGGGCAGGTATGATGATGGTCCAATGTGAAAGAATAGAAACAAGTAGGATCTACCCTTGAGACCTAGCATGGTTTAGAAGGTGGTCTGTTTGTTAGCTATGTGCCTTAGTAGCTTGCTAGGGCTAAGCATGCTCATGTGAATGTAAACCATGGATAAAAGGACGTTGTGACCTTTGTTATCAATATGTAGTTTCCTCCCATCCTGGGAGAGGGACCCTTTTATCGGGTGTATATCAGCTTTTGTTGGGTTTGAGGAAACCCTAAGAGGTCTCATAGGATCTTGAGAAGCTAGGTGGACAGTACATAGTATAAGAGTGAACCTGTAGACCCATAGATAATCATCTCTGAGTGCATGTGGATGTGTTACCATGGAGGTAATTGATATGGGGCCTGACTGAGGTAGATAGGTCGCCATGACCCCTATGAAAGGACGTAAGTCAGACCACAGATGTTGAGAGAGATAATGGAGACTTGGGTAAGGTTCTAAGTTGGACATGTACTATATTAGAATCCTAAGTCTATCCTAGGGTCAGGTAGGTATAAGACTGATGGAAGTAGGAGTTGCCTAATTCCCTAGTTGCACATGACCATAGGGTCGAGAGGTAACAATTATCATTGTCTGAGGGCCATGGGTTAGGAGATTGATCACCTTCATGAACTCATGGGACCCAAAGGGCAGATGAGGAGGGCACTCTCTGGATGCATAAGGGAAGAGGGATGACCCAAAAGTGCCGGCACCCTACAGACCTAGAGGAGATGACCAAGGATGGTGTGTGGACCCAAGTGGGTTCGAGACTAGTTTTTCATGGAAGTAACCTGGATATTGAGATGTTCATGATGTAGATGCATGTGAGGCACATTTCAGTTTAGATTTTTAGGTGTACTAGAAATGTGGGATGTACCATCTCTACTCCTGGAATGGGAAGAACTCTGTATTTGGATTGCAGCCAAATGCTTATTTCCTCTTGTTATGGGAGTGAGAGATAGAACAGTACGCATGCCATACACCAAGGATAAAGATAATGTGAGTGGAAATGTTGCTATGATGCATGAGGATGGAGACAATAACGTACCCTTGTGGAGTGTAATATGTGCGGATGTTGTACAAACACCAAGAGTACTAAGGTAGTCATCTTGTGAGGATGTTTTTATCATGAGCTATGTGGAATTTGCAAGCTATACAAGGTTGAGTTCGAAAACTAAGAGGATGAGCTCAGAGTTTTCTTAATGAAGATAGACTTAGAGTTGAGATGAGATAATAAGTAGAATACATGGAGGTGTATGTCTTCAACATTACCTTGCACGTTAGGATGTGTGGTGGTAATGGATGCTCTGGTTGAGATGCAACTACCTAGTTTAGCTAGAGGATAGAAGAGGTTGTTAGGTTAGCCTCATTTTAAAAAAGGAGATATTTTTGGTTAACCCTCAAATGTAATGAGATCTGTTGATCAAGTTAGTGGTTGTTTGGTTAGCCAGCCTAGGCCTTGATGTGATAGAAATATGGTTGTAGAACCTCAAATGCGCTTCTCTGGAAAAGAAGGTGATGAAACCCTGACTAGAGTGTTTTAGGGTTTCTGAGGAATCAACCTTAAGGAATCATGATATACAGGAGATCGTGATACACCATGGTACTACTAAAATGGTAATTTTCAGTAGTGCTTTGGATGCCTAAGATGAAGTTGCATGTGGCTTGTTGCCATGCATGTCAGGAGGTGAAGGACGAACACCCGTAACCTAGTAAGTGATACAAAGGATTTAAAGTCCCTGAGAAGGAATGTGAGTTGATCACTATGGATGTCGTGGTAAGTCTCCCCTGGACTAAGGAAGGTCAAGATGAAATATGGGTTATGGTAGACTGCCTTACCTAGATGACATAATCTTAGAAAAAGAGAGAATATTATCGGGAGACAGATCTGGCTGAACTACAAGTAAGAGAGATGGTTCAACTGCACCATGATGCAAGTTCAAAAGTTCTTGAATATGACCTAAAGATTCACTTCCATAAGGTGTAAGTAGATACATGAAGAAATCGATGTGAGTACAACTTATCAACCCTAACTAATGGTTAGTATGATCTAGACAAGAGGGTCTGATGAGAGCATGCGTGCTCGTTCAGGGTGATACATGGGGGGAAGTTCTTGCCCTATGAGAGATGTGATGATAACCACCATAGCTAGTATCAGGATGTAAAGAAGCTCTGTAAGGGAGGTTGTTTCGGTCACCACTTCATTAAGATAATGTTGGTGAAGGGACCCCACGAAGGTCAGAAAAGGACCACATTGTGTGCAAATGAAGTTGCTTTGATCATGCAATGGCTGAGGAAGCCCAGGGGCGACATGAGTCGGGAGCTGATGCAAAGCAGACTGACATGCAGTTCACTGTGGGAGAATATGTGATGTGAAAATCTCACCCCTCTAAGCTACAAATGAGAAAGCTGAGTCCCCAATATATGGGTCCTTTTAAGATGGATTGGTGGAGATGGTTATGTTCAATCTTACCCCTCAGGATAACATGATGTGTTCCACGAGTCTGATCTAGAGCACTATGTGAGGTACCCAAGCCATGCGCTGAGCCATGAACCCAGTTAGCTTTGAGAGAGGCTAAAATGTCCTGAGTCACCTATGAGGGTATAAGGTACCAAGGTGAGAAAGAACTCAGATGCAATAATATGAGATGATGAAGGTTCTTGGGAGGCACCATGGAGAGGGTAAAACCACATGGGAGCCATGATGGACATGAGGAAGTCTTATCCTATTTGTTTGAATGTTTGAGGGAATTTTGAGGGAAAAATTCCTATAAGAGGGGAAGGATGTTACAACCTCAATTTTGCATATGTTTTCATAATTGAATTATAAAGAACTTGTGAATATGGACTTAATTGAAAAGGTTTTATGTTTTGCTTCAAAAGATGAATTTCTTTGCAAATCTCCTTTTTGATAGGAATTTCGTAATTTCTATTATTAGATTAATCCAATAATGGATATAAAAGAGAAGAAAAGAAGAAAAGTCCAAATAAAAGGAAAAGATACAAGATAATGGATATTAAGCAAGGTAATTATGAGAAATATATAGAAATCTCTAGAAAGTGGAATTAATGGCCACAATTAAATAAATTTCATTTCTATGTGATTTCAAATAAAAGAAATATGAAAAGAGGAAAAAGGAAATGAAAGATAAAGAGAAATCCTTGAAAATAAATATCTTAATAAAGAAAAAAGTAAGATAATGAGAAATAAAGGACGTGGATGCATCTAGAAGGATAATAAGAATATTTCAAAAAGGATTTTGAAATCTTAGGATTTCTTGGGTTCCAAGGAGTCCAAGTTGCAAGATAATAAGTAAAGAAAAATAAAAGATGTGAGAAATAAGGCTAATTGAGTAATATCTTGCACCTAAAGAAAAGGCACTTTTTCTTTTAGATAATAAGCCCAAATTTAGCAGAGAGGTAGATTAAGTCATTATTAAGTTTCCCTCAAAATTAGGGATTAATTGGACACTTGGTTTGGGAGTTATGGCTTCTACAAAGTATCCTAAAGTGTGGACATTAATGGCATAATGATCATGTGTCAAGATTTATCTGGGAATAAATCCTAATTTTTTATTTTGGGTGCTCATCTACGATCATTGGATCTATGATCCCCGGCTTGGGACAAATCCCGGTCTCACCAGGATCTGGAATATCAGAGTCCAGGTATGAATATTCGATCAGAGATTTTGCGAGTTAGAAGCCATATGTGAAGATGTGAAGGAGTCCATCTCCTTCAGGAGCTTGTTCCGAACCCAACCACCCTAAGGTTGGTGGGGTTTTGTTGTGAAACGGGGAAGTCCCCAATTCACTGAGGACTCAATGGCCACCCTATATATAGGGTAGTGCACACAACAATGCGAGCAAACCTAAAGTCTACCCTCTCTTAACCGCGGCGTAGAGATGATCGTCATGGTGCCGTCAATTTGAGGAATTGACTTGACCTAAGACCCTGTCGAGAAGCAGATAATGCCGGAGGGAAACCACACCTTGTTAGCGGAGAAGGAATGATGAGAAGAGGAAATTGGATCAATGGTGGAGTTCATGGGAGGAAGACGAAGCTACGAGTAGCTTTAGTTCGCTCGCAGCAACCCAGAATCGCTAGGTCAACCGATGGAGTTGACCACCTGCTCGTGCGTGGAGCAACGAGAGGTTGAAGACAACCTCAGGAGAATTACTAAAATGCCCATCCTCCACCATTGTTCAGGTAAGGGCATTTCTGCCTTTTGTTTCTTTCCAAACCTGGGTGGGGCGTGTGAATCCAAGGCCGTTGGATCCTGCGTGGTCCGGCAGACCATGGATCAAGCGACCATCAATTTTTCTAAAATTAACGAATAAATGAGGAAAATGACTTTTCTTTGCAAAATTCATAGAATCTTCTAGGAAGCTCTGATGAGAAAAGTTTATACATGAAAGTTTCTTAGAAAAATATGAGAAACAAATTAAAATTGGTTTGAGAACCTAATTTCATACCTATTTGCAAAAGTACATTAATTTGATTATAAGTGTGGTTAGAAACCCTAATTGAGGGTAAAGGATGAATATTTGAGGTTTAAGGGGTTAACTTGGGAAGTATTAACCTATTGAATATTAAAGTAAAGTTGCAATCTGTTTTACATGAAAAGTTGATTAATTAGGGTTACATGTACATAAATAAGCTTTAATGGGCCTTGAAACTCTAATGTCAGTAATTAAGATTCTTAATGGCCTTAATTGTTCAAATTCAGGTATAAAGCTGAGATATGATGAGTCTAAGCTAGTTTGAGTATAAAAGTTCCTAATTGTGGATAAATACCCTTAATTTGGTAATTAGGGTTTTCTAATGGATAAATGTGGAATAGTAATAAATGAAGTCCATATATTAGATTATAATGAAATATGAGTTGTCAATTTGAAAGAAGCTGAAGATGATAATTGGGTCTAATGATCTTGAAATAACTTAAAAGTATAAAGATGGTAGCTTTAGTATAAAAGAGAAATAATAGACTTTAATTGGGCTTATGATGTGGAAATTAGGGTTTGTGAACTAAGAGAGCATTAAATGTGATAAAATTATTATGAAGGCTAAAACCCTAATGAAACCCTAAAGGTGGCCTAGAAAGCCTAAAATTGAATCCAAGTCTATCTTAAGAATGTTTTGGATAAACTATAACACTTGGATGTATTGCATAATTTTTTGGATATTGTTGCTTGCTTGTTTGATTGTTCTTTATCATTATTGCTTGGACATCAAGTTGCTCTGGATCAGGTATGTGGTTACGCTTATGGTTAATCACTTTAGTTTCACATCAATTCCCAGATGTTTTATCGGTTGCTTGAAAATAACCGCTTGGATGACTTGATTGTGATATTAACTTGATTGTGATATTTAGATTGTTAGCCATATTTGTGAAATTTTGGTTGTCCCCACATACTAGCATATTCATTTATGCTAACTGACGTTTTGTTTGTCAGTGTTTTAGGTACAACCCTGAAAAGAAAAAATAGTAAAGTGACACATTGTGAAAGTAAGAAATAAAGTGTGAGGAGGATTAGATAGAATAGTTTCAAGCTGTGGATAGAAGTAGATATCCAAAGTTTTCGAAAAAGGTATGCAAAGTTTTATTTTATACCAGATTTCAGTTTAGTCATGGTAGAATTTAATAATTATTACTGTTTATTGGTCGAACCTTTGATCCGGTTTATTGGGATAACGAATCTGATATCTTGGTCTCCCTTAATTGGGGGTTAGCGGGAGGCGGGGTCGTTACAATAATTGTTTTAAGGAAATACATAAAAGGCAAGTTTCTTCTATGAAAGTTATCCCAATAAATTCTAAAAATTAGATAAAAACTTGAAAGGTATTAATGAGTTTTTCTACAAGTCTCATAGAAAAAAGATGCTCTTAGAAGCCTATAGAAAATTGTGAAGTGTGGGGGACCTACTTGTGATAATTAAATGTTGTTCCCTTATTTGAAGGGAGAGAAAAATATATCTAGAAACATCCCTCTATTTCCAGATTTGTCTCAATACAACATTATGGTATTATAAGATATATATCCAAATTTGGGGCAATCATAATAAATATGAGAGAATTATGATTACTTGAGTTTCCGCAAATCAAGGTTTACAAAGGGGTCCCTGGGGTACCAAATATGGAAATAAGTATTTTTGTGCACATGAAAAATACTCAAGATAATTTATGAAGCATATAGTCCAAATATAGGAAAGTTCTATGATATTTTGTGGTCAAGGTAATTTAGTTGGTAAATATGTAGATTTTCCTTTGAAACTAAGTTTTGGTTAAATAAACGAATAATGAATGAGTTTTCTTTTTCCGAATGGAAGGTAATGGTATGAATAGAGTTCTTCCAGAAAAATATAGTATGAGTGGTGGTTTCCTTTATGTGACTTTTTGGGTCTATATACTAAAAGGCATGAGATTGATATTATAAGGAAAGGAGGGATGAATATAGTTATTACTTTCCTATCATGATTCTTTTCCTATTGCATAAGGATACTTTATGGAAACTAGACACATCAATATTCAACCCTTGTGATATAAAAGAAGTGGTATGAAGAGAACATGGAGTACCCCAATCCCCTCCTTCCTTGACGTGCATCCTTCCACAATGGTTCAATAGAAAACCTATATTCCCTCATCATGGCAAAACTCCTCATCCATGGTGGTTTGGATTTAGCTTGTGTATGATGCTTGCCACTATGGTGCATAAGAGTCCATGCTATTTACAATTAACTAATCCCCAAACCTTTTCCCTTCTATGTATCCATGGAAGGAGTTGTCACAAGAGAAGTTGGAACACCAAAACTGTCACCATGGAGCCAATATCTTAAGAAGTTTTGTAGGGTGTCCGAGTAACACAAAGAGTCAGCAAGGTAGGATGATGGCCGGTGAAACTTGGTGTACTTATACATGGTGAGATATGGGAAGTTGGGTAGTAAGCCTCAATAGAGTTCCCATGTGTGTAGAGAGAGAGAGAGATGTGTGTGTGCAAACAAAGAATGAGAGATGGTGGAGAAGATGGAACCACATTCTGCCTGCATGAAAGGAAGGTCGAGAGAGAGAGAGAGAGAGAGAGGGAGAATACAACAGAGAGAAAGAAGGAGGTAATGCATGGGATAGTGCAACAACAAGAAGGTGATTGGTACCTTGGCCATCGTGGGATGGGTTCTAGAGTGACACTGACTGCAACATCATGCATCTGTATCCATGCGGAGGTACCCTCACACAAAAATGATGGCGAACGACAGGGAAAGAGTTGGGTCAAGTCTAGACCAGTTGACTCAAGTCTATACCATTGCTTGACTGCCCCTCAACCAACCACTAAGCTTGACTGAGGGTCATGGTGGTGTGGCCTAATGAGAGCATTCCATGTTACCCACCTATAAGGTATATTATTCCAAAATTCCATTTTATATAGCATACCTTCCAAAAATCATGGTAATTTCTAGGATTTACCAAATATAGTGGATCTATATATCAAATTGATCTGGAGAACGAGTAGGATCCAAATAAAATAGTGTCATGGTCTGTATATGATACTAATTCCAAGAGTAATGCTAATATATGATTGAGAAGTGTTTAATGCCTACAAAGCCTAGAATTGATGATTAATATGTTGAATACATTAAGCACGTTTATTTTGCCATATAAACTGTATTATTGGATATAATAAGAATCCAAGCCTTTGATACAATTTGGATAATGATGACCATGATTAAGATCAAGAGTCATAAATATGGTAATTAGGGTTTAGAACCTAATCTGCTTTGGCACTATGATCTCAAGTTGCTTAATCTAATATAGTTGCTCTTGATGGCATAAAATGCTTAACTTGATAATTCAGGTTTCACTTAATATCTAAATAGGTTTTGTGACTCTAATGAATCATGATGGGATGAGATAAGGGTTTGATGAACTTACTACTTATTCAAAGCTGAGATGACCCTAAACCCTAGTTTAGGACATATGTTGGATTAGTTTGATTAAATGTGTATGGTGACACTTTAGAGTATACATACATGCATGTAATGTTGGTTTATTATGTTGAATGCTTGGATATTTAGATATATGCTTGAAGTTCATGTTGCATGGTTTCTACATGGAAATGAGGTACGTTGTTACTTATCGATAACCACTCTTATCAAATTTTGACATTTTTCAAAGTTTCACGAATGTGTTGCCATTAACCTGCTTGGTTGTTTATTTATTTCCTACAAATATAAGGTCCTATAAGTGTCACATTATATAAACATAACTTGCTCAAACCCAAAATGCTATCTCTGGATGGTTGAATGTTGGGTGGTGACCCCCAAAAAGATAGAAATACAGTAATTGTCATGATGACTATGACCAAGCCCTAGATACAGAAGGTCACTCAGAGGTCAATCCCCAGACAAGAAGGATGACATCACACTAAGACCCAGATAGGGAAGTTTGCATGAGTCCAGTGCAAGATCTAAACCCCGTGAGAGGGTGTACCATAGAGATTCAGAAAATAAGGGTTGCGAAGTTATAACAGAAAATGCATGTTTGATTATTAATTGATACTAGATTATATGGTTTATATGTTATTACACCTACATGCACATATTTTGTTTGTACGACATACACAATACAATAATACATTGATCCACATTTTGGATTGTTGACACTTTATGTAATTGCAATATATGAGATCTCAAGACATGGTGAATCAAATTAAAGATGATAAAGCAAAGTAAAGGAGGATTAGTTAGATTCTTCTTCTCATGTGTAATGTTATCATGTTGAAAGTTAATGTAAATCCTTAGAGGTGCATCATTCTATATCATGTAAATAAAATTTGTGAAATAATGTAAATTATTTGCTATTGTTTGTTATTTGATAAATCTGGATCTTGGGAATCTAGGTAAGGTCTCTTCACTATAAGGTCCTTTCCTAGTTGAGGAACACTAAAAAGTGAGGTCGTTACAAATGTGGTTTTGGTGGGCACGGATTAAGTTGCCACTTACTAGATTGAAAGGGTTTGGCACCCAAGTATCTTTTTTCAAGAAAACTTGAAATGAGTGTGAATTAGTTTGACACATTTTTCTGTGAAATCCTTTGGCACCCTACATGATCCACTAAAAGGGAACCCAAAATTGTGCAATCTAGTTTGATACATCTAGGTGTGAAACCCTTTGGCGCCTAGTGTGGTCTGTAAAAGGGGACCCAAAATGTGTACAATATGGTTTGGCACATTTGGGTGCAAACCCCTTTGACACTAAAATGAGATACTTCCTCAGAAGATTCCATATGGGATGCGGTTTGGATTTTCTCTAACACAGGTGCAAACTGTACTTGTGCCCATAATTAGTAAGGTTAAATTGGGATTTTTTCCTGATCTCACCTTAACCTAGTTAATGTCTAAATTTTGTCTATTAGGGTTAAGGACCCGTTGGGATCAAAATGTAAGGTTTTGTCAAGTCTGATGTGGGTGTACACCTTGCCTAAACTTTATGCAAATTGGTTCCTCACTCTGAACTGATCAAAATGTATCTAGTGGGCCCACATTTGATTCTTTTAGCATAAATTGGGGTTTCAATCAATTTATTTGGACACGATTCAAATTATGTAAATAACCCAAACAACATGAATTTGATGGGGTCCCAAAAATAAGGTGTCAATAGTTTTCCCTCCTAAAGATGAGGTCCAAGACATAGTTGGTGAATCCACCCATGTTGATGGTTGATATCTTGAGACTGACTGGCACCCATTTCTGGTTAGAGAGCATTATTGACATGGATAATATTCCTTTCGGATAGATTGGTCTTTAAGTATGATCATTGACTGACAAGACTCATAAATGAGAGCCATGAAACATGTGAAAAAAAACATGTGATACTAAATCACCAAAAAAACAAGTTACAAATTTCATGCCTTAGTAGGGCTTCAAACCTCATCTACATCAGTAGAGTTTGATTTAATTATAGAAGAAGTGCCTACCACAATGGAAATTATTACAAAATCAACATTGCTAGTTTGGTATGAGCTGGTAAGAGAAAACCTTTCTTAACTGAGGGTTAATGAGATATACATGCCATGAATTTTGTTAATAAGAAATAGAAGTCAATATGTAAAGATTACGATGGGTTGATTTGTCGAATCCTTGAATGAATCCACTTCTCAAGATGATCAATAAGGACCCAAATTAAGACCCATCATGGTACTATATGAGTTTGGTATTGGCGCACTTAGGCCAGAACAACTATTTTTCTTTTTTAAGTTTTTTTTGTCTTTTTAATGCCAATAGAGTTGGCACTAGTTGTGTAACGACTGTTGCCAAACGAATAGACAAATCGTTACTAATTAAGTGGAATTTAAACATAAACAACGGATTCACAAAAATCACTAAAAATTAAAACCATTTTGCAAAGAGATCCATTTCTCGGAAAACTCTTTAAGGCAGAACCAAAACTTTATATACAACATTGCTAACATTGTACATACACTGTACCATCTCTTCTCGAGGATAACATATAACAGTTGCTTTGTCAAAACATATAATGAAGCAACATAAAACCTTGAGGCTTACAAGCCAAAACCTCAGATCGTTCATGAAACCATAACGAACCAACTCCAAGGACCTGAGAGTACAGAGACGACACATAGGACTTCTATCTACAAGACATGATAGACAGTACACTCAACCTGAGTTGTCACTACTGTCCCTGTTGTTGCTGATGTTCTTCCTCTACAAGATGTTCCCAACCTCCTCCGTGCTTGTCCACCTAAAAATGTTGGATCCCACGGGGGTGAGACAATTGAAAATTGCCCCAGTGAGAGATATAACTCTCCGCCAACAATGTTATTATCATAGTTAAATAATATTAAACTGAGCAAAGGATAAGCAGTTTAGAACATTCTCATCTTTTAAAGCATTGCAACTATCTATGATAGAGTAGTAAATCATCTATTCACTTTATAAGGAATATGAAGAACACGTATATCATTTACTCATCATACTATCTCAAGCTTATCCTGTGATGCTCATTATCATGGTATGTCATCCATGAATCGTTCTCATTTCTATCTGTTGGCCTCAGCCAATATGCTAACCAGATATTGAATTGTACCAGTCATGTGAGTATACATCATCATATTCTGTCCAGGCATTGGACTATGCCAATCATGTGCAACCATTCCAGGCATTGGACTATGCCAATCCTGTGACATTATTCCAGGCATTGGGTTATTACCAATCTTGTGCAATTATTCCAGGTATTGGGTTATGACCAATCCTGTGATATTATTCTAGGTATTAGGTTATGACCAATCCTGTGCAATTATTCCAGGTATTGAACTATGTCAATCCTGTGACATTATTCCAGGCATTGGGTTATTACCAATCCTGTGCATTCCAGGCATTGATCTATGTCAATCCTGTGATAACAGCCAGGTGTTGGATATTACCAACCTTGTGAACAACATGGTATTGGACTCTACCAATCCAATGATTAACAACCAGGTATTGGGGTTATTACCAATCCTGTGAACAGCCTGGTATTGGACTCTACCAATCCGGTGATTATAGGCTTCATGTCTCTGTCGGGTATTGGGTTATTACCAATCCTGTGATTAACAGCCAGGTATTGGGGTTATTACCAATCCTGTGAACAGCCTGGTATTGGACTCTACCAATCCAATGATTATGGGCTTCATGCCTCTGCCAGGTATTGGGTTATTACCAATCCTGTGATTAACAGTAAGGTATTGGGGTTATTACCAATCATGTGAACATCCTGGTATTGGACTCTACCAATCCAGTGATTAACAGCCAGGTATTGAGGTTATTACCAATCCTGTGAACAGTTTGGTATTGGACTCTACCAATCCAGTGATTAACAACCAGGTATTGGGGTTATTACCAATCCTGTGAACAGCCTGGTATTGGACTCTACCAATCCAGTGATTATAGGCTTCATGCCTATGCCATGTATTGGGTTATTACTAATCCTGATTACACAGCCAGGTAGTGGACTCTAACCACTCCTGATTACAGGCTTCATGCCTCTACCAGGTATTGGACTTTAACCAATCCTAATTACACAGCCAGGCAGTGGACTCTAACCACTCCTGATTACATGCTTCACACCTCTACTAGGTATTGGACTTTAACCAATCCCGATTACACAGCCAGGCAGTGGATTTAACCACTCCTTATTACACATTCGTTATGGGATATCAATCCCTTAAATTCATCATTGGTTATCACATCCTTTTACTAGGCATTATTCCCTAGGGAAATCCATCATATCAATTCACATTATTTAAGTACTACAAGTGTTCCTCTTATCTCCTTTAAGCATATTCAAAACACTATAGCCCTTATTTGGCTATTAGCATAAAGCATGTATGATCAAGATTTCATTATTATTATAACCATTTATTATTATTATGAAGTTATTGGTTTCCATTTCCCTTAGTTTATTTTGCACATTACAATTCCTTAAATGAGACTTTTATACACATCTTGTCACCTCTCATTAGGCAACAATTATTCACATGGCTCACTAGGCCCATTAATCATCTTGTCACCTCTCACTAGGCAACAACTATCCACATGGCTCACAAGGCCATTAAACATCTTGTCACCTCTCACTAGGCAACAACTATTAGGGTTAGGGTTTCCCTTTATAGCCGAATAGGGTTTCAAGTTCATATTATCAATCCAAACCCTAATTCATTGTTCCACACATCTAGGAGCATACATTAATATCATAAGTATTCAATCATACTTATCCATTCTCATCATTTATCATTAAATGAATCATCAACACAAGGTATGAGTTCCTCTCTCATCCTTACCAGGGTATGATTACATCATACTTTATTAACTTGGCTTAACCCTTTCTCAAAGTATGTTAGCCCACACTTATCAAAGTGCATTCCATTAACAATTGACATGACACACATCATGTGTTACTCATCCAAGTATATTGGATTTAAGGTGCATCAAGGTGTAACAACCTTAAAGTGTTGGATGTGATATTTATCATGCCTTGGTGTATCACTTCCCTCATCACTTTTAACTTACTTACGTTCATCAACTTATCTTATATTAAAGTATTTCCCATCCTAATACTTTATGCACTAACCCGTCACATTTATTCTGTAGTGTATTGATCATGAGTCATACATTTGAATTGTCCAACCATCATCAATTGATTTGGACTCATCTCAGGTTGAGACATTGTTGATATAGGATTAACCATTGTCAACCACTTTAGGCATTTCACCTATCAAGGTATCAGTCATACCATTACTTGGTGTTACACTCATTACTCCTAAGAGTGTCTTACTCTCACCTTTACAAGGTGTCTTGGGTTGAAGGTGTATGAACACTCACCATATCGGGTTAGGATTTGTACTTGTCTCCATATTGGGAATGAGGTTTCTTCTTGACCTCATATCAGTCACAAGGTGTATGTATGTGTCACCCATGATACTTATGAGGTATCAAACCATCACCATGTCAGGCTAGAAGTACATTCAATCACCCTATCGGGCTAGTCACCATATAGGGTTAGCCATGACGGGTTAGGGTTACCATATCATCTAGGGTTGTGTATCGTGCAACCCTATCGTGAAACCATGTCGTGTAACCATGTCGTGCAACCATGTCGTGCAACTATGTCATGCAACCATGTCATGCAACCATGTCGTGCAATAGCACTTGTTATACTTCACTTATATCGGGTTACCCAAATTAGGGTTTCATGTCAACTTTTAAGTATTCATTCAACCTTGTATCGTGTATGGAGTCTATACTTGACTCCCTATCATGCAAGAGGTGTATACTACACCCCCCATATCGTGCAACAATGTATTCATTCATATCCATATCGTTCAAGTAAAGTAGGTGCATCATCATATCGGGTTAAAGGTGCTTTCTTGTGTGCTTGCACCTGATATCACTTTTATAAGGTGATACCATCATCTTCAAGCTCTAGACCTTTGTTCTAACTATTATAGTTCATGGAAACAGGTCCAAGCAATTACTAGAACTCACAATTTCATCAACTATTTCAGGAAATTTCGGAATTAAAAGTATTTCACTAAGTATAGCAATTTAGGTGAACAATAATAACATGGTTGAGTTCAAGTTATAAAACCCGCCTTAAGAACGACTTCAAAGCTCCAAGATCCAAAGATCCATGTTCCTAAGGTTGAATATGGACTTCAAAACTCCTATATATGCAAAGCATCACCATGGATAAGCAATTGGTGAAGAAGAAAAGAAAGGAAGATCAAAACCCTAAATTCATGCTTCAATCCAAGGTTGAAGATGATCTTATCCTCACCTTAGGGTTAAGTATGAGCTCCTTCTTTCTCCTTAACACCTTTGCACGATACAATAGTGTCCTTTCACGATATGCCACCCCTCTTGCACGATATGGCACTCACTTGCACGATATGGCACTCACTTGGAGTCAAAACTTCACTCTATGACCGATATCACCTTTATATGGCCAATATCACATACTTGGGCGATATGCTCTTGCCATAGGCGATATCCCAAGGCCTATGCACGATAACACAACATCCCTTCACGATATGGGAGCTCTATGCACGATACCTTAGGGTAGGTGGTGCGCTCCCGCTAGAGGCTTGCAACAAAGTGCAATCCACGAGGTCGGGAGGCACGGGATGAGATGGGATCTTTAGCTTTCGAAATTTGTAAGGTCCCAGACTAACTACCTACGTCTACTAAGACACTACGCCCACAAACGCACGGGGTCGTGTCATAGTATAGGTGAGGCGGCAAGTACGGGGTCGAACCTCGTAGATAGAGGGGGCGCTAGAGTTAGATGGCGTGAGCTACGTTCCTAGTGCGGAGAGTAAAGTTTTAGGGTTTTAAGGTTGATTGTTGGTTGATTAAACTAAGAGAGCGAGTATGAAAAGCAAAATGAAACTAAGTTATCAAAAGACTAAACTAGCAATCTAGGTGACAAACTAGCTACACTAAGGCAAGGGCAAGATGGACTAGACTAAGCAAGCAATTAACAACTAAGGAATTGAATTAACTACTAAACAAGATCAAAGACCTAAATTAACACTAGCTAGAAGAACTAGGAAATTGACTAAAGTAACTAAAGCAACTTGAACTACACTAACATTAACAAGCAAGCTAAGCGATTAGGGTTTTAAGCAAGATGATTAAGGTGGGTGGGCCGTTTGGGAAATGTCACTTTGATTTTAGTTGGGGGAGTTCATTAAACATGCATGGTGCTCAATTCATATCTAGATTACCAAACCAAACAACAAGGGCAATGCCATTAGAACATACCCTATACTACTAGTAGAAGACTAGGGTTAGGTGTAGTTCTAGTGAGATTGGCCAAATCTAGGTTTCTAGGGTAAGTGATAGTGGACAATTGAGGGTTGAGGGTAGAGATGGGAGTGGAGATGAAGGGGTTTAACCTCATGCCACTAGCCACTCTAGCCTTTGGAAGGCCCTATGCAATTGCATCACTCTCACTTGCACTAGCCACTTAAATCTCACACTCATTTGTAGGGGGAGGGGTGTGTATGTAGGAACAAAGGGGCTAGCTAGGGATCCACTAACTGGACCTAGGAGCCATTCCTAAGATTGCCACATACACCCCGATTCCTCTTAGAAATGAAGTGTCATCAAAAACCTCAAAACAAGAAATTCATACAAGAAGCACAAACCACATGCAATAAGATAGGAAAAGAGATGGAAGCAAGAAGTAATCATCATAAATATGAATTGAGTTCATTGCAAGAATTTATCCCCCAACATGGTATCAAAGTAACATTTTAATCCCAAATAGCCCACCACAAGGGGGCTTAGCTATACATGATCATGAAAACAGGAAAAGAAAGGGGTAGAAGAAGGGAAAATGCCATGAAGCTCGATGTAGTGGCCTCCTTCTTCACCTCCAAGCAGCTGTGGACGACCTCCCTCCTCCAAAGGTGCAGGGGTGCATGAAAATGGCGAAATGGATGGATAGAAACCTAGAGAAACTAGGTTTCTATGGTGGGAATGAGTGGAAAATGGATGGAAATGGGGTAGATTGCAAGGAAATGGGTGGATTGGAGTAAAGGATGCAATGGCAGCAGCTAGGGTCGGCTAGGAGTGCTCTCTCCCGAGCCCTAGAAGAAACTAGTGCTTATATAGGGGCTAGGGCTAAGTGGGGGTATAATAAGAAAATCAGTGAAAGTTGTATGGGTTTTGGGGTAGTGGCACGGCCGTGCTGGCCGGCACGGCCGTGCTGGCCAGCACAGCCGTGTTGGGTAGGAGTGAGCACGATCGTGGTGGAGGGGAACGGCCGTGTTGGCTAAGTGTTAATTTAACAGGTCGGTGGGTGAAAATGAAGGATGGTGGCACGGCCATGCTGGGCAGCACGGCCGTGTTGGGTACTAGGTAGAACGGCCATGCTGGCGGATTTGGGAGGAGGTCGTTCTGAGCAGCACGCCCGTTCCATCTTCATCCAGCACGGCCGTTTTGGTCAGCACGGCTGTGGTGTGGTCTTCATAGCACGGCTGTGCTGGTCAACATGGCCGTGGTGACTGACTTGCTTGAACTTCCAAAATTTGTCGATCAACCTGTAATTCTGCTCAATTGCCAGCACGGTCATTCCATGGCACCACGACCGTGCTGGAGTCTTCTAGTGCTAGCATGGCTTCAAACTTCATAATTCTCAGATGTTTTTGCTTGGAGACGATCCTTGGCCACTAATGTAGGTTGGGGAAGCTTTGGGGCCTCCTTTGGGTCCCTCCATCATACTCGTCCATCCATTGTGGTCCAAGTACCTGAAAAACAGCACAAAGAACATCCATAAGCGTATTTGCAATGATAGTCAAATTGGGGGAAAATACTTGTAATCTAACATGTTTAGATGCAACTTATATACAAAATGGCACAGGATGGATCCCTAAAATAGGGCTGCATCAGTAGGAGGGTGGTGAGGGTCGAAAAATTGCACCAAGGGGTGAAACTAGGGGTATATATACTTGTTGTTCATGAAGGAAGGCAAAAATGAGGTGTCAACATTTTGAGCTAGTAGGTGCCACGTGTCATGCATGGGTGACACGTGTACATGCATGAATCAACATTTATCTTGACATTCAAAAAGTTTGAGGATCATCTAAAGATGAAAATTCGTCCATTACTTATCCATTTGGATAAGTCATCTAGGTTTAATCACTATTTTAAATCAAGCCGATACACTTTTTCTAAGGAAATTTGTTGGCCGTCACACCTCACCTCCTTGAGGTGATTTGCACGATATGGACTTTGCCAAGAGTTCACAAAATGATATGGGACACCTCCTTGGGCTCCATGGCCGATAGGCACTCATATATAAGCTTTTCAACTTGATACAACTCAAGTTAAGCTTTCATATTCAACCCTTTTCTTGGTCATTTCATCACCAAGATTACCATCATTCATAATTGATTCAAACATGGTGTCTCATTGATTATATCTCCTCTAAATGATACATAGAGGAAGTAGGAACACTCTAGAGGTGGTAATTTTCATATTAACCCCACATTTTGGGTAAATTACAATTTGTACCAAAATTGGTGCACAAGGTACCATCATTGTTCAAACAAGTTCAAACTTGGAATTTAGGCTTTCCACAAGCCACCACCTTGCATCATTCTCTCTATTATGATGCTAAAACATATAAGGCACGTTCAACATGTGACATATTTCAATATAACCCCTCAACTTGGGTAAATTGCACTTTGGTCCAAAATAGAGAAACATTGCTCAAACAACATTCAATCGGGACCAAACTTGAAACATAAGTGTGTCACATGATAACAAAGCACCTTAGAGGATTATATTAAAGTTATAAGAAACTTTATTAGCCAAAACAAATAGGGTTACCTCATAACCCAGGTCAGGGTCATTACAAGTTATAAACCCCTAACAAGGATTTCGTCCCCGAAATCCCAGGTTAAGGGAGATAAATATCATTCATTCATCATATCATCAAGTTTCCACATAACATCTTTGATGTTGTCATGTTTATGCGGGGCATAAACCCTTAACAAATGGTATCCATATTACAGTATGTAACTGGACAAATTTCAGAGTTGGCCCCTCTAGGTAACCAAACATTACTTCTTATCAGGAGTCATGTTCCCATTTTCTCGTATCATTGAAAGTTCTTGGATACTAGGATTCTTTACCTTGGTACCCATTATATGTTCCATAAACACATCACATCATCATCATGATTACTAGATCTGGGT
The DNA here is from genome assembly GCA_963693085.1 of Alisma plantago-aquatica. Classification (NCBI taxonomy): domain Eukaryota; kingdom Viridiplantae; phylum Streptophyta; class Magnoliopsida; order Alismatales; family Alismataceae; genus Alisma; species Alisma plantago-aquatica. The sequence goes on from OY856415.1 coordinate 615,603,668, forward strand.
ATTCAAACCCTCAGCCCATCACTGAACATTGTTACCTCTCATCAGTAACTGTTACCTCTAGGCCTGAGGACCAGTGTATACATTATACTAAACATCTTCTTTTGTTTATCAGTTGATCTATGATTAACTCAGATTTCTCCATATATCAATTAGGATGTGGTAGAAATATCCATGCCACATATTTGACTTCATTATGCTCTTTAGATTGTCTCAGAATGACTGCTTGGTTAGAGTAATCAGAAAGATAACAATCTAAGAGTTCCATAGTTACCTTGCATTCAATAGATGAATATCTGGCCAGGGTATTCAAGAACTGAAATTAGGTAGTATGTATTTGTTTTATATTATGTTTCATACTTTTAACATCTCTTTAAATTTACTACTTAGTATCTCATATTTTCTCTGGGTGTTTCTTTTACATCTCTTCCTTTTCTACATGAAGAGAGAAATTCCAAAACATACAAGGGAATATTGGACCGAATATAGGTTCTTATCCGTCTTATCTCTTCCTCATGTCCTTATAGAACTCATTACAGGAAGCTCAACAACAACTACCTTCTTATAATTATCAGATAAAATCTAGAGAAGACATATCAGAATGAGAAAGCTCTATCTGACGGTCATCCCTCGCAGTCATCCACCACATCTGGTTGACTCAAACATAGAGTCTATCTATTTCATGTTATTTCTTTTGCCTTTTTACACTATTAGGTTGTAACTTTCGTAAGCCCTGCCGAATCTACCTCGATTGTTGGGTCATTTACTCCCTTCTTTTTGAATAAAAGGGTTTAGTATGCTTAACATGTCCATGTCTTATCCTCATACCATAGTCTTATCGGTCTCATTACCGATGTAGAGACTAAGCCATGGGTTCTTATAGGTGGAACGTTAGGACCTTTGCCTTTACTTAGTGGCTATTGCCCTGGTACACTAGGCATTTATTGTATTGATGGCATCAAAAACTTTGGCTTTTTAGAATAACTATGCAAATGTCTCTAGAATTGTAGAGACCTTTCCTTAATTCTCAGCTTATTGCCCCTCCTTGGGCATTTCCATCACAGATATACTATCTATCTATACTTATGGCAGAGTCTATTTTCTTGCCATATGTTAATTCTTCCCACATTTTTCACTGTTCCGACATGACTATGTCATTTAGGAACCCTTTCAAAACCCAAAGTTTCTATATTGAGGAGGGGTAATCTCAGTTGTAATGCTAGTATCCAGTCTATTATATGCATCATTGTTGTCCTAAATTGCCTCACAAGAGCATAAAAAAATGATTCTCTATCCTGCTTAGGTCAAGATAGGAATTCTCAGGCACTCATTCTTTTCTTGCCTGATCCCTTACACCCTTTCTTGGTGCAACAACATTATTCTCAGTAATGTATTCCTTGTGTTCTCCAGTCATTTTAAACTTTACCCTTTCTTCTGCATAAGCAGAAGTCACTATAGGGTATACTGGAGGACACTAACACAGACACAACACCTTAGTCCTATGTCTCTATAGACTCAACGAACCTTAAGATTTGATACCAAACTTGTAACGACCATCGCCAAACCGATAGACAAATCGTTACTAATTAAGCGGAATTTAAACATAAACAACGGATTAACAAAAATCACTAAAAATTAAAACCATTTTGCAAAGAGATCCATTTCTCGGAAAACTCTTTAAGGCAGAACCAAAACTTTATATACAACATTGCTAACATTGTACATACATTGTACCATCTCTTCTCGAGGATAACATATAACCATTTCTTTGTCAAAACATATAATGAAGCAACATAAAACCTCGAGGCTTACAAGCCAAAACCTCAAATCATTCATGAAACCATAACGAACCAACTCCAAGGACCTGAGAGTACAGAGACGACACATAGGACTTCTATCTACAAGACATGACAGACAGTACACTCAACCTGAGCTGTCACTACTGTCCTTGTTGTTGCTGATGTTCTTCCTCTGCAAGATGTTCTCAACCTTCTCCGTGCTTGTCCACCTAAAAATGTTGGATCCCACGGGGGTGAGACAATTGAAAATTGCCCCAGCGAGAGATATAACTCTCTGCCAACAATGTTATTATCACAGTTAAATAATATTAAACTGAGCAAAGGATAAGCAGTTTAGAACATTCTCATCTTTTAAAGCATTGCAACTATCTATGATGGAGCAGTAAATCATCTATTCACTTTATAAGGAATATGAAGAACACATATATCATTTACTCATCATACTATCTCAAGCTTATCCTGTGATGCTCATTATCATGGTATGTCATCCATGAATCGTTCTCATTTCTATATGTTGGCCTCATCCAATATGCTAACCAGATATTGAATTGTACCAGTCATGTGAGTATATATCATCATATTCTGTCCAGGCATGGACTATGCCAATCATGTGCAACCATTCCAGGCATTGGACTATGCCAATCCTGTGACATTATTCCAGGCATTGGGTTATTACCAATCCTGTGCAATTATTCCAGGTATTGGGTTATGACCAATCCTGTGATATTATTCCAGTTATTGGGTTATGACCAATCTTGTGCAATTATTCCAAGTATTAAACTATGTCAATCCTGTGACATTATTCCAGGCATTGGATTATTACCAATCCTGTGCATTCCATGCATTGATCTAAGTCAATCCTGTGATAACAACTAGGTGTTGGATATTACCAACCCTGTGAACAGCATGGTATTGGACTCTACCAATCCAGTGATTAACATCCAGGTATTGGGGTTATTACCAATCCTGTGAACAGCCTGGTATTGGACTCTACCAATCCAGTGATTATAGGTTTCATGCCTCTGCCAGGTATTGGGTTATTACCAATCCTGTGAACAGCCTGGTATTGGACTCTACCAATCCAGTGATTATAGGCTTCATGCCTCTGCCAGGTATTGGGTTATTACCAATCCTGTGATTAACAACCAGGTATTGGGGTTATTACCAATCCTGTGACCAGCCTGGTATTGGACTCTACCAATCCAGTGATTAACATCCAGGTATTGGGGTTATTACCAATCCTGTGAACAGCCTGGTATTGGACTCTACCAATCCAGTGATTAACAGCCAGGTATTGGGGTTATTACCAATCCTGTGAACATCCTGGTATTGGACTCTACCAATCCAGTGATTATAGGTTTCTTGCTTCTGCCTGGTATTGGGTTATTACCAATCCTGATTACATACCAGGCAGTGGACTCTAACCACTCCTAATTACAGGCTTCACGCCTCTGCCAGGTGTTGGACTTTAACCAATCCTGATTACACAGCCAGGCAGTGGACTCTAACCACTCCTGATTACAGGCTTCACGCCTCTGTCGGGTATTGGACTTTAACCAATCCTAATTACACAGCCAGGCAATGAACTCTAATCACTCCTGATTACACATTCGTTATGGGATATCAATCCCTTAAATTCATCATTGGTTATCACATCCTTTTACTAGGCATTATACCCTGGGGCAAGCCATCATATCAATTCACATTATTTACGTACTACAAGTGTTCCTCTTATCTCCTTTAAGCATATTCAAAACACTATAGCCCTTATTTGGCTATTAGCATAAAGCATGTATGATCAAGATTTCATTATTATTATAACCATTTATTATTATTATGAAGTTATTGGTTTCCATTTCCCTTAGTTTATTTTGCACATTACAATTCCTTAAATGAGACTTTTATACACATCTTGTCACTTCTCATTAGGAAACAATTATTCACATGGCTCACCAGGCCCATTAATCATCTTGTCACCTCTCACTAGGCAACAACTATCCACATGGCTCACAAGGCCAGTAAACATCTTGTCACCTCTCACTAGGCAAAAACTATTAGGGTTAGGGTTTCCCTTTATAGCCGAATAGGGTTTCAAGTTTATATTATTAATCCAAACCCTAATTCATTGTTCCACACATCTAGGAGCATACATTAATATCATAAGTATTCAATCATACTTATCCATTCTCATCATTTATCATTAAATGAATCATCAACACAAGGTATGAGTTCCTCTCTCATCCTTACCAGGGTATGATTACATCATACTTTATTAACTTGGCTTAACCCTTTCTCAAAGTATGTTAGCCCACACTTATCAAAGTGCATTCCATCTCAATTTAACAATTGACATGACACACATCATGTGTTATTCATCCAGGTATATTGGATTTAAGGTGCATCAAGGTGTAACAACCTTAAAGTCTTGGATGTGATATTTACCATGCCTTGGTGTATCACTTCCCTCATCACTTTTAACTTACTTAAGTTCATCAACTTATCTTGTATTAGGGTATTTCCCATCCTAATACTTTATGCACTAGCCCATCACATTTATTCTGTAGTGTATTGATCATGAGTCATACATTTGAATTGTCCAACCATCATCAATTGATTTGGACTCATCTCAGGTTGAGACATTGTTGATATAGGATTAACCATTGTCAACCACTTTAGGTGTTTCACCTATCAAGGTATCACTTGGTGTTACACTCATTACTCCTAAGAGTGTCTTACTCTTACCTTTACAAGGTGTCTTGGGTTGAAGGTGTATGAACACTCACCATATCGGGTTAGGATTTGTACTTGTCTCCATATCGGGCATGAGGTATCTTCTTGACCTCATATCGGGCACAAGGTGTATGTATGTGTCACCCATGATACTTATGAGGTATCAAACCATCACCATGTCGGGCTAGAAGTACATTCAATCACCCTATCGGGCTAGTCACCATATAGGGTTAGCCATGACGGGTTAGGGTTACCATATCATCTAGGGTTGTGTATCATGCAACCCTATTGTGCAACCATGTCGTGCAACCATGTTGTGCAATAGCACTTGTTATACTTCACTTATATCGGGTTACCCAAATTAGGTTTTCATGTCAACTTTTAAGTATTCATTCAACCTTGTAGCGTGTATGGAGTCTATACTTGACTCCCTATCGTGCAAGAGGTGTATACTACACCCCCCTATTGTGAAAATTTGTATTCATTCATATCCATATCGTTCAAGTAAAGTAGGTGCATCATCATATCGGGTTAAAGGTGCTTTCTTGTGTGCTTGCACCCGATATCACTTTTATAAGGTGATACCATCATCTTCAAGCTCTAAACCTTTGTTCTAACTATTATAGTTCATGGAAACAGGTCCAAGCAATTACTAGAACTCATAATTTCATCAACTATTTCAGGAAATTTCGGAATTAAAAGTATTTCACTAAGTATAGCAATTTAGGTGAAGAATAATAACATGGTTGAGTTCAAGTTATAAAACCCGCCTTAAGAACGACTTCAAAGCTCCAAGCTCCAAAGCTCCACGTTCCTAAGGTTGAAGATGGACTTCACAACTCCTCTATATGCAAAGAATCACCATGGATAAGAAATTGGTGAAGAATAAAAGAAAGGAAGATCAAAACCCTAAATTCATGCTTCAATCCAAGGTTGAAGATGATCTTATCCTCACCTTAGGGTTAAGTATGAGCTCCTTCTTGCTCTTTAACACCTTTTCACGATACAATAGTGTCCGTGCATGATATGCCACCCCTCTTGCACGATATGTCACTCACGTGCACGATATGACACTCACTTGGAGTCAAAACTTCACTCTATGGCCGATATCACCTTTATATGGCCAATATCACCTACTTGGGCGATATGCTCTTTCCATGGGCGATATCCCAAGGCCTATGCACGATAACACAGCATCCCTTCACGATATGGGATCTCTATGCACGATACTTTAGGGTAGGAGGGTGGTAAGGGTCGAAACATTGCACCAAGGGGTGAAACTAGGGGTATATATACTTGTTGTTCATGAAGGAAGGCAAAAATGAGGTGTCAACATTTTGAGCTAGTAGGTGCCACGTGTCATGCATGGGTGACACATGTACATGCATGCATCAACATTTATCTTGGCATTAAAAAAGGTTGAGGATCATCTATAGATGCAAATTCTTCCATTACTTATCCATTTGGATAAGTCATCTAGGTTTAATCACTATTTTAAATCAAGTCGATACACTTTTTCTAAGGAAATTTGTTGGCATCACACCTCACCTCATTGAGGTGCTTTGCACGATATGGACTTTGAAAAGAGTTCAAAAAACGATATGGGACACCTACTTGGGCTCCATGGCCGATAGGCACTCATATATAAGCTTTTCAACTTGATACAACTCAAGTTAAGCTTTCATATTTAACCCTTTTCTTGGTCATTTCATCACCAAGATTACCATCATTCATAATTGATTCAAACATGGTGTCTCATTCATTATCTCTCCTCTAAATGATACATAGATGAAGTAGGAACACTCTATAGGTGGTAATTTGCATATTAACCCCAAATTTTGGGTAAATTACAATTTGTACCAAAATTGGTGCACAAGGTACCAACATTGTTCAAACAAGTACAAACTTGGAATTTAGGCTTTACACAAGGCACCACCTTGCATCATTCTCTCTATTATGATGCTTAAACATATAAGGAACGTTCAACATGTGACATATTGCAATATAACCCCTCAACTTGGGTAAATTGCACTTTGGTCCAAAACAGAGAAACATTGCTCAAACAGCATTCAATCGGGACCAAACTTGAAACATAAGTGTGTCACATGATAAGAAAGCACCTTAGAGGATTATATTAAATTTCTAAGAAACTTTATTAGCCAAAACAAATAGGGTAACCTCGTAACCCAGGTTAGGGTCATTACAAGTTGTTTTGTTTTAATTAAAAAAAACTTTTTTTTTGCATCTTTTAGGCATCAATGGGTTTGACGGTTTTCTTTGAAGTTTTTTTATGTTAAGAGACAAGGGGTTGCACTTCTTTTTTTGTTTTTTTGTTGAGATTTTTTGGTTATTTTATTTTATTTTTTATTGAGCGCCAAATGTGTTTGTGCTATTTTTTGTTGAGATTTTTTGGGTTCTTTTCCTTTTTTATTGAGTGCCAAAGGGGTTGGTTTTGTTTTTGTTTTGAGATTTTTGTTGCCCAAAGGTATTAGCATTCTTTTTTATATGACTGCAAAATGGTTTGGCACTCTCTTTTTTGCATTCTATAATTATTAGCGGCCTGATTTCATGGTTTGATTGGACAAGGAGTTTCTATAAATATAAACCCTAAAAAATTATAGAAAATGGACTTTAGGGTTAGATCTATCACAAATTCAGAAAGAGCAAAAAATATGAGTGCAAAATGGTTTGTGATACAAAGTACAAAATGGTTTGGCACTCAAAAGCATGAAAGGGTTTGGAGCTCAAAAGCACGAAAGGGTTTGGCTCTCAAAAGTGCAACGCAATCTGTCAGTTTGTGGAGAAGATATGTGTCTAGAAAGTCAAACCGATCAACACATGACAGGTGGAAAGTTGATTTGTGCCTGGTAGGTGAACATTGTTATTTATCTAATAGGTAGAAAGTTGATATGCACCTGATAGGTGAAAAAGTGTTCTTTATCTGCGGAAGAGATATGAATCTAACTAGTGTGAAGCCAATTGGCACCAATATGAGTTAAGCCAATATGAACCAATCTTTGTCAAATTGATCTACGTGAATTTGTGTCAAACTAATCTACACCAATATGTGTCAAACTGATTTGCACCAATATATGCCAAACCCATTAGCACCAATCAGGTGAAAAAGTTGATAATAATTAAAATCATCCATCAAATTCCATAATTGAAGAAGGATTGTGATAACTTTGAAATTGTGCATGAATTGATAGATGATATGGAGATTACTGAAAGGATGGACATGAGTAGTTACGACATCAAAAATACCTAATGGATCTGGTATATCTTCCTATATCTCGAGAATGGATGATAGTTACAATTCAATTCTGGGATAAAAATTCACACACATTTCAATTTCGCAATGTGATTTTGAAACTAACACTGTAGGACATAGAATTGATGAACCTATTGAAACTAAATGATAAATGGCCTTAAATTGCACAAAAACAACATTTCATATAGAATTTATCTGATTGCTTGATGTGAGGAATAAAGTTGTAGACAAATTCATGTATGAACAACAACAAAGTATTTAAAATAATACTTTATGGGGTAGTTTCAGCAAAACAATAGCTTACAAGAAGCCAAAGAATGGTAAAGGTCATTTACATAACCTCTTAATAGTTTTGTTTGGTACTCTATTCTTCCGAGGTAAAAACAAAAAGGTTAGTGCTGATGTGTAGCCATGGTGTCCATCGTAGAGAAGCGAGAGACTATCATCCCATGAATCCTAATTGAGCTTTATCGATGGCTTGATGTTGCAAAAGATTTTGGATGAATGGTGGGCCCATTCCAAGTGTTTCAATTGTAATTTGAAATGTGATTGGGTTTTGGTGCCTTGCCGTCAATTTTAATCTTATGACTACCCTTGCAAAAAAGATCTTACTAGTCAATATATGATGAATATGCCCTTCTAAAAGAGAGGTGAGATAGTCATATGGTTGGCAAATCTTGAAGATGAGACAATCAGATGGATATGCATGCCACCGGGGATTGTACATCCTCGTACAATATTTATATGCCATGTATTGATAACTTGTCATTCATCCAGGCTTTGGGAGTTGTCAGGTGTATTTCCATGTTACATTATTACACCAATTTGGGAGAAATCAGGTTGCATATCAGTTGGATCAAATTTTGCACTACTATACACAAGATGTTGAAGAGGGAGATCATCATTTGTTAGCAAATTTAGTAGATATGAGGAATTAGTGTAAAGAGATGGTCTTGGAAAAATTTCTTGTTGGTTGGAGTTGCACACCAGAGTATTTACATCAACATGAAGCATTTGAGTGTGTAAAAGTGACTTGCAAGACTAATGGAGACCTCAAAGATGAAGAAACCAGTAGATGAGGAGCTAAAGATTAGATATAGTTTTTATCATGATCTTTTCGGTTTTGTTTTTGTTTAGGTTGGTTGATTGGGGTAGAAGTGTCTGATTTTACGAGATTGTAGATTACATATTACATGTTAGTCTATTTTTAAGATTTCTCATTGCAAAACATATTTTGAGTTTTGTATTATATTTTTTATTATTTGCTTATATATATATATATACATATATATTATTTATCTATAGCAATTTAGACTTTAAGACTTGATACATTTCAATACAACATAATAATCATTCTTTTCTCTAGAGCATGTGGGCTCAGAGTCCCAATTATTTCAGAGGTTACTATCACTCCCTAATACATATGAATGCAAATATGTGTATTTGTGATGAACTTATGGTGGAAAGCAATGTTAGTAAATGGAAGTGGATGATCACTTTAATCATAAATAACTCCCTTTCCTACTTTCAATAATGATCTAGTCAACATGTCAAGTGTATTTAAGCAATGTTATAACCTCTCTAAGTTACTAATAGCTAGTTATTTCTAACTAGATGTTCCTATGGGGATCCCGTTATTAAGCATATAAGAAAATCTTGGGTCCTCACTAGCTATGGATAATGTGACTTGTCAAATAACAAAGACCAAATTCTTCCTTTCCTTTTTAATAGAAAATTTGTCACAAACACATATCGATTTGGTCTAATTGTAAAAGGACCATGCGATATTGGTTTTCAATGACTTAGGATGAAGGCTTTTGTGCCTCACTGGTCTTTGACAACATGTCTGATCATTTTATAATCGAGACTTTGCCACAAGCGTGTATCATCTTGGTTGAATTATAGACGAACCTTGGGACATTGGTTCTCAAGACCTTAGGATGGAAGCTTCTGTGCTCACTAGTCTTTGACATTACATCTAATCAATTTTTGAGATCATGAAATTTATCACAAGCACATACCCTTTTGGTTCTATCCAATTTTGGGAATGCGGGTCATCGAGTCTTTGAACCTTAGGATGGGAGAACAAATTCTTAATGAAATCATTGATTGAGTTTTCCTTAATCAGGCTATTCCCTCACAAGGAGTATTCATTGAGGGTGACACCTACTTTCATTGAGTGAGATTTAGACATCACGGAAAGAGATGTTGACTAATCACAATTGTAACCACCTTTCTTACACATTTCCTACTGGTAGAGCGACCAAGAAAGTGACATAGTGTTGATTGTTGTGGTTATTCACCTCAGAAAGTGTATCAATATTCAGATGAAGGCATTCAATTGAAGTAAATCTTTGATAATGAGAATGAAGTAATGGGTTAATGTCATCATTTCCTACTGGTGCTAGATGTTTGACCAAGTCATGAGTCGTCTTGTTGTCCATGCCTTGATCTATACTATAAGATGGAAATTAATTATGTGCAATATGAGTGATATTCTTATTCAAGATGGGAGGTTGGTAAACACAGTTACTACACACAGTTTTCTTACCATAAATAGGAGTTCTCTTGCTCTGAATTTTGGTTTGTGCCTTTGTCAAAGATATGAATTTTGCTTGTATCATTGGCAAAGGGTTTGCATATCTTGTTTTTCTAAAAATGTTGATTTTAGATTCATGAACTATTAGGCCTCAAGATGATGAGTGTATTCTTCCATCATGGACCCATATCCTAGTTTTTTTTAAAGTTACATGTACCTTTGATTTTTTTTTGGAATCCCATGTGTTCTCAAGTGATCCATGGGTATCATGGTCCTTATTGACATGAGTATGTTGTGTTTACGTGCCTTTATAGGGCTTTACCTCCACTAGAACTCATAAAAAATAGTATAGCTTCACCTGACTTGCGTTGATGTGTGACAAGTGTATGTCTCCATCCATATCTTGCAAATCTAGAGCTCCTCCAGAATATATGTCATGAACAATTTTGGAACCCTCTCGCTTTGGATTAAATTTAAAATGAGTATTAGGGTTGATGACCATGCAAAGAACAAGATCACCTTTTTTTAATTTTCATGGACACACTTTCCTAGTAATGCCGCAACTCATTCTGGCATGGTAGCATTGGGAGTGATGCATTGATCATTGTCATTTCTCTTTGATGGTATTAAAAAAATAGATATGATCTTGAACCTAGTATGTCTTTGGAATGTTGTCTTATTGAATGATTCTTAATGAAAGGATCTAAATCTCAATATGTAGAATAGAATTTTTCCCATAAACTAATGAATAAGGGTTGGCTCCCGTTGATATCCGGATCGATGTTAGATAATCCCATAATGCTAATGGCAATCATTTGTTCTAGTCTCTAGATGAATGGATTGTCTTTTCTAAGATTTTTAGAAAATTTTTATGTGCGGTTTCAACTATCCCATTCATCTACAGGTGGTGTGGAGATGTGTAGTGATGCTCGATTCCCAATGAATCCAAGTATTCCCGTACAATTGTAGTGAAAATTTTGGTGCCATCACTAGATATTATCTCACTAAGAATCTTATAACAAGTGATGATGTTATTCTTGAGAAATTTGATGGTTTGAGAGGCTGAAGCCACTGATATAGATATATCATACACCCATTTAGTGAAATAATCAATTACTACCAAGATGAAGCAATGACCATCAGAGGATCTAGAATGGAATTTACTGATCATATCTATTCCCCAAAATAGAAATGCCCATATTGTAAAGTTTATTAGGTGGGGAATGAATATGATCAACATGATGTTGGCATATTCAACATTTATGAACATATTGAGAACAATCAACCTCCATTGCGTTCCAAAATTACCTTAACAAATGAATTTTCTTGGATAACATCATGCCTTCCATGCGATCACAATAAATACCTACATGAACCTCTATGACTATGCATATGCTTCTTTATGGGTCAAACATTGAATTAGAGTTGATGATGAGAGAGATTATGAAGTTGTCCATCTCCTAGCATATGCTGAGAAGCCATACACCAAGTTATATGTCGATACTTTCACAAGATTCTCAAGGGAAGGGTTTCCCTTCTAATAATCCTTTGATATCATAAAACTAGGGTTGTACATCACTCAAATATGTTTTCTCTATTTGCATGCAATAGGCTGGTTTGGATAATGTATTTACTTCAATAAAAAACCTTTTTGGGCCTTGGTTTGTTGCCCATGAGGTAAGTGCAGCAAGTGTGTCAACATAAGTGTTTCTTTCTTACTTTATTTGTTTGAACTTGATTTCTTCAAAATCCTTAGATAGGAAAATATTCATGTTAAGGAATGAGATGTTAGATAGGAAAATATTCATGTTAAGGAATGAGATGTTCTTTCTTAGTTTTCATTCACAATTTATTTAAGAAATCATGAGTAGAGAATCGCCAATGACAAGAAGGTAATGAGCTCCCATCTACTTTGCAACTTGTATACCTAGAATACAAGCTTTGTATTTAGTCACATTGTTTGTAGCATCAAACTGCAATCATTGAGAAACATGTATATGTTCACCTTTAGGATCAATGACAATGATGTCAATTTCCCTTCCATTTTGATTGGTTGATACTTCAAAGAAAACCGCCCCCAAGTGTCTAGATTTTTATGATCATCTATCACAGAAGTGTCGACCATGTTGATATCTTCATCTGGAGAAACAAAATGCCATTAGTATGTATGTGCATTTGGGATTTCAACTAATTGGTCAGTAAGATCTTGAGACTTTACAGTCTTCATTGATACATAAGTAATGTTGAATTCTGATAGTAATATTTGTCATTCAGAACATCAACCTATCAACAACTGTCGGTCACATAAATATCTTAAAGGATCATGGAGAGCTGTAAATTGTACTAGATACAACATGAGATACTTACGAATCTTGAGAGAGGCATACACTAAGGATATACAATGTTTCTCCACCATGGTGTACTTACTTTCAATGTCTAAATTTTTTTTGGCATATAATAGATTGCATGTTTTCTAGTTTAAACTTTCTACGTTAATAGTCCTACCATAGACCCTTACATCACAAATAAACATATCATCAAAGGGTATCCTGACACTGAAGATTTGATCACTTGTGTATTAAATAAGAATATCTTGATCTTGTTAAATGCATTTTGACACTGATCATTCGATCATGTATATGAGTTTTTCGATAGGAGTTTAAAAATAGGTTCACATAATGGTCTCAACTTTACAATAAATTGACTAATGTATTAAAGCTATCCAAGCAAACCACAAATTTCTTTTTTAGTTTTGGGAGGTGTTAGATAAATAATTGCTCAAGCTTTCCCTAGATCCACTTCAATGCCTCTATGGTTGACTATGTAACCTAAAAATTTTCCAAATCTGGCCCCAAAGGTACACTTTGTTTGGTTAAGATGAAGATGAAATCATTTGAGCCTTTCAAAAATATTTTCTAAGCAATCTACATGTTCATCTGCATACTTTGACTTTCCAATCATGTCATCAATGCAAACTTTAATCTCCCTATGCATGAGGTCATGAAATAGGGCTTCCATAGTATGTTGATATGTGGAGCCTACATTTTCCAAACCAAATGGCATAATTCAATAATATAAGACTCCCCATTATGTAGTAAATGATGTCTTTTACATGTCACAAGGTGATATCTTAATCAAATTATATATTGAGATTCCATCCATGAAGCTATAAAGGTCATTCCCTACTATATTATCAACTAAAAAATGAATATGTGGAAATGGAAAATCATCCTTGGAACTTACACATTCAGACTTGTGCATCTTTCTTTAGAATTGGTTTGACATTGCCTAACCACGTTGTATATAATGCAGGGCGTATAAAACCAACATCATATTGTTTTTTCACCTCTTCTCCATTTTAAAGTCCCCATTTTTGCCGAACATGATAACCTTTCTATTTAGGCATTCCTGGTATTGTAGGAAGTCAGTGGACTATGATGGATTTATCGAGACCTAGCATGTCAGCATAACTCCAAGAAAAAACATCAATGTATCGATAGCAAAGATCTATCAATCTAAGTTTTACAGATGAGAACAATGCTGCTCTGATCATTACTTGAGATATTATGGGTCCAACACCAATATTTACTAATTCTATTACAGATGTAATGTGGAATGGTTGATGTTCCTTTATCTTATATTCAGGTATCAAGATGTCTTTATAATTAGGGGAAGAATCTACAAGTAATTGGGCCACTTTATTAAGAAGATTCCTCATCTGTTGTCATATATGATGGAATGGTGCCAACTTGATGGTGTTTGGCTTGATGATTCCTTTTATTCTACATGTAAGTGTTTACATTTAGGAACCTGATGAGGAGACTAGAGAAAGAGCCATGATGCTATCTCCGCAGCAGTTATTGATCGATTTTGACAAGGGTTTGTCAGACTTTATAAATTCCCTTATCTCATAGCTCTAATTGGTGACTACTTCACTTGGACAGAATGGTTGAATTGTCTGGTGTAGTGAAGATGTGTCCTTACTCAAGCAAAGAATCATCACTCCAAGTTCATATGTGGTGTCTTTGCTATCACTTGGTGTGTAATCTGAAGAGTTGTTCAACTTGATGGAATCTCAGTATATCTTTTGAAAAATGGTGGAAATATTCCTAGCACGTAAATTGGTTTCATGTCTCCACTGAGTATATTCCTCCCTGTTATGAAATTCGAAAGGCATCTTTGAGAAACTCCATGGCTTGTATGGCTTTTATCTATTCAATTATTTTCTTTGTTTGGCCATATAAAATTAGGGTTCCAATAAGGGATCCATTTTGACATATGATTACCCTTTGGACCACTAGGGCCATGATAACTGAGTCCCCTTTGATCATGATTTGTTTGAACCTAGATATAAATTGTAATTCCTTGTCAATGACGCCCATGTCCTCATATGAGATGGAGTCCCATTCTATCTAGGAGCTTCATATATACATGGTGATCATGAAGTGTTTGAGGAAAAACTCAAAATTTCTTAGGAATATAGTTGACTGTTTCTATAGGGCATGTATGAAACTGCATGGCCACTTCAATAGCTTCCACAATCACTATTGTTTCTAGTGTGGAATTGTAAAGAGTGGGACATGATAGCAGATCCACTTAAATGGTATAAAATAAGAGCCATGAAAGGTTAATCAACAAAATAAAAAACTATTTATAGAGTTATAAAATGTTCCATATACATAACTTTCTCACCCTAAGGGTTGTACATAAAAATGAAAATACTATATCTACTTTCACAAGTGCCCCAGTTGCAGAGCGAAACCTAGCCATTCCAAGCTATCCTCATCCTAGCTGCATGTATACAACCTTCATGTGTGTATATCCTTTGAAGCACCTATACATGGGTAGTTTTGGGAACACCCAAAAAATAGATAGATACAACATGCATATGTAACAACTGGTATATGTTCACAATATAAAATATTTTGAGAATTTTAAGAAAGTTAAGTGAAAAAGAGGGAGTTCCCGCAAGAAGGGGCTATTTGAATTTAGGTTACTCCAAGATAATGAATTTCAAGAGAATGAGGCATTTAAATTTCAGAGTACAATATTTGAAATGAAACTTCACTGCATTATTTATGGTATGACAACAATCATATATATTCACAATGTGATATATTTAGACTAAATAACTATGGTAAGACCAAGACACCACTGGATTTTTGGTTCAATGGGTGGAAAGGTGCACCCTGGGTAGAAAGGCATGCCCATGTATATATAAGAGGTGGAAAGACACATCCAGGTGGAAAGATGTTCCCTAATGGTTGTCCTCATGCACCATACAATAGATATCTATCTAAATTACCATACATGTATAAATAGAGTGGCAAGACAATGTATAAGTCACCAATCACATTTTCAAGTCCAAATAGCAATGTAGGTGGGGTTATAGACTCGAGGCAACAAGATATCTATCAATTTTAGAGAATAAGGAATTTTACCATGGAACAATTAAAAGGTCAATTAATAAGAATGCCTCATCATAGGGACATGTTAGTCATGTTAATGCCCAAATATAAATAGGGAAGAGCGCATACCTTATCTTCATGGTCACCCCTATTTCTAGGGGTGAAACTCACAACTCGTCCTTCCCAACCTAAATGTATTTTATACATATATTAGCCCACAATAAACAATTTATATTTGAAAAAATATATAAAACTAGTATTTGGTTGTTTAATGTTGAGTTAGGGTTTTAAATCGTAGGAATAACCATATATAAAGTTAGGGATAGAATTAGTTTTCATTCATCAGAATCTTATATTTGGAATATTTAGAAGTTTAATTCATACCCTTTTTATGTATTAGTCAATCCTCTAATTTTAATTTTGTAATATTATTTTCCTTCTATGTAGCATATAGATCGAGTTTGGCAACTAGGGTCAAGTTTATATTCCACATTAAGTGTATTTACCAAAATGCTCTTATAGTAAGAACTTATAGTTTAAGTCCCCGATTCATTAATATGTGATATATAAAATCTCTTGTCATAAGGCAATAGAAACTTCATATATATAGGTATATCATACTATATCTTACCACCAATATTAATCCTTTCAAACATACCCCTCTCATTTCCTTTTGTTTGAAAAAGACCAATTTAGACTAGTATATTTCCTAGATGCATTTGCACTTATAAATGACATTTATGTATATCTACATATGTAGGTTTCTAATCTGTGACAAGGTTAGTCATGACAATTAGAAAATGCACAATGATTATTAGTCCAATCATGATTAGTAGTATAAAAGTGGGAATGCTATCTTATCATTGATAATACATCCTTATTGTCTAGTCTTTGATGATCATAATTTGTATGTACATAAATTAATGTATATATTTTTATGATACATAAAGGTCGGTCAAGTAATTATACCCAAATGTAATCCCTCAAAATATCTTATTATTATTAGCTCTAGTGATATTATCATACATTCCATAGGCTTCTTAATATTGCATGTTATTCATATATATTAATATGATATCTAACTGAATTAGATAGAGTAATCATGCGATCTAGTTTTCCTTTATAGACTAGACATCCAGATTATCTTGTACTAAACTATTTCGTATGGAGTTTACAATTGTAATTGTTTAGTATTTATGAATGATTTTTGACGATCAATTCTCTTTCCCTAGAATGTCATACTTCTAGTGGGGAGCCTGACATGTAGGTAGCCTTTGGGATTGATTAGAGATCATGCC
Organism: Alisma plantago-aquatica; assembly: GCA_963693085.1. NCBI lineage: Eukaryota > Viridiplantae > Streptophyta > Magnoliopsida > Alismatales > Alismataceae > Alisma > Alisma plantago-aquatica. The sequence goes on from OY856415.1 coordinate 615,620,710, forward strand.
ATTAATGGGTTTGAGGAGGTGCCAAGAACTCCTTTATACCATCTCCTTTGCACTATTATTTCAAGATGGTGATGCCTTCGGTTCACGATGGTGTTGCTGAAGGTAGAGAAGTGGTATTGAGTCCTAGATTTTGTCAGTGGGATGTAGTGTTGAAGGATGAAGGCTAGTAGGTTGGCAATGGTTTTTGGCATCTGGTGTGTGTTGTGCACTAGGTAGGTGAATGTAGCATCATAGGTAGGAGGATTCGTGAAGGGTGGTGTCATACAGTTGCTAGTGGGTTGTGAGATATTAAAGTATGTCAAGGAGGTGGTGATGATCGTGTTTGTTTGTCCATAATGAGGCTTGGACTGGCTGCAAGGGGAGGAGATGGTTTGGGTTGCATCAAATTAGCAAGGATCTATCGATGTAGGTCATCGTTGTAGCAGATCCATAGGGAAGCAAAGAGGAGGTGGTGGAAGAGGGAGAAGAAATCTTAGAGCTTATTAATGACCGATACAACATGAAGCAATTGTTTCACTTGCTTGAGATAATGGCTTGCGGTTGAGGCAGCCAGTGTAAGGGGACATGTAGTACTGCTGCCCTACATTAGTTGATGTGCCCTTTGTAATGGAAGCAGCCATGGACCTTGCAGCAGTAGTGGATGGCACCATGGAGATGAAGGATTGTCAGCTTCTAGGGATGGAAAATGAGGAAATAAGGAAGTAGGGAGGTTGGTGGATGGTGGTGCTGCCTGGAGGCACTCAACACTACGTGACGACTCTTCTCACTGCTTGGTGCTGATGGGCACATGTAATACCCCTGACCTAGCTTAGTGTTTGATTGTTTTTGCTTTGCTTAATAAGATGCTTAAATATTAATTTAATCTCTTTAGATGCCTTAAAAACATGTGACAAGTTCATGTTTTCAATTTGGTCATGTTTGGTTGATGTTTGAACTAGTTATGCTTGTTTTGGACCAAGTTGCAATTCGTCATGTGTAGGTTGTGCCTTAACACCATGAGAGACAGAATGATGCTTAGCGGCCTTGTTGGACCTTGGTTGATGAGGTGGCATCATGAGATTATATTAGGGTTTATATGGCTTTGCATGGTTGCTTGAGTTTGATGGTGTTTCGACCCTATATGTTGGTTTTTGAGGTGTTGCAACCGCAACACTCTCCTAATTAACGTTTGTTACCTTGGTGCCCTAGCTTTGGTTTTGGACGATAGATTTTACATGTGTTTGAGATGTTTTGCGACCTTTGTTGGTGATGTTGAGACCTACCTATGTGCTTTGTTTTGACCTTGTGAGTGTAGTGGGCCTAAGTGGTTGCTACACCACATAGATTTTAATGACCCTCTTGCATGTGTGTTTGCATGGCCGATCCTTTGTGGGATAAGTGTCCTTATGGTTCTCTCATATCTTTACCTTGCTCCCGCCCTTGAGTATATATGCTCTCTTTCACATGCAAGTATCTCTGTTAGCTCTCTTTCTCCTCTCTTCTTCCTTGTATTTAGCCTTGATCTTGGTGGAGCTATAGAAGTTGGTGATCTTGGAGCTTGGTGGCCGGTCGCCTTTGCATGTGGTGATCTTGAGGTTGATCATCTTCTCTGTGGTGATCCTTGGTGATCTTCCTTCTTGGTAAGTGGTTTCTTACCCTTGATCTTGTTTTTCTTGGTTCCTATCCCTCTCCCTCTTCTGTTGACTGGGACCGTGGTTCTTCATGGTGTATTTTTGAAGATCTTCTCTCCATAGAGGTTGATATAATAGTTTGACCATGGTAGTACCTAAATGAGATGAAGCATTTTTCTTTGTTTTCTCCTTTCTTCTTTCTTGTTCAGCCTAGGGTTTGAGCTTTTTTCATCTTGAGATTTCCTTTGACCTTGGTATGTTTTTCTTCTTCTTGAGGTGACCTTATTGGCCATGGAGTTGATCCAAGTTGGAGTTCCTCTTCTCTCTTGGAGCTTGTGGCTTTGGAGCTTGATCTTCATCTTAAAGCGGGTTATATAACTTTTACCCTCTTATATTATTGCACCATATTCTTGCTTGCATGCTACTATTTTATCTCTAAAGTGTGTGATCCTAAGATGCTATATGATCTTATTATGATCTAGGGTTTAATATGTTGAAGTATACTTGCATAGATTAGTCTTTTTTCTAAACCCTAATTTCATGCACCCAAATTCCATGTGACAAAGGAGTTGTTGTTTCTACATGCATCTTTATGCATGGTTTTATTACCATGTTATGGTTCAACCATCATGTAGTAGATGAAGGTTTTGGTTGTTATGTGCATGTGTTAGAAAATGGCTTCCTTTTTGGTTTTGGTAATAATCATCCTTAGGATTTTGATCCTTATCATCTTCATGTTACCTTTGTCTTTGTGACATTTTTTTAGGGTTTTTGATGTCCATCTTTGCATGGAGTTTTCCCCCTTGATGATGCTTAGATTCTTGATGTTTATCATCTATTTTTATTGTGGCTCAACTCTATTTTGAGGTTTCTTGTGTGATGTTTAGAGTAGCTTGTCCTGGATATTGCTACACTTACCTTGGTGCTTGTGGTCGCTACATGTTGTCGGTGTGTTTCCGTCGCAACAAACCCTAACCCCGAGCAGGTGGTCACTACAAGAGGTCTTCTTGCGATCCCAACATATGTTTTAGTTGGCTGGTCACTACATGTATCTAGTTTGGTCACAACAAGGTATTAACCTCATATGGTCACTACCTATGGGGTCGACACTATGGTTGCTACAATTTGTTAACCTAGTAGGTCACTACTCATGTGTAAGTAAGTGATGGTCGCTACATCTTGGCTCTTGATGGTTGATACATAGTGCTATTAGGAATGATTGTTTGATCATAACTATGATACTTAACCCTAATGTGCTCCAAGAATATGGAAAATGACGTACTTAGGGTTAAATGACAAGCATTGAAATGGAAACACTAATCAGCTATTTGAGAAACCCTAACCCTAATCTCAAGTGTATGATTTACTTGTTGAGCTTGCTTGAATGAATAACATGAGTTGATGTTTTCTCTCTCCTACTTATGTAACCCTAACCTTGCTGGTGGAATGAATAATATAGCTAGTGATTGCTATGGTGTGTTTGATATGACACAACATGATGATTACGAGTCTTTATGAGGCATGATGAGATAATGGTGATGTGCAAGAGCTATGTGATTGGGTCTTATGACCTGGTAGAGGATTTATGCCTAATGCGAGGTGATATCCTCTAGTGAATAGATGAGGTATTGTTGTTCCCTACTGATGTGATAATGTTGATGGTCTTGTATGGTAGTGATATCAAGAGATTATGTGACAAGTTCATACCCCATATGTTTTATATCTTCTGGAGTTGTACCTTTACCCCTATTTTGTAGAATTTGTTTAGAGTTTGTGCATTGTAACTTGATTGATGCTAAAAGATACCCAATTGTCTTAACTAATCAATTGAAACCCTAATCATGTAGTTCCCTATACCATAGATCCATTCTAAAGTCATAACTTTTCTGGATGGTGAAATGGGTATTCCCGAGGGTAACCCGGAGCACATATTGTTGAGTATTTGAGGTGGAAGTGACCATATGTCCTTGACATCTTGATCCCAAGTGTTTTGAGAATGACTGCAGTCTGGTCTCAGTGATGATGAGAATGTGATCTGATGTGATGGAGAACAACTACGGTTGTTCCTCAGTGATTGGGTTATATACCCTGGTTTCTAGCATCATGACCTATACCAAGGTGGGATAGGTGTTTATGGGACTATAGATTTTTCTATAAGTTGATCTCTATAGGACTATAGCTTTGACTATAAGTTATATTTTTTTAGTTTGTCTGATATGTCACTACGGTGTAGACTTGAACTAACTGAGTAGTGCATGAGAAGATCATGTAGTACAACTGTTCCATAGATCTTGTATGACATTGATTTCAACTTAGCAGTGGTCAATTGGGTTTGGGTGGTATGACTCAAATCCTTGGGACAAATAAAATACATAATACAACCATGTAGTATATTTGGTTATGGTTAAATATAATTCACATTGGATGACCCCATGCCTTGATCTTATATTGTTTAGTTGATAACAGTTATACATGTTTTTAATATTCTATCTAAAGGTATCAGATGTTCTACCGCTCACTTGTAGATGCCTAAATTTCTTAAATAGTGTTAAATGCTTTACTCACATCATTTAGTTGAATCTGCTCAACCTAATAATAATGTTATCTTCCTACTTTAATTTATCTGTGTTAATAATAGTTGTTGGTGGTGAGTTAAATCTCTCGTTGGGACATTGGTCTCACCCCGTGGGTTTCCATATCTTTTAGGTGGTCATGCACGATGAGGTAGAGATCATGTGGTTGAGGCTGAGTAGGAAGAGGAGCAGTATCTGTTGAAGATTGGATATGTTGCTAGTGTTTTGTAGTAGAGTCCTATGTGTTGTCCATGCACTTTCAGGTCCTTGTGGGTGTTTTGTAGACGTTGTATATCGATACAAGTTTTTGGCAGTATGCCATGATTTTTACAGTTATGGCTTGTATATGTGAATAGGTTATCATATGTAATAGGTGTGTGGCATGTTAGCCACTTTACAATGAGATGTAATATCCTTTGACATGATATATGATACAAATGACATAGTTGTGGACTCATATGTAATATGTTTCAACTTTGTAGTTATATGGAATCAATTTTCATTTACCCTATTTTGTGGTAATCATAGATGTCCGCACTTTGTTTTGAGTAATCTCATTTTGCATGTCATCTAATTTTCGCATTTAATGGTTGGTATCATAGCTCTAGGTTCACTAAGTCTAAATGGACATATGACTAGGGTTTTTGTCTGTTCTTGTGTCATCTGACATATTTAATGGTAACTTATACTTATGCATGAGAAGAAGAAGAGAAGAAAAGATATGTCTGGTGAACACAAAAAACATGCTAAGAGTAGTGTGTCTACACTAGGAGGTGGTGTCAGGAGGCAGACAAAAGATGATGGAGTTCCTGAAGTGCCTTAGTTCGACCCAACAATTGTGGCCAATCCCACTTTTTAGTCCATGATTGGACAGTTTATAGCCACGATGATGCATATGGCGAATAGAATGCATGTGCCCCGAGCCAGGGCAGTTGTTACCAATGTGGAATCCCAGGGTTCTGGGAAGACTTTTGAGAGTATAAGGCGTGTGGGGGCATTGGAGTATGTTGGTATAGCGGATTTGGCGGATGATGACATGTAGTTGACTAAGTTGGAAAAGGCCTTCAAGATCCTCAATATCCTTGAAGAGGATAAAGTGAAGCACACAATGTACTTGTTGAAAGGGAGTGTTGGCCATTGGTGGGCCATCAAGAAGGATAAAAGGTCTGTTGTTGTGATTAGTTGAGAAGATTTTCGGTGAGAGTTTGTGAGACAATACTTCCTAGGGACCTATCTATATGAGAAAATCACACAATTTGAGAAGATTAGGTAGGGATCTATGATGATCAATGAGTACAAGGTGAAGTTCACGAGCTTATGAGGTTTTGCTCGCATATGTATGCTACAGATAAGGAGAGAATTTGATGCTTTGAGAAGGGTTTGAGCTCTGATTTGACAATTTTGGTGTTGGATTTAGAGATAGGGAGTGGTTCGCCACATTTGTGGAGTTAGTCTGGAGAGTAGAGCGATTAGTTATGGAGAAGCGAGAGGCGAATGCTAAGAAGAGACTGACACAATAACAATGATAGTCGTGTGGAGGATTCAAGAAGCCTAGGTTTTCAACACCTTAGTCACAACAGAGGCCATTCATACGATCCCAATGGTCACCGAGCAAGACAACATGCCATAGTTTTTTGTCGATAGGATCTCATAGTACGGTGTTAGTCTCAGTGACATGGTCATCTAGGCCATGGTACGAGAGTAAGACCTACTATAAGTGTGGGCATGTTGGGCATACAAAGTGGTTTTTCCTATGAAGGATGAAGAGGTGACACAACAACCAAGATGGAGTCAGCAACGGTCGTAGTAGCAATAGTTCAATAGTAGTGGTGGTAGAGGACCTGGTCAAGCATCACATGTTGGTTCTTCTAAACAAGCCAACAGAGGATAGGGGCAACAACATGCAACGACTCGATTCTATGCCATGAGTTAGCCGGAAAGAGTAGCCAACCCATGTGTCGTGATAGGTCATATGGAGTTATTTCATTCTAATTTTTCTTCTTCCTACTTTGTATCTATTTTGGTTGAACCAGGTGTGACACACTCTTTTATCACTTGAGAAGTGATATCTAGAGTTATTTTCTTGTTAGTCATAGATTAGATAGACTTCTCTAAGAAACCCCTTTGGTTGTTTCCATCGAGTTGCGAGAGGTGTGTCCATCCTGCATTTTTTCTTTCTCAGGATGCAACATTCAAGCGAATCTCATACCACTTGACATGCATGGATTCAATATGATCCTTAAAATATATAATTTGGAGAAGTATCGGGTGGTCTTGGACTGTAGTGCCAAAGTGGTGGCTTTCTTTGATGGTGATGTTTCATGGATCTTCCAAGGAGATAGGAAGATTCTCCTGATGTGTCTTGTGTCATCTATGACATCCGAGAGGCTGATGAGGCAAGGATGTGAAACATTTTTGGCACATGTGGTGCATGCTAAGGTGAGGAGTCCTAGTAGCCAGGAAGTGTCAGATGTTTGTGATTTTGAGGATGTGTTTCTCGATGAGTTCCCAAGTGTTCCCCACCCTGAGATATTGATTTTGAGATCAATTTGGTTCCTGATACACAACCAACAACACAAACACCGTACATGATGGCACCAACTGAGATGCAAGAGCTGAAAAATCAATTGTAGGAATTGCTTGAGAAGAGCTTTATCAGACTAATCACATCTCCTTAGGGTGATCTAGTGCTATTTTTGAAGAAGAAAGATGGATCTAGGTGGTTGTGCATCGATTACCGGAAGATGAACAAAGTGACAATAAAATACAAGTACCCTTTGCCAAGGATAGACGATCTTCTTGACCAGTTGTGAGGTGCCACAATGTTATCTAAGATAGATCTCAGCTCAGGATATCATCAGTTGCAAATCAAGACAAATGACATTCCCAAGTCAACTTTCAGGACTAGGTATGGTCACTATGCGTATGTGGTTATGCCCTTTGGGCTAACCAATGGACCAGTAGTGTTCATGGACCTGATGAACAGGGTGTTCATGTGATACCTTGATCAGTTTGTGGTGGTGTTCATTGATGATATCTTGATCTACTCTAGAGACAACCAACAACATGAGCAACATCTTAGACAAACGTTGACCTTGTTGAGATAACACAAGTTGTACGCTAAGTTCAAAAAGTGTGAGTTTTTGCGGAAGGAGGTGTCTTTCCTTGGATACATGATATGTGTCAAAAAGTGTGCATATGGATCCCAAGGAGGTTCAGTGTGTGTTGGGATGGGAGCAACTGAAGACACTGACAAAGGTTTGTAGTTTCCTTAGCTTAGCATGTTACTACAAGAGGTTTACCAAGAACTTCAACACAGTGACATTGCCCCTAATGAAGTTAATGAGGAAAGGTGTGCCATTTGTCTGGGATGAAAAGTGTAGGCATTTTTTACAGCTTTTGAAGGAGAGACTGACTAGGCTCCAATGTTAGTGTTACCTAAGAAAGGGAAAGGTTATATAGTATTCTATATGCATCTAAGAATGGTTTGGGTTGCATGTTGATGCAATATAAGAATGTGATTTTTTTTGCTTTGCGACAACTTAAGAAACATGAGGAGAGCTACCTGACACATGATATGGAGCTTGCAGAGGTGGTCCATGCTTTTAAGATATGGAGACACTACCTTTATGGAAAGAAGTGTCAGATCTTTGCAGACCAAAAGAACATGCAATACATTTTGTCAAAGAAGGAGCTGAACATGTGGCAGAGAAGATAGATGGAACTAATTAAGGACTATGATTGCAGTGTAGACTACCATCCAGGAAAGGCAAACACAGTGGTAGATTCTTTGAGTAGGAAGTCTTTATCATCATCATCATCTGTGGATAAGGCATAGTTATGCTCTTTGGTGTGCAATAAGAGAGACATGTTGGTCTCCTTGCGTCAGATGAATGTCAAGTTGGAGATGTCCTTTCTAGAAGGGTTATTGTCATAGTTACATGTGAAGCCTACATTAAGGAAACGGATTAGAGAGGCACAACATGATGATACTATGATTCAACAGATCCGAGTAGAGTTTGGCAGCAAGAAGCATGATGGTTTTGATGAGTTAGAAGATGGGACAATATGTTACCATAGTAGAGCAGTCTACCTGATGTTGATGATTTGACGAAGTTAGTTTTAGAAGAGGTTAACTCTTTGATGTATGCCAAGCATCCTGGTAGGACCAAGATGTACAACAACTTGAAATACGTGTATTGGTGGCCTAGTTTGAAGTGAGATGCTATTGAGTTCATGGCTAAGTGTGCATGGTGTCATTAGGTAAAGACAAAACATCAAAAACATGCATGGACTTTGCAACCATTGCCTATACCATAATGGAAATGGGATCATATCATGATGAACTTTGTTTTTGGAATTCCTAGAACAACCAAAGGCCATGATTCCATTTGGGTGATTGTTGACAAGATGACTAAGTCAGTGCTTTTCCTTCTTGTGAAGACAACATATATAGCTGAGAAGTTGGCACATGTTTATGTGGATGAGATAGTTCGGTTGCATGGTATCCCAATTACCATCATGGCAGATAGAGGTCCTCAGTTTACCATTCACTTTTGGGAGCATCTGCATACAACCATGGGTACGTAGTTGAGGTTCAGTATGGTGTTACACCCACAAATAGATGGACAATCTGAGAGGACTATACAAATTTTAGAAGATCTATTGAGAGCATGTGTCTTGTAGTTTTTGCTCAGTTGGGATGTGCACCTCAATTTGATAGAGTTTTCCTACAACAATAGCTATCAGAGGAGTATTGACATGGCATTGTATGAGGATTTATATGGGAGACTCTGTTGTGTAGGCATGAGATTGGAGCATATCAGCTTTTGGGTCTTGGGCTTGAACAAAAAACCACATAGAAGATCAAAGTGATATATCAATTGTTGAAGGCAACCCAGGATAGGAAAAAATTGTATGTTAGTAATTGTCATAGACCCTTAGAGTTCCAAGTGGGAGACAAAGTGTATTTGAGAGTCTCTACTTGGAAAGGCGTGCTGAGGTTTGGGAAGAAGGGTAAGTTGGCTTCCAAGTATATGGGACCTTACCCTATGGTGGCACATGTTGTGAATGTATCTTATAAGTTGGAATTGCCACTTGAGTTGAAAAGGTTGCATCTAGTGTTCCATATTTCACTATTGAGGAAGTGTCACCCTGACACTGAGTTGGTTTTATAGGTAGTGGAGGTTAATCTAGATGAAGACGTGTTGTATGTCGAAGGTCCTGTTTTGATCCTTGATAGGAGGATCAAGAAGTTGAAGAAGAAGGATAGCATTTTGGTTAAGGTTTTGTGGCATCATCATGGCACTGAGGAAGCCATGTGGGATCTTGAGGGAGAGAAGCATAGGAAGTACTTGTCTCTTTTTGTGTAGGATATCTAGAGCAAAATCCTTGTTAGAGGTTTATGGTTGTAAGACCCCTGACCTAGCTTAGTGCTTGATTGTCTTTGCTTTACTTTAAAATAGGCTTAAACCTTAATGTAATCTCTTGATATGCCTTAATAACATGTGACACATTTATGTTTTTAGTTTGGTCATGTTTGGTTGATGTTTGAACTAGTTATGCTTGTTTTGGACCAAGTTTCAATTTACCCATGTTGAGGTTTTATCTTGCAATTTGTCACATATAGGTTGTATCTTTTGTGCCTTAGTATCATGAGAAATATAATGATGATTAGGATAAACTTGTTGGACCTTGGTTGATGAGGTGACATCATGGGATTATATTAGGGTTTGTATGGCTTTGCATGGATGCTTGAGTTTGATGGTGCTTCGACCCTATATGTTGGTGTTTGAGGTGTTGCAACTGCAACACTCTCCTAGTTGACATTTGTTAAGACCTTGGTGCCCTAAGTTTGGTTTTGGTTGATTGGGTTTACATGTCTTTGAGATGTGTTGTGACCTTGGTTGGTGATGGTGCAAGCTACCTATGTGCTTTGTTTCAACCTTTTGAGTGTAGTGAACCTAAGTGGTCGCTACACTACATAGATTTTAATGACCCTATTTTAAGGAAATACGACATCAAGTAGGCAACATAAACAAAAATTTACTAACATATTTCCCATAAACCAGCAGATTGCGTCAATAACTATGCAATGGGAAGGATGGTTTCACGAAGATATACCTGGTCCTGGAGAAAGTCAAGTGATAATCCTTGTCGATGTAAATGCTCACTCTATCTTAGACAGTGGTTGTGCAGATCCTAGTTGCACTCAGACTTGTTTGACTGCTCCTCCAAGACATCAGACTTAGACAACTGCTGCAGTGGCTCCTCAAATCTTGCCACAGACTACGAGTTGACGTGGCCCTCCTACCAGAAGCCAACAGACTCCTGCCTCTAGAGTAGTCCACACGGACCAACTAGAACTCTTGTTGTCCTACAAGAATGGTTAGGAAGGAGTTGTCCCTCCCGTTGGTGTACTAGTCACCAACATACTCTCCCACAACAATGATCCTCAATTGTTTCTCTCCCGTGGCTTTCCCTCCCTAGTCGGATAGGACTTGCCTGGGCTCTCATGGTTACCACAACCAGAGAGGACAACAATTGTCAAAGCAATTGATTCTCAATTGTCTATGTCATAGTTGTGTTCTGGGAATCCCCCAGTACCCCTCTATATATAGGATGGGTTAGGTTCAGGGTTCCCAGTCCCCAGACAATGCGGGACTAAAGCGAGAGTGGAAAGGACAAGAAGATCTTGAATTTTCACACCTTTTCTGGAAGTTTCACAACCTGCGTGCGACGAAATGGTCATCTTGCACGTGAGACGGTCGTTTTGCTAAGTGAAATGTCCATTTCATGCCTTCTAATTCTGAACATATGTTGGCAATTCAATTTCAATCAGTACTCAACTTGATGTACCCCTGAAATGGGCATTTGGTGCAACGGAAACGAGCATCTCACTCCAAATCCATTGGTCGTTTGGTGCAACTAAGAAGGGAATCTCACACCAAGCCAGACAGCCATTTTGCACAAGAGAGACGGGCATCTCATTGCCCAAGTCAGGTAGAATTCCAATCAATGTACAATACAATCAACCTGACACTCCAAAAAATAGTCTCAACACTTGAACCGATCGTTTGGCAGTCTAGTCAACTGATTTGTTCCATAAATTGAAATACCTAAACACTTTAGTAATCAATTCAATTATCATTCTAGATCAAACTCCTCTTCTAGATGAGTTCCTATGTGTGTGACCCTATATGTCCCATATCACGTTGGTAGTGAATGTCCATAACTAGCTTATGACATCACAAGCAAAGAGTGGTGCCTAGTCACACATAATTGCTACCCAAGTGAATGTAAAGTTGGGGAGAAACTTCAACCTACAATATGTGTATGGTGTTATAGTGTTTGTATAGTTCCTTTGTCACTAATATCCTGATTGAACTAGAGGCATGGAGAAGACATCCTCATTATTATTCAATATTGTTTCTTGAACCAGAGCAGACTACATGAGATATATGTGAGCTCAACATATTGAATCACATGTGTATGGCCATACTTTTCTCAGTCTCTCTAATTAAGAGGCCTAGGATATCATTTTTCATATAGGAGGGACAAATCCCATATCTATCACTCACAGTTAATCCCCATGTGTCAAAGTCACCAAATCATCACCGTTATAACAACCCATGTTTCAGGACTGCTTTTGATGAAGTCAAAATGTACCCAACGACATGTGATGAGTGTAGTGATTTTAGATCTAAGAACCACAACCACCACCATCATTGTGAGAGACGACTATGACTTCCATGATGATGGCTTCCATGTGTTAGTATCACAGTGGGTCTGTCCAATACACTATTCCCTAACATGTATTTGTATGCTTGGTTTGATGTTGCCATATCGTGACTAATGAGATTTCGTCATCAACCAACTTACACTTTGATCTTATGTGTTATTGTTGTCTATCTACCTTCCACAATAACAACCGATCAGGGACATAATGAGAATGTATATACTCTTAACATTCGTATGATCTCATTCTTCGAAGTCACATACTTGACATCATACGTCATTGAGTAATATCATTATCTAGACATTTATTATGTAATTCATTATCTAATAACAGAATATATAAAATAAATTGGAAGCTTGCCTTTATTATTATCAAATCAGGTATATAATGACATACTCCAATCATCATATGATTGGCTCTCTGGGCATACATACCAACATACTCCCACTTGCACTTAGAGAAAATCACCCATAGAACTCATCCCGAGTGACCTAACATGACCTTTATGCTTCTGCTGCACAAGTGCTTTTATAGAGGGTTTAGCAACATTTGCCTTAAATTGGTATAATTCAATTTTCACATCTCTTTGTTGTAAGACTACTTGTATGAGATGGCAGTGTTGTAGTATGCTATCTGAGATTTCTAGCCTAACTAGTAGCTCCATTTTTTCATCAATATTTCTACTATGTCATCAGTGGTTTGAAACCTCACATAAGTTCACCCATATGAAATTCTTGATCCATACAATATCCTCTGTTGTTCTTATAACACATAGATACTCGACTTCTTTTGTAGATTAGGACAACTGTCATTATCTCAGAACCCTTTCTAGCTTACAGTTCTCATTTTATGTCGAATACTATTGTGACCATTTTGTCAGTTTGGAAGCTTGCATGGGTGTAATCCTTTACATCCAACTCTTCCTTATTATCATAACTAAGGAACCAATCCTTTAAGTGCTTTACAAGCACATAAGGATGTTGATTATGCTATTCCAGTGACTCTCACTGGTATCTAACATATACCCTCTTGTCATGTTCAATACATATGAGATTGCTAGGTAGGTATATATGTGTCCTCTTATCATGTCAAAACATATGAGATGACTAGATATCCTCTCGTCATGTCCGATACATATAGATTCCCAGATATCTTCTCGTCATGTCCAATACATACGAGATAACAAGATAAGTACATATCATTTCATTCAAGATAGATCCAATGGCATCTATCCATGTGTCCCTATTCTTCATAAGAACTAGGACACCAGGCTCCTGAGAGACTAACTCCATGGAACATGGACAAGTTTTATCTCATTGAGTCTTTCTTGATAAACCCTTAAACATCTTACCAATGTATGTCCTTTTACTTAGGTCAAGAAGCTTTCTAGATCTATCTCTATAGACCTCGATCCCTATCACATAGGATGCTTTTCCTAAACCCCTCATATAGAAGGTACTTTCCTTATCAAGTTTTATCATTTGTAGGATAATGACATTATTCCCAATCATTATGTTAAATATAAAATACGCTCCCACTAAATCTTTTGTAATCACAGATTCCATCTTCATTGTGACTCAAGTCAAACCCTTTGATTGTCTTGTTAAACAGAAGATTCTAGCTCTGAGATGCTTGATTCAATCCAAAGATTGACTTTTTGTAGCTTATAGATTTTATTTGCATTAATAGATATATAAAACCATTAGGTTGTGTCACATACACATCATCTTAATTATTCCAATTAAGGAATGCAGTTTTAACATCCATATGACAAATCTCACAGTCACAATAATTTGCAACAGCAAGCATGATCTAGATGGATTTAACCATGGTAATTGGTGAAAGGTTTTATCAGGTTTAACAATTTGAACTAGTTTGAAACTCTTTTGCAACCGATTTTACCTTTCCATGTTGGTCTTCTTAAAGAGACCCAAATGCACCCAATGGGTTTTACCCCTTGAAGTGGATCCACCAAGGTCATACCTTGTTGGTTTACATGGAGTCCATCATTGATCTTATGGCCTAAAGCCATTTCTCAAAATCTGGTTCCTCAATCATTTCTAGGTAGGTAGTTGACACATCGCTATGATCAATTTACCGCCTTCTTGAGTTATCATAATCCTTCAAAGTCAAGGTGTACTACTAAAACTATAAGTTTTGTGTTTAAATAAGGAACTTGAGATTCCACAACAAGTTTGTGATTCTCTTTGTTCCTTGGTGTACCTCTTTAGGTTCAATGTTTTCTTTTTTGTCTTGAACATTTCGAGTTCTACTTTCACTCTCACAGATTTGTCCTTCTTTTTCCTTGCTTTGTCATCAACATGCCAAGCATGTGATAAAGTGACTATATGATTCATGCTATACTTGCACAATCATATTCATGGTCAACTCTTGGCCTAAGAGATATCCTAGTTATTCCTCATGTCCAATCATATTGAGTACATGGGGTTCTACTGGACCTCCCTTTGTCAGTTTGTACTAAATTAGCACTTTGGAGACATTATACCTACTTTATATGATTCTTGAGATGTGTTACCATCTCGAGAATGTCCATGTATTCATGTTGTTCATGCAACTCATAGTTCATACAACATAGCATAGCTATTTTGATGTATATGGCATCATTGGAATGCTTCCAATAAGCATCTATTTAGCCTTAGGCACTTTTGGAGTGGGTTCCTCTGGCATTGGTCTATCAAGGACATAGAGCTTTCTCTCATTGACAAGAACATTTCTCAAAGTCCTTAGCCAATTGTAGAACTTTATCCCATTTTGTCCTTCTTGAGGACCAATCACAATTTGAACGTGTTTTGTGTTTGACATTTGATTCTACAAAGAAATATTGCAAATTTTCAATTTTTTTTATTTGGTTTGATTTGATAATTTAATGATATTAATTTGGTCTTCAATTATTATCACTCCCACTATTTTATTCAAAGTGATAGCGCTCAATATCAATTTGAAATATTGCAACGTACAATGTTCTAGTGGGCCAAGATTCGTATTTCATCAAGTCATGAGTCGGATTTTGCCGATCGCCCACAACCTTACTGTTTCGGTAGGCCATCAAGCCAATTGCATCACATGCAACTCTTGGATAGATGATATGCATTACTCTTTTCCATGATCATCTAAATGCCTCTGAGATTGGGCTCTCGAACTCACCATTAAGCCTGACCCAATATCCAATACGATAGATACGCATCATGCTTTGTACAAATCTACATATCTACCATCACACTTCCATGAGATAGATTACACACCATGATTTTTGCAAATCTATGCTTGGTCAATCAAGATTTTCATGTGTATTGCTAATGGAAGGCATCTTAGACTTAATATTTAAGTTGAGGGAGTTTGTTTGTATAAATACATATAATTTTTCCAATCACCACATATATAGTATCTATCATATACACGCTATAACCATAGATAAGAACATGCAATAAATAAAAAACACAAGCGATGGTTATGGCCATACTAATGTAATTCCTTGGAGCCACAAGGAATTACTACCACCTATGGTCCACACCATATGCAACCTGTTGTTGGTGAAGATCTATGCTCGAACCAATCTGGGTTGAACGGCTCAACTCTTGAACCGGTTGGATCGTCTCCTGGTCACCCAATTGGGCTCTTCTGGAACGATCATCTGGTTCTCAGGTCCAAGCAGTGTCTAGGCACCTCCAATCATTCGGTTGGGCCACCAGCCAATCGGTTCATCCTCCTGTCATCTGGCCTCCTCGGTCCTTCAGTCAATCGGGTCATCTCATGAGCTGATCATTTTTCTTTTGTGTAGATCATTATCTCACATCGAAACATAAATTAAAACTATCTTATTTCATATTACATTGTATATGAAAAAACCTCGAGTTACATTTGAGGGGAAATAGGAAGAAGAGCATTAATTTACATGAGGAAAGGAGAGAGATGCTCAGTACACATACCGATTAACAACAAGATTAATAACCACAACCATGAACACACAGATAAGGGGTTTTTCCATAACCATGCTTTACATCCACCATCAAAACTGATTTTATGGCGACATGTGTAAATTGCATATATATCACATCATATCATATATATATATATATATATATATATATATATATATATATATATATATATATATATATATATATATTCGTTTGGGTTCTTATGTGGTGATTTAGACAGACGTGCACATCAACCTGTTTAAATATTTGCATCGCATGAAATAAATAAACACGGTAAAACCAAAATCCGATCATATCGATTATCCCAAAACATAATTAATTGGAGTGAATCTGATGCCATTGTAGGGAAATACGACATCAGGTAGGTATCAGAAACAAAAATTTATTGACATATTTCCCATAAACCAGCAGATCAGGTCAATAACTATGCAATGGGAAGGATGGTTTCATGAAGATACACTTGGTTATAGAGAAAGTCTAGAGACAATCCACATTGATGTAGATGCACACTCTATCTTAGAAGGTAGTTGTGCAACTCCTAGTTGCACTCAGACTCGTCTAACAACTCCTCTACGGACATTAGACTCAAACAACTGCTACAACAACTTCTCATATCTCTCCATAGACTATGAGTTGACGTTGCCCTCTTGGAAGCAGCCAACAAACTCCTACCTCTAGAGTAGTCCATACAGACCAACTAGAACTCTTGTCGTCCAACAGGAATGGACAAGAAGGAGTTGTCCCTCCCGTTTGTGTACTAGTCACCAACATACTCTCCCACAACAATGATCCTCAGTTGTTTCTCTCATGTGGCTATCCCTCCCTAGTCGGGTAGGACTTGCCTGAGCTCTCGTGGTTACTACAACAAGAGAGGACAACAATTTTCAGAGCAACTGATTCTCAATTGTCTATGTCGTAGTTGTGTTCTAGGAATCCCCCAGTACCCCTATATATATAGGAGGGGTTAGGGCAAGGGTTCCCAATCCCCGGACAATGCAGGACTAAAGAGGGAGTGGAAAGGACAAGAAGATCTTGAATTTTTGCAACATTTTTGGAAGTTTCACAACCTACGTGCGACGAAACGGTCGTCTCACCCAGCAAGACCATCATCTCACACACGAGATAGTCATTTTGCTAAATGAAATGGACATTTAGAACCTTCCAGTTCTGCACATATGTTGGCAATTCAATTCCAACTAGTACTCAACTTGATGTACCCCCAAAACTGGCATTTGGTGCAACTGAGATGGGCCACTCACACCAAACCAAACGGCCATTTGGTGCAACTAAGATGGGCCACTCACACCAAACCAAATGGCCATTTAGTGAAACTGAGATGGGCATCTCACACCAAGCCATACGGCCATTTCGCACAAGTGATACGGGCATCTCGCAGCCCAAGTCAGGCAAAATTCCAACCAATGTACAATATAATCAACCTGACACTCCAAATAATAGTCTAAACACTTGAATCGATTCTTTATCTATCTAGTCAGTTGATTTATTGCGTGAATTGAAATACCTAAACACTTTAGTAATCAATTAAATTATAATTCAATATCAAACTTCTCTTCGAGATGAGTTCCTATGTGTTTGACCCTATAGGTCCTATATCATGTTGGTAGTGAATGTCCATAACTAGCTTATGACATCAAAAGCAAAGACTGGTGCCTAGTTGCACATCATTGCTACCCAAGTGAATGGAAAGTTGGGGATCAACTTCAACCTACAATATATGTATGGTGTTATAGTGTTTGTATAGTTCCTTTGTCACTGATATCTAGATTGAACTAGAGGCATGGAGCTGTCATCCTCATTATTATTCAATCTTATTTCTTGAATCAGAGCAGACTGCATGAGATATA
This sequence comes from Alisma plantago-aquatica, assembly GCA_963693085.1. Lineage (NCBI taxonomy): Eukaryota > Viridiplantae > Streptophyta > Magnoliopsida > Alismatales > Alismataceae > Alisma > Alisma plantago-aquatica. The sequence goes on from OY856415.1 coordinate 615,638,455, forward strand.
TGTGAGCTTAACATATTTACTCACATGCATATGGCCATACTTTTCTCAGTCTCACTAATCAAGAGGCCTGGCATATGATATTCCATATAGGAGGGACAAATCTCATATATATCACTCACAATCAATCCCCATGTGTCAAAGTCACCAAATCATCACTGTTATAACAACCCATGTTTCAGGATTGTGTTTGATGATGTCAAAGTGTACCCAACGACATGTGATGAGTGCAATGATTTAAGGTCTAAGAACCACAACCACCACCATCACTGTGAGAGCTGACTATGACTTCCATGATGATGGCTTCCATGTGTCAGTCTCATGGTGGGTCTGTCTGATACACTGTTCCCTATCATGTATCTGTGTGCTTGGTTTGATAGTGCCATATCATGACTAATGAGATTTAGTCATCAACCAACTCACACTCTGATTTTATGTGTTATTGTTCTCTATCTACGTTCCACAATAATAACCGATCAGGGACATAATGAGAATGTATATACTCTTAACATTCATGTGATCTCATTCTTCCAATTCATGCACTTGAAGACATACATCATTGAGTAATATCATTCTCTAGACCTTTATTATGTAAGCCATTATCCCATAATTGAATATACAAAATAAATTGGAAGCTTACCTTTGTTATTATCAAATCAGGTATCTAATGTTGTATCCCAATCATCATATGATTGGCTCTCCAGGCATACATACCAACACCTATTTCATGAGTGTTTGCATGGTCGATCCTTTGTGGGACAAGTGTCCTTATGGTTCTCTCATATCTGACACCTCATATCTTTTCCTCCCTCCTACCCTTGAGTATATATGCTCTCTTTTTCACATGCAAGTATCTCTTTTAGCTATCTTTCTCCTCTCTTCTTCCTTATTTTTGGCCTTGAGCTTGGTGGAGATAGAGAAGGTGGTGATCTTAGAGCTTTGTGGCCTATCACCTTTGCATGTGGTGATCTTGAGCTTGATCATCTTCTTTGTGGTGATCCTTGGTGATCTTCCTTCTTGTTAAGTGGTTTCTTACCCTTGATCTTGTTTTTCTTGGATCCTATCACTTTCCCTCTTCTCTTGGCCAAGACCATGGTTCTCCATGGTGGTTTCTTGAATATATTCTCTCCATAGAGGTTAATACCATGGTATTACCTAAGTGAGATGAAGCCTCTTTTTTCTCCTTTCTTCATTCATCTTCCTTGTTCGGACTAGGGTTTGAGTTCTCTTCATCTTGAGCTTTCCTTTGACCTTGTTATATTTTTCTTCTTCTTGAGGTAACCTTGTTGGATGTGGAGTTCATCCAAGTTGGAGTTCCTCTCCTCTCTTGGATCTTGATCTTCATCTTAAGGTGGGTTATATAACTTTCCCCTCTTCTATTATTGCACCATATTCTTTCTTTCATGCTACTGATTTATCTCTAAAATGTGATCCTAAGATGCTAGATGATGTTATTATGATCTAGGGTTTAAGATTTTAAAGTATCCTTGCATAGATTACTCTTTTTCCTAAACCCTAATTTCATGCACCCAAAGTCCATGTGACAAAGGGGTTGTTGTTTCTACATGCATCTTGATCCTTGGTTTTATCACCATGTTATGATTTAGCCATCAGGTAGTAGATGAAGGTTTTGGTTGTTATGTGTATGTGTTAGACGATGGTTTCCTTGTTGGTTTTGGTGATAATCATCCTTAGGTTTTGATCCTTATAATCTTCATGTGACCTTTGTCTTGGTGACATTTGTTTTAGGGTTTTTGATGTCCATCTTTGCATGGAGTTTTTCCCCTTGATGATGCTTCGATTCTTGATGTTTATCATCTGTTTTGAACATGGCTCAAATCTATTTTGAGGTTGTTTATGTGCTATTTGGATTAGCTTGTCCTTGAGATCACTACACTTACCTTGGTGCTTGTGGTTGCTACATGTTGTTGGTGTGTTGTAGGCGCAACCAACCCTAATCCTGAGTGGGTGGTCGTGACAAAAGGTCTTGTTGCAGTTGCAACTTATGTTTTAGTTGGTTGGTCACTACATGTATCTAGTTTGGTCGCAACAAGGTGTTAACGTCCTATGGTCTCTACCTATGAGCTTGACACTATGGTCGCTAAAATGTGTTAACCTAATTGGCCTCTACTCATGTGTAAGTGATGGTCTCTACATCTTGTCTCTTGATGGTCGATACGCAGTGCCATTTCAAATGATTGATTGATCATAACTATGATGCTTAACCTTAATGTGCTCCAAGAATATGTGAAATGATGTACTTAGGGTTTAATGACAAGTATTTAGATGGAAACTCTAATCAACTATTTGAGAAACCCTAACCCTAATTTCAAGTGTATGATGTAGTTGTTGAGCTTGATTGAATGAATAACATGAGTTGATGTTTTCTCTCTCCTACTTGTGTAACTCAAACCTTGCAGGTGGAATGAATAACATAGATAGTGAATGCTATGGTGTATTTGATATGACACATGGTGATGATTATGAGTCTTTATGAGGCATGATGAGATAATTATGGTGTGCAAGAACTATGTGATTGGGTCTTATGACATGGAAGAGGCTTTATGCCTAATTTGAGGTGATATCCTCTAGTTAAGAGATGAGGGATTGTTCTTCCCTAGTGATGTGATGATGTTGATGGCCTTGTATTGCAGTGATATCAAGATATGATGTTATAGGTTCATACCTCATATGTTTTATATCTTCTGGAGTTGTACCTTTACCCCTATTTTGTAGAATTTGTTTAGGGTTTGTGCACTGTAACTTGATTGATGCTAAAAGATACCCAATTGTCTTAACTAATCAAGTGAAGCCCTGATCATGTAGTTCCATGTGCCTTAGATCCATTCTAGAGTCAAAATTTTGCTATATGGTGAAATAGGTACTACCAAGGGAAACCTAGAGCGTATACAATTGAGTATGTGATGTGCAAGTCACCATGTGTCCTTAACATCTTGATCCCAAATGTTTTGAGAATGACTGCAGTCAGGTCTCGGTGATGATGAGAATGTGATGTGATAGAGGACACCTACGGTTGTACCTCAGTGATTGGGTTATATACCCTGGTTTCTAGTGATGTGACCTATACCAAGGTGGGATAGGTGCTTATAGGACTATAGCTTTGGTTATATGTTGCTATCTATAGAACTATAACTTTGACTATAAGTTGATATATTGCAGTTTGACTGATATGTCACTGTGATGTAGACTCAAACTGACTGAGTAGTATAAGAGAAGATCATGGAGTCTGGCTCTTATATAGATCTTGTATGGCACTGATTTTGATTTAGCAGTGGTCAGTTCGATTTGGGTGGTACGAGTCAAATCCTTAGGGAAAATAAAATACATAATACATCAGTGTAGTATATTTTCTTAGGGTCAAATATGATTCACATTGGATGACCCCATGCCTTGTTCTTATACTGTTTGGTTGATAACAATTTTACATGTTTCATATTCCTTCTAAAAGTATAAGATGTTCTACTACTCAGTTGTAGATGGATACATTTCTTAAATAGTGTTAACTGTTTTACTCATATCATTTAGTTAAATCTACTCAACTTGATAATAATGCTATCTTCATGAGTTAATTTATGTGTGTTAATAATAAATGTTGGCAAAGAGTTATATCTCTCGCTGGGACATTGGTCTCACCATGTGGGTTTCCACATCTTTTAGGTGGTCGCGCATGATGAGGTAGAGATTGTGTGGCGGAGGTTGAGCAGCAAGAGGAGAAGTAGCTGCTGAAGGTTGGATATGCTGCTAGTGTTTTATAGTAGAGTCATATGTGTCATCCTTGTACTCTTAGGTCCTTGGTGGTGTTTTGTAGACGTCTTATATCAATACAAGTTTTTGGCAGTATATCATGGTTTGTATAGTTATGGCTTGTATATTTCAAAAGTTTCTCATATATAATAAGTTTGTTGCATGTTAGCCACTAAACAGTGAGATGTAATATCCTTTGTTAAGATATATGATACAAATGGCATAGTTTTTGACTCAAATGTAATATGTTTCAAATTTTGTGGTTATATTTGAATCGATTTTAATCTACCTTGTTTTGCGGTAATCCTGGATGTTAGTGTTAGTTCTGCACTTTGTTTTAAGTAATCTTATTCTGTGTGGCATCTGGTTGTCACAACACAGGTGGAGGAGGAACAATCAGAGGAGGGGAGAGGGAGAAGAGGAAGAAGATAAAGAAGAAAGAAGACAAGTGGATGGAGTATAGGACTTTGGAGACTATATAGTGAGAGGGAAGGAAGGAGAGAAGAAGAGGAGGCAAAGAAGAAGGGAGGCAGATGTTCAGTCATCGTTGTTCTTTGCAGAGGAAGAAAGGTGTGTGGAATTAGGAAAAAATGGCCACTGGGGGGATTGCATTATGTAGTGTCAATGTCACTAAACACAAATTAGAGGGAGGAGAGGTACAAACATTACAGGGGAAGGAGGATGAATGGCCAATGGTAGCTAATGTAAATTATAGGAGGTTACTATACATTAATGTTGGAGTTTCTTATCAATTAATTGAATGGTCAAACAGATTCTAGTTGGTACAAAAATTGTATGGTATGCTATTTAAGGTGTGAGGACTTAAATTTTTACTTTATTTCTCCTTTTGAAATGGATTTGTATTTTATTTTATTATTGCATATCAAACATTCATTTAATGCATTTCTTAATAATTTTAATACAATATTCACATTTATTTAGTTCCTTGAATCTATGAGACTTAAGACAAGTCTAAATCACCAAATTAGGGTTAGAATTAATTGATTCATATAATTCATTCCTAATGGAAGAATTAATTGGTTAAATTAATTTTAACTCAAATAAATGGTGATATGTTGAAATATTACATTTTCTTTACTCCAAATATTTTGAATTAATCTATTTCAATGAGAAAATATCTAATTCTTACAAAATAAAAAAAGGAACTAGAGAAAGCGAGGATAAGGTTGTAAACCTAGATTCGGGTATGTTACAACACTCCACCCTTTAAAGAGGATTCTATCCCTGAAATCCACCCATTCCTAACCGAAATCCACCCATTCTGGCCTAGAGCTCCAAATTTCTTGACATAAACTAAATTGAACACATTCTGTTATATAAATTACCAATGGTGGTTGTTCACTTAATTTATCGGGAGTTAACTATTATGGGTAAGCTATTAGGTAAGGTGTCACTTTAGGGTTTAATTTATGCATTCATACGTATATGCATACCTACTATGATTAGTAGATACTTACTTTCTCATCGCCATATCTTATCTACTACTATGTGGGTTTTATATGCAAATTCCTTCTTTTCATCTTTGGAATGGTTAGATTCTATTTTAAAGGAATAGATATACATAACTTTGCCCTTATAATAAAATAGTATATGAGTTCATGAATGTAAAATTTTGATATGTGCAGTTGCTTAACTATTTACCTCCTTAAATTCCTTTTTTTATATTGTCAACTAATTGAGTACACCCAAATTGGGGACTTACCTTAATTCGATAAACACAATTTATAGTATGCACTCATTGATGTTATCTGATTATGTCTCCATATTATCCAACTTGATAGTTTTCCTGATTAGTCACTAGCTATATTTGTGTAATACTATTCAAGGATTTTACGCAAGAGTTACCAAATGCTTCATTATTAACTATGGACAATAATAAAATCTCTTTAGATACTAAGGTACAAGATTAAAAATCCTGAAAATGTTTAATCTATAATATAACTAATCCTTTAGAGAGGCAAAGGGGTTAGATCCACTAGTTCATATATCTCACACTCCTTTTTACTTTGTACTTCACACAAGACATAGGTTATCATCATAGACATATATAGTCATGCGATGCTACACAAAAGGTTTCTCCACAACTCAGAGCTTCCTTGTGGTTGTGACTTGGTTTAAAAAAACATCAATAAAAAGTTTTAAAGTTATATATATATATATATATATATATATATATATATATATATATAGTTTAATGATGGAACTATGTTGAACGATGAAAACTTTGCGATAGAAATTAAAAAATGGTGCCAAAATTGATCCAAAAACCAAGTCAACCACCTAGCATTATTTTGTCATCACTTTGTTCAACTAAAAGGATCTAACCATTAATAAAATTAAGAGGGCATAACTATATATCCCTAATCTATAGAATAGGGGGAAAATGTTTCATATATTACACATGGTAAACTTCTAGTAGATCCTACTAAAGAACAACATCCACCATTCTCAATTTCATACTAATCAAAATATTCACTACCTCATATCGAGGCATAGATGAGTCATATGGACATGCAACATTATAGGAAGGAATTTGGCTTTCCTCCTCACTTGCTAGTTTATAAACAAGGTGCCTCCTCAAGACTAGGTGAATTATATGGTTAAATCATTCATCACCTCATTCACTAGGTAATCTAATTTCACCATGCTGGTAAGAAAGGTGAACTCATAGGAACACCTACAAGCCCCCCCAAACATGACCTTCATCAATCATGCCTAAGAATGAAGCACAAAACACTCAATGGGGATGGTGTCGAACCCTTAGATAGGTAGGTTTGAGAAAAGCTTATGTAGTGTTAACTCCATGATGAAGGAAATATCTTCTTTATCATAGCCAAGATATTGTCATCTATCACCTATCATCGTAATTCCAAAACTTACATCAGCTTCAACATTGGTCATCCATGCATACTCAATAGCAAATGGACGTATGTGAGGCATTCTAGAAAAACAACATAAAAGGTTCAACATGAGAATTAGGATTACTCTTATTTATGTTGTCCAAGACAACCTATGTATGAAGGTGGTCCAAAAAGCTTTTTAAGAATATGAGAGGTTAACTATTCACCAGAGAGTACAAATTATATGCATGTGATGTGGCAACCTCCATAAAGAGGGTAGGGGTGATTAGGGTTACTCAAAACTGAGTCTCAATGCATGTAGGTAATTTTGGGAGTGGAAATGACTAAATTATTTAGTAAGTGAAACCCTAGTTGATATTCCACGACTTAGTGGTAGGCATATCATCAACCTAAGTAGGATTGCTTAACTACCCAGTTAATTAACTATGTGGGATAACTTGAAATAGTCAAGTTACTGATTGCTTAGGCTCTGATACCATGTTGTAAAAAGTGGAACCCAACAATGGGCCCACTTAAATGATATAATCTAAGAGCCATAAATGTTAAGAACTGGAAGCAATAATTGTTTACTGAGTTAGAAAATGATCCATTTACATAAAATTCTCACCTAAGGGTTGTACATAAAAATCAAAATACTATATCTACTTTCACAAGTGCCCCAATAGCAGATGGCAACCTGGCCATTCCAAGCTATCCTCAAACTAACTTCATATATACAGCCTTCATGTGTCCATGTCCTTTAAAGCACCTATACCTGGGTAGTTTTGGGAACACCCAGAAAATAGATAGAAATAGTATGCATCAGTAACAACTTGTATATGTGCACAATATGAAATATTTTGGGCATTTTAAGAAAGTGAAGTGCAAAAGAGGGAGTTCCCACAAGAGGGGGCTATTTGAATTTAGGTAACTTTTAGAGAATGAGGCATTTAAATTTCAGAGTACAATATTTGAAATGAAAAGTCTTTCCATTGTTTACAATATCACAACAATCATATATATATATTCACATGTTGATATATTTAGATTAAATAGCTACGACACGACCAAGACAAGACTGGATCTTTGGTATAATGGGTGGAAAGGTGCACCTTGGGCAGAAAGATGCGCCCCTGTATATATATATAAGAGGTGGAAAGACACACCCCAGGTAGAAAGGCACACCCTAATGGTTGTTCTCATGCATCATACAATAGATATCAAGCTAAATTACCAAACATACATATATAGAGTGGCAAGATAATGTATAAGTCACTAATCACATTTTCAAGTCCAAATAACAATGCAGGTGGGGTTATAGACCCAAGGAAACAAGATATTTATCAATTTTAGAGAACAAGGAATTTCATCATGGAGCAATTAAAAGGCCAATTAATAATAATGCCTCATTATAGGAATATGTTATTCAGGTTATTGCCCAAATATATATAGGGAAGAGAACATACCTTATCTCCAGGGTTACCCCTATTTCCAAGGGTGAAACTCATAGCTCCTCCTCCCAACCTAAATGTATTTTATACATATGTTATCCTACAACGATCAATTTAGGATTGAAAATATATGTAAACCTAATGTTTGGTCGTTTAATGTCGAGTTTGGGTTTTAAATCTTAGGAATAACCATATATAAAGTTAGGGATGAATTTAGTTCTTATTATTCAAAATCATACATTTGGAATATGTAGGGGTTAATCAATACCCTTTTCATATATTAATCACATAAGCCAAGTATGTTCAAGTTACATATATGTAGGTAATCATAGGTGATCCTCTAATTTTAATTTTGTAATCTTATTTTTTTATGTAGCATATAGATCAAGTTTGGTCAACTTAGGTCAAGTTTATATTTCACATTAAGTGTATTTGCCAAAATTCTCTTATAGTAAGAACTTATAGTTTAAGTCCTCGGTTCATTCATATGTGAATATCTAAAATCTCTTATCATATATATGGGTAATACAAACTTTATATATATATGCATATCATACTATATCTTGCCACCAATATTAATCCTCTTAAACATACCCCTCTCATTTCCCTTTTATTTGAAAAAGACCAATCTAGATGGATATAATCCTAAGATGCATTTGTACTTATAAATGGCATTAAGTATTAGGATATCTATTCATTGCAATGTTAATGTTGACATTTAGAAAATGCATGATAATTATTATTCCAATCATGATTAATAATATGAAAGTGGAATTATCATTGATAATACATTCTTATTGGCTAGTCTTTGGTGATCAAAATTTGTATCTAGATATATTAATGTATATATTGTTATGATACACATTGGTCGATCAGATAATTGTAACCAAATGTAATCTCTCAAAATATCTTATTATTATTAGTTCTAGTGATATCATCATACATACCATAGGCTTCTTAATATTTCATGGTTATCCATATATATCAAATTGATGCTCTAACTAAATTGGATAGAGTAATCATGTGATCTAGTTTTTTTAATAGACTAGACATTCATATTATCTTATACTAAACTATTTAGTATGGAGTTTGCAATTGTACCTATTTAGTGTTTATGATTGATCTTCAAAGATCAATTCTCTTTTACTAGAATATCATACTTTTAGTGGGGATCCTGACTTGTAGGTATCCTTTGGGCTTGATCAAAGATCTTGCCATTAATGGGTTTGAGGAGGTAGTAAGAACTCCTTTATACCATCTCCTTTGCACTGTTGTTTTAAGTTGGTGATGCCCTCTATTCATGGTAGTGTTGTTGAAGGTAGAGAAGCTTGGTTGAGGCCTAGGTTTTGTTGGTGGGATGTAGTGTTGAAGGATGAAGGCTAGCAGGTTGACAATGGTTTCTGGGATCTGGTATGTGCTATGTACTTGGTAGGTGACTATGGCATCATAGATAGGAGGACTCATGAAGGGTGGTGGCATGTGATTGCTAGTGGGTTGTGAGATATTAAAGTATGTCACGGTGGTGGTGATGATCATATTTGGGTGGCCATAATGGGGTATGAACTGGAGGAACAGGGAGGAGATGGTGTGGGTTGCATCGAATTAGCAAGGATCTACCACTGCACGTCATCGTTGTAGTAGATCCATAGAGAAGGAAGGTGGAGGTGTTAGAGGAGGGAGAAGAGATCTTAGGGCTTGTTGATGACCAATACAACATGAAGCAATTATTAATTTTGCTGGAGATAATGGCGTGCGGTTGAGGTGGCTAGCTTAAGGAAACATGGAGTAGTGCCACCCTACATTAGTCTATGTTCCCTTTGTAATGGAAGCAACCATGGACCTTGAAGCAGTAGTAGATGGCACTAGGGATATGAAGGATCATAAAAATCTAGGGTTGGACAACAAGGAAAGAAGGAAGTAGGGAGGTTGGTGGAGGGTGGCACTGCCTGGAGACAATCAACACTTCCATACACTGCTTGCTACTGCTAGGCACAGGTGGAGGAGGATCACTTGGAGGAGGGGTTAGGGAGAATAGGAAGAAGAAGAATAATAATAAGAAGAAGAAGAAAGAAGATGAGTGGATGGAGGATAGTGTTCTGGACACTGTATAGCAAGAGGGAAAGAAGGAGAGAAGAAGAGGAGGCAGAGAAGAAGGGAGGTAACCGTTTAGTCATTGTTGTTGTTTGCATAGGAAGATGGGTATAAGGAATTAGGAAGAAACGATAACAGGGCGGCTCACATTCTATAGCATCAAATTCATGTAGCACAAATCAGAGGGAGGAAAGGCATGAGCATTATAGGGGAACAAAGATGAATGGACAATGGTAACTAATGTAAATTATAGGAGGTTACAATACATTAATGGTAGAGTTTCTTACCAATTAATTAAATAATTAAACATACTTTAGTTGGTATAAATATTGAAGGGTATGCTATTTAAGGTGTGAGGACTTTAAGTTTTACTTCAATTTCTCATTTTGAAAAGGTTTTGTATTTATTTTTAGTATTGCATATCAAACATTCATTTAATACATTTCGTAATACACATTTATTTATTTCATTGCATTTATGAGACTTAGGATAATTCCAAATTTCAAAAGTAGGGTTAGAATTAGTCGATTCATGTAATTAATTCCTAATGGAAGACTATTGATTGATTTACCTTTAACTCAAAAAAAGGTGATCTGTTGAAATATTAGATTTTTTTGGCTCCAAATATTTTGAATTAATCTATATCATTGAGAAAAGATCTACTTCTATAAAAATAAAAAGGGAACAATAATAAGGAAAGATCAGGTTGTGCACCTAGATTCAGGTATGTTGTAGGATCACCTTGAACAATGAATATGTGTTGACCACGTAAAATTTTTAGACATTGATCAAATGTGGATGGTACGACTTTATTCTTGTGAATCCATGATCTCCTCAAGAGAAACATAAATATGATTTATTTCCATTATGATGAAAGTTTCCTTGCACCTCCTAGGACCACCTGAATAGTCAATGTAATTTAACCCATGACTTCTTTAGGAGATCCATCAAATAGTGCAATCTTTGTTGATGTTGATTGTATCTTGCTAGATTCAATTCCCAATGTGAAAAATATTTTAAGGGGGCAAACATTGAGTACTAACCCATTATCAATGATTACTAACATAATCTTCATGTATGTTTGTCGTATAGTGATGTATAATGCAAGATTGGAATCTGCCTCGCTTACAATTTCATCATATGAGAATGTTATCAACATCAATTTGGTGATCAAAGCAATTGTATTAGCTGGATTATTTGGGCCAACATCCTTTACAAAAAATGCATCTTCTAAAACCTTCAAGATTTCAGATCTCTAAGGTGATGAACTTTTGATTATGTCCCACAGATATATATCAACACTAATTTTCTTCATCTGTTCAAGTAAGTATAACGAGGTTGTAGGCTTACTTATCTCATTATTTAGTGAAGGGACAAGAATGTAACCCTATTTAGTGATGTGTGAGAAAAGGAGTTCTAGTGTGTGTGGTACTTTGCTTAAATTGAATAGACCTTGTAATAACCCCACTTTTCTAAATCATGTAATGAGATTGTAAATCTCCTTTTAAAAGATAAATGAAATCAATGGTTTATTTAATGGTTTGATTTGGATGAATTTCGTGTATAATGGCCTTGTATGTTTTCTTGATGGGACTTATTGGCTACTGAGTCCAATTGAAAGAAAAAGAAAAAGGAATCCAATTGGATAAAGGAATAAACAAGAAAATAGATAAAAGAAGAATAAAAGGCTAAGGAATATTTTTCAAGATGGAATTTCGAGATATTAAGGTTCCTTGAGGTTCAATGAACTCAGGATAATAATATAAAGGCTAGGGAAAGAGAAAATATGTGGAAAGTATGAATAATTAAGTGTTAACTTGCAAATGAAGAAAAGGTCTCGTTTTCTTTAGATAATGATCCCAATTTTTGCAAGATAAAATCATAAATGAGGTTCCCTTAAATTTTGGAATAAAAAGGAGTTATAATTTGGGATTTATGGCTTTTTCAAATCATCCTCAAAATGTGATTTATATTGGAAATAGGAAAAAAATTTGTTTCCTTGTGTTTGAGCGCGAAGGATGTGGGCCGTTAGATCTTGATCCAACATGCACCACTCATCGTCAAGTCCCAGTGGGACAAGGACTGTGGTCGGTTACCGAGGGAACTTTCCCCTTCAATTTCCGATCAAACCAGCACATGTGCACGCTTGGAAAGTGTCCCAATGAGTTCGGGAGAGAGAGATGAAGCTTCTCGACCCTAGGTTGATGAGCTTTTATCGTGTCTTCACGAAATTCCCAATTGGGCTGTTGAATAGATAACAGTGGGGATCAGGAACCCTAAGAGGACCCCCTCTAGTCCTATATAAAGGACCCCTCTCTCTTCCTCTCACCATCACGATCTTGAAAGGATTCTCCCTGAGCCCCATATTTCTCTCTCTCTCTATTGTTAGCTCTCCGATGAAGAACCACCGCGGTGTCGCCGCATTGTCTAGAGAAGAAAAGGAGGAAGACGAGAAGCAGAGACCCTTGGATTAGGGTCCATCGTGGACCTGAGAGGGATCCAACGATTTGGCAGTGGGGGCGCACGCGTAATCGCGATAGTGGAGGCACATAACAAGGATTGTCTGATCCTGTGTAGTCCAAGCAGACCAGTGATCGAACGGCTACAGAAATTTGGTAATTCACCTTCTCTAATCAAAATTACAAAAAAAATGTTTTTCCTTGCTTAATTCATAGAAGTCGCTAGGAATCTCCAATGAGAAAACTTTATATATGAAAGTTGCTTAGAAAAATATGAGGAACATGATAAAAATAATTTGGTAACCTGATTCTATCTCGTTTTGCAAAAGTACATTAATTTGATAGAAAAAGGTATTAAAAAGGTAATTAGAAATCCTAATTGAGTATAAAGGATGAAACTTTGTAGTTTAATAGGTTAATTTGAGAAGTATTAACCCGTTGCATATTAAAATAGAGTTTCAATTCGTTTTGCATACAAAGTTGACTAATTTAGGGTTTTAATCTATATATGAAGAATAATACATATAGAAACCCTAATTTAGGGTAAAAGAAGAGAAAAACTATGTTTATTTTGGATTAAGGAAATAAGTTATTAAATAATGATCCTAAGTTTGTTAGGGGAATTAAGATGAGAAATTTAAAGGTTTTATGTAGTTTTGATGAATTAGGGATCATAAAACTAAAAGTGGAGGCAAAACCCTAATTTCGAAGGAAACCCTAAAATTGGAGTAGAGATCCTATGGAATAAGATGAAATCAGATAAATTTTGATAAAAGGAAGTTGGTATGTTTATTTCAGGATTTTTGTGCATTTTGCTTGCTTGATTGGGTTTTCTCTCTCTACATAGTAATTCTGTCTCCAAATCTGTAGTTACAGGTATGTGATTATGCTTATGAGTAATCTCTTTAAGTTTCACGGCGATTCCCGAACGTTTTTATCGATTGCTTGAAAATAACTACTTGGATGACTTTTATTTGATGAAACTATAAAGTGACTATGATTATCACTATAAATATATATAGCTGGCTTAGATCCAGATCCTCCTCTGTGGCTTTGCAAATGCTAAAAAGGGTAGCCTAGAGTAAGTTCTAGGCTATCATGAGTCAGAAATTGGGCTACCCACGTGTAGTGCCATGAGACTCTATAACACGCCATGGGTTAAGGAGTGGGCTACCTACGGGTAGTTCCATGTGACTCAACCCTAGAAACAGATTCACCAGTTAGGTAGGATCATGAGGGGTTTAATGGGGATCTACCATAAGGAAGGTAGCATCCAAGTCCACTGCAGGGACAATGTAGAGGATAGGGTATGTATGGATCGCGCAGTTATATTTAAAACATAAAGTTGGTTGATAAACTGTAATTGATTGCAATAAATTGTTATGGATAATTACACATTTAATGTTTCCCCCACATACCAGCTTTATGCTGACCGACGTTTTGTTTGTCGTCGTTTTAGGTACAAACCCAAAAGGACAAATAGTAAATTGTCACATTGTGAATACATGAATTAAAGTGCAAGGAGGATTAGTTAGACTAGAATTCATACGTGGATAGAAGTTTAGAAATCCAAACTTTTCAAAGGTATGCAAAATTTCATTTATTACATCTTTTCAGTATAGTCTGGTAAAGTTTGATAATTATTAATGTTTATTTGTCGAACCTTTGATCTGGGAAATTGGGATAACGGCTCTGACCTCCTAGTCTCCCTTAATTGGGGGTTACTGGAAGGCGGGGTCGTTACAATGCTCACCTATCAAAGTTTGCTTCCACAGAAACTCCTTCATCATACTATAGTGAGTATTTGAAGACTTCGTCAGTTTGGCAAGACATATGTGCATTCCTAGATAAATGTGGAAAACCTAGAATGTCCCCTTATCTTTATAGATAATTGTACTTTATCCAAGAACTCATACAATTCAACCAAAATCAAATGTAAAATTGTTTCCCTACTCCAAGATCAGCCACAACTCCAGAAGAAGGAGTCATCACTCGCCCAATGGTCTCCCCAAAGAACATCCCTACCAAGATGATCAAAGTATATGCCCACAAGAAAGTGATGTTAGGAAAATCAACACTACGACGCGCCTCATTCTTAAACAACTCACATAGGGAGCCCATTTGAATGAACTAGTCATCATTAGTCAACCATCGAGTCGCTTGGGAGTTCTTCATGCCAATAATACTTCCTAGATCAAAAACTCAGCTCGACTTCCTTGACACCACATGCCATTGGTCTTGAAGGAGAAGTTGTGTGATGTTAACCACATCCTTTAAGGCGGGAGTCATAACAACATCACTAAAAGGGAAGGTGTGACTCAGAGGATCCTAGAAGTGGATTGTCTCTGACATAAAATCCTTTTCCGTAGGGATATATGCTAGATGACAAAGATGAAACGTCATTCCAAAGAATTCCACCTTGACTTCTTTTGTCTCAGAAAGATTAGCAATTCAACATTGCACCAAAGACAAGTTGATGGGAGGATGCCACAAGAGTGGAATCTCCCATATCTCCATTTCTACCATGACCCTGAGTTGTGATAGAATCAATTATGTCAAAAGGATGAGGGGTGTAACCATATTTATAGGAAAAACTCATCTCTAGAAACAAGGGACATGTGTCCTTTTCCTTGACATAATCAAAATACATCTTTGACCAATCCCAACTCACATCATGTGATAGATAGGACTCTAAGTCTAGGAATAATGATCACTGTGATCTGCCACCTCAGAACAACACGTAGAACCCATTCCACCAATGATATCTCAAAGCTCAAACTTGAAAATTCTATGTCTAATTGAAGATCACAAAACCTCACAATCCTTTTTAAATTTAAACTCAAATTTTCATTTAAAATTTAAAAGCATTTACAAATACTAGAATGACTAACACATGCTAGAAAGGAAAGTACGCCGTGAAATGGAAATACTAAAAGAAAATAACTACTTCTTCAGCCACCCAATAAAGTACTTGGACAATGACTGATGATCAATGGAAGAAGAAACCAAAGAAAGATTCTCATCTCTCATGTAAATATCATTGGTAGAACACCATTGACTAGAAGAGGAACTCCTATAAGTCACCTCGATAACCAAGACATCATCTCTACATTGAGAAGAACCAACCTCTACTGAATACAAATCTACACCCTGAACATGGACGTCCTAACAAAGGCCCCCAACATCACAAGGTCCTCCAAAGTGATGACTATGCCCAAAGTCTAGTGGGATACTCAAGCCAGAGAGTCTGCTGGCCGCATCTGAACCCCCATCCATCTCTATGAAGGATGATGTCCAACCAAAATCACTCGGGAAGTGACACAAGCCTCTAATACTTAAACCTTGATGAGGTTGCAACCAGGGGAATTCCTCAAAGCCATGAGCATCAACCAGTGGAGAAGGTGGAGCCTTAGGCAAAGATACTCCCTCAGGTGAAAGAACTACCCCAGACTCCTCATCGAATCACAACCAATCACCATCAAGAAAATGCATGTCAAATATAATGCAAGAAGTCAAAAATGTATCGTCAAACTCAGTCAATCACCATAGGAGGACATTGTAGATGACCATACACCTCTCTAGAAAAGAGAATGAGATAACCATGTGCAAAGTACAACCTTAGGTTCTATTCTTATGTTGACTGAGAAGCCAAACAAATCTCGAGTCTAGTAAGGACTAACTAGTGTAAATGGTTGAAAGGGTTATGACATCCACTAGCCCACATATAAACAACACACTCACCCATATATAGAAGACTCCTAGATGGAGACCCAAAATTTATTCCGAAAGCATTTGAAGAAAAAGCCTTAAAGTATGATGCATAAGATGTGGTTGTGAGACCATGCTAAATATAATTGGTGAGGTAGGCATGATACAATTGGATTCGATCAGAATATGGAGAACTCCACTTAGGAGGCAAGAAGAAGTAGAGCATAACCTCTCTGACAGGGTGCCACCATGGGAACATGAAATAAAGGAATGGTCTTCCACTTTTGTACACCTCACAACTAGGCTAACAAAATCCCTATAGAACCTAGAAGGTGTCAAAGAAAGGTCCAAGAACACATAGACGAGGTCTAGATTATTCTCTTGGGTCCAACCTCCCTACACTAGGATGAGCTCCACTGCAAAGGGGCACCTCCATTTTGGCATTTGAGTCTTTTCGTGACTACATGGAGTAGTTTCATACATTCCTCATCTCTCTATTGCCTCCCTGGCTTTCCCTCCTCTAGCTTTTGCATGTAACCGTGGTCGAAGAAGGAAGGACGAGAGAGGATTTAGACTCCCTTAATATAGGGCCAAAGGGTTGTTGTGATAGGTCATAGGACCTTAGGATTGTTTCCAAAAACAACTTCCAGGCTAGCATACCTATCAATTGGTTGCTCGATCCGAGATATATGCAATCGTTGTCTGGTGGGTCAGGGTCCCTCCTTTCGTATAAGTTGGAGGTTGAAGGCAAGAGGTAGGTTGTTAGATAATGTTGGAGTGTTATGATTTGGCCACATCATCTAGCTTCATTCCATGCCTATGGCCCATCCCATATTCCACAAAATGGCTAGTGACCACATGTGATAAGGAAGAAGATTGTAATAGAATTAGTGGCCTCCTTTATAAAAATAAACCTAACTTTTCAAAACCTAACATCTCTTGATTCACTTATTCATATTACATGAAAGTTTCAACAAAGCTACATTACTAGTAGAATAGATGTGGATCATGTTTAGTTCCACACTCCAAGGTTTTGACATCCAACTTATTTTCTCAAATGTCTTCACTTATAAGGGCACTAAATCCAAGTGGGAAAATATGTCATGTCATTTATGTATGTTGATATGGAACCTCAAGGTAAACCAATCAATGAACCACTTACTTCGAACAAATTCCACAATAATAAAGTAGATTTTCTTGAGTACTATAATCATTTTTCCATAGATATAATGGTTTGTACCATCAAAATCTTGTATGTCATAACTATACTCTATGAGTGAGTGGAATTAGTCCAAGCATCCATAGGTCGCTTTCTTTGGTATTTTGATGGTATTAGAACACACCACATTAATCTCTATATTATCATGTTTTCTTGGGAAATTTGAGGAAATTTTTTTATTGAAGAAAGTGTTGAAGCAAATTGCTCATAAAATAAGGTTTTAAATAGAATTACTGACACACCCAAGCTATGTGTGCAAAACTTAAGTGTACATGTCAAGTAGTATAGGCCTATGAGTTTCGCCAATATCGAACTTAGGGAAATGTTAATCTAGAAATCACTACTAACTATAACTTGGTCAGCTAGACCTAGTGATAAAGTGATTGATTGTTTGATTAAACTAATTCCAAGTATTAAAAACTAAATTCAGTGGTTTGTGATCATAGATTGTATGGATTCCTTAGGAATTCTGTTTCACCCTGAATTATAGTATAATTTACTCCAATTCATTGATAACTATTTATCTTAAATAATAGACCAAGGGACCTATGGAAAATATTATCCTATCACACAACGTAATACACTACCAATACTAAAGCAAATCCTACTCACGTAGTTATTTAATAGTTAGATATGCACATTATCAATATTTCTTAGCTATTCCCTTCTCAGTTGTAGGCCCTCTCATGAGGCACAATATTAACTATGAACTTCTTTGATTTATCCAGTCCTTAATCCCCCTAATGAAGCAATGAATGGTCTAACTAATTGATTGTGTTGATCAAGCACAAACAATTCATTAAGTTATAATAGAATTATATCTAAATTCAAGAAAATATATGTATTTGTTCAATGAAGACAAATACAATGCGAAATCAGACTACTCTCGGGTCCTAGGTAGCTAAGGGGATTAGCCTCACATGATTTCTATTGACATATCTATGGAAGGAAAGAAGAAAAATGTGGAAACATGAGAGACTAATGTAAAACCCCTTAAGAAACATGTATAGATGATCCCTTCTGGCTAGCGTCTTGATTTGCAACATTCCACCTACAAATCCGCTCTCTAAAAGTGTTTAAATCACCCAGGATGTGGTCGTCTCCTTCGTCGTGTCCTCTGTTGGCTCTATACTAGGTTGCAATAGAGTGAAACGTGATCCTCCATTCTGGTCAAGCTCCCATTAGGTCATAAGTGGGACTTTATCTATCATTAAGTCCTGGCCATTGGATCTGGCTTAATTTGAAATTGACACTTATCGTGGTAAGTCAGTACCACTGACAGTAACTCAGTGGCATCAAGTTTCTAAATGACTAAAAACTCTTGTTGAGTGTCAGTACTACGACATAAAGGACGGTAGCACCGAGTTGCTATTTTGTAGTTTCTGAATTCTATTGTAGATAAATGTCGGTACTATGAACTAGTAGGTTGGTAGCGTAAAGCTGATAAACTCAGTTCCTATTTTCCTCTGGGTCATAAGTGGGATGCACTAAGTTGCCACTTTGTTGATCTTGAACACTAACTCAGTAGCACCGAGTTGCCCCTCGATGGCACAAAGATTTCTTCAATCGACTTGTTGGATTTTTGCCTTAAATCAGTACAACCGACTTTGGGGTCAGTAGAACCGTGTTTCTTTATAAGTGCTCATATTAACTAAAATGTGGAAAAACCAACGCAAATCTGAATGAAATATGGAAAATTGACATAATTTGATAAAAATACTTAGTGTTTGATTCAATAATATTTTGCATGATAATAATGATAAATAGTGCATACATAATATCAAAATGAGCAATTATGCATGAAATACATGTCAAACTAGACTGTGAAAAGTAGATAGAATCCAATGCATCAAAATCACCTAATCTTATATGTTTCTCTCTGTCGAGCAACACTACCTTCAAATTTGTTTGAGACAAGTCAACAAGAGGAAAAATAATATGAATTATACATCTCAAATACCCCCACATGGCGGTCCCAAACCGGTCGTGATTGTCCACTGAACAAATAACTACTCTACAGTGACCAATAATGTTCAACAAAAATATCCACCCTCATTACAATGAAACACTACTAACAAATAATTTAATATCATACTCAATAGGGCATTCTCTTGATTTTCCATGTGATTCCCTGACTACATTGCTCTTATCTACCTACCAACTACATTGGAAGAAGTTCCCCATATAAAAATGAATGTCGGGATCAATAATACATGTGGCCTACCATAAAGAGCAATGGGTGGAATGAAGTAGGTAGATGCAAACAAGAATCACAAGTAACATCTAAATTGTTTATGCAAAAACAAAATATAATGAACCTTTAACATGAAGAAAATGAGAAATGCATGAATCGTAATGCCTACTATTTTGGTGGAATGATGGATGCACCAAAGGTCTCATCTGAATGGCGAGAGTGGAATAAAAGAATACATATATGTAGCTATTTTCACTTCTTCTCGAAGAAAAATTCAGATTTAAGTTCAAGGCATCCTTTTCTTTCTTTTTTTCATTTTATTTTAACTTTTTCTTTTCTCATTTTCAGTCCTCATATTTTTGCATAATTTATATTTGGGCTTCTCTTCAATATAGCATTGATCTTTTATTTTCAGCAAGAAATATGGATGTGTATCCTTTCAAAAAAAATTTACAGAGGAAGCAACATAGATACATGATGAACAAATGATGCAAAAATAATATGTGATCTATATGAAATTTATTATGCAACTAATTGATATGCAAAAATGTTTATCTTTTTCCTCTTTTTTTCTCTTCAAACTAATGCAATAAAAACACTAACTATCATTTCACCTATCATGCTATGCAAATCAATCAAGAGGAAACAATTCAGGTTACTTGATTGTCTTAAGTTGGTCACAAAATTTCATGAAAAGTGAGTGGAATCATGTGATTATGAGACAATGTCTATCTTAAAATATGATATATCCCTCCCTATCAACCTGTTTAAAGGGCAAGCTTACAGTTTCTTTCTAAACCTTTCATTTAAGTCCTTGTTCCTTGGTTGATCAGTTTGGGATTAAACGCCATCATCATCCACAATTCTTGGATAGATTAAGATCTTCATTAGTATTAAGTCTCGTCAAGATGACTAACTGAAACACTTCGTCGAGGTGATGTTGACTTAGAACTTTGCAAATTCAATTTATTACGATGTGATCATTTTTAGAAAACATGTTAAGATTCCTTTACAAAGGCACAAAATATATCTTTTTAAATGATATGTGAAATCATGACAATTAAACTCAAAACTTACACTAGATAGATGTGGATCCTACAATTACAAAAATAAAATGACTAACAAAAAATGAAAATGTAAAGTTTAAGTCATTCCAAAATCCCCCTAAGTTTGAATTTGACTATCTACATAGTTAGAATTCAAACAAAGTGGTAGAAAAACAATACCATATGCGGTGGTGGTGGTGGTTGAAACATTCTCATTGAATTTTATGGATCAAATTCTATTGATGTATGCCCCTCAGTGTCTTTGTCACTGACTTGTTTTTCGGTGGTACCGAGATATGACGCATGTCATCCGCCTTTGAGATATATGCGTAGGTACCACCAACTTGTGTGTGGATGGTATCGACAATTTTTTCTTGTAGCTCTATGATTTTTTTAGGAAAAGTTGGTGGTACTGACTTGGATGTCAGTGGTACTAGCTTTTTGTAGACTTTAACCTGATACAGATGTTGTACCACTGTCTTGTATGTCTTAGTATCGACTTTGTACAAATCCATGTTGAACACCTTTATGTAGGTCGGCAGTATTGATAGTAGTGTCGGTAGTACCGAATCTGACTCTACCTAAACACCAAACAAAAGCATCAAGGTACCTTCTTAAATCAATTAAACCTATAATAAGACAAATACATAATTTAAACAACCAACCCAAAGTGCTAACAAAATGTAAATGATTGAAATAAAATTGGGTTGCCTCCCATAAGTGCCCTTGTTTAGTATCCTTCACTCGACAAGGTGATATTCTTCAGATTGGGTTGTCATAGGATGGTTTTGAAGTATAATATGGCATTTGATCTCCACTCTATCATCGTCTATCCCAAGTGTTAAGTAGCCTATATGGCCTTCCAAATTGCATCTTGTATCCCTACATTTTGTGCATATCCATGACCAAAAAATTGAGAAGATATATGAGTTTATCAACTTTGACTAACACATCCTCACATATCCCATACAGTCTCACATTTGATCCGTATACCATCTGGATTGTCATGGATGTCTTTGTTGGTTTATTCAAACCTAACTTTCAAATGGTAGCAAGAGGCATGAGATTTATGCTTGCCCCAGAGTCACACTAGACTTGTTGGAAATGTTTGTTGCCTATGGAAAAATGAATCTAGAAGCATCATGGGTCCTTTCTTTTGACCAGTGGCCTTCCCTGTATCATATCACTCACCACTTCATCAACACACAAGATGTCCTTCAAGAACATTCCATATGTTGGAATTTATTCTATCGCCTCCATGAGTGGGATGTTGATGTGGAGCTTTCAGAAGATGTCTAGGAATTTCTTAAAGTGTATTTCCTCCTTCCTCAGCTTTAGACTATCTGGGAATGGCACATGAGGCTTCTATATATGCTTGTGTGGTGGAATATAGGGCACAATAGGGATCTCATCCCCTAATCTTACTTCAGCACCAACTTCTGGGACAAAATTTGGCAAGTCTCTGGTGGATGGAATGATAGGTGGCTGCTCCTTCTGAATTGTGGGTGCCTCCTTGTTGACTGTGATTGCTCCACTCTAAATTAAAACCTTTACATGTTCTCATTGCACGTACACCTTTTTTGGAACTATTCATGTAGACACAACAATGATAGAAGCTTCAAGTTAATTGTCTTGATATAGAGGTGTAGATGGAGTGTTGTTGTCACATGTTTTTGACCCGGTGTCTACTAAGGAGCATGTGTAAGCATAATGCATGAGCATTCTACATCCCCCTGGTCTTCTGTATAGGCTGTAGAGAAATGGAACTTTTGGCACATAGACCAAATTTGGCTCTAGAACGTGCTGCTCTCATGACTCCTCAATGACATGATTTGCTTCTTTGATAATAGAGACACAGTTTACTTGATGATGTTGATGATATGTCTCTGTGGTCCCATGAAATCCTTGCTAAATGGGCTTCTAAATGGATTCCACCTCCACTTCTAGCTAAGAAATCAAATTTTAAATATTGTGTATTCATGCTTCGTGATTTTGTTGCACCCTTTGCTTGGTCTAGCAAGGCCTCATTTTGTGTCACCAACCTGCCCAACATGTCTTAAATTTTATGTATATTACTTGAACCCCTATCTTGTTGATATTTTTGACACATGTACATGCAATCCTCCACCTGACCTCCATATTTGGTTCCAATTTTTTGGTCAAGCTTTCTTACGATTCTATACATTTGGGCTTTGAGTTCTATGAACTCCCCTGATTTCATAGAACTTTTAATTGTTGCTGGTTCTTCTTGCTCCTTCCCCCTCCATGACAGATTCTTAGCCATGTTCTTAAGGATCTCATGACACCTGGTAGTTTTATTTTTTATGAATAAATATGCTCCTACACTATCCGGACTAGTCCTCTCCCCTTTATGTAGGCCATAGTAGAATGCCTTCTCCTTCCTGTATAAATTGATCCCATGATGAGGGATCTTCTTGAGCATGTTTTGAAATCTCTCCCATGCTTCAAAATATGACTCTTTATCATGCTACATGAAGTTGTGGATCTTTCCAACCAATTCATTGGTCTTTTGGGGTGGAAAGTATCACTTAAAGAAGACATATACCATTTCATCCCAGGCCTCAATTGATTCTGGAAGAAGGATAAAAAATTCATGGTTTCACCTTGTCTAACAGTGAGTAAGAGAATAGCTTCAAGTAGATCACTATAGTTGGGATTCCATCAATCTTCAACATATCGCAGCTCTCCACAAAGACATTGATGTATGTCATTGGGTCCTCCATATTGTGGCCATGAAATGATAAAGATTTAATAAGTGCCACCAGACAGGGATCTATTTTGTAACTTTCCACATTAACTGCTTGCCTATTAATCAACCCCGATTGTGTCATGATTGAAGATGCCTTGATTTTCTCCCAAGCAGTCTATTCTTTAAGCTCGGCTCCAAATCACACTTCTTCATTAAGATCTTCTCTTCCTACCATTTCTTGCCCTACTTGTGGTGGTGGAGTGTGGAGAAATATTTCCACTAAACTACTATATTCTCTTGCCCAGAGACAGAGTTCTTTTGGGCCTATGCCCTATGGAGTGTATTCTCTATAGTCGGTGGTTATGGTTTGAACCATGCACTAGTATCTAAAAATGGGATAGTAGTGAGTGAGAACATGAATACTACTGGATTGAATAGAAGATAAATTTTCAATTATGCTTAATAGAATTTGTGTATTGTAAATAAAAAGAAAAAAAAAGGCATAGAATGGCCGATAACATCATTTGTAGTTATGAAGTTGCCATTTCCCCGACAATGGAACCAAAAACTAAACACGCCCCAACTATGTGTGCAAAATGTTAAATTTACGTGTCGAGTAATATAGGCCTATGAGGCCTGAATAATGACTAAATGTTGAGCTAGAAACTACTACTACATGTAACCTGATCACCTAGACCTGGTGAAAAAGTGATTAGTTGTTTGATTAAACTAATTGTAGGATTGTGGTCACAAATTGGATGAATTTAATAGAATTTCAATTTCACCACAGCTTACACTACAATTTACTCCAATGCATTGATAACTATTAATCCTAAATCATGGACCAAGGGACATTTGGCAAATACTACCCGCTTACGCAATGTAACACACATTACCTATACTAAAGCAAATCCTACTCATGTAGCAAATTAAGAGTAAGATAGGTGCATTATCGATATATCTTGGCTATTCCCTTCACAATTGTAGGCATATTCACGAGGCACAATTTAAACTATGTACTTATATAATTTATCCAACCCTTAATCTATCTCACAAACCAATGAACGGTCTAAAAAAGTGATTGTAACTATCAAGCACATACAATTCATGAAGTTATCATAGAATTATGACCAAATTCAAAAAAAATATGTATGAATTTATTGAAGTCGATTACAATTCAAAACCATGATACTCCCAAGTCTCGAGGAACAAAAGGGATTAGTCCCGCATGATTTCAATTGGCATATCTATGGAAAGGAAGAATAAAAATGTGGGAAACATGAGAAAACTAATAGAAAACCCTTGGAGAAACTCGTCTAGATGATCACTTCTGGCTAGCATCTTGATGTGCAACGTTCTGGCCAATCCACTTTCCAGAAGTGCTTGAATTGTTGGGAAGTGGTCATCTCCTCTTCTGGCTCTGTGCTCAGTTGCAACAGACTGAAACATGATCCTCCCTTTTGTCCGAACTCCCCTTAGATCATAAGTGGGATTTCATCCATCGTTAATTCCTAAGCATTGGATCTGGCTTAAACTAAAATCTGCACTGATCACGGTGAGTTGGTATCACCAATAGGAAGTTAGTAGCACCCTGTCCATGACTGACTCAAAACCCTTGCTAAGTGTCGATACTACCGAAGTAAAGGTCGTAGCACTGAGTTACTATTTTTTAGTTTTTGAATTCTCATGTTGATAATGTCGGTACGACTAACTAGCAAGTCAGTAGTACTGAGTTGATAAACTTAGTTCCTATCGCTCTCTAGATCATATGTTGGTTGCATCAACTTTCCATTTTAGTCATCTCAAACACTAACTTGGTCACACGAAGTTGCCCCTCGGTGGCATCGATATTTCTTCAATCAATCTGTTGAATTTTCACCTTATGTTGGTAGCATTGAGCTGCCTTATAAGTGCTCAAATTACCTAAAATGTGGAAAAACCAACATAAATATGAATAAAATATGGAAAATTGGCTTAATTGGGTAACATAATTCGTATTGGATGCAATAGTATCTTACAGGATAGCAATGATAAATAATATCAAAATGAGCAATTATGCATGAAATACATTGCCTGTGAAAAGTGGATAAAATTTAGTACATCAATTACTCTTATTAATGAGGCTTAACCAAGGTGCACACCAGATCCAAGTGGCTAAATATGGTGTCTTCCAGGATGTATCCTGGCTTGGAAGAGCTAGCAGGTCTAAAAAAACTTGTTAAAAGGGGATAAAGTGCCAAAAATTATAGTTTTGGGAATGGGGGCCTGCCTTACGGATAAATCCACGAGTAGGGCATGTTGTCAACCAATGTACTAGGAAAAAAGAGTAAATATGGGTGGGGTACACATTCCTTCCATGTACCCCTATGTGTGATATCCTATGATTTAGAAGCGGGGTATTGCCCTATAATCTTGCAAATGTCACTGTCAAAGGGGGTGTGTATTAGATGCACATCCTACCTTTACTGCCTTTATAAGCTCCCATCAAGACAACATTACATTACATATTGAAGCATGCATCCATTATTTTGTCATCATTGATCCATAGAAAAGGGGAAAGGTGTCTTTCATAAGCATCTTTGAGTGTGTGCCCTATCACTATACCTTTCCTTTTGTTTGAAATGAATATTGTTTCTACGAATGGATTTCTTGCTGATGTATAGGGAAAATATTTAGTACATGACCAAAGAGAACTATATCTATAATTTCCCTTTTGACATGGAAATGTGGATATGCTGGAGGAAATATGTTACAACTTGGATTTTTGTGCATTTGGTCTACTTTTTTGCAGATAAAGTATTAAATCTGGTGATATTAGAAACCCTTATTTTCTATGCCTTTGTTCAGAAAATTTGTTGGTGATTGAAGATTCTCTTAAATAAAGGAATATTGTGTTTTTGTCTAATTTAAATAATTCATTAACTATTGATGTTTAAAGACATTAAATAAATCCAATAATCTAGAAGGTCCCAAGTTATCAAGTAATTGGATAATTAATACATGATAATACCTAGTTTACGTGGATACCAATTTGAGGGAAACCAACAGGCTTAGTCGAGGCCCACATTTCATCCATCATGGGAAAATATCTAAATAGAGATGATTTCCAAGTTTGAGTGGATTATAAGCATATATGGGACCTAGATAATTAAATTAAGTAATTACTTAGAAGGCAAGGAAAATCTATTTAACTTTTGTATTTTTTTCCTCAAACAAATTATGTATAAACCTTGATAATATTGAAATAGAGGTTCTCTTAAAAAAAATTCATTTGTAGTTTTGTATAATCATGTCCAATTTCCTAAATATTTAGCTAAAGTGAGATTAACTTAGAATAATAGACTGTAAATATATTAAAATAAATGGCACCCAACTTAAGTCCATGTGACACAAGACAAATTAGCACTGTGACACGGGACTTAGTATGCAATAGATGATGCAGGCTTTATTCATAGATATCATATGGAGATCCAAGGACGACCCATCATCGTTTGTCTCCCGCTTAGAGCCCCACATGGCTCAGAATCAAACACCCCTGACAATATATCCCTCATATGTCAATTGTTTCCCCTCAAACTAGTCCCTATAGAATCATGAGAGAATTACTAAGAAAATGAGATAAGTCTTCGTCATTTCTGTCACCAATAGCTATAGTTATTGAACCTCTGGCTAGCTAGGTTGTTAGGGCTAGAATCAGCCTCCCCTATTCACTACCCCACTTATATAAGCAGTACCATTAGCATCCTTACACCCTCACACACTCAGAGCAATTCACAATTGGATATGTACCTAAACATAGATCTCCCCCATCTCCAAGTGATCTCTAATGTCATCTCACTAGTCCAAATCACTTTGTGGAAATTAACTTGGTCAGAAGCATGTGGTGAGTTTCTGCAAAGGTTGAAACCTTCTAGTTCAAACTCAAGGACCCTAATCATGCTATTCGGTAGAGCACTAGTCCCTAGTTGAAGAAGCTCACCAGAGGTACTACTCCTGCAAAGTGCAATACATTATAAGAAATTAGGTCATCATAGAGGAATCTATGGGAGCATCCTAGAGCCTCATTGTAAGGCCCCTAAACTTTCTTAATGAGTTAAACAAACTTAATTACCATAATTTAATGCTTAGTGCATCATTAAGTTGATTAAGTTGAATTAAGTACTCACTGATGCAATTAGTTATTTGATCGAGAGTTATAGTCTAATTAGTAAGTTTTCTTGCCTTGAGGTTGTAGAGAATTTCACGCTTGAAATTTTGTAAAAAGAATCGCTTGATTTGGACATTTGAGTCAATAGTTATGCCATTTTCTAATTCTTTGGACTTGGTTGCAAATTTCCCATAACTAATAGCCCCCTTACCCTTATCTTCTTCTTTTCCAAATTATTTCACCTGATAAAATAGGATCACCGCTTGAAGCGGCACTCAAGCAACCAGCAGGCTCGATTGACCTGCAACAGAGGAAAATGGGCGGCCGATTTTGGTCCCCTTGGCTTTGGATCTAGCAACGCCATCACTCTTTCCCCCTTCCTTTCTTCTTCTTCTTCTTCCATTTCCCTTCCTTTTCTTTGCCTTAGCTCATGGCCCACCCGCAGATGTGGCGTTGTGTTGCAGTGCGACCCACAACAGCCACCGACCAGCAGAGGGAGCGAGGGTGCGGCGTCATAGGTTGATCCAGTAGGCGCCCTACTTCCTCTTCGTTTACTCCTCCTCCTCCACACCCTAGCGGTGCCCAGCTACGCCCCCACCTACCCCAACTTGCAGGAGTAGCCATGGCTGACAACACAGTTGTGGCACGTCCAGCAGCCACTTGAGAGGTAGGCGCGGGGTGCTTCTTGGACCCATAGCTTCGGCCATCTACCAGTTGCACGTTGATGATCTCCTTCCTCTTCCTTGCTCAACCGCAACGCCCAACCAGTAGGGTGGCGCCCCATCTAGCTTGAGCAGCAATAGCTACAGCCGTGGCCTTGAGCCACCTTGGGCGCAAGGAAGCACCGAGGAATGATGCTTTGAACTCATCTTTAAGGTCCAAGCGTGAAGCTGCAGCTCCTAGCCAAGTTCAGCCATCAAGCAAGTCCATTTCCAACCTGTGCATGTGTTAGCAGTAACCTATTTGAAATAGATAAACAGAGCTATTCCATAGGTTGAAGACAACCCCACGTAAGCCCAGAAATAGGCTCTGGATGCATTTCCAGACGAATTCAGACATCCCGAACCGTTGTAAGTAGAATTTCACTCACCTAGCATGATTTAACTCTGGTATTTGGAAATTTTGAGTTAAATTTGTATTTTTTCACAGATGAGTTATCAAGTGCCATGCAGTTTTTGCATTGCCCGACTTTTTATTTCACGATTCTCTTCTTTACGCTTTGAAATGATCTAGTTTATCATCCGATTAGTGTGGTTTGGACCAGTGGAATTGCATGGTTAATCGAAACCTAAATTGCTCAATTTGAATGTTGAAATCAGTAGCTCACGACCAATAACATTATAGTTTGGGTATAAACCCAGGTTGTTCCATGGTAGAAATTGCTCTAAATCTCTAAAACCCTACCTTTCTTGCTCCTTATGCTTAGGATTTGCTCATTTGATGAAGAAAGGTGCTAGATGGACGAATTCATAGCTTACTCTTGGATTTTCTACCCTACATGCTCGAGATTTCTTCTGTGTGGGGTTTCATCTTCTCATTAGAGGCAAGTTTTATAACTTTCTCCACATTTATTGCTTACCATAAGCTTTCTAGATCATGTTCTTGCTTGAAAATGATGATCCATGCACTAAAAAGCTATGCTTCACTTGGATTCGATTTTTATAATGTTCCCTGTTCTGATTTCAGTTCTATATGAACTTGTGATCATGTGTATGTTATTCCTAAGGTACAATATGACTTGGATCAGGTTGGTTTGACAACCCATGGTGCTAAGCACCTATCAAACAATGGTCAATTTTAGGGTTTAAAGTTGATTTCTTCTATAAACCATGACCCGATGATGGTACCATTGCAACAACCCTATGGTGTTGTATTCATAACAACTAATGGTCGTGATCAAGGGTGTCAAATTATGGTGACAACCTATGTTCACCCCCTTAGGTCAGGTTTTGGATCAATTAGAAGCTTAATGATCAACCATTAAGTACCCTATTGATGTTATCAATCAATGTTGACATTAGCTTAATATTTGATGTTGATTAATGAATTAGTGTTGATCTAACAACCTATGGTGACTTAATGGTCACTAATGATGGTGGATCAGATCTCTACAACCTATGGTGAGTCAAGCATTGTAGTATTAGCATCAATTAAGCCTTAGACCAATGGTTTCTTGGGTCACTTGATGCAATGGTCAGACATATACTGTAATTGATGGTTTTAACATGTGAACTTGACCCAATGGTTGAGATCTACTGTTTATTCCTCCATTAAGGTGAAATGATGGATAATGTAATATGTTGGTCCTAATAATGTGATTTAGATGGTTTCCTTTATATGATCAACTTAAGGAGCTTAATTGTTGACAATGGATGGCTTGTTTTAACTGAATAGTCGATTGTGGGTTTTACCCTACTCTTAATGGAAATTTTTGTATCGATTATCAAGGGATGTCTAGGGTTATATGGTGAATCTTTCTAGAGAACAAATCAAGGACTTCGTAGGTGGTTTATCCAAGGTGTTTACTTATGTAAACAACCAATAGTCTTACCTTTTAAACATCCAATGGTTCTGGGTAACATTGTTGTATGGTGTTATGGGTTGAATGATGATGGAACAAATGGAGGGTTACCCTTAATAAGTTAGTCTTACCTATTCACTCATATGAATAGAAGGGATGATAACCATATTGTGTTGATATGTAACCCTAATTAGGTATAGCTTGTTATACCTAGCTTTAATATAACTAAATGATGGTAATTGGGTATGAATAGTCCTTGAATGACTAATACAACCATGGAGTACTCTATTATGGTTGAAACCTTAGTATGCTATAACCTGATGGTTACACCTTGAATTATGCGTGGGTTCATACTTGAGAATACTATGGAATGTGATGGTGATGCTTCACCTTATGCATCCATGATCCAATGGGGATGTCGTGAGTTAGGGTTTGAGTATGTGATGATTAGTAACATTGATATAATTTATCATGTTGAACCTAACTCCAATGCAATTAGATAAAGATGAGTATTCATGTTTAACATTCTTATATGATGGAATGATGGTATAATAACCTCCTTACTGTGATCATAACCTTGATATGTTAATTGGTGGTTATTATAGCCACATGGTCGATACTTTCTCATGCTAAACATGTGTATAATGAATATGATGAGAGTTAATCATATCTAGATTCCTTGCATGTTGATGTAATAAAGGAATGTTCTTAATGTTAATATAACCATGCTATGATTGTTTATGAATATCTCCTAGATCATTAATGCAATATTGTGTTGATCTGGTGTATTATATATAATTGATGTTGTTGAGCCTTGTTATAAGGCATGCAAAGATAATGATGATCTTGTAGGGAATAATATGATGGTCTTAATGACCTTTGGGCATGGTTGAGCCCTGAATGAGGTGTAATCCTCTTATGTTGATAAGGGTTGATACCCTATGATATTGTGAAAAGGATTTATATCTTGTGATAGTATGATGACTAGTGTGGTCTCATGAATGGAAAGTGAATAGTACCATGTGATGATGAGATGAGAAATTATGTTTCACACATTTTATATCTTCTCAAAGTTTTGATATTTATATGCTTTCTAGAAGTGAATTAGGGTTTGTATGTCCACTTGTTTGATGCAGCCTTCATTCACCCAATTGGTATAACTAATCAAGTGCAACTCTAATCATGTAGTGCCCTGTGTCGTAGAGCCATCTTTAGTGTCAGAACTTGCTAGATGGTGAAACGAGTATTCCTAAGGGAAACTCAGAGTGCATACTGTTGAGTATGTGGGGGTGGCAGGTTGAGGATATATCCTTGTCATCCAAAATGCAGATTGTGGAGGTTGGCTATGGTCATGCCTCATACATCTGATGTGATTGAGAACGGTTGTGGTCGTGTCTCGGTGATTATAACATGATGTGATTAGAGGACACCTGCAGTTGTACCTCAGTGATTGGGTTTGAATACCATGGTTTCTAGTGTCATGACCTATACCAAGGTCGGACTAGTGGTTTTCATCTTGACTATATGTTGATGTGGTGGCAGCTTTGACTGATATGTCACTGCCTTTTTACTCATATTGACCGAGAGGAAGAGATCTTAGGATACCGGCACTCCTAGATCTTGTACAAAACTGAATAGCCCTTCACAGGGGTTGGTGGGACTTTGAATGGTACGATTCAAATTCCCCAGGGCGTAATAAAAGATGTAATACAGTCGTGTAGCATATTTGCTTAGAGTTATACACAACGTTTCACATTGGATGATAGCCCTTGTTTGTTATCTTTACATAAAGATGATGCTTAGTGCAATTAAAAGATAGTAGATATACTTATGTTGTGGATATGCTTAAGATTGTAGATGCTTACATACAATAGCCATGATTATGTTGATAATTATACTGCTACTGCTAATTATAATCATGATGCTAGCTATCTCATGTTGTTAGTTATGTTTAGCATGCTAGCCATGCCTTTGTAACTAGAGATGCATATACTGCTAATCATGCTTATCCAAGTAATTGTGCTTATGTTGTTAGCTCTTCTTATGATGTTGATATGTGCAACCAATTAGACATGCTCATGTTGTTAGCTATGCTATGTTACTAGACTTGTTCATGATGCTAGAACTGCATATGCTACTGAATTGCTTATATTGTTAACAAGATAAAAGATGATAGTTTGGTTAATGATGATAGTTATTATCTGCTCCTTTATGTATTTTGTTAATCATCAATATTTTTGATCTTATTTGTTATATCTGATTAAACTGCTTAACTATTTAATTACTTAAAAATGTTGTAATCAATAAACGTTGTTGGAGTTTATATCTCTTGCTGGGACATGGGTCTCACCCTTGTGGTTCGCCACATTTTTTTTAGGTAATCGAAAGTGACAAAAATAAACATGTGGCAGCAAAGAGGAGTTATAGTAATGAATATTTGATAAGGTTGATTAGATGTCTATTTTATTCTAGAGTCGTCCCTGTACTCTCAGGTCCGGGCAGGAAAAGTTTGTATATGGTGTTTCAAATGAATCGAACTTTTATTAGCATGTTAATGCTTGTTTGTGTGATATATACAAATATTGTTCTCCTGTGTATATATGTTGTGGCTAAGGAGATAGACCAATTTGCATCAAATTCTTGGTATAGTATGGATATAAGAGATTGTTGGTCTCTCATGCAAATGTTTTTGAGTGGGTGTTGGCGTTGAAATCGGTTTTAATTTACCCATATTTTTGGGTATGTAATTAATTAGTGATTGATTTTGTTTTATGTTTTGAGTAATCACGTTTAGTGTAACGGGTGCTCACACTCATCTTGTCATGAGTTTAGTACACTCTATTCTTCTTCTTCACTTCTTTAGCTCCTATCTTAAGCTACTAGATCCCAGTCCAGACCATCTTTGATGTAGTGCTTTGGCTGCCTATCTTGGGTAGGACCTTAAAAAGGTCACATATGTTGAGAACTGCTGAGAGGCTAATGAAATAAAAGCCCAATTCCATGTTGATGGTCAACAAAGGGAAAAGAAAAGGCAAAGGTAAAGATAAGAAAGGTTCTAAAGCTAGCCATAAGTCTTCTACACTTAAATATAAAGGAGGAGTGACTAAGGGAGTCAATTATCACTATTTTTACCAGGATGAACATTTGAATAGAAATTTCCCTTTCTACCTTGTGGAATGAAAGAACAAGAGTATGGAACATATATCTCCACTTAATGTGTATATGTTATTGAAATAAACATATCTACTCCTTCATCTCAGGTATTGGATTTTGTATCTGGGTCTCACATATACTCATATATGCAAAATTTGAAAACAAATAGACCATTGAACAAAGGGAAGGTAAAACTACATGTTTGTCAATGGAGCAAGAGTCATTGCCACTACATGATGCACCTATTGTTTATTTTTTCCCATTGGGCTTGTATTAGAGTTATATAACTACTATTATGTTCCTACCATAAATAGACACATTATTTATGTAAGTTGTTTCAACAAGAATTGTGATAAACTGGATTTTGGCTCAATTTTGAGGATGAAATTTCTTTTAAGTTGTATAGGATGTGATAAAGTAAACTTTGGATGTTCTTGGTTACTGAAATCAATAACTGAGTCATGGGTTGGAGATTGGACTAATCAATTTTTCTCTATATCATATGTGGTGATAATCATTATGATGATGATGTATATGTGGTTATGTTTTCATCTTAGTTTTACGTACTATAATGAAGTAATATTAGTCCCTGAATAGAGATTTGATAAAATGAAGGTACACCAATTACTTTGAGAAAACTTGAGAGTCATCTCAATATTATGATTATTGACCCTAATTATGTGAAAATTTGGATTAAGCGGTTCATTGGAGAAATAGTGGTAACTTTTCACCAAAGTGTTTTAGAACGTAGTTATGATGATAATAAATTTATGATTCGAATTTCTTAAAGATTGAAGGTTCCTAGATGAAGTTATTTAGGTTTGAATATCATGAAATCATGTGTATTATTGAGTATGATTGACCAAGTTACATGTTATCTAGCTAAGTTCTGATATGTGGGTCATTTTCCACCCTAGGATCTATTGGATCAAATGTTTCTTGAGTTGTCCTCTTCATGGCAGTTGCTTCTTAGCCATGACGATGGCCATCCACAATGTGATGACATTGAGAACGTGGGCAAGAGTAGGGGATGGCCAAGGATTTGATCTTGACTCATCTAAATGAATACCACGACCCCTCATTCTATGGCTGGTGAGTAAGTGGTGAAGGAGAATAGACTTCCACTTCATCCCCCTTCTCCATTGTGGCGCATTGAATAGAATAAGGAGAAGACCAAGGGAAATAGAGACTACAAAATTGATCTAAATAGAGGAGAAGCAAGGGTGAGTCTACTAGAGAAGGATGCATGTGTTTACAGTGATCTTCGTGGTCTTCTTCATGGTTGACGACCTCCAGTTTCTTGGATATGGAGTTGAAGCTTGAAGGTAGGATATGAGGCTTCCTCACTACAAATTGGGTGTCTGATCTAATTCTTGAAGGCAACACAAACCTTTGGAACCCTTAGATTCCATACACAGTGCGACGAGGGGCTTTCCCCTTAGCTCATGGACACAATGGCTATCGGCACTGACGATCACACTGGAATTGCTAGGAGGAGGATCCAATAGAAATCCACCATGTTGGTGGTGTATCAACAAACCTAACGAAGTCCATGGTGACATTTTCAGATGGCTAGGAGATTGAGAAGTGCAAGGTTCCTTCTCATCATTCCTATGTGTGGTGATGCTTCTACCTTGTAGAGAAACAGAACGTGGAGTCTGCATTAAGCGAGAGGAGAGAGAGACAATGGAGATGGGTCAGGCCAAGGTGGGTCCAACTAGACCTATCCTTTAATCAGCCAAAACCAGGCTGCTCAGAATGGTTCATTGAGCGAACTAGGTCCAAATCCTGAATTCAGCCGGCTCAAGAAGGTGGAGCAACGCCCTGCTTGGGGTGACGTGGAAGATCACAATTGGTAGTAGAAAGGTAAATACCTAAGAAATCTATAGATCTTAGATAAATCATATCCAAAAATTGCAAACAAGATACCAAAATTCTCAAAAAATTATGAAGAACATCACGAAAAAATAATATCAATACTTTGATGCATAACATAAGATGATATCTTACAAGATGTATAATACTAATTTTATACATAGTAATACAATATTGATGGTAAAATATTATATAACATCATCAAAAACTCTATGATCATGTTTAGGACTCATATCAAGTGTGGGATTATGAGTTCAACTCATGAAATTAGGTAATTTTGCTCAATATAGGTAATCCAAGTCAATAACCCTAAAAATGTAGAAATTGCATGTGATGTCAATAAATGTTGGAATTTTCACTATAAGCTCATATTAGTACATGTAACATATTTTATATTCTAAGATCAAGATAACAAATCTAATTCATATTATATGATCGTGGATCTGAATGCATGGTTTGTAACCCTAATATTACTAATAAATGTATCCTAGGGTTAATATGTGCACCAAACTATTTGCAAAATTTTATTCAGATGATCTACATGAATTTAGCACACGATTGCAAAATTAGACCAGTGACATAATTGTCAGAAGATAAGATAAGGAAAAATGGAATCTCCTAATGAAATAAGTCAAACCATAATGAATCATGATTAAGATTAAGATGATTAGAACTTGATGGCATATATGATCTTGTCCTTATAAGGAGTTGACCAAGGATAGAGTTGACTCATGAATAAGTGGTGATTAGGATATATTTTCAAGGTACACTTTACCTCTTACTTAGCCTACTAATTAGAATGGTTGTATTATATTTGTACAAAATACTTGGCATATGACATTGGATGAAACAACTATTCTTGTATGTTACCTTATATATATATATATATATATATATATATATATATATATATATATATATATATATATGGAACACCTGAAATATAATATAGTTGTTCCATTATATAGAATCACTTGAACTCCTTGGTAGTCATGTGCTGGAAAGTAAAGTACTTCAACTCTTTGGTAGTCAAGTACTTGAAAATGATCCAACTCTTTGGTAGTCAAGTACTTGAAAATGATCCAACTCTTTGGTAGTCTGATCACATTGTGAAATGTTTAACTCTTTGATAGTTAATCATAAGGCCTTTGGTGCATTCAACCTTCGGTGGTCAATGCATGGATGATATAATAGAAAATGTGCTTAAAATATGTGTTCTCTTTTGATAATAAATATATTTGTTCAAGTATGTTTCTATTATTTTTGTTTATTACTACCAAGTATTAGTTTTATCTTATTGTCGAGTCATAGTATTAAACAACATATAAAAAATCTAGTCATACTCAGTACAAAATTTTAGAATATAGTGCTAACGTGTACCACATGTTATCTCTATTTTAGGTGATGTGCACAAAACCTTGAAGACTCTTGATAGTTGAGAGTTGTGTGGCGAGCAGATGTACATGTAGACCTATTTTGATAAGATCCTATTGTAGAATTTAGTATGTGCATATGTTAAGTTCAATATGTAATTTCAAATGTTGTAACAATTCATATAAGTAATTAAACGTTGAGCTTATGTTGTATCATTTGTTCTTGTTCATGTGCATGTGCTACCATTGTTTCCTTCCGACTTTCTTTGATTTTCTTCTTCTTGGCCTAGTGTGTGTGTTTGAATAGGGATTCTCGCTGAGGTGAGGGTTTCAATTTTGGCGTCACATGTGTGGTCAAGGCTTTGAAAATCTAAGTATTTCACAGGTGGTATTAGAGCATGAATAGTAGCAAAGCCTGACATTTTCTCATTATACAACTCAAACTAAAGAAAATATTGGAATCTTTATGGTTAGATTGGTTGTCTTTTAGAGACTAGGAAAGACCTTAGCCTCTAAGTTAGAACCTAGATGTCTGAGGCCTAGGTCTAGACTGGTGCTTGTTGTATAGAACGTACTGAGATGCCATTCTTTTTGTGACGTCCCCAGATTTTCTAAAACTTAATCTGATGTGTGACATCCAAATTGAAACCTCACCTCAGTGAGAATTCCAATTTAAACACCACACACTAGGCTAAGAAGAAGAAAATTAGAAGAAGTCAGAAGGAAACAACAGTAAGACATGCACATGAACAATAATAAAACCATATAACACATGTTCACCATTCAACATGTAATTACAACATGAATTGTTACAACATTTGATATTACACTATTGAATAGTAAATTTTTACATATACATGTACTACCACTAAACAATAGGATCTTAAGATAACAGTTCCACCAGTACATCAGCTCGCCACACAACTCTCAACCATCCTGGTTCTTCAAAAACATATGACCATAAACTAAACAAAAGATTACATGTGGTACACGTCAACACAATATTCAAGAATATTATACTGAGCACGCCTATGTGTTTTTTACATACCTTTCATTTCTAAGCTTGGCAATAAGATAAAACTAGAACTTGGCAGTAACAAAGAAATATAACAAAAGGCATATAACTGAACAAGAATGTTTATTAACAAAAGAGAACATATTTTGAGCATATTTTCTAATATATATCCATGAATTGGACGTCGAAGGTTTTAATGCATTCTCTTGACTCTTAAAGATCTCAAGATTAAGATCTTTATGATCGACTACCAAAGAGTTAGATCATATGTACAATGTGACCGGCTACTAAAAAGTTAAGTCACTTCCAAACACTGTTTGATGTGTTCATATAATAGAATAGATATATTATGTTTGATGTGTTCATAGCCATAGGTATGGAAAATCAAGCAAGATATCATACAAGAACAATCATTTCATCCAATATCATATGCTAAGTATTTTACTACACCTATATTACAACCATACTGAATTGTAGGCCAAGTAAGAGGTAAGGGAGTACCTTGAAGAAGGACAAACCTAATCACCATATAATCTTGAATTAACTATCACTCTTGGTAAAACTCTGATTAAGACAAGATCACATATCACCATCAGGTTCTCATCATCTTAACCCTAGTTATATCCATTTTAGGGTTTACTTAACTCATTAGGATATTCCCATCATTACTTGTCTTATACTCTTGTAATTAGGTTACTGGTCTCATATTCTAAATCAAGATACATAATCTAATTATTTGATTACATGTGATTATGTGCACATATTAACCCTATGTTACATGTATAAATCATGTTAGGGTTTTCTCACAATATGTTATGAGTCATTACCATATAATCATGAATTATGTGTATCATTATGATCTCATAATTACACTTCCAATTACTAATATTAACTTACTATGTGATTTTTAGGATTTCTTGAGCATCTTTGTAATTATTGCACATTAATAAGGGTTATTACCCAAATTATCCATATGGGGCAGATTACATAATTTCGTGCATCCACATCATAATCACAAATATCAGATGGATTATAAACATGATTTTTGGATTTATTGACAACTTCTCATAATTTTAGGTCATTATTTGATTTTTATTATCCCTGAAATAAACATTTCACAACTTATATGATATCACTGAGATTTAAGCATCAAAAGTTAATATTATCATTCCATGCTGTTATACTAATTTTGCTGGACATTTTGGTATCTTATTTGTATTTTTCTAGTGTATGAGCTATTTACTATGAATTTTCTAAGATCTGAGTTTTTTAGAGATAAATACCTTTTCCGGCGAATCAGAGGCAGCCACGTGTCCTCTGTGGGGTGCGGCTTTTCTTCTCCTGGCCTGCGCTAAGCTGACGGTTCACGCTGCGATTCGGGTTCAGCTGGGCGGTCTGGGCTCAGGCTGGATCGGTTCAGGGCTCTCTTTGCCCTTTCTCTCCGTGCGCTCACCGAGTCCCCAGCGGAACTCTGTTCTCGCCACCGCTGAGCTCTACCCCGGCGAGCAATCAGCAGGGATCAGGCACTCCTCGTCTGCTCCTTTAGCCACCAATAGCTTCGCCTTTCAACACCAGGCTTCCTCGGGTTCAAGGCCCTCCTTCCTTGCCTCCAAAGTACTGTCTGGGTTGGATCGCCGGCATCTGCTGGTGCGGCGGAGAAGAAGAGGCATTAAGCCTCTGCCCATCCTCTTTCCGGTTTGACGCTTCCGAAAGCTGCTGGTGCGGTTTGACGCTTCCGAAAGCTTCACGACATATGCCTCTGTCCTTGTGTCTTATAACTTGGGACTTTTTTAACAAACCTGACGTCCCTCTTTATAAACCAGGCGTCTCCTCCCCCATAATCGTAATACGGTAACTCCGCTCCCCAATAAGTATTGTCATTGTTGTCTACCGTTTCGAATTTGCCCGACGCAGCCTCCTTTCTTCGGCTCATCAAAACCCTCTTTTATTATATGCCGCAACGTCATTGCAATTAATTAGAAAGTTTAGCCATCGATCCGTGGTCTCACTTTGCTTTGAATGCAGTAACTATTATTACCATCTACTATGTTCCATTAGTTACGTTTTCATTCGATCAGATTTTATTATTATTATTATTATTATTATTATTATTATTATTATTATTATTATTATATATATATATATATATATATATATATAACAACAATTTGCAGGTTGCAGCAAAACCATCGTACCTCAAGTCCATCAGCATCGCTATATTACCAATGAATTGTCGAGTTGGAAAGCAACCACCGGCTTCAATACTCTATACATCTTCTCGTCGGGTAAAATAGGGTGAGAGTTTGTCCAAACGTTTTTCTCTTCCACTGCATCCAGTTCAACGTCAGTGAATTCCGCAGTGTAACTCCCCTCTCGGTTCGTCAAGTATAGTTTGGCCTCTCCATGGAGATAACAAAGAGTTCCCAGAAGAGATGAGTTTTTTGTTTGACAGACTTATTCTATGAACAATATT
This sequence comes from Alisma plantago-aquatica, assembly GCA_963693085.1. NCBI lineage: Eukaryota > Viridiplantae > Streptophyta > Magnoliopsida > Alismatales > Alismataceae > Alisma > Alisma plantago-aquatica. Next base: position 615,678,513 of record OY856415.1, read on the forward strand.
CACTTCCTGTTAGACAAACTCATGGTTGGCTCTATACTGTCTTACTAGGCAATGTGATGCTTTCATCATATTAAATATATTATTCAGTTGTTTCTATAACACAACCTTATTCAACATCATTTAAGTCGTCTTCAATATCTGTCACTTAATTATTATTCACTAGAGCTATGTACTTATCAACTCAAAATTTCAAATGTCACAATATAAAAAAGTTATTTCATCACTCGACAAAATCACAACTTTTTTCTACTTCTAAAAACAATTTTGTAGGAATACAATAGGAGTTGCATTTGACACATCATCAGGAAAACAATTTTGTATGAATACAATAGGAGTTGCATTTGACACATCATCAGGCAAGTTTTCTAGATAACTTTTCATGCCAGGAAATTATTGGATATACATTATTATACTCAACAAATTTCTTTCAATGTAAATTTATTTTATTACTAACTTATTATATCTTTTCAATTTGACTTTTATTTTATGGTAGTCCCTTTTCGTACTTTAGATTTCAGTTTTCTGCCTACTAGCTTTATGTTCTACATACTATGTACGTACTCAAATAGGTACTAACAAAAACTGGTCCTAGGTGTGTATACTCTCTGAGTTCACTCTGCACAACTCTGTTGATTAAGTGTTCACTGACTCTTTCCCCATCAATGTAGAAAATAACATATTTAGCATAGTTGTATCATACTTTCAGTAACATAAACCATTGATGTCTTCTTCATTTACAACATATTGTTCCTAGTCGTCAAAATCAATATATTTCAAAAGAAGTCACGATATACTTAAATGAAATTTTGATACAATAGGATGAATCATTTTGATCAACTTTTTATGACAAGAAATAGGATGAGTAGTAAGTTTTTTGGCCATAAATTGAGATTTTGATGCTATACATCACCATGCAGTGATGCACTATAAAGAAATAAGAGAAATCCATATTATTTGAGGAAGTCATGTTAATATGATGTGAATGATGTGGCTTGAGATTGTATACGTGATTTAGATCCTTAAGAGTATTTTTGAGACATTTCCATTCACAAAGCAATCATTTTAGTTACCAAAATTTCATTCATTTAGCCTATCATTTGTGCTACTCCAAAATGAGTATTCTTTGCATTTGAGATGATAGGAAAACTAGATGAGATCATATAATATACTAGGATAGGTATATGGCTTAACCCAAACAAGACATGATGGTGTATCACCCCTTTGATTCACATTGGTTTAGCTCTAAAATTAAGTATCAGTTTCATTAACTTTAATGATCACATTTATCTTACATTAAATACAAAAAATCGACTTATTTCAAAATAATGTAAGTATAGAGTCATGCATTTCAAAAAATTTAGATTTATCACCAATTGTTTAATTAATAGGTTTATTATTCCTACCTCTTAACCACGTGATATAATTTGAGTATCTGAAATATTCAATGTACACTAACAACATATGCTTCTACTTGGTTTGGCTTGAAATTTGACATACCATACACACTTTTTGAATCTATGTAAACTAATTAAAATATCTTTTACCAAGTTAGGAAATGACGAGTCTTATTAATTTTATATGAATTATCTCAAAAAAATTATATGAAATAATAACATAGTTTTAGATTTATTAAATCCTTATAGCTCAAGACTTTAGAGATAAATGAATTTATATTGCGGGGAACTGTTCATCATGAGGACCATTTGTATAATTTAGGGTACACTTATGAGTAAATCAATTTAGCAAAGAGTATGTATGTTTTCAAAAAAATAAGGAAACATGTTAACAATATTTGTTTGTGAAAAATTTCCTTGTGAAATAGTGGTCACAATTTTTTTTTAATATTAAAATGTCTCATGTTGTGTAACTTAATCTCAGATGCATGATTTTTCTAATTAAAATCTATTTACACATTAAAGTCCTAAATATCTTAGCACTAGGATAAATTAGTTATTCTTATTCATCTTGCATAAAATAATATTACAAATGATAATTGTTTTAAGTAAGCTTTCCTCATGATGCATTTTGTATTGATTTAGTAGACGGTTACATTTATCACATGCTAATTTACATCCGATAACTGGTTTAAAATTTTGGAAATTTTCATTAAGTATTTTGATTATCAGGTAAAAACTTTAAATTATATTTGGGGTCTAAAATATTAGTTACATACGCTATATAGAAAATCCATCTCTAAACATAACCAAAACATATGTAATCATTGTACCCATGTGACTTTTTTATATTATTACATGTTTAGCATCGAAAGTGTGGTAAAAACTTTGTTACCCATGTCAATTAGTTAGCAACATCAAATATTATTCTTAAGTGATCCCATTGTAGGAGGTACATTCCTCTAAATTTTTCCAGGATCATCTCATTAAAATTTTGTTGAGCAAAAATGAGAATTAGAAAATTGTGATTGCAGCATCTTCCAACACAAAGAGTTTCCATCAGCTATTTAATAATGCTCGCTACAATAAATACGATGCTTAGTACATAAAATCAATCTAACTGGATAGAGGTTGGGTCCTCAATAATTGTTAGGAAAGAGGATTAATTTCTAAGTGTTGTCAAACTACCTACCCATGATCAAATAACTAATCTCTCATAATGTATGCACCACTTTAGTATAGGTTGAATAGTTTCATACAAACTTTCCACTTATTTGCAAAATCCTTGCATTAATCAGTGAGCACATATGTCATTTTAGTTAATGAGTGATCTATACACCTCATTGTGTCCACGTCCATAAAGATCAAATGAATGCAGATATTATAAGGAATCATATGAGCCACTTTAGTTTCTTTTACCTATGTTAGGTAAGTTCCATAATGCAATTGCACCTGACTTAAAGGGAAGGTTCATGTAGTCTCGTGAAATATCATGAACCAAACCTTCTCAGATGAAGGTTGTTGTATTTTTTTGCATATAATCTAGAAAATTGATGGTAAAACTCCTTGGAAAACTTGAAAGTGGGGCATGCCTCATACTTCTTCTTAAAATTTTCCATTTCAATGAAAAACAATGTATATATATATATATTGAACATAATGTTTATTTTGAAGGTCCTATATTTTTACTAAATAATTTATTATGACCAACCCACAAAAAGCATGCTTTTTTGAGATAATCGAGTTCGTTGATAGAAGGAAAAACACACCTAGAAAGTTAATCGAAAACAATTCATCTGAGAGAAGATTATGTGTTAGATTTATTTTCCCATGTCTTGCTTCCACACCACTATGATGGTCGAAGAAGATAGTTAGGGATCTTCCATCCCAATCATGTATAGATGACCCTACCTCCTCTGGGTATACTAAAGACTATATAAGTGCACATGATTTGTTGTACGTAATTATAAAAACTTTTTCTTAGTTAATATCCATTAAGAAGTTAATATGATGTACATATACATATTATAGAAAAAACTACACAACATGTATTACTCATTCATTTCAGTTATATTCTGAGTAGGGGTTCCTTTTTAGATAATGAAGATATTGGACTCAACAAATCATTATGTGTATGGTAAAAATAAAGTAACAACCTCCTATATAGTTATATGTAAATTTGAATAGAAGACGTGCAAAGCACACGCAAAAAATAGTATGTATCCCTAATTCTCACCGAGGTACTCTGGGCACAAGCCTCCCTACTCAAGCTATAATTCCTGTGGAGCCCCCCTCTCCAGCCATGGTACCTACTGTAGAAGGACTGGAAAGCATGAGGGATCAACTCCTCGGATCCCCAACTCCACTTTTCCCTACTTCGATCCATCTTTTAGTCTCTCTTTCTCATTGGTCTTCTCCTTCCTCTCTCCTAGAAGTCGTAATGGAGAAGGTGGAGGAATATGAAGACTGTTCTCCCTCGTTACTCACTCACTAACCACATATGAGGGGTCGTGATATTCATTTAGATGAGCTGAGATCAACTCCTCGTCCATCCTCTGCTCTAGCCCACGTTCTCAGCACCACCACGTCGTGGGCGGCCATCACCATGGTCAAGATGCAACTGCCATGAAGGAGACAACTTATGAACTATTCGATCCAGCATATCCAAGGGTAGAGAAAAACCCACACACTCAATTCATGGCTGACTCAACTCACCAACTATGTGACAAGCTCACATCAGGACTTAGCTAAATGTCATGTAACTTTGTCAATTATAATCAATAATATGCATAATGTTATGATACTCAAACCTAAATAACTTCATCTAGGAACCTTTAAACTTTATGAAATCTGAACCATAGCTTTACTACCATCCAAGCTACATCCCATCAAACTTTAGTGCAAAACTCACTTACTTGATCAACCAACCACTCAATCCAAAATAGCACATACTTACCCGACCAGTGTGGCTCAGGTGGTTCGGTCCGGCTTGTCCTCCCTGGGGGACTCGGATTCGAATCCCCCTGAGCGCACTGTATTTACCAACTCCTTGGGTCATCCGGGCTCTGGCACCTATTTGAGGAGGAGGGGGAGCGGGGTCTCCCTAAGACTCAAAAAAAAATCACATACTTAAGGGTATTAATCATATTATTAACATCTACGACTTTTAATCTTTACCAATCTAGTTGAAGTAATTTCGTAAGATCAAAAATCACTGTAGGACTATCATTTTGTCATTATAATATATGTAAACCCAAGTAATATTAACCATGTCATCTCATATACACAAGGACTCAATTTTGATTATTCCAATCTCCAACCCATGATTGAATCAATGAATTAAGTAACCAAGAAACTCAAAAGTTCACCCCATCACATCCTACACACCTCAAAAGAAATTCCATCTTCAAAATTAAGCCCAATCCTTCACATCATATACATCATAAAAGAAATGTTGTCCTCAAAATTCATTCATCCTCTTACTTCAAGGGAAAAGCAAAAGGTCATCATTCATGTGTAGGACACCACTCTATGTGCAACACATCAAAGAAATTCCCCAAAATCATATCCAAACCACTATTAGGAGGTTTTAAAATATCTAAGGTAAATCACCCCTTCATAAAAGATTGAAACAATGACTTAGAAATTCTAGTTATGTCATGACATATCTCGCATGTTAGGGTTGCATCGTTATCTTTACCCATACATTAGGGTTCCCACATCATATTACCATGTTCTAAAGGAGTTAACTAAAGTTAGCCCATTATATCAAGGCGTCATCAACATTTTATTGAGTGAATTGTTAAAACTTGTTCAACAGTAACATATATCTTTTAGGAGGGAGTTAACTATAGTTAACCCACTTTATCCATCTAGATCACATCAATGTGTCATAATCATTATGTTGTGCTAATTGTCAAATTATATTTTTCATCTTTATTAAGCACTATGATTGTAACATCCCTGACCTGGGTTACGCCTTAACCCTAGGAGTTTTGCTTAAGTAAGTCATTTATATTCTTGTCTTTATCTTTTGAAAATAATTAAGACTAAAGGAGAGCTTATGTTTCAATTTTGGTCCTGTTTGAATAATGTTGAAGCAATATTTGTTTGTTTTGGACTAAAGTACAATTTACCCAATATAAGGGGTTACCTTGGAAAATGTTACATGATAAATGTTCCTCAAGTACTTTATAATCATAAGAATGAGAAGGATGCTAAGGGATGGTTTGTGGAAGCCTAAATTCCAAAAAGGGGCTTGTTTGAATAATACTTGTACATTGAATACTAGTTTTGGTGTAATTTGTAATTTACCCAAAACCTAGGGTTGAATATGTAAAATACCACCTCAAGAGTGTCCCTACTGTCTCTTGGTATCATTTAGAGAAAAGAAAAAGAAAGGGGCATCTTGTTTGAACCACAGTTGAGAAATGATACTCTTGATAATAAAATAATCAAGAAATAAACATAATTGAAACCCTAAGTTATTTTGTAGCAAAAATATATAAATTAAATGAAGTGCCCATCAACTAAAAAGCTATGGGAGAAATTCTATAATGAAATGGCGGCCAAAACGCCTTGAAGGCACCGCTATAATCCTAAGTAGGTGAAAAATATCTACCTACATTTTTAATTGAAAAGTAATGTCCACTAAAATAAAGGTGCTAATGATAATAGTATTATATTTATTAAGGAGCTTAAACGGTCGACTATAATTCAGGGATAATTCAAAGGAATTAAAGGAAAGGAAAGATAGCTTCGGAGATAAGGAAGTGGAGGGGGCATGTGGCGCCTAGTAAGGAAGGTTGATGACTTCCCTCCTACTTTCTCTCTCCTAAGAATTCAAGTATATACACTCAATTATCCACTACTTGAAAGGCTATTTTCGCAATACACATTCACTCCCCACTTAGGCCGATGACCAAGGAAGAAAAGGATAAGGAGGAGATCGTTCCCAAAGCTGAAGGTAAGATCCATGGCCATCTTCAACCTTGGGTTGAAGGCTAAAATCAAATTATAACTCTTCTTTTCTTCTCTCTTCCATCCAATGATCAACCTTGGCAATCTTTTACTTCAAAAGGGTTGAGAACGTGCCTTGGATGATTGGAGGAGCTATCTTCACCATTAAGGACAAAAAGCTTGGAGCTTTGAAGTTGCTTTGAAGGTGGGTTATATAACTTGAACCCATTGATATTATCATTTGATTTCAATCTTGTAATATATGTTGATCTTTCCTTCTTCTCGAAATTTTTTTGAGTAATTGATGAATTAATGAAACCATCAGTTGCATGGATAGTAGAAACGGAGGTCTGAAGATTGATGATGATGACATCATCTTAGCACACACCTCTAGATCAACAATATCAAACAGTTTCTACTATGTATGGACAAACGGTTTCAAACCGTTTAGGGATCAAACGGTTTCAACCTAATCTAGGTCAAACAGTTTCAAACCGTTTAGGGATCAAACGGTTTCAACCTAATCTAGGTCAAACGGTTTCAAACCATTTAGGGATCAAACGGTTTCAACCTAATCTAGGTCAAACGGTTTCAAACCGTTTAGAGTGCAAACGGTTTCAACTTTGGATAGGCCAAATAGTTTCAAACCGTTTAGAGTGCAAACAGTTTCAACTTTGGATAGGACAAACGGTTTCAAACCGTTTAGAGTGCAAACAATTTCAACTTTGGATAGGACAAACGGTTTCAAACCGTTTAGAGTGCAAACGGTTTCAACTTTGGATAGGCCAAACGGTTTCAAACCATTTAGAGTGCAAACGGTTTCAAACCCTAGCAAGATCAAATGGTTTCAGACCATTTGAAGGTCAAAAGGATCTCAAGACCGTTTGAAGGTCAAAGTGGTCTCAAGACCGTTTGAATGTCAAAGGGGTCTCAAGACTGTTTGAAGGTCAAAGGGGTCTCAATATTGTTTGAAGATTAAAGGGGTTTTCAAAATCGTTTGAAGATTAAATAATCTCAAACCGTTTAGAGACCAAATAGTCTCAAACCCATGTAAGGTCAAACAACCCTATGAGTGTTTGTAAAGTATCTCAAGGTTGATTACGATGGAAGTACCTCTAAAGTACTTTGGTGAATAGTACACTTAGAGTGATTGTCATTTGATGCTTATGAAAGTAATAAACTCAATACACTATGATAAGCATAGGTGCATGTACTTTAGTGAAAGGATGAGCCAACTTAATAAAGTATGGAGTAATTAACATCCTAGAGAGGATGAGAGAGAAACTCATACTTGCGAAATAAACATGTAATGTGCATACATTGATACTTTTAATAAGTGTAGAGTATGAATTAGGGTTTAATTTTTGATAATGTGATCATGAAACCTTAATTGATAAAGAATGGGAAACCCTAACCCTAATTTCAGATAATGGTATGAGAAACCCGAATTGATAAAGAATGGGAAACCCTAACCCTAATTTCGGTTAATGTGAGAAACCCTAATTGATAAAGAATGGGAAACCCTAACCTTAATGAGGGAATAGTGGTGTTACCCTAGTATTGCATGGTGTTGATATGTAATTGATATGGTTGATATCAAGTATACTAACTATGCATGTATTATGAGATGATGAGCATTGCCAGGTATGAACTATGATGTTTATTTGATAAAAATGCTTAATGGGCCTTGTGAGCCATTATATTATTTGTTGCCTAGTGAGAGGTGACAAGATGTTTAATGTGCCTTATGAGCTATGTGAGATGCGTGTGTAACAAGTATCAAGTATACCTTGGTTAGATGACCTGGAGGTAATAGTTACCTGATAATTGATAACAATATTCAGTGATGAACTAAGGGTTTGAATATCCAGATCCAGTAAACATGATGATGATATTTTTGAGGGATGAGAATTCCCGGTAATGAGATAAGGGATTGAAATCCTAATGTCTTATAAAGTTTTGAAAAGTACTTGATAGATGTATTACACTTTTCTTTGTAGCATTAGTCATAATAATTCATGTTTGAAAACTTGGCTGATGCTAAAAGAATATGATAATGCACTTAATTAATCAAGTGAAATCTTATCATGTAGAGCCCTGGCCATAGATCCATCATCGTCAGTAGTTGGTGATGGTGAAATAGGTTTTCCCACAGGATCTCCTGGAGGGCATATTTTTGAATATGTGGGGGTAATGGGCGTGAATATCCTTACGCCCTAATGTGGGATTGACGTGAGATAAATACGAGATCTCTCAATCCTTCATTATATGTGCCGGGATGGATGTATCATGAATCTCCCGATAATATTTAATGCCGGATCGATGTGAGATAAACATGAAATCTCTCGATTGTGAAGAGAGTACATACGCCGCTGTAACTCTATAGCGAAGTTGCCAGTATACCCTGGAAAGCTGTTTAGCAGAGACACGAGATGTCCTACATGTGGTATCGCACTGACCGAGACGGATGAGGTCATGGAGTCTGACTCTTCTATTGACCTAGGTATGGAACCGATGCTTTACGCCGTCGTGGTCGGTTGGAGTATGAGCAGTATACCTCATCTCCTCAGGGCATAAGTGTGATTGTAAAATGTAATCAGCCGTGTAGCGTATTTGCGTAAGGATGAAATACGGAAATCATTGGTTGATGTTACATTGCTTAATGTATCCTAAAATGTATAAATGATATACATGTTCTTCATATTCCTTATTAAATGGATGATTTATTGCTTTATCATATATAGCTATAATGCTTTAAAAGATGATGTTGCTCTATTATGCTTAAACAGTGATTTATCCTGCTTATTAATAATAAAGAATCCTCTGCTCAATTTATTACTATTTATTTGCAATGTTAATATTTTTGGCAGAGAGTTATATCTCTCGCTGGGACATGGGTCTCATCCCGTTGGTCACCAACATTTTTAGGTGGACGCGGACGAGCAGGTAAAGACCATACAGTAGGGGAAGGACAACAACATCAGGGACCGCAGTAACATCTCAGGTGGAGATACTGACTGTCGTGTCTTGTAGATATGAGTCCTATGTGTCATCTTTGTACTCTCAGGTCCTTGGAGTCAGTACTCAGTGTTTTCATGATCGATCTGATATTTTGGCTTGAATGCCTCGAGGTTTTATGTTGCTTGTGTATAGTTTTGGAAAAGCAACTGTTGTAAATATATTCCTCGAGAAGAGATGGTACATGGTATGTACAATGTGAACTATAATGTATACAGTACTTTGGTTCTCTTTATAAGAGTTTCCTAGAATTGGATCTCTTTGCAAAAGGTTTTAATTTTTAGTGATTTTTGTTATTCTGTTGATTATGGTTAATTCCGCAATTAATTACACAGTGACAAACTGATTTGTTGTCGGAACGTCATAAAGTTTTGGTATCAGAGCCTAAGGTTCGCTGAGTCTACAGAGACATAGGATTAAGGTCGTTGAGTCTATTCTAGTATCTTCCAGTTTATCTGATAGTGACTTCTGCTCTCAGGAGAAGAAGTAAAGTTTGAAGATGGCTGGATCACACGAAGAACATGCTGCTGAAAGCAGTGTTGCTGCACCAGGAGGAGGTGTAAGGGATCAGGCTAGAGAGGAACTAGTACCTGAGAATCCCCAGCTTGACCAAGCTTCGATAGAAAACCTAGCTTTCCATGCTCTGTTTGGACAGTTCATGGCGACAATGACACATATGGTGGATAGGATGCCACCACTTGCACCTAGGGCACCAACTCCCAATGAGGGACATGGAGCTGACAAGACTTTTGAATGACTTCGACGGGTAGGAGCTACTGATTATACTGGTATAGCTGACCCAACAGACACAGACTTGTGGCTGACTGAACTGGAGAAGGCCTTCATAATTCTTAATATCCCAGAAGCTGAGAAGGTTAGGCATGTGGTGTACCTATTCAAAGGGAGTGTTGGTCATTGGCGGGCTATAGAAGAGGGCAAAAGGCCAGGAGTTGAGGTCAAATGGAGAGAGTTCCAACGAGAGTTTGTTAGTAGATATTTTCCCAAGACTTACCTGGATGAGAAAATATCTCAGTTTGAGCGGATAAGGTAAGGACCAATGAACATTAGTGAGTATGAAGCTAAGTTCATGGAGCTTCTACGGTTTTGTCCGCACATGGCTACTACAGATGAGGAGAGGATTTGACATTTTGAGAAGGGTTTGAACACTGATTTGACCACACCCGCATCTGCTCTAGAGAATAGAGAGAGGTTTGCCACCTTTGTGGAGTCAGTTAGGCGGATAGAAAGGTCTGTGATTGAGAAACGTCAAGCCAACAGTAAGAAAGTGTATACACAGTTCCAAGGACAGAGGTCCGAAAGTTTTTAGAAACCAAGGTTTTCTGCACCAACAGCACCACTGAGGTTCAATACTCAGACGCAGTGGACATCCAACAAGGGTAGAGGTCGTAGTTTACCACCAGAGGGAGCCCACAGCTCAGCATCAATGTCAGTAACAGGACTATCTAGGCCACAATGGGAGAACATAAGTTGTTATAAATGTGGGAAGATGGGACATCTGATGAAAGATTGTCTAGATAGAGACATGAGTGTAACCCAACCACCGAGGCAGAGTCAGTAAGGCTCTTAGAAGTGATAGTTTAGCAGTGGCACACGGGGACGGGGACAGGCGTCCCAAGCTCATTCATCTGCATCCAACAACAGGGCGAGTGGTCGACAACCAACAAGGGCAAGATTCTATGCTATGAATCAGCCATAAGTCGTGGTCAACCCATGAGTCGTGACATGTCAGATGGAATTATTTCATTCTGATATGTATTCATCCTGCTTTGTATCTGTTTTGATTGATCTGGGTGCTACGCATTCCTTTATCACTCAAGAAGTGATTCATGACTACAATATGACTGTCAGTCATAGAGCAGATAACTTGTTACTAGAAACTCCATTAGTTGGATCTACAGTGTTACGGGAGGTATGTTCTCCCTGTGTTATTTCTTTTTCAGAACATAGCATTCAGGTGGATCTTATACCACTTGAGATGCATGGGTTTGACATAATCCTTGGGATGGACACCCTAGAAAAGTACAAGGTTGTCTTGGATTGCAGTTCCAAGCAGGCTATGTTCTCAGACAATGGTGATACATGGGTCTTTTAGGGGGACAAAAAGATTCTTTCAATCTGTCTAGTGTCAGCAATGATAGCTGAGAAATTGATGCGACAAGGATGTGAAGCATTCTTGGAACATGTGGTAGATACCAGAGCAGAGAGTCCTAGTCCTTCTGGAGTTTCGATTGTTAGGGAGTTTGAGGATGTGTTTCCTAAGGAACTTCCAGGTGTTCCTCCACCCCCGAGAGATTGATTTTGAGATTAATATAATTCCATGTACACAACCTATAGCTCAAACACCATATAGAATGGCACCTGCTGAGATGGCAGAACTCAAGAAACAATTACAGGAGTTGCTTGAAAAGGGTTTTATTCGACCAAGTACTTCACCTTGGGGTGCTCCAATTCTTTTTGTTAAAAAGAAAGATGGGTCTATGCGATTACACATTGACTATAGACAACTAAACAAAGTAACCATAAAGAACAAATATCCTCTGCCAAAGATAGATGACCTGTTTGACCAGTTGTGTGGTGCAACTATATTCTCTAAAATAGATCTGAGGTCAGGATACCATCAGTTACGCATCAAGGAGAGTGACATACCTAAATCAGCCTTCAGAACAAGGTATGGTCACTATGAGTTCATAGTTATGTCATTTAGACTAACTAATGCATCAGCTGCATTCATGGAACTCATGAACAGAATTTTCCGACCATTCCTTGATCAATTCATAGTAGTCTTTATAGATAACATCCTGATTTACAGTAAAGATGATCAACAACATGAGAAACACCTTCGTCAGGCCCTGACTTTACTGAGAGAGTACAAGCTATACGCCAAGTTTAGTAAGTGTGAATTCTGGTTATCAGGAGTGTGTTTCCTAGGACACGTAATATCTGCCTTAGGTATCCGTGTTGATCCTAAAAAGGTAGAATCTGTCTTAGAGTGGGAACAACCGAAGACACCAATGGAGATACGCAGTTTTCTAGGACTGGCAGGTTACAATAGGAGGTTCATTAAGAACTTCAGTTATGTAGCATTACCCCTAACTAGGTTAACCAGGAAGGAGGTTCCTTTTGTCTGGAATGACAAGTGTCAACATTCTTTCTAGTTGTTGAAAGAAAGGTTAACAAGTGCACATGTGTTAGTGTTACCTGAGCAATGAAAGGGGTATATTGTATTCTGTGATGCTTCTAAGAACGGTCTAGGATGTGTGTTGATGCAGGATAAACAAATGATTTCTTTTGCTTCTCGACAGCTTTAGAAACATGAGGAAAATTATCTGACACATGATCTAGAATTAGCTACAGTGGTTCATGCGTTGAAGATATGGAGACATTATTTATATGGAGAGACATTCTAGATTTTCACAGACCATAAGAACCTAAAATACATCTTTTCACAACACGAGTTGAATATGAGACAACGCCACTGGATGGAGTTAATCAAGGACTATGATTGTACAATTGATTATCATCCAGGAAAGGCTAATGTAGTGGTTGATGCACTAAGTAGAAAATCATTGTCACCAACCATAGACAAAGCATAGTTGAACTCTTTAATGTGCTTTAAACGAGACATGCTTGTCTCTTTGAGGCAAAACAATGTACAGCTTAAAGTGACCTTGTTAGCTGGACTGTTAGCTGAAATGCAAGTGAAACCTACTCTGAAACAACATATCAAAGAGGCACAACATGCTGATACTATGATTCAGCAGATCAGGTCAGAGTATGGTAGTGAGAAATGGGATGGTTTTCATGAGTCAGATGACGAGGTAGTCTATTACCATGGTAGGATGGTAGTACTTGATGCCAATAACTTAAGGAAGTTAGTCATGGAGGAAGCTCATTCATCCATGTATGCAATACATCCAGGGATCACCAAAATGTATCATAATTTGAAAGATATGTATTGGTGGCCCAGATTGAAGAAAGATGTAGCTGAGTTTGTTATGCGGTGTCCAGTGTGTCAGTAGGTTAAAGTTGAACATCAAAAGCCCGCAGGAACAATGCAACCTTTACCTATACCATAGTGGAAATGGGATCATGTGACCATGGACTTTGTGGTTGGTTTACCCAGAGCAGCCAAAAGTCATGATTCTGTTTGGGTGATAGTTGATAGGTTGACTAAGTCAGCACATTTTCTTCCTATCAAAACAACCTATACTGTTGAGAAACTTGCACAGATCTATATAGATGAGATAGTGCAGTTGCACGGAGTTCCAACCACAATTGTTTCTGATAGAGGTCCCCAGTTTATGAGTTGTTTTTGGGAACAAATACATAAAGCATTGGGTACGCAGTTAAGATTCAGTACTGCCTTTCACCCCCAGACAGATGGACAATCTGAGAGGACTATACAAACCTTGGAGGATTTTCTTAGGGAATGTGTCCTTCAGTTTGTAGGAAGTTGGGATCTACACTTGAGCTTAATAGAATTCACTTACAACAATAGTTATCAACACAGTATTGATATGGCACCATATGAAGCATTATATGGTATACGCTGTAGATCTCCATTATGCTGGTATGAAATAGGAGAATACCAACTTTTGGGTCCTGAATTAGTGCAATAGACAACTGAGAAGATTAAAGTAATACAACAACTGCTAAAGGCTGCACATGATAGACAGAAGTCATACGCTAATAAACGGCGAAGACCTCTAGAATTCCAAGTTGGAGACAGAGTATATCTCAAAGTCTCACCTTGGAAAGGTGTTCTTAGATTTGGAAAAAATGGTAAGTTAGCTCCTAGATTTATGGGGCCTTATCCAATCATGGAACGGATTGGAAAGGTAGCCTATAAGTTAGAGTTTCCACCTAAACTACATAGATTGCATCTAGTATTCCATATATCCATGCTGAGAAAGTGTCACCCTGATACAAAGTTAGTATTGCAACCTGTGGAGGTAGAGTTAAATGAAGATATATCCTATGTAGAAGGATCAATGATGATTCTTGACAGGAGAATCAAAAAGTTGAAAAAGAAAGACGTAATTCTTGTGAAAGTTATCTAGAATCATCATGGCATGGAAGAGGCTACATGGGAGCTGGAGGAAGAGATGAGGAGGAAGTACCCTTCTCTTTTCTCTTGATTATTTCGGGGACGAAATCCCTATTAGGGGTGGATAATTGTAATATCCCTGACCTGGGTTACGCCTTAACCCTAGGATTTTTGCTTAAGCAAGTCATTTATATTCTTGTTTGAAAAGTAATAAGACTAAAGGAGAGCTTATGTTTCAATTTTTGTCCTATTTGAATAATGTTGAAGCAATATTTGTTTATTTTGGACTAAAGTGTAATTTACCCAATATAAGGGGTTACCTTGCAAAATGTTACATGATAAATGTTCCTCAATTACTTTAGCATCATAAGAATGAGAAGGATGCTAAGGGATGGTTTGTGGAAGCCTAAATTCCAAAAAGGGGCTTGTTTGAATAATACTTGTACATTGAATACTAGTTTTGGTGTAATTTGTAATTTACCCAAAACCTAGGGTCGAATATGTAAAATACCACCTCAAGAGTGTCCCTACTGTCTCTTGGTATCATTTAGAGAAAATAAAAAGAAAGGGGCGTCTTGTTTGAACCATAGTTGAGAAATGATACTCTTGATAATAAAATAATCAAGAAATAAGCATAATTGAAACCCTAAGTTATTTTGTAGAAAAAATATATAAATTAAATGAAGTGCCCATCAACTAAAAAGATATGGGCAAAATCCTATAATGAAATGGTGGCCAAAATGCCTTGGAGGCACCGCTATAATCCTAAGTAGGTGAAAAATATCTACCTACATTTTTAATTGAAAAGTAATGTCCACTAAAATAAAGGTGTTAATGGATAATAGTATTATATTTATTAAGGAGCTTAAACAGTCGAATATAATTCAGGGATAATTCAAAGGAATTAAAGGAAAAGAAAGATATCTTTGGGGATAAGGAAGTGGAGGGGGCATGTGGCGCCTAGTAAGGAAGGTTGATGACTTCCCTCCTACTTTCTCTCTCCTAAGAATTCAAGTATATACACTCAATTATCCACTACTTGAAAGGCTATTTTCGCAATACACATTCACTCCCCACTTAGGCCGACGACCAAGGAAGAAAAGGAGAAGGAGGAGATCATTCTCCAAGTTGAAGGTAAGATCCATGGTCATCTTCAACATTGGGTTGAAGGCTAAAATCGAATTATAACTCTTCTTTTCTTCTCTCTTCCATCCAATGCTCAACCTTGGCAATCTTTTACTTCAAAAGGGTTGAGAACGTGCCTTGGATAATTGGAGGAGCTATCTTCACCATTAAGGATGAAAATCTTGGAGCTTTGAAGTTGCTTTGAAGGCGGGTTATATAACTTGAACCCATTGATATTATTATTTGATTTCAATCTTGCAATATATGTTGATCTTTCCTTCTTCTCAAATTTTTCTTGAGTAATTGATGAATTAATGAAACCATCAGTTGCATGGATAGTAGAAATGGAGGTCTGAAGCTTGATGATGATGACATCATCTTAGCACACACCTATAGATCAACAATATCAAACAGTTTCAACTATGTATGGACAAACGGTTTCAAACCGTTTAGGGATCAAACGGTTTCAACCTAATCTAGGTCAAACAGTTTCAAACCGTGTAGGGATCAAACGGTTTCAACCTAATCTAGGTCAAATGGTTTCAAACCGTTTAGAGTGCAAACGGTTTCAACTTTGGATAGGCTAAACAGTTTCAAACCGTTTAGAGTGCAAATGGTTTCAACTTTGGATAGGCCAAATAGTTTCAAACCGTTTAGAGTGCAAACGGTTTCAACTTTGGATAGGCCAAACGTTTTCAAACCATTTAGAGTTCAATCAGTTTCAACTTTGGATAGGCCAAATGGTTTCAAACTGTTTAGAGTGCAAACGGTTTCAAACCCTAGCAAGATCAATCAGTTTCAGACCGTTAGAAGGTCAAAAGGATCTCAAGACCATTTGAAGGTCAAAAGGATCTCAAGACCATTTGAAGTTCAAAGGGGTCTCAAGACCGTTTGAAGGTCAAAGTGGTCTCAATACCGTTTGAAGGTTAAAGGGGTTTTCAAGACCGTTTGAAGATTAAATAATCTCAAACCGTTTAGAGACCAAATAGTCTCAAAACCATGTAAGGTCAAACAACCCTATGAGTGTTTGTAAAGTATCTCAAGGTTGATTACAATGGAAGTACCTCTAAAGTACTTAGGTGAATAGTACACTTAGAGTGATTGTCATTTGGTGCTTATGAAAGTAATAAACTCAATACACTATGATAAGCATAGGTGCATGTACTTTAGTGAAAGGATGAGCCTACTTAATAAAGTATGGAGTAATTAACATCCTAGAGAGGATGAGAGAGAAACTCATACTTGTGTAATAAACATGTAATGTGCATACATTGATACTTTTAATAAGTGTAGAGTATGAATTAGGGTTTGATCTTTGATAATGTGATCATGAAACCTTAATTGATAAAGAATGGGAAACCCTAACCCTAATTTCGGATAATGGTATGAGAAACCCGAATTGAAAAAGAATGGGAAACCCTAACCCTAATTTCGGTTAATGGTATGAGAAACCCTAATTGATAAAGAATGGGAAACCCTAACCTTAATGAGGGAATAGTGGTGTTACCCTTATATTGCATGGTGATGATATGTAATTGATATGGTTGATACCAAGTATACTAACTATGCAGGTATTATGAGATGATGAGCATTTCCAGGTATGAACTATGATGTTTATTTGATAAAAATGCTTAATGGGCCTTGTGAGCCATTATATTATTTGTTTCCTAGTGAGAGGTGACAAGATGTTTAATGTGCCTTGTGAGCTATGTGAGATGCTTGTGTAACAAGTATCAAGTATACCTTGGTCAGATGACTTGGAGGTAATAGTTACATGATAATTGATAATAATATTCAGTGATGAACTAAGGGTTTGAATACCCAGATCCAATAAACATGATGATGATATTGTTGAGGGATAAGAATTCTCGGTAGTGAGATAAGGGATTGAAATCCCAATGTTTTATAAAGTTTTAAAAAGTACTTGATAGATGTATTACACTTTTCTTTGTAGCATTAGTCATAATAATTCATGTTTGAAAACTTGGTTGATGCTAAAAGAATATGATAATGCACTTAATTAATCAAGTGAAATCTTATCATGTAGATCCTGACCATAGATCCATCATCGTCAGTAGTTGGTGATGGTGAAATAGGTTTTCCCACATGATCTCCTGGAGGGCATATTTTTGAATATGTGGGGGTAATGGGTGTGAATATCCTTACGCCCTAATGTGGGATTGACGTGAGATAAACACGAGATCTCTCAATCCTTCATTATATGTGTCGGGATGGATGTATCACGAATCTCCCGATGATGTTTAATGCCGGATCGATGTGAGATAAACATGAAATCTCTCAATTGCGAAGAGAGTGCAGCCGCCACTGTAGCTTTATAGTGAAGTTCCCATTATACCCTAGAAAGCTATTTAGCAGAGACACAATATGTCCTGCATGTGGTCTCGCACTGACCGAGACGTATGAGGACATGGAGTCTGACTCTTCCATTGACCTAGGTATGGAACCAATGCTTTACGCCGCCGTGGTCGGTTGGAGTATGAGCGGTATACCTCATCTCCTCAGGGCATAAGTGTGATTGTAAAATGTAATCAGCTGTGTAGCGTATTTTCTTAAGGATGAAATACAGAAATCATTGGTTGATGTTACATTACTTAATGTATTCTAAAATGTATAAATGATATACATGTTCTTCATATTCCTTATTAAATGGATGATTTACTGATTTATCATATATAGTTGTAATGCTTTAAAAGATGATGTTGCTCTATTCTGCTTAAATAGTGATTTATCTTGCTTATTAATAATAAAGAATCCTCTGCTCAATTTATTACTATTTTATCTGTAATGATAATATTTTTGGCAGAGAGTTATATCTCTCGCTGGGACATGGGTCTCATCCCGTTGGTCACCAACATTTTTAGGTGGATGTGGACGAGCAGGTAGAGACCATACAGCAGGGGAAGGATAGTAACATCAGGGACCACAGTAACATCTCTGGTGGAGATACTGATTGCTGTGTCTTATAGATATGAGTCCTATGTGTCGTCTCTGTACTCGTAGGTCCTTGGAGTCAGTACTCAGTGTTTTCATGATCTATCTGAGATTTTGGCTTGAATGCCTCAAGGTTTTATGTTGGTTATGTATAGTTTTGGCAAAGCAACTGTTGTAAATATATTCCTTGAGAAGAGATGGTACATGGTATGTACAATGTGAACTATAATGTATACAGTACTTTGGTTCTCTTTATAAGAGTTTCCTAGAATTGGATCTCTTTGCAAATGGTTTTAATTTTTAGTGATTTTTGTTATTCTGTTGATTATGGTTAATTCCGCAATTAATTACACAGTGACAGACTGATTTGTTGTCAGAACGTCACAAAGATTATGTAACATGTTTCATTCATATGATCTTATTTCATTGCTCATAATAAATTGCAAAATTTACTAGTGATTTCATCACAAGATTAACCAACAATATTATGTCACGTTATCATTATTTATGTATAAGGTTAGCTATTTATACATAGAGATCTATCAAACCATCACTAGGTTTTCCATCATGTCATATCCATATCCTTATATCACATCTCAAGATTACGTCACAAACACACATATTTTGTTTGGGTTGTGCTAAACAAACTTATACAAGTGGCTTATCAAACATATATCAGAACTTCATCTAGACCAAATGAGGTTCTCCTATCTCGTACTTGAGGGTAGTGCCATGCCTAGTATCTCTAAGCTAACTGAACTGTATGAGTATCTCATATGCATATACTTTATATTTCCTCTCTTAGTCTAGGGTTCTCAGATTACCTCATTCGCACTAGTGATATCTTTACAAGCTCTAGCCACATAAGCACAAACTAAACCAAGATATGATATTCTCTTTTCATAGATCTTTAACCATGAAATACTATATCTCATCTCTTTGTTACATGTACACCACTAGAATCCTACATGGGAACCACCAACCCGGGCATGAGGCTTCATAGAAACCAACACAACTACCTCCTCCAGGGTCTTGAGACTCTCTCTCCCTCACCCAGATGGTAGGTTCTTACTCCTTATTCACATATGCATATATAACCAGCCTCTCTCTAACTCTAGGGTTTGGTCCCCCCAAGGACATCTAGGGTTCAAGATAGACTATAGGAATCAAGCTTAAAGCAACAAAACTCATTCACTCAGGAGTAGTCTAGTTTAGGACATATCACATCACATTTTTCTCATATCTTGGAGGTCAGGTTCTCCGACCTTCTCCCTCTGGGTCTCACTGTCTCTGAAGTTAACCCTAAAAATGGTCCTAACACTAGAGGTCCTCCTTTGTAAAAGATCTTGAGGCTCATGCTGACTCACATCTTTGTCTTAAATTAGCATATCTTATCTCATAAAATCCTACATACTTACATCATCAAGACTTATCTTAAATCCTCAAAATTGAAATCAAATCCTCTATCATCATAAACCATCTTATAAAATCTATATAAGACTTAAATCATCATCATATCTTATTTCATCCATTCCATTTATCATGTATTCAAACAAGGCTCGAGACATCTAATATAGAACTACTCTCTCTTCTAGACTGATGTCACTCACTTTCACTTAGGTTGTATGACCACCTCCTACTCATACATGTGTGGGGACACAGTTTTATAATACTTACATATATAATAAAATATTATATAAATTTTCTCCAGTAAAATAAGCATCATAGAAAACCATTGAGGTTCAATCTGATTGGAATCAAAAAACCAAATCTACAAAATGAATGTCCCACATATAGTAGAGAGTCTAGTGTCATTTCACCTAATGAAAAGGGTGAGAACAGGGTGTAGACTGGCGTAGCTACCTAAAACATAGATGCATCATATGTCTAAGGTTTCTCTTCCCATGATGTACATCATTTCCAAATAATGCAACGTCCCATATCGCTGCACTACGAGGAAAGAACGACACCTAAGGACCTACTATACAACAAGCACCGGTGTAGGCCTAGTTCTCAGACATCTAAGTGCTAACCTAGAGACTAGGTCAGATCTCTAAAAGACAACTAAGCTAACCCTAAAGATTTATTTTAAGTTGAAGGTTCTTTAGTTTCAAGTTTTATAATGAGAAAATGTCAGGCTTTTATATTGTTCATGCTCTGATACCACCTGTGACGTCCCCAAATTTTCTAAAACTTAATCTGATGTGTGATGTCCAAATTGAAACCTCTCCTCAGCTAGAATTCCAATTTAAACACCACAAACTTGGCTAAGAAGAAGAAAATTAGAGGAAGTCAAAAGGAAACAATAGTAGCACATGTACATGAACAATAATAAAACATACACCACATGTTCACCATTCAACATATAATTACAACATAAATTGTTACAACATTTGATATTACACATTGAACAGTAAACTTTTACATATACATATACTACCAGTAAACAATAGGATTTTAAGACAACATGTCCACCTATACATCAGCTCACCACACAACTCTCAACTATCCTGGTTCATCAAAATCATATGTCCACAACCTAAACAAAAGATTACATGTGGTACATATCAGCACAATATTCAAGAATATTATACTGAGTACGCCTACATGTCTTTTATATACCTCTCATTACTAAGATTGGCAATAAGAGAAAACTAGAACTTGGTAGTAATAAAGAAATATAACAAAAGGCATATAACTGAATAAGAATGTTTATTAACAAAAGAGAACACATATTTTAAGCACATTTTCCATTATATATCAATGCATTGACCGCCGAAGGTTTTGATGCATTCTCTTGACTCTCAAGGAGCTCAAGATTAAGGCCTTTATGATTGACTACCCAAGAATTAGATCATATGTACAATGTGACCGACTACTAAAGAGTTAAGTCACTTCTGAGCACTGTACTACCAAGGAGTTTAGTGCTTTCATATAATAGAACATATATATTATGTTTGATCTATTCATAGTCATAGGTATGGAAAATTATGCAAGATATCATACAAGAATAATCATTTCATCCAATATTATATGCCAAGCATTTTACTACACCTATAATACAACAATACTGAATAGTAGGCCAAGTAAGAGGTAAGGCTTACCTTGAAGAAGAACAAACCTAATCATCATATAATCCTGAGTCAACTATCAATCTTGGTCAAACCCTGATTAAGACAAGATCATATATCACAATCAGTTTCTCATCATATCAACCCTAGTTATATCCATTTTAGGATTTACTTAACTCAATAGGATATTCCCATCATTACTTGTCTTATATTCTTGTATTTAGGTTACTGGTTTCTATTCCAGATCAAGATACATAATCTAATTATTTGATTAGATATGATTATGTTCACATATTAACCCTAGGTTACATGTATCAAACATGTTAGAATTTTCTCACAATATGTTATGAGCCATTATCATATAATCATGAATTATGTGTATCATTATGATCTCAGAATTACATATTAGCTGCTAATTACTAATATGAACCTACTCTATAATTTCCAAGGTTTCTTGAGCATCTTTTTAATTATTGCACATTAATTAGGGTTATTATCTCTAATAGTTATATGGAGCAAATTACATAATTTTGTGCATCTACATCATAATCAGTGACATCAGATGGATTATGAACATGATTTTTGTATTTATTGACAAGATCTCATAATTTTAGGTCATCATTTGATATTTATTGTCCCTGAAATAAGTATTTCAAAACTTACATGATATCACTGAGATTTAAGCATCATAAGGCTAACATTACGGTTCCATGATGTTCTACTAATTTTTATGAACATTTTGGTACCTTACTTGTATTTTTTGATGTATGAGCTATTTACTATGAATTTTCTAAGATCTAAGTTTTTTCAGGGATAAATACCTTTTTGACGAATCAGAGGCAGCCATGTGTCCTCTGTGGGGTGCGGCTCCTCCTTCTCCTGGCATGTGCTAAGCCAACAGTTCACGTTGGGATTCCAATTCAGCTGGGCGGTCTGGGTTGAGGCCGGACCGGTTTAGGGCTTTCTTTGCCCTTTCTCTCCGTGCACTTGTTGAGTCCCCAGCGGGACTCTGTTCTCACACGAGGCACCACGCCGCTGTTAGGGCTCTACCCTGGCGAGCAATCAGAAGGGATCAGGTGCTCCTCGTCTACTCCTTTAGCCACCAATAGCTTCGCCTTTCAACATCTGGCTTCGTCTGCCTCAAGGCCCTCTTTCCTTGCCTCCCAAGCTCTGTCCGGGTTGGCTCGCCGGCAACAACTGTTGGTGCGGCAGAGCAGAAGAGGCATTAAGCCTCTGCTCATCCTCGTTCTGTTTTGACACTTCTGAAAGCTTCACGACGCCTCCACAAATATATATGTATCCCTAATTCTCACCGAGGAACTCCAGGTACAAGCCTCCCTACTCCAGCAGTAATTTCGGTGGAGTCCCCCTCGTCGGCCATGGACCTACCACAGAAGGATTGGAAAGCATGAGGGATCAACTTCTCTAATCCCCAGTTTGACTTTTCCCTTCTTAGATCGCTCTTTCAGTCTCTCTTTGTTCTTGGTCTTCTCCTTCTTCTCTCCTGGAAGTCATAATGGAGAATGGGGAGGAATAGGAAGATAGTTCTTCCTCGTCACTCACTCACTAACCACATATGAGGGGTCATGATATTCATATGGATAAGCAGAGATCAACTCCTCATCCATTCTATGCTCTCTCCCACGTTCTCAGCACCACCACGTCGTGGGCAGCCATCACCTTGGTCAAGATGCAACTGCCACGAAGGAGACAATTTATGAACCATTCGATCCATCATATCTAAGGGCTCGTTTGGTATTGCTGCAAACCAGTTCATGCAGTTGCAAGTGCACGATGAATTCAAACTCTTGCATTTGGTTGGACGTGGTCGCAACCCACGATGGGAAAACAAAGCCAAGTGTCGTCTTCGGCTCTACAGGAAAGTGGGGGAATGGACCGCAAGCCTTTTGGGCACGGTTCCAATTCACAGCCTGCCTAGTCCATTTTCCGTGAAGATGGGACATTACTTTTCTGCAGAATCTGTTGTTCATCTGCCTCCGTCCCTGAAAAATAATACAAGCTTCGTCCGTTTGCTGCTTTTTTCCTTGCTCAACCAAACGCAAACAACCGAAGGGTTGAAGTTAAAGCTGCTTCCAACCAGACGGTAGATGTGCAGTTCGGTTTCCTGTTTTGCGTTTCCTGTTTTTCAACTCAACTAGTGCCTTGCAACCGCTAGCAACCAAACTAGCCCAGGGTAGAGAAAAACCCACACACTCAATCCGTGGCTGACTCAACTCACCAGCTAGCTCACATCAGGACTTAGCTATATATCATGTAACTTTGTCAATTATAATCAATAATACGCATAATGTTATGATACTCAAGCCTAAATAACTTCATCTAGGAACCTTCAAACTTTATGAAATTTGAACCATAGATTTACTATCATCCAAGCTACATGCCATCTGACTTTGGTGCAAAACTCACTTACCTGATCAACCAACCATTTAATCTAAAATGGCACATACTTAAGGGTACTAATCATATTATTAACATCAACGACTTTCAATCTTTGTCAAACTAGTTGAAGTAACTCTGTAAGATTGAAGTTCACTTTAGGACTATAATTTTGTCATTATAATATATGTAAGCCCAAGTAAGATTAATCATGTCCTCTCATATACATAAGGAGTCAAATTTGATTATTCCAATCTCCAACCCATGATTGAATCAATGAATTGAGTAACAAAGAAACCCAAAAGTTCACTCCATCACATTCTACACACCTTGAAAGAAATTTCATCCTTGAAATTAAGCCAAAAACCCAATCCAACACACTTTCCTTATAAGGTGGCAGTCCAGGACATTACATATTCAAAGATGATGTGCATCAAGGGAGGAGAAATCCTAGACATATGTCGCTCATTGTCTAGGATAGCTACACTAGTCTATACTTTGTTCCCACCCCGTTCACTAGGTGACACGATACTAGACTCTCTACTACATGTGGGATACTTGGTTTCTAGATTTGGTTTTGCTTCCAATTGACTCCAGTCTGACGTTTGTTTTATTGGAGAAACCTTATGTAATATTTTATTATATGTAAGTAAATAAAAAATGTGTCCCCACACATGTACGAGTAGGAGGTGGTAATGCAACCTAAGTGAAAATGAGTGGCATCAGTATAGAAGAGAGAGTAGTTATTGTTAGATGTCTAAAGCCTTTTTGGAATATGTGATAGATGGAAAAAATGGAATAAGTTTAGATGATATGATCTAAGTTTCATATAATGAGATAAGTTTGTTTATTATAATCGGTGATTGTATTTGAGGAATAAGTTAGGTTTTGAGGTTTTATCATAAGTCTTGATGATGCAGCTACATGTGCTTTTATAAGATAAAATAAGCTATGTTATGATGAGTTTGTGAGTTAGAATGAACTTCAATCTCTTTTACAAAGGAGGACTTCTAGTGTTAGGACCAGTTATAGGGTTAACTCTAGAGAGAGTGAGACCCTAGGGAGAAGGTCAGAGAACCTAAAATCCAAGATATGAGAATTTTGAGAAATATTTGTTATGATATGTACTAAACTAGTGTACTCCTGAGTGAATGAGATGAGTTGCTTTATTCATGATTCCTATAGACCATGAAGCCTAGTGTCCTTGGGAGGACAAAACCCTTCCGTCAGATAGAGGTTGTCATTATACATATATCTAAACATGAATATGAGTACCTTCCATCTGGGTGAGGAAGAGAGAGTCCCCAGACCCCAGAGGAGGTAAATGTGTTAGTTTTTGTAAAGCCTCAAGCATGGGTTGGTAGTTACTTGTAGGAATCTAGTGGTTGCATATATAAGAGATTTTTGGATAAGCATGTCGCATGGGTAGATGACCTTTGAAGATAATGTCATATCATGTTTTGTTTGTGCTTATGTGGCTTAATCTTGTGAAGAAATCTTTCAGTGTCAATGAGGTAGAAACCCTAGATCTAAGAGGAAAGATAAACCCTAAAATTATAAAAGGATACCCCCAAAACAATCAAGGAACACCAAGGAAGGAAAAACCTTCTCCTTTTATCCCTATATTACACTCGCTCTCGTCTCCCTTGCTCCGCAAGAATGAAACTGGTAGGCCATCCTTGACCTCTCCCACCTATGGTGAAATCATGAAGGAGTCAATGATGACCCCAACAAGCTTCCTCATGTTTAGATTTACCCCTATAACCTAGGTACCATTTTCCCCTCTTTTTCCTATTCTGCATTCCTCTCGCCAATTCAGGAGAAGTAAATGATATTTTGTTTTGTTTTCATTACCGTCGGGTTCATCAGGTTGTTCCAACTTCACCAAAGTTTCTATATTTCTTCGGTTTTGTTCCCTATATGATTTCCAACCTTAACAACCTCTCTAGTCATGGTGGAAGGTCTGGTTTCTATTTCCAGTCACTAAAAAGCCTGAGTCATGGGTCGCTGAGACCATACTCATCTCAGGATCCCATTTCCAAAGTTGTTTCTTGACGAAACCATCATCTTTTGATTTGAGTTCTTCAAATTTGAGCATTTGTGCTCTATGTTGGTTCTGTTTCAAGGATGAAGATTCTAGGTAATGCTTTTCTGACTTTGTCCCTCATCGGGGTTTATTTTTGTCACATGTCCTCGTGGGCATATCAGGAAATTTCATCCACCTCTTTTGTTGCAACACACATGTTTAGCTTCACAAGACCCGTGCCATGCGACCCTGAGCCATTAGGCCAGCTAGAGAAGTGTTACGACCCCGCTTCCCGGTAACCCCCAATTAAGGAAGACCGAAAGGACAGAGCCGTTAACCAATAACCCGGATCAAAGGTTCGACAACTAATCATTAACAATTATTAAATTATACCAACTATACTGAAATATGGTAAAAAAAAACTTTGCATACCTTTTAAAACTGGGATTTCAAAACTTCAATCCATACAGATACTAATCTATCTAATCCTCCTTTGCACTTTGATTCTCAATTAATACCACATGTGCCACTTTACTGTTTGTTCTTTTCATTGTACCTAAAATGCCGACAAACAAAACGTCGGTCAGCCGAAGTTGGTATGTGGGGGAAACAATAATCATGCAAATATGTTAACAATGTAATCATTCAATTAATCATTTAACAACCAAGATTATGTTTTAAGCCAAACTACTCAATCCATACCTATCCACAACTCTGTGTTGTCCCTGTAAGGACTTTTATAATACCTCTGTAAAGGTAGAGTCACATGGCACCACCCAAAGGTAGCCCAATATCTAACTCAATGTGCCTTGATGGTCCTACCTCAATGGTAGCCATGTACTAAGTCATCCATAGACCTGATGGACCTACCCAATAGGTAGCAATGTACTAGGTCTTCCTCTGACCTTATGGACCTACCCATAGGCAGCCATGTACTAGGTCAGCCATTAAGACAGAGAGAGGACCAGGATCTGAGCTAGTAGGCACATATATTATGTGATAGTCATATTCACATTATAGTTTGCATGAACTAAATTCATTCAACAGTTTATTTCAAGTCATCGGTGAAAATCTCGGAAAACCTCGGAAATCTATCTCGAGATATTCATAAGCGTAACCACATACCTTTGGTTGCAGATTTCAAGACAAAATCAAATATGCAGAGGAACCCAATCAAGCAAGCAATGAGGAAGAGAAATCTTGAAATAAAAGTACAATTTTCCTTTTATTAATATTTATCCAATTTCATCACATTACTTAGGATTTCCATTCCAATTTTAGGGTTCCTTTGGAAATTAGGGTTTTTACTTCTTCTTTCCTTATTATCATCCTTAAATTATCAAAACTACATAAAACCCCTAATTTCTCATTATATCTCTCTTAAAAGTTGTAGGATCTTTATTAAGCACCTGATTATCTTATTCCACATAAATATGATTTTTATCTCCTTTTATCCCAAATTAGGGTTTCCATGTAAATTAACCTTCTTTTACGTATTACAACTCTAATTTAAGCACCTTTGCATTCAAACGGATAGTCAAACCACTTTTATCATTAAAAGGGTTAAACTTATCAATTTTGACCTATTGATTCACCAAATTACACTCTTAACATTCAATTAGGGTTTCCCATCAACTTTTAATACACTATATTAGAAAATTAGGGTACTTTTGCAAAAAGGAGTAGAATCAGGTTCTCAAAGTATTTTTATTAGATTCCTCATAATTTTCTACACAACTTTCATATAAAAAGTTTTGTCATACGAGATTCCTAATTATTTCTATCATTTTTGCAAGAATAATCCTTTTTCTGATTTATTTGATTAGAGAGGGATTTACCGGAAAAATCCTCGGTCGCTCGATCTGTGGACCGGTGGTCCGCTTCTTGGATCCAATGATCCCGGTCATGCACGCCTAACCAAAGTTGCTCCTGCCCTGGAGCGTTAGATCTTGATGGAGACCACCGTGGTCCCTGATCCAACGGCGATCCGATCGTCGTCTACCTCTCAATCGAGCAAGGTTCCGCGGTCAACTCACCAGTTGACCCTGCACTCCAGGCCACCTGCGGAGCTACTGAGAAGCCTTTGAAGCTCCTTTGGCGATGCTTGAACTCGTTGCCTCGATCAATCGTATGCTCCCACTCGACCTTCACCACCAACGGGTCACTGGAGTGTCGCCGCCGATTTGCTGGTCGTAGAGAGGGTGGGTCAGGTTGGATTCTTCAATTGGAAATGTCGTTCCACTCGGCTTCGTGTTCCGCAGCGATCAAACTACACAAAAGGGATGTTGGTTCCCTCTATGACCCTCCCCTTTATATAGGGTCGAGGTCAGGTTCTTTGGAATTGGGGATTTCCCAAAATGAAGATGAAACCTACTCGAACCAGGGATGATCCTTTGCGATTTCATCTCCTGAATCCATTGGGACTAGTAGAAAATGCCCACTTTCTCTGGATTTCAAGGAATCGGAGAGGAAGAATCCTCTATTTCTCACAGATTCCTAGTCCTAGTAGAACTAAGACGATGACCGATCATCGTTGGATTAAGATCCAACGGTCCGTATTATCCACGTTTGAATAAAAGGAAACAATTTCAAATTGTATTCCTATTTCAATGGTATTCTTGGAAAATTCATAACTCACAAACGGTAACTCCTTTCCAACTCAAATTTTGAGGGAAACTCAATTATATTTTTATCTTACATCCTTAAAAATTTGAAGTTATTATATTAAAATTACGATCCCTTTTCTTGGTTTGCAAGTTATCATTTAATTTCTCATATTTTCCATACCTTTTCTATTTCCTTTATCATTATTTCCCAATTCTGAGTTCCTTAATCCCAAAGGAATCCATTAACTCGAAAATCTATTTTTGGGAAATCATTCCTTAGCCTTTTGTTCTTATTTCATTTATTTCTTTATGTATTCTTTTAATCTTTTTCTTTTTCTCCTTCAATTGGGCTCAATGGGCAATAAGGCCCAATTAGAAAACACACAAGCTATCAAACACAAAATCCATTCAATTTAAATCATCACATCAATCACGGATTTCATTTATCTTTAAAAAGGAGATTCACAATCTCATTACACATTTTAGAAAACTGGGGTTATAACATCCTCCCCACCTTATAGGAATTTTGCCCTCAAAATTCAATCAAAAAAAACAATCAATTCAGGATAAGACTTTTCCATGTCTATCAACGACCCCTATGTGGATTTACCTTACCCATGGCACTTCCAAAGAACCTTTATCATCACATATTCTTTTCTCTGAGTTCTTTCATCCTGGCGTCTATAAACTGCACAGGTGACTCAGGTCATTTCAGCCTCCCTTGGGGCTCACTAGGTTCATTGTTTAGCTCATGGTTTGGGTACCTCACATAGTGCTCTAAATTGGACATTTAGAACTCATCACACCTTTCTTTATCCTGAGGGGTAAGGTTATCCATAACCTTCTCCACCAATCCATCTCAAATGGACCCATGTATCAGGGACTCAACTCTCTTAGCTATAACTTAGAGGGGTCGTATTTTCATGTCACATATTCTCCCACAGTGAATTGCATGTCAGTCTACTTTGCATCTGCTCATGACTCTTATCGTCTCTAGGCTCCTTTCAGCCATTGCATGATCAAAGCAACTTCATCTACACACACTGTGGTCCTTTTCTAATCATCACATGGTCCTTCACCAACATCACCTTACTGAAGTGGTGACCGACACAACCTCTCTTATAGAGCTTCTTTGAGTCCCGATATTGGCTATGGTGGTTAACTTCACATCTTGCATAGGGCAAGAGCTGTCTCTAGCTATCACCCTGAATGAGCACATATGCTCTCATCAGACCCTTTAGTCTAGATCATACTAACCATCTCTCTCGTGGGTAGTTCAACCAAATCGGTCCCTTGACAAAACTCTTTCTTTCTTACATCATCTAGGTAAAGCGATCTACCATAACCCACATTGCATCTTGACCTTCCTTGGTCTAGGGGATACCTATCACAACATCCATAGTGATGAACTCCCATTCCCTCTCAGGGACTCTTTTGTCCTCTATATCGATACACTGGGTTACTGGGGTTCGTCCTTTACCTCCTGGCTTGCATGGCCATAAACCACATGCAACTTCATCTTAAGCATCCAAAGTGCTATTGCCATTTATCACGGTGTATGGTGATCTTCAATCATGATTTCCTATATGTCATGATTCCTCAAGATCGATTCCTCCGAAACCCTAAACCACTCTAGACGGGGTTTCATCACCTTCTTTTCCAAAGAAGTGCACTTGAGGTTCTACCACCATCCTTTCATTGCATCAAGGGCTAGACTGGCTAACCAAACAACCATTAACTTATTCAACATATCTTATTACATTGGAGTATTAGCCAAACATACCTCCTCTAGCTTCTAGTCAAACAAGTCAGATGTATCTCAACTAGAGCATCCATTACCACTTCACATCCTTAGGTATTAGGTAACATTGAAGACACACACTTCCATGTATTTCACTTATTGTCTCACCTTAAACTCTCTATCTATCTTCATTAAGAACCCTCTCTGATTTCATCATCATGGTGATCAAACTCAACCTGGTATAACTTGTAAGTTCCGCATAGCTCATGATAAAACATACTCATAAGGTGACTACCTTATTCCTCTTTAGTGTTTGCAAACCATCCATGTATCATTCACTTTACCAGGGCATGTTATCTTCTCTGTCCCCATATCTTGTGGCAACGTTCCAAACCACATCATCTTTTATCCTTGGTGTATGGCATGCGTACTGTCCTATCTCTCACTCCCATAACAAGAGGAAATAAACATTTGGCTGCAGTCCAAATACAGAGTTCTTCCTATTCCAAAAGTAGAGATGGTACATCCCACCTTGTCAGTACACCTTTATATCTCAGTTGAAACGTGCCTCATATGTCACTTCATTACAATCATTTCGATATCAAAGTTACTTTCATGGAAAACTGGTCTCGAACCTACTGAGGTTTATATCCTTGGTCATCTCCTATAGGTCTATAGGGTGCCGACTCTTTTGGGGTCATCCCTCTTCCCTCATGCATCAGAGAGTGCCCTACTCATCTGCCCTTTGGATCCCATGAGTTCATGAAGGTGATCAATCTCCTAACCCATGGCCCTCAGACAATGATAGATGTTACCTCCCGACCCTATGGTCATGTGCAACTGGGGAATTAGGCAACTCCTACTTTCATCGGTCTTATACCTACCTGACCCTAGGATAGACTTAGGATTCTCCATTATAGTACATATTCACTTAGAACCTTACCCAAGTCTTCATCATCTCTCTTTCTGCATTCATGGGCTGGCTTTCATCCTTTCATAGGGATCATGGAAACCTGCCTACCTTGGTCAAGCCCCATACCGGTTACCTCCATGGTAACACATCCACATGCACATAGAGATGGTTATCTATGGGTCTATAGGTTCATTCTTATGCCATGTACTCTTCACTTAGCTTCTCAAGATCCTATGAAACCTCCTCAGGTTACCTCGAAACCAACAAAACGGGTAAACTCCCTACCAAAGGGTCCCTCTCCCAGGATGGGAGGAAACTACACCTTGATAACAAAGGTCACAAGCGTCCCTAGGGTTTACATTCACATGAGCATGCTTAATCCTAGCAAGCTACTAAGGCACAAGAAGACACTTACCAAACCATGCTAGGTCACACTTATTCTCATCCTCA
This sequence comes from Alisma plantago-aquatica, assembly GCA_963693085.1. Taxonomy (NCBI): domain Eukaryota; kingdom Viridiplantae; phylum Streptophyta; class Magnoliopsida; order Alismatales; family Alismataceae; genus Alisma; species Alisma plantago-aquatica. Next base: position 615,710,233 of record OY856415.1, read on the forward strand.
ACATTAGACCAACTTTGTCGTGAGGGGTTCATCAAACATACCTTAAACTTAAGGGGTTTCCCTTTTCCTCTATACATGAGGAGTACCATGCTCGAAACTATAACATCTTAATTCTCATCATGAGCATTAGGTATACCACTTCCCCTCTTAGGCCTAGGAACCCTAGGTTTACTTGTAGGTGTCCAACTGTATGCTCTATCTCTTAACCATGAACCAAGCATGTAAAAGGCATGACATGCACTCCTTGTCATCCTTCAACTCGAGAAACACTTAGAGTTGGGTCCTCCTTAAGGACAACCAACAAGGTACAAGGCCTCACATCCTGCTACTATACCTATCCAAATCTAAGAAACTCCTCTCCCTATCTCAGGAGGTAAACACCTATACCATAGGCACAGAGGTACCAACAGACTCATCCTCTCTCTTGGTTTTGGTTCCTCTCATGGCATCCAAGACATCGTCAGCCTCCAAGGGTCAAGCATACGACAACCGCTATCGTCCACCTAGGTCGCATCATCCTCAACTCCCATTGTTCCTCAAATTTCGGGGTTTTAGGCTTCCAACCTTCTTTCCTGGGGTCTGCTCTCTCTCTAGAGCTAATCCAACCTCTCTATAAGAGGTCCTTTCTTCATGAAGGATCAACCCCATAAGCATGTCCCTACCTGAGTGAAGCCTATGCTCGAACTTATGTTTACTCAAGATTATCCATAACCCCTTATGCTTATCCCATAAGCCATCCATTATGATTCCTTTTCTAAGGTTTCATCCTACTATCAGCACTACTAATGTACTCTGGGTGCAAGCTATACCCTACTTGCACAAGCCCATAGGGTTCTATAAGTTTTCCTCTAACCTCATCCAAGAAGGAGCTATCCTTCGCTATGGCATGCATGACCCTCTCCAGGGTTGGGTCGCCAAAGGTACTAGGTCATCTATCCTCTTATGGCATCCCAAAGGCGTGACCAACCAAACAATCGGTCAACCATGACATCTAACTCATCATGTCATCTCTCTCTCTAACCTTCCCTTAGGGTTAGGGTTAACATCATCCTCAAAGGATGTGCTAGGTCTCTACTTCTAATGGAGGTCTCTACCTCCAAGACTAACTTTCTCTACTCATCTTCCTACCAAGGAGGTCTATCCTCAGGTCTCCCCTGAGGGCAATGACAACTCGTGTCATATGACCTAAGCATGTATCTATTCCTTTATGCTTACTCTATTAAGCTTATGCCCATGACATCTTATTTACATGCTTTTTATTAATTTGGTGGAGGATTCCTTAATCCTTATCAACTTTACCCATACCTCCAGAGGGTGAGGAGAAGAGAGAGGAAACCCTAATCCTTAAGGTCCTTAATAGAATTGGAGTTGAGAAGGGATGAACAAGATGAGAGAGTCCTAAAGGTATCTTATTTCGATTCATACCCTAAGACTTTGCCCAGCCAGTCACACAGATCCGGGAGTCCTCATATTCTGACTAGCGGTGCAGAGGAAAATATTTCCAGCCCCCAGTCGTGATCCTTTTCTAGACACCTCCGTCTTTTGGATAATCCTCTAATAACTCCCTTGGGTTCTATGGTGTTTGTACAATTTAATAATTATTAATGGTTAAGTGAGGAACCTAGGCTCTGATACCAATTGTTACGACCCTGCTTCCCGGTAACCCCCAATTAAGGAAGACCGAAAGGACAAAGCCGTTAACCAATAACCCAGATCAAAGGTTCGACAAATAATCATTAACAATTATTAAATTCTACCAACTATACTGAAATATGGTAAAAAAAACTTTGCATACCTTTTAAAACTGGGATTTCAAAACTTCAATCCATACAGATACTAATATATCTAATCCTCCTTTGCACTTTAATTCTCAATTAATACCACATGTGCCACTTTATTGTTTGTTCTTTTCATTGTACCTAAAATGCCGACAAACAAAACGTCGGTCAGCCAAAGCTGGTATGTGGGGGAAACAATAATCATGCAAATATGTTAACAATGTAATCATTCAATTAATCATTTAACAACCAAGATTACGTTTTAAGCCAAACTACTCAATCCATACCTATCCACAACTCTGTGTTGTCCCTGTAAGGACTTTTATAATACCTCTGTAAAGGTAGAGTCACATGGCACCACCCAAAGGTAGCCCAATATCTAACTCAATGTGACTTGATGGTCCTACCTCAATGGTAGCCATGTACTAAGTCATCCATAGACCTGATGGACCTACCCAATAGGTAGCCATGTACTAGGTCTTCCTCTGACCTGATGGACCTACCCATAGGCAGTCATGTACTAGGTCAGCCATTAAGATAGAGAGGGGACCATGATCTGAGCTAGTAGGCACACATATTATGTGATAGTCATATTCACATTATAGTTTGCATGAACTAAATTCATTCAACAGTTTATTTCAAGTCATCGGTGAAAATCTCGGAAAACCTCGGAAATCTATCTCGAGATATTCATAAGCGTAACCACATACCTTTGGTTGCAGATTTCAAGACAGAATCAAATATGCAGAGGAACCCAATCAAGTAAGCAATGAGGAAGAGAAATCCTGAAATAAAAGTACAATTTTCCTTTTATTAATATTTATCCAATTTCATCACATTACTTAGGATTTCCATTCCAATTTTAGGGTTCCTTTGGAAATTAGGGTTTTTACTTCTTCTTTCCTTATTATCATCCTTAAATTATCAAAACTACATAAAACCCCTAATTTCTCATTGTATCTCTCTTAAAAGTTGTAGGATCTTTATTAAGCACCTGATTATCTTATTCCACATAAATATGATTTTTATCTCCTTTTATCCCAAATTAGGGTTTCCATGTAAATTAACCTTCTTTTACGTATTACAACTCTAATTTAAGCACCTTTGCATTCAAACAGATAGTCAAACCACTTTTATCATTAACAGGGTTAACCTTATCAATTTTGACCTATTTATTCACCAAATTACACTCTTAACATTCAATTAGGGTTTCCCATCAACTTTTAATACACTATATTAGCAAATTAGGGTACTTTTGCAAAAAAGGAGTAGAATCAGGTTCTCAAAGTATTTTTATTAGATTCCTCATAATTTTCTACACAACTTTCATATAAAAAGTTTTGTCATACGAGATTCCTAGTTATTTCTATCATTTTTGCAAGAATAATCTTTTTTCTGATTTATTTGATTAGAGAGAGATTTACCGGAAAAATCCTCAGTCGCTCGATCTATTGACCAGAGGTCCGCTTCTTGGATCAAATGATCCCGGTCGCACGTGCCTAACCAAAGCTGCTCCTGCCCTGGAGCGTTAGATCTTGATGGAGACCACCATGGTCCCTGATCCAACGGCGATCCGATCGTCGTCTACCTCTCAATCGAGCATGGTTCCGCGGTCAACTCACCAGTTGACCCTGCACTCCAGGCCACCTGCGGAGCTACTGAGAAGCCCCGAAGCTCCTTCGGCGATGCCCGAACTTGTTGCCTCGATCAATCGTATGCTCCCACTCGACCTTCGCCACCAACGGGTCGCCGGAGTGTCACCGCCGATTTGCTGGTCGTAGAGGGGGTGGATCAGGTTGGATTCTTCAATTGGAAACGTCGTTCCACTCAGCTTCATGTTCCGCAGTGATCGAACTACACAAAAGGGATGCTGGTTCCCTCTATGACCCTCCCCTTTATATAGGGTTGAGGTCAGGTTCTTTGGAATTGGGGATTTCCCAAAACGAAGATGAAACCTACTCAAACCAGGGATGATCCTTTGCGATTTCATCTCCTGAATCCATTGGGACTAGTAGAAAATGCCCACTTTCTCTGGATTTCAAGGAAATCGGAGAGGAAGAATCCTCTATTTCCCGCTGATTCCTAGTCCCAGTAGAACTAAGACGATGACCGATCATCATTGGATTAAGATCCAACGGTCCGTATTATCCATGTTTGAATAAAAGGAAACAATTTCAAATTGTATTCCTATTTCAATGGTATTCTTGGAAAATTCATAACTCACAAACGGTAACTCCTTTCCTACTAAAATTTTGAGGGAAAGTCAATTATATTTTTATCTTCCATCCTTCAAAATTTGAAGTTATTATCTTAAAATTACGATCCCTTTTCTTGGCTTGCAAGTTATCATTTAATTTCTCATATTTTCCATACCTTTTCTATTTCCTTTATCATTATTTCCCAATTCTGAGTTCCTTAATCCCAAAGGAATCCATTAACTCGAAAATCTATTTTTGGGAAATCATTCCTTAGCCTTTTGTTCTTATTTCATTTATTTCTTTATGTATTATTTTAATCTTTTTCTTTTTCTCCTTCAATTGGGCTTAATGGCCAATAAGGCCCAATTAGAAAACACACAAGCTATCAAACACAAAATCCATTCAATTCAACTCATCACATCAATCACGGATTTCATTTATCTTTAAAAAGGAGATTCACAATCTCATTACACATTTTGGAAAACTGGGGTTATAACAAGAAGGGTCCCGCCCAACTTTTCCAATTGGGTAAAGTTTACTAGCACGCATTTTCCTTGATTCTGATTGGTCTAAATGGAAAAATTCATAACTAATTATTAGTAGTCAGAAAAATCTTAATAAATAGTCATTGGAAATAATTTTTTGGCAAGTAATCCGATTTTAGAGTTATCAAACTACAATTTTTCTTCCTGATTTGATGTTTTCTTATAAATCCTAGTTTTACCCATGAAACCCTTATTAAGCATTACATGTAAATAATTTGATCTAATCCAACCTGGTTTTCCTAATTTAATGACATTGATCAGTGAGCCTAACCCTAATGCACTCAAACTCTAATTTACCCTAATTCAACCTAGGATCAATACAAGGTATCTATGTATGATGTTTAAGAACTATGGATAGGTTCTTAGATCCTAATCAAGACAAGAGAAGGTTGACTTAGATTTGACTCAAGATAAGAGAGACCAAGTTAGGATTTTCTTTGCTCCAGGTAAGCGGGTCATGCCACTATACATATGTACATTGGTTGAATTGGATGTTATGTAGGATTTATGGATTATATTTTCAATTTCATGTTCCAATGCTCAAATCATGTTCATCATATAAATTCCTTGATGATTTCTATGTCCTATGTCTTATGGTTATCATGTTCATTAAGTATAGAGATTATGATTAATGATCAATGATTAATGGATTTAAAGTTTATGTTTCAAGAGGGAGAAAACCCATTATGTCAAAGATTAAAGTTCAAGATTAAGTTCATATTCATGGTAATGTTAATGGAATTGAATCAGTTTTTATATGCTTCTCAAATCATGAACCTCAAGGGGTCGTTATGGGAATTCATGCCAATTATGGGCTTTTATAGCCTAATCATGGGCATTCATGCCAATTATGGGCTTTCCTAGCAATCATGTGCTCTTAAGTGGGCATCATAGATGATGCATATATTCACTGCTCAATTCTTCATGTAATAAGACTCATGTAACCAAGAATGCTTAAGTTAAATTTCATGTCAAGGTTTTCTTCCAAGTCAAGGATATATTCTTATTTATAGTTCTTATAAAATGTATAGTGTCGATTACTGATGTGTGTCTTTGTTTTCGCATGGTCGTGGGATGAGATGTCCCCAGATCAAGGAGCAAAGGAATTTGAAGTGAGTGCTTCAAAGTAGAAGTTTCCAGGACTTATCTTGGTGGGGTGCCATCTACACCTTCAAAGATCTAATATTAGGTTTCCAAAGGATATTTATGCCATAGAACTGTTCCACCTTTTATGTATTCAATTCTAGTTCAAAGATGAGATAGTTTACATTACAAATTTTCCTTCAGAGAAAATGTATAAATCAATATTTCTAATAAATGCATGGTGTTTCATTTATCTTATTTCTATTGTATATCATGTTTTGTAATGTTACTCCTAGCCAAGTTACCCATGTTATGGACATCATAGGGTTTGCTTCCACTGACATATATGTTCTTGGAGGGGCGCTACACGATCGTGGACTGTTGGATCTTGAATCTGAAAGATCGAACGGTGGAAAAAGGATGTGCTTTAGGGTTTCTCCAAGAGGGTTGGTTGTTGTTGGGCCACGAACCCTTGATCCCATATAGGATCAAATGCAAAATAAAACCCAACATTAAATAGAGATATTCAATAGACCATAACTTTGACTATGTAGCTCCAATTAAGGCGATTATCACGCCTTTGTATTTGTAATTGAGTCCACTACAACATGTTACATATTAGAAAGTAAAAATATAATAGTTATGATGTTCAATACTAGATGAAAGAAGGTGAAATCATATAGGATGATATTTGTACCAATTTGTCAAATTAGAGTCATACATTGGGCGAAGTTGAGCATAAATGCAACAAAATTGGAATCTCACAACACTCTACATGAAATTGATATCCAAACTAAATAGGGGGTCGTCATAGAGAGAAGGAGATCATAATCAAAGAGAGAGAAAAATATGTATTGTCACAATATGAATTTTATTCATAATCTAATGTGGATGGTTTTCATAGACCTAGGCATTAGAAGTGATACTTGTGCTATGCTGCATCGATCTGTGTATGTTTGGAACCTTAGAAATGGTGTTGTTCTAATTGAAAACTAGGTCTATGGGAATATCCAAATGACACATAAGATGTTTAGATAATAAAACCTTTTTGATCGAACACCCTCTTTTATGCCTTCTTAAATATTAGGTCCCATTTGGTTTGGGCCTTCTCTACAATCTACTAATGGTTTATGATTTTTACTCTACTCGATAGGTATGCCTAATCTCTAGATCCTGCTACGATATTGGCTTGGTTGTATGTATGCTTGTATGAGTGCTTGGACAGTTAATTACTTGGTTGAGCTACTGGTATTATGAATACTACTTTTAATTTTAGTTATAATATGTTGACAAACTTTGAACGTAATATAAAAAAGTCCCTTATGCAACCTAATGTTTATATAATGGATAAAGAAACCTAAAACATACATTGTACAAACGAAATTTGTTAAGTATTCTCCCCTTGTTTCTAGTTATTCTTCATTTTACTATCCCTACACAAGCAACTTTTATAGTACTCTTAAATAGTGGTTACATGTTTTTCATAGTGTACTCAATGCACTCACATTGATATATTATATTTATCAATTTTGTAGTTTCCAGATGAAGATCTACTACATTCAAGACTCCAAGTTTCAAAATGAATCACCAATGGATATACTTGAATATAGAAATGGGTACATATCTCATATCTCCATGTTTAGTATCTTGTTATCACTTTACTACTGTTATTACCTTTTCATATATATTTCCTATGGGAATTTTTTGTGCCATTCTACAAACAAACACCCAAGTCCACTTGTCTTTGGATATGTAGCCATTACAACTATAGACTTATGGTAACAAACAATTCTATGACAAATAGTATCAGAGCCAAGTACGCATGCCTATATTTAGGGAAATAGGGCGCAAATAAAGGCAGAGGAAATAAAAATCATATTCCCCATAAACCAGTGGATCACATCAACAATTATATAATTGAAATGATGGTTTTAAGGATATATCTAATCTTGGATCAGGACCAACGACATATTCCTCATCGTTGTAGATGTGTAACTATCATCTGGTTACTCTTGGATGATATTTGTACAGTTCCTGGTCTTCACCACAGATAGCAGACTGGAACAACGTCTGCAGCGACTCTTGTGATCTCGCCATGGACTATAGGATGACAATGTCCTCCTAGAGATGGGAAAAGTCCACCTCGCCTATATGGAAGTCCAGGTGTACCACTAGGAATTTCACATTGCGCTACCAGAGCCAATGGGAAGGACTTGTCCCCTTCTGTCATCGTACTAGTGATGTATGCATAAATTGTCATTATTTTGATATCTAATTTGGTTATTTTCTTTATCATTTGTGCTTAATTGAATATCTTTTTAATACATATTTTACCAAATTAGTAAAAATCACTTGTGCATCATTTCTTATATTTTCACATGTATTTTAATACATTTTATATGTTTTAATTATTATAATAATTATTTGATTTTATTCATTGATTATTTTATTGCAAATAATTATTATTTACTGGAGCAAAGTCGATACCACCAACTTGCAACTCATGGTACCGACATGGCATCAGAGTACAAATATTTTTTGCTCCAGATCGAGAAGGAAAAGGATTTTTACTGTGAAGAAGTCGGTGGTACCAACTTCCAACTCAGTACCACCGACTCAGATGTTGCAGACCAAATTTATAATGTGTTAAATCTAACACATATTGTACTAAAAATTAAATTTTAGGTTTCCTCTTGACCTAAACATATACGACGGCTATAAAAGGCACCATTAAAACTGCAATTGAAAGATCTATCACTGGGGGATGATATGACATCTGAACGGAGGAAGAAGAGTAGAGGAACCCTACCCGGCGGACCTCAAAGGCGTTTTGGCGGCGGAAACGACGACAACTCCTTGCCATCTTCTCTAGATCAACTCTTTAACTCTTTCTCTAACATATTGTATCTCGAAATTCATATTTTATATCTTTCGATTTACTGTGACACCATGTCGTCTAATTTTGGCTAAAAACCTTAATTTCTTAGGACCCGAGAGTAGCCCGGGAAATCGTTGTATCGACTTGTTACATGATTTAATATAGATTTCTCTTTATTCCTGTATATATAATTGTAGAATTGAATGACCTGTCTATGCTTGATCACCATCGTTAGGATAATAGACTGATAATCGCTCTGGAAGGAGGATTAAGGTTGGAAAACCACAATTTATACACATTCGTATGCATTCCTTGGGAAAGGTAACATACGGTTAGTGGAAAGAAATCCAAAGCCTTCGATAATGTACCTAGACTAAGATATAAATTACTACAGACGTGGAATTGGCTTAGATCTATGTAGTGAATTGTACCGTGGAAGCGAACAATTCTGACTACAAGCTTTCTATCTAGGGTAGGAGTAAAAGTTATATTAATTCGGTAGAAATAAGATATAATGAGAATCCGTAGTGAAATCAATAATCCTAATAAATCCATCTCATTCGAATCAAGCACTTTTAATTTTCTTTTAATCTCTTTTTATTTTAATTAAACAACCAATCAACTCTTGTTTTCGGCTTAGCTGATCAATCCTAATTAGTAATAGTCATTAACCTCACAACTCCCCATATTCGATAACTCGAGACTCATACTCCCATATTACTTCGACATGTACACTTGCGTATTACACACACAGTTTTAGCGTGTCAAGTTTTTGGCATCATTGTCGGAGAGTTGGCATGGTTAACACTATAAAAAGTTAGGATCGGCCACTCTAGGACATTGTATTTATTTTTCTTTATATATATATATTTATTCTTCCCATTTTTCATTACATAAAACTTTACTATTAGTTTAGCATTATACATATTCATCTAAATATTTCTTCGTAGATTAGTCTTCTTTCATTTAAAAAAAAGTTTAAAAAAAGCAAATGGCCCCTATTTGTTCTGAGTGTGAAAATGAACATGTAGACTGTAGGTGTCTGAGTTCACCTTCATCACATCATGGGAAAAAATCAAAGGAAATTCATCGTGAGCATATTCAGATGATGGTTCAATAAATTTTAAATTACCGAAGTCCTATTTCTAATGGAGGATGGGGTAGAATAGAGAAAATGGAAGAAGTTGAGATTGAGGATAAGGAATTAGAGAGTGAGGAGAACATACTGGAAGAAGTTTTAGAATCACCTATACCATGTCCTTCCATTGAGCCCACACCCACACCCTTGATTCCTAGGATTGATCTTGAATATGATTGGGGATCTGATGAGGAAAATGATACAAATAAAGTGGAAGACAATTTTGATACATGTGTTTGGGATATGAGTGAAGGAGAGGATGATCCAGAAGGTGCTTTATTTGATCGCTATCTTAGAGAGGAGGAAGAGAGTGAGGAAGAGGATACTAAAAGTGAAAAGGTGAGGGAGTTTCCCATTAACCATCATATAATTCCTTCACCACAAGACCCATCTCTTCATTTCCTTATGGAGGATCCTATATGGGATATATATCTAGATGATAATTTTGAAAATTTTTGCGAGGATATGAATGAATGTGGGGATGTTGAATTATTAAAATAGGAGGATACATACAGACTCACCTTTGATGTAATCCCTCCATTATGTGTAGATAGGAGTGATCCATTGGGGATGGCCATAGAAATAAAGGAACAATCTTCTTTATACATTTCACCCCATGACTCCCTATTTCTACATGTTCTCCCACATCAAGACTTGGTTGTAGTTCATGTTCATGATCATTACAATAATAATTTACTTTTGAAATGGAATGTCAACAATACACACTGGTCTTCTGACTATTTTTTATTTTTTCTCATCGTTGCAAGGAACCAGATGTTTGGAAGGAAGAAGCAGAAAGAGCTTCACCCTACTCCACGACCACCTGATTATTGTTGATTGACATGTGTCCAACCTAGGATGTTAAATAAGGGTGCTTGTGGGAGGCAACCCACCAATCATGTTTATTTTGTTAAACTTTCAATTCTATTTTTACATTCCTATTTTGTAGTTTTGTGATATCTAGTTATGATGCAAGTAAAAATGTGCCTTGATATGTGTATTCAGTGTGCAGGGGTGCACCGAGTTAGTACCACTGATACTCTATCAGTGACACTAAGTCAGACATTTTATCCTTACATGAAAACTCTAACATCAGCTTGGTACCACTGACTTCACTGTCGGTAGTACCGAGTTTTCATCAGTGACATCTCACAAGCTGAGCAAGGATAGACACCTCACTAAGCTCAAGTGATTATTGGAGGGCATGTATTCATGTGGATCCCTCCCACACATCTTTTTCCCCGAAACTCACCTCACATATTGGTTCATCTGTTCCATTTATCTTCCATTGCTTTTGACATTGGGGACAATGTCATATTCCAACTTAGGGGGAGGAATGGAACAATGCTTCCATCTTTACCTCTTGCATCTTTTCTTTTTATCATACATCTACATGTTTTTGTTTCAGAAAAATTAGATTTTTCATTTTGTTTTTAGAGTCCACTTTTATCTAGTGTACTTGTGGATAAAATATAAAATTTTGGTTAGGATTAGCTATTTCTTGATGATGTGGTATCAATTCTGATAATTGTTGAAAACTGAAGAATGTGCTCTTATGCTTTGCACTTTAAGCTAAATTGCTATGTTTAAGAGTACATAACTAGAGGAAGGGTGGTTTAGAAAAACAATTCATAGGTACATGTCTTCTTGATGACTATTTCAAACAAATCCAAGAGTATTGTTGCTCGAGGACGAGCAGTATTCAAGCTTAGGGGTGTGATGTATGCACAAATTGTCATTATTTTGATATCTAATTTGGTTATTTTCTTTGTCATTTGTGCTTAATTGAATATCTTTTTAATACATATTTTACCAAATTAGTGAAAATCACTTGTATCATTTCTTATATTTTTACATGTATTTTACATGCATTTTACATGTTTTAATTATTATAATAATGATTTGATTTTATTCATTGATTATTTTATTGCAGATAATTATTATTTACTAGAGCAAAGTTGATACCATCGACTTGCAACTCGGTGGTACCGACATGGAATCATAGTACAAATATTTTTTACTCCAGATCGAAAAGGAAACAAAATTTTTACTGTGAAGAAGTTGGTGGTACCGACTTCCAACTTGGTACCACTGACTCAGACGCTGCAGACCAAATTTTAATGTGTTAAATCTAACATATATTGTATTAAAAATTACATTTTAGGTTTTCTCTTGACCTAAACATGCACGAAGGCTATAAAATGCACCATTAGAACCACAACTGAAAGATCTATCACGGGAGGATGATACAGAATCCGAACGGAGGAAGAAAAGTGGAGGAACCCTACCCGGTAGACCTTGGAGGCATTTTGGCAGTGGAAACGATGACAACTCCTGTCCATCTTCTCTAGATCCACTCTTTAACCCTTTCTCTAACTTACTGTATCTCAAAATTCATATTTTACATCTTTTTGACTTACTGTGATACGATGTCGTCTATTTTCGGCTAAAAACCTTAATTTCTTAGGACCTCGGAGTAGCCCGGGAAATCGTTGTATCGACTTTTTACATGATTTATTATAGATTTCGCTTTATTCCTGGATATATAATTGTGGAATTGAATGACCTGTCTTTGCTTGATCACCATCGTTAGGATAATAGACTGATAATCGCTCTGGAAGGAGGATTAAAGGTTAGAAAACCATAGTTTATACACTTTCCTACGCTTTCCTTGGGAAAGGTAACATACGGTTAGTGGAAAGAAACCCAGAGCCTTCGATAACGCACCTAGACTAAGATATAAATTACTACAGACGTAGAATTGGCTTAGATCTAGGTAGTGAATTGTACCGTGGAAGTAGGAATTCTGACTATAGGCTTTCTATCCAGGGTAGGAGTAAAATTTATATTAATTCGGTAGAAATAAGATATAACGAGACCCCGTGGTGAAATCAATAATCCTAAGAAATCCATATCATTCGAATCAACCACTTTTATTTTTCTTTTAATCTCCTTTTATTTTAATTAAACAACCAATCAACTCTTGTTTTTGGCTTAGATGATCAATCCTAATTAGTAATAGTCATTAACCTCACAACTCCCCATGTTCGATAACTCGAGACTCATAATCCCATATTACTTCGAGACGTACACTTGCGTATTACACACACGATTTTAGCATGTCAACTAGTCACCGACATGCTCTCCCACAACTGATACTCATTTGTTCTCTCCTTGCTATCCCTCCCTTTGATGAGTAGGACTTGCTTGGGGTCTCTATTGGTTACCAAAACTAGAGAGGACAACAATTTTTAGAGCAACTGATTCTCAATTATGTGTCTTGGGAAGCCCCAAATACCCCTCTATTTATAGAAGAGGTCAGGGCCAAGGTTTCGAATCAGTGTGAGAGTAGAAGGGTATGGAATTGTGAATTTTTATAGAACCTATGAACTATTAAATGGTCATCTCATATAGCGATATGGTCATATTGTGAGTGAGATGGTCGTCTCATGCAATTTATGTTCTGAATCAAATTGGCAATTTGAATCCAATTAATGCACAACATGAGCATTGATGCAATCGATTTCCCCCATCACCCGAACATCTCACTCATGTAAGACGGTCATCTCATGACCACGAACCCCTCCTCTTACTCACATGAGATGGTCGTCTCATGACCATCATGTCAGACAGTCGTCTCGTGCCCTAGTTTTGGTAGAATTCAGCCAATTTAGTTTCTAATCAACTTGACACTCCAAACAATCAGTCCAACACTTGATGATTCTAAGTCGAGTCAGTTGATATATATTTTTAATTGAATACCTAAACACCTTTAGGATTCAATCTAAACATCATTCATGAATATACTCCTTTAATCCAAGTGTATCCTATGTGTGTGACCCTATAGGTCCACAATTACATTAGCAGTGAATGTCCATAAAACCTTATGACATCACAAGAAAAGAGTGGTTCCTAGTCACACATCATTGCTACCCAAGTAGTTTGAAAAGTTGGAGAACTACTTCAACCTATAATCCGTGATAAGTGTTACAATGATCATATAGTTCCTTTGTCTTTTATATCTAGATTGAACTTGAGGCATGGAATTTTCATCCTCTTCAACATTTAATCCATGTTCCTTGAACTAGAGTAGACTCTCCTAGATGCATATGAGTTTACATATCATATATTGAACCACATCAGTACGACCATACATTTCTCAGTCTCACTTATCAAGAGGCCTTAGATATCGAACTCATGTAGGAGTGACAAATTCCATCTACGTCACTCATAGTCAGTCCCCATGTGTGAAAGCTACCCAATCATCACCTTTATGGCAACCCATATTTTAGGATTATGTTTGATGATGTAAAGTATATCCAACAACATGTGATGAGTGTATTGACTTCAGGTCTAAGAACCACACTCACCACTAGCACTATGAGAGATGATTCTGACTACCATTCCATGGTCTCCATGTATCACTCTCTTGGTTGGTCTGTCTGATACATTGTTCACTAACATGTATCTGTATGAGTGACTTGATATCATATATCATGACTAATGAGACTCTATCATCAATCAACACACACTCTGGTCATATGTATTATTGTTATCTATTCTACTTCCTCAAGAATATCTGACTAGGGACATAACAAGAATGTGTGTACTCTTAGCATCCATACGATCTCATTTTTCTTGTTACGTACTTGAAGATATATGTCATCGAGTGGCATCATTCTTTAGACATTTACTTACGACTGCATCGTCATCTCTTGACTGAGACAAACATAATAGGTAAATTATCGTTATTATTATCAAATCAGGTATTCAATGCCACATCCCAATAATCATATGATTGGCTCTCTGGGCCTACATACCAACATACTCCCACTTGCACTTAGAGTCAATCACCCATGAATCATATTCCAAGTTATCTTATCATGTCCACCATGTTTCTTCTATGCAAACACTTTCATAGCGGGTTTAGTAACGTTTTCTTAAGTCAATATTTTGCGATTCTTTTACATCTCTTCATTGTACGATTACTCATATGAGATGGATGTGTTGTAGTATACCATCTTAGTTTCCCAGCCTAACTAGTAGCTCCATTGTTGTCATCGATATTTCTACTGTGTCATCAATGGTTGGAACCTCACACAAGTTCACACATATGAACTTCTTGATCCATACACTATCCTCTGATGTTCACATAAACTAGCAATACTTGAATTCTTATGTAGATATAAAAAAACTATCATTAGCTTGGAACTCTTTCCATCTTAGAGTTCTTGTTTAAGGTCAAACATAAACATAGATTTCGATCATTATGTCAGTTAGGAAGCTTGCATTGGTGTAACCATTTACACCAAACTCTTCCTTATTGCCACAGCCGAGGAACTGATCCTATAAGTGCTTCTCAAGCACGTAAGAATGTTCTTTATGGTAGTCCAATGACTCTCACTGGCATCTGATATATTCCCTCTCGTCATGTCCAATACATACGAGATTGCTAGGTAGGTATATATATGTCTTATTATCATGTCCAATACATATGAGATGACTAGATATCCTCTCTCATGACCAATACATATGAGATAATTGTATATCTTCCCATCTTGTACAATACATATGAGATAATGGGATAAGTACATAACATTGCATTAATAGATCCAATTGTGAATGCATATGACATTTATCCATATATACCTATTCTACACAATAATTGGAACACTAGGCTCCTGAGAGACTAACTCCAAGGAACATGGACATGTTTTATCTCATTGAGTCTTTCATGTTGAAACCTTTCACCATCTTGCCAATGTATGTGCCTTCTATTAGGTGAAGAATATTTCCAAATCTATCTCTATAGACCTCGATCCCTATCACATAGGATGCTTGGCCTAAAACCTTCATATAGAAGGTACTTTCCATTCTAAATTTTAACATATGCAGGATAAGGACGTTATTCCCCATCATTATGTGGAATATAAATATGATACCAAAAATCTTTTGTAATCACAGATTTCATCTACATTTTGACTCAAGTCAAACTCTTTGAATGTCTTATAAAAATAGAAGATTTCATCTCTGAGATACTTGCTTCAATCCACATATTGACCTTTGTAGCTTGCAAACTTTATTTGCATTCATGGATTTATAAAACCTCTAGGTTGTGTCACATACACATCCTCATCATTTATCCAATTAAGAAATGTGGTTTTATCATCCATATGACAAATATCATAGTCATACTAAGTTGCAATAACAAGCATGATTTTGATGGGTTTAACCATGGTAACTAGTGAAAGACTTCATCATGTTCAACACCTTAAACTAGTTTGAAACTCTATGCAACCAATTTACCGATCCATATTGGTCTTCTTTCAAAGACTCAAATGGACCCTATCGGTTTTACCCTTTCAGGTGGATCCACCAAGGTTATAACTTGTTGGTTTACATGGAGTCCATCATTGATTTCATGGCCTCAAGCCATTTTTCAGATTCTGGTCCCTAAATAGTTCCTAGGTAGATAGTTAACTCATCATATATGATCAACCCACCGTCTTGTTGAAAATATTATAATCTTTCTAGATCTAGGCATGTTCTACTAGAAATATAAGGTTTTGTGTTACATAAGGAACTTGAGATTCCACAACATCTTGTGATTCTCTTTGTTCCCTTTATACCTCTTTAGGTTCATATATTTTCTTATTTATCTCAAACATTTTGAGTTCCACTTTTACTCCCATTGATTCCTTTGGAACTAAGTTCCCTTTTAAGAATGCATCCATCCTGACAACAAACACCTTTGTTGTTGGATAGGGATACAATTAGTATATCAATATAATAAGATTTATGTGATTTTGGATAAATCCTTTTCACAAACTATTTTCTTATATAAGCTTTTAGTCCTAATAACTATAAAAGACATATCAAAACAATTCCCATGCCATATCTCATATGGAGTCTTTTGAACCAATTTTAAGACGGTAGATTGTTTAGTGCAAAGAATGTGCCCAAAAGAAAATTGGAAGATCAACTAGATTTTATTGATAATCACACCATGACTTAAAAATGTGTGATACCTTCTTTCTAATACACTCTCATGATACACTATCATTGTGTTTCAGGTGGATTTCATCATGATACACTATCATGATCTCCCAGAAGGTCCCCAAACTCTTGGTTTAAGTATTTCAACATTGATCATATCGAAGTATCTTGATACCTTTACCAAGTTAGTGAGATACTTCATCTGCAATCTCCATACACATGACAAGAGATTCAGATTTGTATTTCGTTAAATACAAACTTCCATATCTACTGATAACATCAGCACATATATAATAAAGTGCTTGCAACTACCTTTATCATTTATTCTAAAAGGTCATATGCACATCTATATGTACTAGCCCTAATAGAATACTTGTTCTCCCACTATATCTAGTGAAGATACTTTTGTCATATTGCACAACAAATAAGACTTGCACATCATTGTTGGTTCAATAACCAAAAGAGTCTAGATAACCATCATATGGATTCTAGAAATGCATTTCTCATTCATGCACTCTTGATGACAATGCGATAGGTATTTCATTCATCAAGTCATTTAATATATGTGTCATACACATATTTGTCTTGAGAACTATCATATATAGTTTGTGAGCCAAAGGGCATTGCCATAAAAGGTCATATCTTTTGAAATGAAACATAATGTTCTTATCATACAAGACATATGATGTTTTCATTAATGGAAGGTACATAATAGCAATTCATTAACTCTATTATATGACCATGAATGACAACTTCCAACTATAAAGGCAGCAAATTTTGTTCCATATAGTTCTATCTCACTTCTTTTTGGGTCTCAAAGTAGAGATCTCTATCTCTTACTTTTTCGTTTAAGTGAAAAGGACAAATTCCTTTGCACTTACCTTTTTCCATAACTTGAGTGATGAAGACTTGGACTTTAGATTAGCGTTAGAACTTTTTCTGGCCTTGCCTTTTCCCTAGGATTTACTTTCACTGATCGCCATCATAGATTTGTGCTTCTTCATGCATGCTTTGGCATCAACATGCCAAACATTTGATAAACTGACTATATGATTCAAACAAAAAATTATAGAATAATGTCCATGGTCAACTCTTGACCTAAGAGAAATCCCAGTCACTCCACATGCCCAATCAAATTGAGCACATGGGGCTCCACTGGACCTCCCGTTGCCAGTTTGCTCTCAAATAGCGCTTTGAAGACATTATACCTTGTTTTCTTTACATGATTCTTAAGATGTCTAACCATCTTGAGAATGTCAATGTTTTCATGTTGTTCATACAACTCATAGTTCATAAAACAAAGTATTAGGTATTCAGATGTCTATGACATCATTGATATGCTTCCAACAACAACCATTTATCCTTTAGGTGCACTTGTAGAGGGTTCCTCTGGCTCTGGTCTCTTAAGGACATAGATCTTTCCATTATGATTGAGAACACTTCTCAGAGTCCTAAACCATATGTGGAAGATTATCTCATTTTGTCCTTCTTAAGGAAAGATCGCAATTTGAACATTTTTGTATTTGACATTGGATTCTACAAATAAATAATGCAACATTTTCAAAACATTTTGATTTTTTTGATTTAATAGGTTAACAGTATTAATTAGGTTTTTAATTAATTATCACTCCCACTATTTTGTTCAAATCAATAACCCTCATGTATCAATTCTAAATATTGCAATGTACAATATTTTAGTGGGCCAGATCCCAGATAATATTACTATGGCCCAACAAGTGCCGCAAAACACATTCAATTATCAAGGTAGGGAACTTTTACCAATTGTATCATATGTAATTATGGATAGATGATATGTGTAACTCTTTACCATAATAATTTGCATTCTTCTGGGCCTAGACGCTCTACGAATCACCATTTAAGCTTGACCCAAAAGCCAACACAATAATAATGCACCCCGCTTGGGAGGAACCTACATTATTACCATCACACTTTCCCAAGATAGACGGATCACCATGCTTGGGCGTAACCTACTTGGTCGATCAAGATTTTTATGTGTGTCACTTTTAGAAAGCATATAAGACTAGATATTTTATTTGAGTGGTTTTGTAATTATAAATACATATACTTTATCCAATCACCACATATATAGTACGCATGATATACATGTTATACCCCAAAATAAAAACATGAAATAAACAAAAAGCGATGGTTATGGCCAGCCTAATGTAAATCCTTGGAGCCACAAGGAATTACCACAATCTAGGTCTACATTACATGCAAAAACATGTTATTTATGAAGATCTATGCTTGCCTATTCGGGTTGATTTATTCAACCTTTAAACCGATGGACTCGCCTCCTGGCCGATCATTTGGTCATCTCACTGGTCATTTGATTCTTCTATCCACCATTTGCTGGCTCCTCCACCTGATCGGTCAGATCCACCAAGTGACCAGTTCGGCTTTTAACCAACCATACAACTATGTACATATAATAGGGATGATTGGCCATAACCATGCTACACATCTACCATTAAAAATCTCTTTTAGGGTGATGCATGCAAATTGCATTATATATATGTATATATATAGGTGTTCATTCAATGCCGGTGTGGGTATCCTAGAATTTGCTACCTATCAGCAAAAAAAGTAACTATTTCACCAGAAAAGTAACTCTGTGAACAAAAAAGTAACTATGTTGATAAAAAAGTAACTATACAACTAAAAAAGTAAATATGGGAAAAATACACAAAATATCTCTCTCTCTCTCTCTCTCTATATACTCTCTCTCTCTCTCTCTCTCTATATATATATATATATATATATAGAGAGAGAGAGAGAGAGAGAGAGTCAGGGTAGAATACACTTGAGTGTATTCGGACCAGAATACACTCAAGTCATTTTTCATGATGCAATATTTTTTTCAAAATCTAATCCATTGATCTTCTTAATCATCTTGTGAATAACTCATATAAAAAATTTGAGCACATTTGGATATTTATAGGTCATGTTATAAAGACCGAAAAAATTATACATTTCAAATTAGTTTCGTGCGTCAATTTTGTTGCCCTCGGATGAGTGACTTACACTCATCCAAATGGGCTCAAAATTTATATGTAACCTAATTATAGTATGACAATGAAGATCAATAGTTTACATCTTGTAAAAAATGTCTTGATATTCAAACACACTTGAGTGTATCTGTGCGATCTATACACTCGAGTGTATTCTAGCCTGACTCTCTCTCTCTCTCTCTCTCTCTCTCATATATATATATATATATATATATATATATATATATATATATATATATATATATATATATATATATATATATATATATATATATATATATATATATATATAGAATTGTATTTTTGAATCTCATGTTGCAAATGTAACTATCTATGCATGAAAAGTAATAGTTTGCAAGGTAAAGTAACCCTCTACATGTTAAAAGTAAGAAACTTTAAAGAAAGTAGATGAAATGGGGGCATGTATTTAATATAAGCCATATATATACATATATATATATGTATATATATGTGTGTATATATATATTAGTTTGGGATTATAATGGTATTTTATTGGATAATAAATCATTTGCATCATATGCAATAACTCAATGATAAAATCAAAATCTGATCATATTGATTATCCTAAAATATAAGATTGTCGTGGCTCTGATACCACTATAGGAAAATAGGGCACATATAAAGGAAATAGAAATAAAAATTGTATTTCCATATTCCCCATGAACCAACGGATCACGTCAACAACTATATAATGGAAATGATGGTTTGAAGGATTTACTTGGTCCTGGAGCAAGTCCAGTGACATATTCCTTGTCATTGTAGATGTGCAATTGTTGTCTAGGTTCTCTTAGATAGTGCCTTTGTAGCTCTTGGCCTTCACCACATACACTAGACTAGAACATCATTTGTAGGGGATCCTGTGGTCTCTACACAGACTATAGGCTGACAATATCCTCCTAGCAACTGAAAAAGGCCACCTAGCCTCTATGAAAATCCATACAGACCATCGTGAACTCCATGTTGCACTACCAGAGCCAACGAGAAGGAGTTGTCCCCTTCTGTCAGTGTACTAGTCGCTGACATGCTCTCCCACAACTAATCCTCAGTTGTTCTCTCCGTTGATATCCCTCTCTTTGACGGGTAGGACTTGCTTGGGCTCTCTATTATTTACCACAACCAGAGAGGACAACAATTGGCAGAGCAAAATTCTTAATTGTGTGTCTTCAAAAGCCCCCAATACCCCTCTATTTATAGTAGAGGCAAGGGTCAAGGTTCCCAATCAATGTGGGAGTAGAAGGGTCTGGAATCATGAATGTTCTAGAACATGTGAACTACAAAATGGTCATCTTGTGAGAGAGATGGTCATCTCACACAGTTTTTTTTCTGAATCAAATTCGCAACTCGAATCCAATTCTTGCACAACACGATGTCACCACTAATCATTGATGCAATCGAATTTGTCCAGGACTCATGACCACGAATTGGTTGTCTCGCTCATGCAAGGAGGTCATCTCATGACCAAAAACTGGTTGTCTCACTCACACGATACAGTCGTCTCGTACCCCAATTCTGGCGGAATTCAGCCAATTCTATTTCTAATCAACCTGACACTCCAAACAGTCAGTCCAACACTTAAACTTGATGATTCTGAGTCCAATTAGGTTATATATTATTTCATTGAATACCTAAACACCTTTAGAAATCAATATAAGAATCCTTCATGAATATATTCCTTTAATCCAAGTGTATGATATGAGTGTGACCATATAGGTCCAGAATTACATTGGCACTGAATGTCCATAACAACTTATGGCATCACAAGCAATGAATGATGCCTAGTCACACATCATTGCTACCCACGTAATTTGGAAAGTTGGAGAACAACTTCAACCTATAATCCATGATCAATGTTACAGTGATCATATAGTTCCTTTGTCTTTGATATCCATATTAAACTCATGGCACAAAATCATCATCCTCTGTAACATTAAATCCATGTTCCTTGAACTAGAGCAGACTGTTTGAGATTCATATGAGTTTACATATCACATATTGAACCACATCAGTATGGTCGTACATTTCTCAGTCCCTCTTATTAAGAGGCCTTGGATATCAAACTCCTTAGGAGGGACAAATCCCATTTACATCACTCACAATCAGTCCCCATGTGTCAAAGCTACCCATACATCACCTTTATGAAAACCTATATTTTAGGATTACATTTAATGATGTCAAAGTATACCCAACAACATGTGATGAGTGTAGTGACTTTAGGTCTAAGAACCATAATCACCACTCTCACTATGAGAGATAATTATGACTATAATTCCATGGTCTCCATGTATAACTCTTATGGTGGGTTTGTCTGATACACTGTTCACTAACAAGTATCTATGTGAGTGACTTAATATCATATATCATGACTAATGAGACCCTTTCATTAGTCAACACACACTCTAGTCTTATGTATTATTGTCATCTATTTAATTCCACTATAATATTCGACTATGGACATAACAAGAATGTATGTACTCTTAGCATATGTATGATCTCATTGTTCAAGTCATGTACTTGAAAACATACATAATCGAGTAACATCATTCATTAGACATCTACTTACATATGTGTCATCATATCATGACTAAGACAAACATAATAGTCAAAATTACCTTTATTATTATTATTATTATTATTATCAAATTACGTATCAAATTCCACATCCCCAATCATCTTATAATTGGCTCTCTAGGCATACATACCAACAATATATATTTGTGTAAGGCATAACACATCTTCACCTAAAGCTTAGAGAGTCTTCCAACATCTCACCTATTCTTTAAGGACTACCTAAGAAACCCAAGTAGATGATGAATAGTTAGTCTTATCATCTCCTCTTGTGATTCTTCTCTCATGACTATTAATCACATGATTTCTTGATTATAGGTAGCTTATGCATGGGAAAAATTAAAATTGATTTGAACTCATTAAAGTCGATCTAGTGATAATGCCATGAACTGACCTTAAATTGAAAACCCTATTTGATGTAAGTAAGTACTCTTGAAGGTGTTGTACTCATGTGCAAAGGCTAAGAAACCTCAACGATACCAATTGGATATAAGTTATTTATATGTTTGAGGTAAATCCTTGTGTGGTGAAATAATGTGGGATACATGTGTTATATCTCATGTTGATGAGGTCCCTATTGATCATACCTATGTTGTCCCTATTTTGATTAAACCTCAAACATAACTAGTAAAACTAACCCTATTGATATGTCTCATGCTTCATACTCTGATATGAGCATGTTTTTGGACCCATAGATCATGATGTGAAGATATGTTACATGAGGAAAATCCCTTATTGACCATTAATCCTCTTTGTAGATTTGATTTGAATGATATAATGGACCTAGATCTGAATCTTGCTTTATTATGATCCAATTCTTGAGTTCTCAATTTGACTTCCCAATTTCCAAAATCTACCATTACCTTGATCTTGAAGGGAAGGGAATGAAATTATGACCTTGATCTTACAAAATCTTGAAATATGGTTGCCCTATTAATGATTTTGATGTTTGAATTATGATCATGTGAAATATGTTTTGATAGTTCATACTCTCCCTATTTGATATGCTTAATTTCTCATGACTGATGCAAATTAGTGTGCTAGGTTAGGTGGTAGTTGACTTATGACTCCCCTAACCTAGGTAATAATGCATTATGACTACTTATAAATTGTCATCTTATTGATCATTTAGAGATAGGAATGGTGACCCCGTACACACGACTTTGATTTCTTGACCTAAGACCCTAATAGGTTATTAGGTCCCTAATAGGTTATGTCTATGATGATATAGATACTCGATATCAAAATCTCAATTTAATGATGATCTTGGAATATGATGACGTTGACTACTAGCTAGTAGTCAATTTCCTACGAAGACCTAGGCCTAGACCGTTCATCAACCATGAACACCATGAAAATAAACTCAATATTTATTCCATGAGATGTTTACTACTCGAAATCTTGCTCGATTATTGTATATGGATGAATGATCACCCCTAGAAGGGTTAGTTAATCCATAAATTTAAGAATTGAAATAACCTCAAATATCACCAAATGTTTGGAGGGTTAAGTACACAAAGAATTAAGGAATCGATATTGAGTATGATTCTTTAAACCCAACTATGCCATCTCTAAGGGACATAAAGAAATGTCACTGAGGAAGTGGCTGACAGTAAGTGATCAAGCCCACGAGGGAAGGTCACCAAGATGCCAAGCCCAGGTGGGAAGGCCAACATGAAGACCAAGCCTAGGAGGGAAGGTCACCAAGAGGCCAAGCCCAGGAGGGAAGGCCAACTTGAAGACCAATCCTAGGAGGGAAGGTCGCCAAGAGGTCAAGTCCAATAGGGAAGGCCAACATGAAGAGCCAGCCTGGGAGGGAAGGTCACCAAGAAGATCAAGCACAGAAGGGAAGGTATCCATGAGCCCAATCGTGGGACATAAAGAAAGTGATATACACCCTAAGAGATTGAGAAACTCTGGGTTAAATAACTACATAGAAAATAATGTGCTCAAATGTTATTAGAGAAACCTCAAGAAAAATGAGAATGACATCTCAATAAAAACCCTAGGAAGGGTATATCCCTAAGTCACCCTAGAATCTAAAATAAGAACCTAAACCATATCTTCAAAATGTCTACACTGTGACTTTGATTTCCAAACTTAACTCTCAATATAGAATAATGAAATCTTGACTCACGATTAATGATCTTGATTTGACTCCCATGATCACCCTATTTGGATCTTCATATCACCCTCGATATATGATTGAATACTTTCATGTTCCAAATCTCAACAAATTGAAATGACCATTATGTTGACTCGCTCGATTCATGACTTAGGGTTAAGATATATATGGACTAGGATGGGCCCTTTGATTGATTTAGAGCATGAAATCACTATGTTGAAATATGATGTTTGTTTACAATGGCTAAAATGTGAAATCTCATTCATGGATGTATAATGACACCTAGGTCCATGTAAAAGCTAGAACCCCAAATGTTGGGAATGATGATCATGCTTAACTATAAATTCAAAGAACTCTATTCCTTGACCTAAAATGTGATCTCTCCAAATTTTATGATATATATGATAATCTTTCCAAAATTATGACTCATGTGATGACACTTCCAATTTGATGATCTAGGTGACTATGATTGATTTTGATACTCGATTGTTCAATTCTGGGACAAGAATGATATAAAAAGTGATAATGATATTTTATTGAAATTCTATGATGGTTGTGATACGAAATGTGAACTCCCAATCTCAATTGAATGGTCATGTTAATTTTGGAGATAAAATTCCTTTTAAGGTGGGGAGGATGTGATAACCTAAAATTTCACAATTTGTATGACTTCTAATATTGACCTCTCTCTTGTTTTCACTCTCAATTTTATTATATATGTGTTTTTATAGATAATTGATCCATATGGTATGCATGTTTCACCTTGGTGATGCGCAATTCACTGTCAATTTTATGTATATATGTGTTTTTATACACAATTGATCCATCTCGTATGCATGTTTTACCTTGGTGATGCTCAAGTTGACAAAAATCATGCTTACATTCATGTTGCACCAAATCTCTTTTCACTTGAATTTGGATCATATCTTTGTAAATATTTATAGCATATTTTTGTTCTCATGTTGTAGAGTTTTCTCTCATCTTTCCAATGCATATTTTTTTGCCCAAATCGCAACAAATATGAATGAGATATGTTCATTTGAAATTGCCTTCATTTAACCTAGTTTTTATCTCTTTTTGACCCTATTTTTAGCCTTATTGGGCCAAATTGACTAGGCATGTGGACCATTGCCTTTTTCTCTTCTTTGTCTTTAGAAATCCACAACCCTCCCCTCAGACCAATCATGTGGAATGTTCTTCTTGAATCATGACCTTTGGATCCTGCAACCGCGGATTCGAGCTTCATCTAATGGCCAGGAAGCTTTCCCCAAGATCTGTACTTTGCATAATGCCTATGACGCTGCAACATTGACCTAACACTCCGATGGCGCAAACCAAATCCCTTCTATGTGCCATCTTAGCCAAAATTGGTGCTACCTTTCCCTCCACCTCGTCTCTCCTTTTCCCCTCTCTTCTCACTCATTTTCGTGCCCAAATACTCCTCTCCCTTGCCTTGTTTTGTTCTTGGCCTCCTGGTGCCTATGCCATGAATTTTCCTCCAAGAACCTCTCTCAACCCCCCCTCTTAGTGAAAAGTAGCTTCACAGCCGACCTCGCGGGGTCAAAGGTGTGATCGGGTGGCTGCTCCCTTGAGTCTCCAATTGTCCCTACTCCTCTTGAACCTTCCTACGGTGTGCTTAGCGGTTGAGGCGCCGCCATGTCTAGCTTCACGAGCGAAAGACCACAACCATCTAGGTATGAAAACCCATGACTGTTGATCTTGGTCAAAGAGTCAGTCAATCTAGGATCTGACGACTCCAAACTTGAGTGCCCACCGTAGCCCAATCAACCCGATGGTCAACAATGACAAGCGCCATATGGGGATAGCTCCATGAGTAGTGACGAGCAATCATGAGTCTCCGATAGCTGCTCTGTGGCAGTGGGTGGATATTGAGGACCTCTGGACCAGTGCTATAACCTACTGAGTGGATCAATGGCGGCCCATTAGGGTATATATTTCCAAAATTCCCTATTTAATGCTTGAATATGTAAATCATTGTATCTTATAAGTCCCTTAACCAAATACCCTAATTTTATATACCATTTTGCTCAGAATAACGCCCCCTTTCTTCTTATGATAATGTCTTCTACTAGGTTTGCATGTTTCATCCCTATTTTAAAAAATACGAGACCTTTATAAACTTTTGAATAATAACCAATATTAATCATGAACTACATGTGTCCTTGATGACCACTAGCTACTCAAATCCCCTAAATCGGCAATTTTAATTCATTTTTGCTATGATTTAGGTCTCGAACCATCTAAATAGAACCTAATGACCATATTAATATTCTATGTCTACCTTTGATATAAAAGTTGTCCTTTTATGTGCATACATGATCAAGTTTAAGGTTTTTTCTTGTTTTGATATCATACAATCTAATAACTTGAAACCAATGACCTTTGCCATGTTTATGACACAGTAATCTAAGACTCCGTTCTATGTGACCTTGATGATAATATAAATTTCATGGTTCCCTAAATCCAAATTGGAGATGATATGACTTTTATTCTTAATATAATGTGGATGATTTTCCTAGACATAAGCATTACTGTTGATACTTGTCCTATGTTGAATCGATCCATGCATGATTGGAACCTTGGAAATGGTGTTGTTCTAGTTGAAACCTAGGTCTAAGGGAATATCCAAATGACACATAAAATGTTTAGATTAACAAATCCTTTTTGATCTAAGAACCTCTTTTATGCCTTTCTATATCTTAGATCCCCTTTGGTTTTGACCTTCTCTAGAATCTACTCATAGTTTATGATTTGTACTCTACTCACAAGGTATGTTTAATCTCTTGACCCTACTATGATATTGTCTTGGTTGTATGTATGCTCGTATGAACGCTTGGCTAGATAATTACTTGGTTGAGCTACTTTCTTATGAATACCACTTTCATGTTTGGTTATAATATGTTGATAAAGTTTAAACATGATATAGAGAAGTCCACTGTCCAACCTAAAGTTGATATAATGGATAAAGAAACCTAAAACATACTTGTCATTAAATATTTTACCCTTGTTTTTAGTTCTTTTTCATTATCATGTCCCTATCCAAGCAATTTTTATAGTACTCTTAAACTGTGATTACATGTTTTTGATAGCGTACTCAATGCACTCTCATTGATATATTTTGTTTATTGAATTTGTAGTTTCCAAATGAAGATCCACTATAGTCAAGACTCTAAGCTCCAAAATGAATATCCAATGGGTATACTTGAATATAAAAATGGGTACATATCTCTTGTCTCCATGTTTAGTGACTTGTTATCACTTTAGTTTTGTTATTGCCTTTTCATATTTATTTCTTGTGTGAAATATTTTTTCCATTCTATGGGTGGATGCCCAAGTCTGCTCACCTTTGGCTACGTAGCCATAAGGAGTGTGGACTTAGGGTAACAAACAGTTCTGTGACAAAAATCTTTTTTCTTCTACTTTAGATAGGGCATATTTTTTATCCACCTTTATTTGATAATAATATATAATAAAATGGTGCAGTGATAAATAACATGTGATTAAATAAATTCTATTTTTCCAAAAGTGGTTTATGTGAAAACGATCTATGTTAGGTGGGATAGGTGAAAATACTTATCCATTGGGAAGAATTATGTTAAGCTTCATCCAAAATGTACATGACCAATTTAGCATTCAACCCCTAACCTCTTTGAGACCTTTTAACATTCTTGGCTCATTGATTAGTTGTAAAAAATGTTTTATTCTTCATACGATACAAAGACAATATTCCCAAACTTATGTTATACTTTTTCAAGTTGATTCATATACCTAACCTATGAGAAACATCTAGATGAATTCACAAATGTTGATAATGGTACAATTGCAAAAAAGTGCTAGTAATTTTTGCACATATATGTTTTTTCCACTGAAAGAATACAACTTTAACAAATGACACACCAAGTAATGGCAAATACAGTGAGTTTGACTAAGTTTCTAATAAAAAAGTTGTATATTTTCATGAACATTTTTATCGAAAGATGTCATTATGTAAAAACATAACTGAGATGTATGAAAAGTTCACTATTGAAAACATTGAATGAGTTACAAAATAAACAAGCATAAATATTGATATCAAATATATCAATAACATGACTTTTGATTCAAATCACTGCATACTTGATTCTAACAAATTTGAAAAACAATAGATTATTTTGTAGAGAAAAAGAATGAGAGTCATTATCATGCATTAATGAATATAATTCATGACTAATAAAAGAGGACAGTGTATGACAAAATAAAAATATAACAACTTCTAAAAATGAGTACAAATTCACTATTTATATGATATAAATTTATAATCAAAATGAGAAACATGATTTGATTTTAACCTTCTACATAGAAGTTTGTTCTTCCATTTAGAAAATGCATTCTAGAAACTTATAGTTTATGTGTGGTCATCTTCGAGGATAGTAGGATGTATCCCACTAAGGAGGTGTTACATAGTATACTTTTATTTGAAGACAAGCATCCATATGCGAATTGTAAGTCATTATGGAAAAAATAGCTTTTGAAAGTTTCTCATATTCCGATATTCTATTTACTAATAATTTCATGATTAAAACTTATATCCTTTTTATCTAACAAACTTGAAGTTTGAGTTACAATTTAGTATATCAAGAAGTACATGCTGTTAATACTATGTGGAGATGAGGTTCTCTTTTTTTTGATAAAGGAAAATATTACTAAGGATCAAGTACTATAGGAGAGAAACCTCATATTCTATACATAAGAACTATAAAAACCCCATTTTTGCTCCACCAATTGGTCAAAACTTTGTAGATCCTAGGTTTAGCCCAATAGATATATCTCTACCTATCTATAAGAATGCCAAAATCCTTACAATTATCCCTCTGAATGCCACTATGGAGTCTACTAATTCTTTCCTACCAAACCAAGAAACAAATAGGAGATATGTAGACTAAACCAAAGAATCACTTGGCATGGTTTTTCAGTGTGAGACTACAGATCAAGGACAAGCTCTCATCTAAGGTGTAAGATGAAGTCCTCCCACCCAAATTAGGGTCACTTTGAACCATAGCTACGTAGTAAAAGATAAAACAAAAATTGGGGTTCATAGGATTCGTTGTCTGCCTTACAAAGAAAGTAAAAATGATTAGGGTTAAAGCCCCATCTACACAACCGACCGGCAGTAGAGAGTTTCCCTAGGATTCATCTAAAAAAGAACCAACTCAATTTTGGAGTAGGGTCCTTGTTCCATAGTAGTAGGGGCCTTGGGAACCAAATGCCCAAGTGATGAAATCATTTGAGGCTTATTGATCACTTGCATCCATTGGGGGTCACCCAATCCATTAGCTTCCTCTAAATAGGTTCTAGTTATTTACCATCACCCTCCAAACTTTGGAACACCCCATGGTGGGGAATGATCAAGAAAGTGCCCATAAAGCTTAATAATCAAGGAGCTCCAAAGAGAGACATGTTCACAAGGTAGGTGTCGATTTTCCTGAGCACATCTATCTCTACTAAATAATTGGGACCAGTAATATTTGAGACCCCCTAACCAAAAGGCCCCGCCACAACCTCCCAAGCCACATCATGAAACATCCAAGTCCACAAGAAAGCACTACTACTACTCTTTGCTTTGTCAAAAATGAAGAGAGGTAGTTTCATTGATCTCATCCAAAAGCTAAACTTGTAGAGGAAAACTAATCTAATAAGAATTAGCCTTTCGACCAAGGAGATGGAAATGCCAACCCACCTATCTAGAGCACCTCGCATGCCGTTGATGATTCTAGCATAATCCTACACTTTTCCTCTAACACCGAAATTGGGAATTCTTAGGTACTTGGTAGGGAAGATGTTGCGTGAGGATCTCGTCTCCTCCTTAGTCTGCCCCTTCTAGAGAACAAATCATTGACAATAAGATCATTGATTTGATGTCGCTAATAAAAAATCTCTCCATCTTGCTGACATAATAGAGGCTACATCTCAACCTCTGAAGATGAGTTGTAGTATCCTTATAAGAAAAGAATGACGCCATTTTCAAAGATCATATGGAATAGAACATGATTTAAATTCACTTTAAAGGTCTTAATTTCACCCCTATCTTTAGATATACGAATAAGGCTAGACACCACCTCCATAATAAGAGAAAAGAGAAAAGGATAGAGGGGTTTCATTTTCTCCGATCTAGGCCTGGGGCCTTTAGTGGTTCCATCGCACTGAGAGCATTCCATATATCTACTTCTTCTAGTACAGTAGATAGTGCAGTAACCGAGTGGGTTTCTAACCATAAGAATGTGCCGATGAAGACTTGGCAGGAATAATGTCTTGTCTGGGTATCTTCATCTTTGTATAGGTTAAAAAAGAAGGAAATAGAAGTGGATTTGACTTGGATTTTGTTTTCAATCCAGAATCCTATTGTGTCTTTTATTTATCTAATTTTGTTACACCATTTTCTAGCTTTGACATGTAAGTTTTTTTTTTAAAATTAAGCCAGGGGACCATCTATTCACCCCACTCCCCTCGTGTGGGCACAACAAGAAAAAGAGCATACATCTCCTGCTAAACAGCAGGTCATATCCCCACAGAACCCACAACATGGACACTAAACCACACAAGCCACCTAAATCACCTCTTACCCTGCCGCAACACTATATAAGGCGTCTTGTGTTTCTCAAGGAACACCATGCCCCTAATCCTAGCCGGGACATCCCTAAGGTTAGAAACAACGAGCAGTTCATTGAAGTTCACTCCCCATCTCCGTATCTCCTTTGGTATCGAATTGATAGCTCTATGCACCAACGAACCATCAATGTCCTTCTCCACAAAGACCTCCTTCACCTCCTTGATCAGGTTACCGATCTTCTAGGGGGCGATATCCACTCCCCACAGCATACCATACACCGATCTATCATCAATCTCCACAATAGAAACGCGTAGAAACTGGTCATCCGCGAACTTAACGCCAACTGCGCAAGCTTGGATGAGCACGATCTGGTAGCTATCAGCCATCAACCAAGCTCTGGTAATCTGACATACTGCAGCATGATGGTTCCTAACAATGCCAGCCATCCACCATCTTCTATGCCCATGAGGATCATGGTTCTGCCCAACGACAATGTTCAACTTCAGATTATAAATGTCAGGATTCATCCACCTCTCCAGACTTATCTCCTTCAGAACGTACTTAGGATCCTCCACACCATATGCTTTTAATCTGTTATGAAATGTAGTATCATCTATGCGGGTAAATCTCTTCTGTTTCATAATAGCATTAATCTGATACATCAACCAATCCACCTCCCTGTTCCAGAGAATTCTTTTGTTGTCGTACCTAGCCGCACATCTCATACGCCATATGCAATAAGGAATAATAGTGGCCATGCAGGCCACAAGCCACAACTGCAAATCATCAGATCTACCAAAAGAGCACATACCAAGTAAGGTAATGCGATCCATGGGGGCAGGATAATCAGTAACCTCAGTGAATCTAGTCCAAAAGGAAGTAGCAAGCTGACTATGGAAGAAAAGATGGTCTATACTTTCCATGCTTGGCTCATCACAACAATCACAACGGGACGCTAAAGCAATACAACAGCTGGCAACATTTTCATCAGTTGGAATAGCATTCTTCATCATCTTCCAAATGAACGAACTCGCCTTAGGCGACTGGATATGCCATACTCGGTGAAGCCCCTGTGGTCCATCATATCTCGTACTCCCCAAGACCGTCTTTACCGAGCGGATGGAGAATTGTCCCCTCGTATCTGGGACCTAAATGGGATAATCAACTGAATCTGAGATCTGTTGACCTGCCTTCCTAACAAGATCCACACCATGCTCGTCAAGTACCTGCTATAGAGAGGACCAATCCCACCCAGTATCATGAATCCAGAAATCATGTACCAAAAACGGATGGTTACGATCACTGTTATAACGTGCGTAATCAAATAACCTCTCATCACACCACAAAAAATCCCAGAAAGGAATGTTACCCCTCCCAACTATCCAGTGACAGTGAGGGTATATACTCGGAAACATATTCCAAATCCGCTTCCAGTAAGGAGATGCATTCGATCTATACTTCAGATGATTGGGATATAGAGCTGAACGACTATACACTCTACTAGCATACTTATCGCTGCAAAACTTGGTCCATAAGGTGTTACCAACAATCAGCTACCAACACGCCTTAGCCACAAAGGCGTCGTTAATGTGGCGAGTATTTGACAAACCTAAACCACCTTGTTCCACCGACACAGCCACTCTGTCCCAACTAACCCACACTTTCCTGTGACAATTCGCCCGATCCGCCCATAGGAACTTTGATAACATAGCATCAACACGTTTAAAAATACCATCCGAAATGCTGACGGCAGTCGCTGTGTACACCATAGTAGAAGCAAGAACATGTGCGATCAAAAGCTTCCTGCCCGCAAAAGATAACATCCTGGACTTCCATGAGGCAATCTTGTGAGAAATCTTCTGAATTAGAAACTCAAAATTAGGTAATAAATTCCTTCCAACTCTAATCGGCACTCCCAAATAGACAAAATTGTCGACCACATTATCCATCTAAATAGTTGCCCCTATATCCATCTTAGTAACCGGGTCTTTGCTGCCAACGATACAAGAGGACTTCAACCTGTTAATCCGCTGGGCCGACGCTCTCTCATACATAGAAAGTAAGTTCTAGATCTCATCCATCGTGTTAGGAGTAGCATTCAAACATACCATAATATCATCAGCATAACAAAGAAACAAAGGAGGAGTCCTGTTTCCCCTAGTTCGAAACCTCGCCAGCCTTCGCAAATCCCCCATATGCGTAATCCGTCTGCATAGAATCTCTTCAAACAGAATGAAAAGAAAAGGAGATATCGCATTACCTTGTTTCAGCCCTCTGAGCAAAGGGAAGAAACCTGCAGACTCGTCCCCTATTGTGACTATCGCCCAAGAATTTGAGAAGAAACTAATACACAACTCAATGAACTCCTTGGTGAAACCGAACCTCACCATGATCCGATCCAGGACGTCCCACTTGATCTGGTCGTAAGCCTTAGACATATCAAGCTTAATCATGATGTTCGGCCTCTCGCCCCCATGGTATATGTCATGCATCAATTCCTTCACCAACCTGACATGGTGAGTAATCTCCCTTCCTCTAATGAACGCCGCTTGCTCAATGGATATCAGCGCTGGCATTAAGCATACCAACCTATTACTGATAATTCTAGCAAGGATTCTCAAAGCTACATTCTCTACAGATATCGGGTGGAAATCCTTCTCCAAAAAGGTCGGATCGTCATTCTTTGGAATAAGAACAATACGGCAACAGAACAAGCTACGGTGACAATTCTGTCTAAGGAAGAAGGCCTCTGCGAGCTTCATAAAGTCATCTCTGATGTATTCCCAAGAAGCAATGTAAAAAGGGATAGTAAAACCATCAGGACCGGGACCAGAAAACTTGTCCATTTGACGCATAGTATCAAACACCTCGGCTACACTAGGAACAGCAGTGAGAGACTCATTATCATCCATAGTTACAACCTCCGGTATACCAGCTAGGAAATCCTCCAGAACATCCTCATCATGATGTACCATCTCGCTGTATGCATTCCTAAAAAACTCAACAACACACAAAGCAATCTCATGCGGGTCAGTCACCCTGTCCCCGTATGGTAAAGTAAGGCATCTTACTCTTCTATTCTTTCTCTGAGACTTCACAACAACATGGTAAAACTTCGAGTTGCGCTCTCCGTCCTTTAACCACTGAATCCTAGACTTCTCCTTCCACACTTTCTCCTCAAAATCTAAAGCCTCTTGCAGCTCAAACTCTGCGATTCTCAGGGAAGTCTCATTGTCCATGCATGGGTATTCATCAAAGGCATTTTGGGTAACGTGAACAATATCCTCCAGATCTAAAATCTTTTGGGTCACGTCCCCAAAGGTCTTCCTGCTCCAAGTCTTCAAAGCCCCTCTCACCTTCCTGATCTTATAATAGAATACATTCGACGGGTGCCCATCCCTGGAATCATCCCAATTATCAACTATAATCTTTAAACACTCCTCATGTTGAAGCCACGTCTACATAAAAGAAAAGAAACTCTTATTTCTAGCAATAACCATATTCCCAGACTTGTACAAGATCGGGCAATGATCCGAAACTCTATAACGAGTAAGGTGAATCGTAGTGGAATCTGGTCTGAGAGCCGCCCAAGTATCATTCAACAAGATTCTATCAAGTCTCTCCCATATAGTAGGCGTATTATACTGTTTATTGACCCACGTAAATCTGCTGCCCTCAAACTGCGTCTCCTTTAGACAGCCGTTCTGGATGAAAGAATTGAAATCCACTATCTCCTAAAAGCTCATGTTATTGCCCCCTCTCTTCTCCTGATCGATTCTAATGATATTGAAATCACCTGCTAGAAGCCAGCTGCTATCTCCAATGATGCCTGACATCTCGTGTACGTCGTCCCAGAGAAAACGTCTGCAAATGTAATTACAGCTCGTGTAGACCGCAGTAACAAAGAACAAACTGCCGCTATCATCAGTACACTTCATCGTCACATGCTGTCCATGACACCTAACAACCTCTGGCTTGAGAGTACTATCCGCATAACACCATATTTTTCCCCCTTCAGCTGAGTTATCAGTTGCCCAATCCAAATTTACAATGTCCAAAAGCTCTTCAGCAACCCGAGCATGTAAAAAAGGTTCAAAGATACACACAATCCTGGGTTTATGCCTCCTGCATAACCGACCCAAGACCTTCCTAGTCTTATTGTTCGCCGCCCCCCTTATATTCCAAAAAAGGTATTTAGAGTCCATGTATAGAGCGTAGGTTCAAACCCAAACATCATCTCTCTCTATCTAAAACCTTCTCTCTCTGTCATCCCAATCATCATAAATGAAAGGAAGCTCACCTTCAGATAGCCTTCTTCTATGATTTGCTCTGTGATGTATACCCTGACGTACATGCTGATCCGAAGACTCCCCACGAATAGAGTCCCCACGAATAGACAACACAGTCGATCTATCACTCTTCCTTCTGTATCCGTCTCCCTCTTCCTCATGACCCAGGTGTATGTAATCACGCAGACTTCTGTTATGTAGTATCTTCCTCGTACCATCTTCATCAAAGACTATCCTGCGTGGAACTATTGGCTGTGCTGGAATGCAAACTTCATCTACATTTGATTCTGTCTGTAGTATCATCTGCTGCTCCTTCTCACCAGTGCCTACATCATGATTCTCCACCATCTGTCCACCGTTGCTAATAGTTTCTGATTCACATCCATTTCTATTGATAGACAGAGCATTCATCGGTATGTCAAGATCATGACCAATCTCCGTCAAAGAGAAGAGGTTGGATCTAGGTTCTCCACGGGCCACCATCTGAAGGTGCACGTTTGACCTTCTATCCCCATATGTCAGAGTAACATACTGAGGTATATCTTCATTGAATGCTTCAACGAGCACCAGAATGCCTGCAATGTCATCGGGCCCTCTCATCCATCCAGAAGCCACAATCAACCTTCCAAAACTATTCACAATGTTGTCTATCGCCCTGTCATCCCTACATATAATTGGCAGTTCTTCAATCCAAAACCATATCGCCTCCTTTCTAGCACATCTTTCACCTTCCTCCATGCCATGCAGGCTAACGTCAAAACCTTTGAACCCCATCACCTTAGCATTGGCAACGACCTGTGCTTCCTTCTCACTGCCGAAGAAGACAACGACCTTGTGCTTAGAGAACCGATATAAATCTGTGGCATGCGTCCATACATTCTTCAGGACAGGGCATAACTCCGACCAAGAGACTTGGGGTGGCCAGCGCACCTCCACCGCCCTACAAAGAGCTTTAGCTTTTCTCTTACGTTCCTCATCGTCTGGCCCTAGGTCAACAGCTGTTCTTTTAGGAACATGCTGAGGCGCTCCTCGGGCAGGGATACCAACGTTCAGGGGTGGAAAAGCAGTCCTCGACATAATATCCGGAGGTGTGGGATGATGGTTGTTCATATTGACATTGCATCTTCTAGCAAGGTGTCCCGACCTACGACACTTGTAGCACACCTTCTCCTGATTGCACTGTGATTTTTAGTGCCCCTTCTCCAAGCATCTATAGCACGTATCCCATGGAACACCAAAAATCTGTGTTCGTCTATTACCATTGCGATCCTGTCTCAGGCTCGGCCGATCTTCATCAAGCCGACGATTAGGGTTATCTGTCGCACTTCTGTTAACCACTGCATTGTTGCCCCTTCCATAAGGGTACCGCTCCTTGTCCTCGCGTGGAACACGGACGATCGATGCCAATCTGTGATGTTGAACTGTATGATTCTCAAGATGCTCCTCTATCGCCGATTGTAGAGTCATATGTTGATGATGCGCTTCCCGATTTCCAATCAGTAACGGTACAGCATGTGCTTCTCCTCTGGTAGACGTATCTCCCTCGTGCTCCACCATGCCACCAACCTCCGAGGCCCTCAAAACCGGTTGAACCAAGAACCTAATGTCAGGAAGAACCTCCTCCACCTGCACTGCTTGCGCTACCAAGGACACTCTCCTATCAGCGACAACCTCTCGGGCTCTGCACCTCCCACGACCGCCCTGGCTCCCACTCCCAAAAAACTCCGCACTCATCTAAGCCTCATCACGAAAACACAATAGACCCCGGGGGCGGAGTGCCACACCGGGGGTTTGGAAAGCGGCGGCGCCGCCGGCTCAACCAATAGCTATCGCTTTGACATGTAAGTGGAAGTATTTTTTATTTGAATCACCTCACTTAATCTAGTTCAACTGGACTTTTGTTTCCACATTGCTTCTTCTTTTCTGAGGATCTCATCGAGCTACTATTGCATCATAGTCAATGGTTCCTCCAATGAGTTGTCATAAAAATTGCCATCTGAAATTGAAACCACTTGATTCTATTTGTTAGATATTCTCTGGTTCTCTAGTCTTCCTATCTCTTCTTCCCATGACATTCCTTTGCTTTGTGCATAAAATGGGAAACCACTTTGTGAGAGTTGAGATTTGTCTCTAAATTATTATCTAGGAAACTTTTGAAGGATGGGCAGGCCTCCCAAGCAGTAGAAGTTGTTATTCTTGAGTTTGCTGACATGTTATTGTTGATGTTCTTGATTAGTAGAGGGTCATGGTTGGAGTCTATGCACTTCAAGACATGGATAGCCCGTTGGGATGAGTTATCTAACCACAATTGGTTTTCATAGGCTATGTCTAGTCTTTCAAGCAATGTTCCTCTCTAAAATGTCATTTGTGGGCCATTTGATTCCATGTTTGATAATCCACAACATTGATGCTTCAATGAATTCTCTGCTACTTCATACATCAAAATTGTGGCTTCCTCTTTTCTCTCAAGGAGACATGATAGCATTAAAGTCCCTATAACTATGCACGGGTCTCTTATGTTGTTTTCTAGGTTTTGTAGTTGCACCCATAGAAGTCATCTTCCATATTTTGTCATGCTAACATGGACAAAGGCGCACAGTTCCATTCCATTAATTTTTCAATGGTTGAACTGTTTAAGAGAAACCAGAATTTCCACTTTTCTATTATCTTTCCACATTATACATATTCCTCCTGAGTGACCTATCACTTCTACTCAATGGGATTGATTGAATCCCAACTTTTTAATGATCCTTGTAGCCATATTGCTGTTGCATTTATGTTTGTAAATGCAAAGAACCTAAACCTTATACTTATGTATAATTTCTTTTACAATGTTTTTGGTATACTTCTATAGATATCATTGATTCTCCAGCTTATGATGTTCATTTTAAACTTTTTCTAGAAGAATGGAGGAGCCCATAGCCTGCGCTTCAACCTCAAGGTCCTGAAGATTGGATGTTTTCCCTCATTTTTTTGTTTGAGGACTTGCTTCCTTCCCTTACATGGAGCACTTTCCTATTGGGGAGGAGTATTCCTACAGAGGTTTTCGCATTGTTCGATTAGAATGGAGAACTAGTTCCTAAGTCCGCTAAACCCAGGTTGAAGGTTAGAAATTGAATAGGAATATCTTGAGTGGAACTGCCAAATGATATTACATTCCCTATCGGTAAGGTCACTATGTGTTATGGCTGCTTCATTCTTCAAATATATGATTTTCAAATTCCCCACCATGATCAGTTCTAATAGATCATATTTTTGTTTGAAGTTGATTTTCAACTTTAGAAAAAAAACTTGATAAACATTTCAATGGTATCACTTTTGTCTAAAAGAAAATAAACCCATGCATATCAACTATACTCATCAATATTTACAAAGAAATATCTTTACCTCCTATGATTTAGTTCACATGGGACCAAACAAGTCCATAAATATAAGTATCAGAAGAAGAGTAATTAATCATAGATTTACTTCTAGAAGATGTTTCACCTTGATTACCTATAGTACATGATACACAATTTTCAGATTAATGAAAAGAAATTTTAAGTAAGGCACAAACTAAATAATTTTTTTTATCAATTTCCATATAATATGAAAACTAGCATGTCCTAGTCTTCTATTCCATAGAGTTTAAGTATCATTCATTGCAATAAGACACTTAATTTCCTTGAATAGATTTAATGGAGTTAGGTCTAAGTATGTTTGAATTTCCCATTATTTTTCCTTCGTAGATGACCAATATTTTAATCAAATAATTTACAACAAATTTTATTCAACAAGACATTTTATCCATTTACAAAGTTGGTTAATGGTACATAGATTATAATGCAAACCATCAACTAAAAGCACATATTTTATAGATAGATTTGTTCCAATATTACCAATTCCAATGATGGTACCTTTGTCATTGTCACCAAAGGTAACATATCCATTTCTTTTCTTTTCATGTTTGTTGAAGGCATTTTTATTTCTAGTCATGTGCTTGGAGTAAGCACTATAAACCCATGAATCCTGCAAATAAGAGATTTTTGGTACCCAAGTGGATCCTTCTAT
The DNA here is from genome assembly GCA_963693085.1 of Alisma plantago-aquatica. Lineage (NCBI taxonomy): Eukaryota > Viridiplantae > Streptophyta > Magnoliopsida > Alismatales > Alismataceae > Alisma > Alisma plantago-aquatica. The sequence goes on from OY856415.1 coordinate 615,749,538, forward strand.
ATATATATAAAATAAGTGAATAAGCATGAAAATATTTTTATTTGTATAGAAAATTTATTCATAAACCTAATTTCACTCATTATGTATTTCAACGAGATGGCCCCTCAATTGATAAATCTATCAACCAAGAGGCAGCCTATAGAATTATAAACAAACATGTATATCCCAACAAAAATATAAACAAAGTAAATTTACATTTGACTTGAGAAAATGTCATAAACGAATTTTCAAATTAAGTGTTGGTCAATATCAAGTGTATACTCAACTTAACTTAAGTTTGAGAATTTAGGAACCCAAACCATTTAAATGGCTCTTCTTGAGATAAGAACATGTAAATGAGTAATGTCTAAGATGATGGCAATAATGACATGTCACAGTTGATATTTGATCTTTTCTACAATATAATGAGAACCTATCACTTTGGTTTTACATACATTTATCGTTTTATTCCTAGGTACATGTGGCACATATTAGAGAATGTGTCTGACAACAAGTGGATGTGACTACATAGGATTGGAATAAATTGTGCACATAAACCAACAAAAACATGATATCCGAAAGAGAGGTGGTTAAGTTTAATAAACCTTGAATTGTACATCAATACAAAGAATTGTCAATAGGTTCACCATTCTCATCTTTAACTATTTTAGTAGATGTTGCCAATAGAGTTAAAACATGTTTGCAATTGTCCATGTTAAAATGTTTTAGAAGTTATTTTGTATATTTTTCTAGATTTAGATAGACACCACGTGGAGTTTCTTTAAATTGAAATCCTAAGAAAAAGATTAATTCACTCTTGAGGATCATTTCAAATTCTTGTTGCATGATATCAGTAAATTGAGTACAAAGAAATTCTTGAGAAGCATCGATGATAATACCATCTACATATATTTGAACAATAAGAAATTCTAAGAAACAATTTTTGATAATAAAAGTTGAATACTATTCACTAATAGAAAACTCAATTTTAATTTTTTTAAGACAATCATACTAATTTCTTGGAGCTTGTTTAAAATCATAAAAAATATTTCTTAAGTTTATCAACATGATTAATATAATTTAAATCTTCGAGACTGATGGTTGAGGGAAATATACTTCATCTTCAATCTTTCCATTTTCATAGGTACTTTTTACATATATTTGAAATAGGTTGATGTTTTTATGTGTGGATAGGGCTAACATGCACTCTAATTGAATTGAACCTAGTTATTGGAGCATATGTCTCATCAAAATATATCCCTTCTTGTTGATTATAACTTTGAATGACTGATCTTGCTTTATTTCTAACAACTTCCACAACTTCTTTTAGTTTAATTTGAAAAATCCATTTTATTCCAAAATTGTTTTATCTTCTGGTCTTGGAACCAAATATCACACATCAATTTTAGTGAATTGGTTTAATTCTTCTTCCATTTCTACAATCCAATAATCAAATTTAAATTCCCTATAAAAATATAATCATCTTTAAGAGTTTCATCTACTTTCTTAGGCTCGATAACTGATCTAGAATATATATTTCCTTCAACTTGAAGAGATGATCTTCTTTTACTTTGTCAGGAAAATTTCCAATAATAAGTTCTTGTGAATGATCTTCAGTTAATCTTATTGTAAGTTTTGACGTGTCCATTTTTTGTTCTAGTGGTTGTTCAATGTCAGCATTGTTATTACCTTTTGTTAATATTGTAATTCTTCATTCATAGAATTTATGTCATTATCTAAGTTATTATTGATTGGGTCTCATGAAATTTTATGTGAATTGATTTTTTTACCATTTTAGACACAAGATTAGAAATTCTATAAGATTTACTTATGGTAGAATATCTGAAAAAGTATATTTTTTGTGATTTCGGATCAAATTTGTCTCTATAATCTTTTGGACTAGGAATATAGCAAGGTGTTCCAAAGGTATGAAAATAATCCACATCAAGATTTTAAGAGAAAAGTATTTCATAAGAAGTCTTTTTAAGATGTGGGTGGATTAAAATACAATTTTGAACACAACAAGAAGTATTTACGTCCTCATCCCAAGAAATTTTGGGGTTATGTTCTGGAAGCATGTTTTCTAGCCATTTCTCATAAAGATCGATTGCTTCTTTTAGCTATACCATTTAGTGAGGTGTACAGGGTGGAGAGTTATTATGGCTATAACCTTTATTCTTCAAAGATATGATTTCCAAATTTTGCACCATGGTCACTTCTACTAGAGTATATTTTGTTTGAAATTGATTTTCTACTTTAGAATAACACCTGATAAACATTTCAATGGTATCATTTTTCCCACAAGAAAATAAACTCATGCATATCTACTCCAATCATCAACAATCACAAAGTAATATTTTCTACCACCTATTGATTGTGTCTACATGGGACCAAACATGTCCATATGAATAAGTTCAAGCGAACGAGTAGTATTTAGCATAGATTTACTTTCAAAATATGTTTTCACTTATTTACCTAAAGTATGTGGTTCACAATTTTTAGATTTATCAAAAGAAAATTTAGGTAAGCACATGCTAAATTATTTTTATCAATTCCCTATTATATAAAAACTAGCATGTCCTAGTCTTCTATGTCATAGAGTTTGAGTATCATCATTTGTAATATGACACTTTCCTTGAAAATTTAGGTCTAAGTATGTATAAATTTTCTATTCTTTTTCCTTTGTAGATGACATTAATAGTTTTTTCCTCAAGTAATTTATAACAAAATTTGAAAAATATGACATCTTATCCACTACCAAAAAGTTGGCTAACACGAAGTAGATTATGATGCAAACCATCAACTGAAAGTACATTTTTAGTAGATATATTTGTTTTGATATTACCATTTAAAATGATGGTACCTTTTTCCATTGTCCCCAAAGGTAACATATCAACTTATTTTCTTTTCAAGTTTGTTGAAGTCATTTCTATTTCTAGTCATGTCCTTGGACCAATGACTATCAACCATCCAATATTACAAATAAGAGATTGATGGTGCCATTGTGGAGTACTTGATGGTTATATATAATAATAATAAATGAATGAATGAATAAGCATAACTACATTTTTAATTTTATAGCAATTTTTTCACAGACTTTTTTTAGTCCATCTATGTTTCATCTAGAGGGACCCTCGGTTGAGCAATCCATAGACCAAGAGGTAGTCAATGGAATTATAAACAAATGTGTATTTCCCAACAAAAATATAAGAACAGGAGACTTACATTTGACTTGAGAAAATTGACATAATTAAATGTCAAATTAATTGTTGGTCATTGTCAAATGTCCCTCAACATGATTTATGTTTGGGGATTTAGGAACCCAAAAAATGTTAGAGTCTCTTCTTGCAATGAGAACTTGTAAATGTGTAATGTCCAAGTCATTGAAAATAAGGACATGTCTCATTTGATATTTTATCTTTTCTTACAATATTAGGAGTATTAATCACTTTGATTTTAGATACATATATAATTTTATTTCAATGTTTCCTTTCATTATTATGGATATAGTGGTTTGTGGTTTACTATTTTCTTCAATCAATATAGGTACATCTTTGTTTAAATAAGCAACCTTAGAGAGTAAGGTATCTTTTTGAACTACTAAAATATCATATTTTGAATGATTACATTGAATAGGTAGGGATCAATATTCATTTAGTTTGGCAAGTAATTCAACCTTTTTAGGAGTGAGATAAATATTATTACTTTTTAACACAAGTGTTATACTGTTGTAGACTTCAGTGGATTCTTTCAATGTACTATTGGAAAATTTTAGATTATCATTTTCCAACCTCAAATTTCAAGATTTTCATGAAGTCATCTACAATTTTAGCTAGTTTCTTCTTTTTGTTTTTGCATTCAATATACTTTTTATGATTGTCTACAAGAATTCTAATAATTTCCCTTTTATATAAATCATAAATATCTACCTCATTAGATTCTTCATTGTTTATGGTCGAATTAGCCATGAGACATTTTACTTCATTTTCATCGTCAGTTTCACGTTGTTCACTTGACCATCCCAAGAAGCAGTGTAGAATTTGTCCTCTTTATCATTTTTTGTTTCTCAGTGAGGTTTTCTTATTTTTACGTACCTTAGGACAATTATTCATTAAGTGTCCTTTATTTCCACACTCAAAGAACCTCGTAGAAGAGGGAGACACACTAGATTTTTTGTCAAGATAAAATATTTTATACTTCTTAACATTTACAAATAAGTCCTCTTCATCATCTTGACTTGAATCACTACTGGATTGAGTGGTGATTTTGGAGACAACTTTGGCAATGACTTTGAAGGAAATATCCTTTTCTTAGCTTTATCTTCTTCTTCTTCTATTCTGGCCTAACCTGGAGCTTCACGTCATGTGTCTCTAAGTTACCAATAAGTTGTTCCATTAATAAATTGTAGATAAATTACTTGATTCTTCTATAGAAGTGACCTTATCTTCAAACTTGGGGGGTAAAGATCTGAGTATCTTAGATACCCGTTCTTGATCAATCATATCTTATCCATAATTGTTCAAAGAATGAATAAGAGTAGAAAATCTAGCATACATTTTGATGATGATTTCAATTTTAGTCATTCACAATGATTCAAGCTTATGCTTCATCATATTTATTTGAGTATTCTTAACTTGTTTAGTTCCCTCATGTGTCACATAGAGTTTCCTTTATATATCATATGCAAAATCACATGATGATATGCGGTTAATTTCACTACTAGATAGGGAACTATAATGAATACTAATAGCTCTTGTATTGAGTGTTGCACTTTTTACTATCTCTGGATTTAATTAATCTAGTACCTCCTTTGGTAGTTTGTTTGGAAGTGAAACCATCTTCCATAGGTAGAAGTTAATCCCTAAGAAGTATAACTACATCCTTCTCTTACAATACATGTTTCTTGTGTCGTCAAACACTAGCGGGCGACTCACATGAGATCCTTTAATATTGAGATGTCTAAGCATAATTTCCCCCATCCTTCAGGACCTGTTAAGATTCCTTGAAGACCTGCTCTAATACCAATTCATAGACTTAGAGGGAGGTGAATAAAGAGAATCTGATAATTTAAATAAATATTTGTTAAAGAAAAAATAGATAAGAAATCAACCATGAGAGGTAAAGATATAGGGTGGTTCCATCAAATGACGTCCACTACCTACTTGATCCCAACCATAAGTTGTAACAATGAAATTTGATTAATCCTCACAAGGAACACAACACAAAGAAAAAATGTTACCCTCTTGTTTCACGACCAAGGAAGAGAGCCAAACCTTCACCTCTTCTTTTATGGATTTGAATAGAACCAATCCTCTTCTTTGACGGCTTTGAAGAGCACCAAACCACTTCTCTTACAGTTTTGAAGAACTCTAATGAGAAGACTACTTCTTCACTAACAAGTCCCCAGACAACCTTCTCATAGGAAGTAGTGCAAGAACACTATAACAAAGAAAAAATATTTGAGAGAGAGGACGTCAATGCTCATGAAGTACAAATATCCTATATGAAGCATAAGTGTCACTTCCACTATGGTTAGAATAGGTTTTAAATGGTAGAAAAGGGAACTCAAATATTGTAGCTACTAGGAATAAGCATATCTTTAGTTCAAGCTTCAAATATGAATGTAATGGAGTGCTCAAGTTTGTTTTGGGTGTCCATGGGGCTATCCTATTTATAGGAAATGCTTGGGGATATATAGGGTAGCAGTTGGGTGAGTTTTGGATGCAATTAGAGTCAAACTAGTTGTTACACAAATAAAATATTTGATAACAACAACTACTGGAGAGCTCAAAAATAATTTTGCAGAACTTCCTTAGTCGAAATGTACTTTAACTGAAGGACCTATTGGTCAAACTGTACTTCAATAGAGAGATATTCTCTTTGGAAATTTTATAATGACTCTTTTTCTTAAACTGCGATTTTGACTAAGAAGACTTTTACTTGTTGAGGAAGAGTTTGATTATGGATGACTTCAGTCCACAATGACTTCAACTGAAATTTTCATTGTAAATGCATCAATTAACTTTTATAAAAAACATAAAATAATTTTTTTAATGGGATCTAACTATCACAAAAGGATTTTTATAAATGTGAAACTAGGTTTAGGATAGTTGAACTTGACTCATAACTTGATTTAACATGATTTGTAATGACTTGTACCTTATGCCACTTTATAAAAGTAATATATTGAATAGACATGATAAAACAACCAATTGTGTTTAATCAAACATATTTAGAATTCTTGTCTGTATATCTCTTAATCTCTGAAATAGTAGATAGCACGTTAGATACAGAAAAGAGAAATGTTGTCATCATAAAAAGAGAAAGTGTTACAACCCCAATTTTGGGTTCATTTGCTGAGAAATGTAATTTCTCATATTAAAGATAAATGAACAAATAATAAATGAATGCATGAATTTCCTTTAAAATAGCCTTGTTGATTTATTTTGGGCTTTATTGGCTATTGGGCCCAATAACAAGGAGAGAATAAAAGAAATTCCACTATTATTGAGCAAATAAGAAAATAGGGAAAAGGAAAAATGCGGAAACCTCTAGAAGGCAAATCCAAAGAGGGATTTCGTGCCTCTTGGATTCCTTGGGTTCCAAGGAGTCTAAGGTGGCATAGAGAATACAATAATAAAAGAAAAGATCAATGAAATATTTCCTTATCGAGAAATAAATTGAAAATAATTGTAATATGTGGAAAACAAGTGAAAAGATGTGCAATCGAGTTATCCTTAGTGGGATTTCGTATCCCAATGATTCCTAATGATAAAAGGAATACCAATAAGGAAAATAAAAGAGAAATAATGAGAAATCCTAAAAAAGGAATCATTTTAATAAGAAATAAACAAGATAATGTGAAATAATGCATTTTGATGCATTTAAGGATAATGAGTATTCCTTAAAAAGGAATTTCAAATTCTTAGAGTTTCTTGGGATCCAAGGAGTCCCAATGAAGAAAGAGGAGAGAGAAAATACCGAATTTTCAAAATAAAAGGATAATGTGATACATTATTAAGGGATTTTGCGGTATTCATAAAAAGGGAAGTATTCTCTATTAAATAAAAATAGAATTTCGAGGACAAGGAATTAAAAGACAAGATTAAAGAGGATAAGGGAGAAGAATTTCGAATTCCTAATTTCCTAAAGAAAAAGGGGATATCAAGAGGATAAGGAGTAAGAGGGAGAATCTTGATTTTCAAAAAAGAAATTAGATTCCTTTTGGGAGAAAACCCTGTCGCTTCATGGGCAAGCATCGTAAGGCATCAATACCCTCCCCTATATAAGGGGTAGGGTTGTTGGCTCGATTTTGGAAAGGATTCCACACACTTCTCTCTTTTCTCTCTTCATCGTCTTTCCATGCAACCCTAGAGGACGATGTAGGTCTATCCTAAGGACACCAAGGAGTGGTGGTGAGGTCTGGTTGGAACCAGGACTCTCCCACGACAACGCCGGAAGAAGAGGCCACCAATTCGTGCTCTGGATCGTGCGTCACCTCAGCTGGACGGCTGCAATGACGACTGCTGTTGCAGGCCCGTCATGCATGGAAGTGACCAGATAGGTCATGGGTTTTGCGGTGCTTTGGCTGCACCCAGATGCGGCGGAGTTGGGGTGGTCCTTGGCAGCAACCCCGAGCCCTGAGGAGGGGAGGGCGTGCCCACGTTGTGCGCAGATCGGCGGCCGTCGGCTGCCAGGGCGGGAGCCAAGGTTGAAGATAACCTGGGGTCACGATGGACAGAAACGCCCCTCTGGCATGTGAAGAATCACTGACTTAAACAGGGGCAATACTGTAATTCAGTTATAAAATCAAAGATGGGCCGCGTTGCATGCATGAGGTGATGTGGCGCTTGCTGATTGGCCAAGTAAGTGTTTTAATGAAAAATTCATAGATAAATATCGGTAGCTCGGTTGTGGACATGTAATATATGAATCTTGCTCAAAAAAACGAGGGGAATATAATAAAAATATAATTGAAGCTTGATTCCTTATGAAATTTGAAAAATAATGGAAGATATCAACTTTAATGTGTTAATGGTTAAAGAACCCTATTTTGGTATGATTAAGGTGATTAGTAGGGTTTAATAGATGATTAAAGTTGATCTTAGTCTGTTAATGATAAAAATGAACATTAGGAAGAATAAGGATGTACTTTGCATATAATTAGTTAATTTAAAGTTTCATATGCATGAATATACTTTAATGAACCTTGAAACCCTCATGTTGACTAATTCGGCTATTAATTGCTTTCATTGATTAATTTCATGATTAAAGTTGGAATATGCTGAATCTAAGCTATTTCGAGCATTAAAGTTTCTAATTTGTGGATAAATACCCTAAATGTATTAATTAGGGTTTTCACATGAATAAAAGGTGGAATTAATGGCAAATCGAGTTCATATGTGATTTGGATCATGATGAACTATGAATTAATGATAAATACATATAATGATATTGTCATGGATTAAGAGGATAAAAGTAGTAGCTTTAATAAAAAGAGGCTTAATGAGCTTGATTAATGGTTAATTATGCCTTTAATCCGGAATTGATAATTAGATGTGGAAATAATTAAGGTTTGTATTCAATTGTGTTAAATTAGGGTTTAAAATAATGAAATATGAAGTGAAACCCTATTTGCCAAGGAAACCCTAAAATTGGAATAGAAATCCTAAGGAATATGAGGATATTGGATAAATATTGATAAAAGGAAATTGGTATATTTATTTCAGGATCCTGTGCATGATTAGTTGCTTGGTTGGTATTTCTATGTTTTGGTTATTTCTGCATTCAATCTGCTTAACATGTATGTGGTTACGCCTATGAATATCTCGAATTAGATTCCCGAGGATTTTCAAGGTTTTATCGATGACTTAAATTAAACTGTTGGTTGCATTTAATTCATGCAAAATATAATGTGAATATGACTATCACATAAGAAATGTGCCTACTAGCTCAGATCCTAGTCCCCTCTGTAGCTATATAGATTGACCTAGTAAATGGCTACCAATGGGTAGGTCCATCAGGTCATTAAATGACTTAGTAAATGGCTACCAATGGGGTAGGTCCATCAAGTCATCATGAGTCAGGGATTGGTCTACCTTTGGGTAGGACCATGCGACTCCATAACCCTAGGTATTGGCTACCTGTGTGGTAGGGCCATGGGGGTAAGGATCAACCATATGAGAGAGGTGGTATCCATGTCCCCTACAGGGACGTTACAAAGAAAGGGGATAGGCAAGGATTGAGTAGTATTGCTTAAAACGTAATCTTGGTTGTTAAAAGATATTTGGTTGATTACATTGTTAACATAGTTGCACAATTATTGTTTCCCCCACATACCAGCTTCGGCTGACCAACGTTTTGTTTATCGGGGTTTTAGGTACAAATGAAAAGAACAAACATTAAAGTGACATATGTGGAATTGAATGAGAAAAAACATGCACAAGAGGATTAGTTAGATTAACATCTTCATGGATAGAAGTTTAGAAATCCTAGTTTTTCCAAGGTAAGAAAAGTTTTATTTTTATACCCGTTTTCAGTTTAGTTGGTAAAGTTTATTAATTATTACTGATTATTTGTCAAAACTTTGATCCTGTTAATTGAACAACGGCTCTGACCTTCGGGTCTCCCTTAATTGGGGGTTACCGGGAGGCGGGGTCGTTACAATTGGTATCAGAGCATAGGTTCCTCAATTAATCATTAATAATTATTAAATTTTACAAATTCTGTAGAACCCAAGGGAGTTATTAGAGGATTATCTAAAAGACAGAGGTGTCTAGAAAAGGATCACGACCGGGGGCTGGCAATATTTTCCTCCGCACCGCTAGTCGGAATACGAGGACTCCCAGATCTATGTGACTGCCTGGCCAAAGTCTTAGGGTATGAATCAAAATAAGATACCTTTAGGACTCTCTCATCTTGTTCATCCTTTCTCAACTCAAATTCTGTTAAGGACCTTAAGGATTAGGGTTTTCTCTCTTTTCCTCACCCTCTTGAGGTATGGGTAAAATTGATAAGGATTAAGGAATCCTCCACCAAATTAATAAAAAGCATGTAAATAAGATGTCATGGACATAAGCTTAATAGAGTAAGAGCAAAGGAATATATACATGCTTAGGTCGTTTGACATGAGTTGTCTTTGCCCTCAGGAGAGATCTGAGGATAGACCTCCCTGTCAAGAGGATGTGTGGAGAGAGTTAGTCTTAGAGGTAAAGACCTCCATTAAAAGTAGAAACCTAGCTCATCCTTTGAGGATGATGTTAACCCTAACCCTAAGTGGAGGTTAGAGAGAGTGATGACATGATGAGTTAGATGTCACGGTTGACCGAGTGTTTGGTTGGACATGCCTTTGGGAAGCCATAAGAGGGTAGATGACCTAGTACCTTTGGCGACCCAACCCTGGAGAGGGTTGTGCATGCTAGAGCGAAGGATAGCTCCTTCATGGATGAGGTTAGAGGAGAACCTATAGTTACCCTATGGGCTTAGGCAAGTAGGGTATAGCTTGACGAAACCCTGGTTAAGAGATCATGATGGATGTCTTATGAAATAAGCATAAAGGGCTATGAATGATCTTGAGCAAACATAAGTTCAAGCATAGGATTCACCCATGTGGAGGTATGCTAGTGAGCTAGATTCATCATGGAGAAAGGACCTCGGGTAGGTAAGAGAGAGAAAGCATGAATCAAGCAAGAGGGTTGGAAGCCTAGACTCTGAGACATAAGGAACAGTGAGTAGTTGAGGTTGATGTGACCTAAGTGGATGATAGTGGTTGCCTTATGTTCCTGAAGGCTGACGATATCTGGGTTTCCTTTAGAGGAACCAAACCTTAGAGGGAGGATGATGCTTCTGGTACCCATGGTATAAGTGACTACCTGCTGGATGAGATAAAGAGTGCCTTAAACCCTGAAGAGGTTTAAGTAACCAGTTGTGAGACTTTTTACCTAGTTGGTGGTCCTTGAGGAAAACTCAACCCCGAAGTGTTACTCGAGTAGAAGGATCATGGAAGGATATGACATACCTTGGACATGCTTGATTCATGTTAAGAGATTGAGCATGCAGTTGGACACCCCAAAGGTGAACCTAGGGTTCCTAGACCTAAGGGGGGAAGTAGTGTACCCAATGCTCATGATGAGGTTTGAATCTCTATAGTTTCGAGCATGGTACTCCTCATGTGTAGAAAAAGGGTAAACCCCTTAAGTTTAAAGGTAGGTTTGATGAACCCCTCACAACTAGGCTGATATTTTGTTGAGGAAAGAGAACAAGTGTGACCTAGCATGGTTTAGTAGGTACACTTGTGCCTTAGTAGTTGCTAGTTTAAGCATACTCAAGTGAATGCAAACCCTAAGGACGGTTGTGACCTTGTTGTCCAGGGTTGTAGCTTCCTTCCATCCTGGGAGAAGAACCCTTTGTTAGGGTGTATACTAGTTTTGTTGGTTTTGAGGTAAACTAAAGAGGTTTCATAGGATCTTGAGAAGATAAGTAAAGAGTACATGGCATGAGAATGAACCTGTAGACCCATAGATAACCATCTCTATGTGCATGTGGATGTGTGACCATAGAGGTAACCGGTATGGGGCTCGACCAAGGTAGGCAGGTTGCCATGATCCCTAGGAAAGGATGAAAGTCAGCCCATGAATGTAGGAAGAGAGATGATGAATGCTTGGGTAAGGTTCTAAGTTGAACATGTACTATAATGTAATCCTAAGTCCATCCTAGGGTCAGGTGGGGATAAGACCGATGGAAGAAGGAGTTGCCTAATTCCCTAGTTGCACATGGCCATAGGGTTGGGAGGTAACAGCTATCATCGTCTGAGGGACATGGGTTAGGAGATTGATCACCTTCATGAACTCATTGGACCCAAAGGGAAGATGAGTAGGGCAATCTCTGGATGCATGAGGGAAGAGGGATGACCCCAAAAGTGCCGGCACCCTATAGACTCAAAAGAGATGACCAAGGATTGTGTGTAAACCCCAGTAGGTTCGAGACCAGTTCTCCATGGAAGTAATTTTTTTTTTGATATCATGATGTTTGTGATGTGGAGACATGAGTTGCACGTTTCAACTTAGATTTGAAGGTGTAATGGTAAGGTGGGTTGTACCATCCCTACTCTTAGAATGGGAAGAACTCTATATTTGGACGGCCGCCAAATGATTATTTCTTCTTGTTATGGGAGTGAGAGATAGGACAGTATACGTGCCGCACACCTAGGACAAAGATGATGTGAGTTGGAACGTTGCTATAAGGAAGGAGGATAGAGATGATAACGTACCTTGGTGGAGTGAATGATACATGGATAGGTACAAACGATAAGAGTGTTAAGGAAATCATCTTGTGAGTATTTTTTTTATCATGAGCATTCTCAATGAAGATAGACTTGGAATTCGAGTTTGAGATGATAAGTGAAATACATGGAAGAGTATGTCTTCAATTTTACCTAACACTTAAGGATAACAAGTGGTAATAAATGCTCTGGTTGAGATATAGACGCTTAGTTTAGTTAGAGGCTAGAAGAAGAGGTTGTTAGGTTAACCCTCAGTTGGAAACGAGATAAGTCTGGCTAACACACAATAACGGTTGATCTAGTTAAAGGTTGTTTGGTTAGCCAGCCTAGTCCATGATATAATGAAGGGATGGTTGTAGAACCTCAGATACACGCCCCTGAAAAGGGAGGTGATGAAACCCTGATTAGAGTGGTTTAAGGTTTCCGAAGTATCGATCTTGAGGAATCATGATATACCAGAGATTATGGTTTTAAGATCACCAAACACCGTGATACTACAAAGATAGTAAGTGATGGTAGCACTTTGGATGCTTAAGATGAAGATGCATGTGGCTTGTGGCCATGCATGATAGAGGTGAGGGACGAACACCAGTAACCCAGTGCTTTAACTTAGAGGTTAAAGGATCTCCGAGAAGGGAGTGGGAGTTCACCATTATGGATGATGTGGAAAATCTCCCCTTAACCAAGGAAGATCAATGTGGGTTATGGTAGATCACCTTACCTAGATGGCATGAGAAAGAAAGAGTACTGTCAAGTGACATATCGGGTTGAACTGCTCATTATATAGAGAGAAATGGTTCAACTACACCATGATTCGAGTTCAAAGGTTCTTGAGCATGATTAGAAGGTTTACTTCCATGTGGTGGAAGTAGGTGCATGAAGAACTCGTCTTTAGTACTGCTTAGCACCCCATACTAATGGTTAGTATGATCCAGACTAGAGGGTCTGATGAGAGTATGTGTGCTCATTCAAGGTGATACAAAGAGACAGTTCTTAAGATGTGATTTTAACCACCATAGCCTTTTATCGGGATGAAAGAAGTTCTATAAGGAGGTTGTGTCGGTCACCACTTCATTATGATGATGTTGGTGAAGGAGGCCTCGTGAAGGTCATAAAAGAACCACAGTGTGTGCAGATGAAGTCGCTTGATCGTGCAATGGCTGAAAGAGAGAGCCCAAGGGTGACATGAGTCACGAGCTGATGCAAAGCAGACTGACATGTAGTTCACTGTGGGAGAATATGTGATGTGAAAATCCGACCCCTCTAAGCTACGGCTGATGAACCTGAGTCCCCGATATATGGGTCCATTTGAGATGGATTGGTGGATATGGTTGTGTTTAACCTGACCCTCAGGATAAAATGATGTGTTGCATGAGTCCGATCTAGAGCACTATGTGAGGTACCCAAGCCATGTGTTGAGCCCTGAACCTATTCAGCTTTTGAGAGGCTGAAATGTCCTGAGTCACCTATGAGGGTACAATATACCAAGGTAAGAAAGAACTCAGATGGAAGAATATGAAATAATGAAGGTTCTTGGGGAAGAACCATGGAAAGGGTGAAGCCACATGGGAGCCATGATGGACATATGAAAGGCTTATCCTGTTTGTTTGCTTGCTTGATGGAATTTTGAGGACAAAATTCTTATAAGAGGGGAAGGATGTTACAACCCCAATTTTGGGTTCATTTGCTGAGAAATGTAATTTCTCATATTAAAGATAAATGAACAAATAATAAATGAATGCATGAATTTCGTTTAAGATAGCCTTGTTGATTTATTTGTGGGATTTATTGGCTATTGGGCCCAATAATAAGGAGAGTAAAAGAAATTCCACTATTATCGAGCAAATAAGAAAATAGGGAAAAAGGAAAAATGTGGAAACCTATAGAAGGCAAATCCAAAGAGGGATTTAGTGCCTCTCGGATTCCTTGGGTTCCAAGGAGTCTAAGGTGGCATAGAGAATACAATAATAAAAGAAAAGATCAATTAAATATTTCCTTATCGAGAAATAAATTGAAAATAATGGTTATATGTGGAAAACAAGTGAAAAGATGTGCAATCGAGTTATCCTTAGTGGGATTTCGTATCCCAATGATTCCTAATGATAAAAGGAATACCAATAAGGAAAATAAAAGAGAAATAATGAGAAATCCTCAAAAAGGAATCATTTTAATAAGAAATAAACAAGATAATGTGAAATAATGCATTTTGATGCATTTAAGGATAATGAGTATTCCTTAAAAAGGAATTTCGAATTCTTAGAGTTTCTTGGGATCCAAGGAGTCCCAATGAAGAAAGAGGAGAGAGAAAATACCAAATTTGCAAAATAAAAGGATAATGTGATACATTATTAAGGGATTTTGTGATATTCATAAAAAGGGAAGTATTCTCTATTAAATAAAAATAGAATTTCGAGGCCAAGGAATTAAAAGACAATATTAAAGAGGATAAGGGAGAAGAATTTCGAATTCCTAATTTCCTAAAGAAAAAGGGGATATCAAGAGGATAAGGAGTAAGAGGGAGAATCTTGATTTTCAATAAAGAAATTAGATTCCTTTTGGGAGAAAACTCTGTCGCTTCATGGGCAAGCATCGTAAGGCATCAATACCCTCCCCTATATAAGGGGTAGGGCTGTTGGCTCGATTTTGGAAAGGATTCCACACACTTCTCTCTTTTCTCTCTTCATCTTCTTTCCATGCAACCCTAGAGGACGATGTAGGTCTATCCTAAGGACACCAAGGAGCGGTGGCGAGGTCTGGTTGGAACCAAGACTCTCCCACGACAATGCCGGAAGAAGAGGCCAGCAGTTCGAGCTCTGGATCGTGCGCCACCTCAGCTGGACGGCTGCAACGACGACCGCTGTTACAGGCCCGTCGTGCACGGAAGTGACTAGATAGGTCGTGGGTTTTGTGGTGCTCTGGCTACGCCCAGATGCGGTGGAGTTGGGGGTGGTCCTTGGCAGCAACCCCGAGCCCTGAGGAGGGGAGGGCGTGCCCACGTTGTGCGCAGATCGGCGGCCGTCGGCTGCCAGGGCGGGAGCCAAGGTTGAAGACAACCTAGGGTCACGATGGACAGAAACGCCCCTCTGGCGTGTGAAGAATCGCTGACTTAAACGGGGGCAATACCGTAATTCAGTTATAAAATCAAAGATGGGCCGCATTGCATGCATGAGGTGATGTGGCGCTTGCTGATTGGCCAAGTAAGTGTTTTAATGCAAAATTCATAGATAAATATCGGTATCTCGGTTGGGGACATTTATGAATCTTTCTCAAAAAATGAGGGGAATCTAATAAAAATATAATTGAAGCCTAATTCCTTATGCAATTTGAAAAATAATGGAAGATATCAACTTTAATGTGTTAATGGTTAAAGAACCCTATTTTGGTATGATTAAGGTGATTAGTAGGGTTTAATAGATGATTAAAGTTGATCTTAGTCCATTAATGATAAAAATGAACATTAGGAAGAATAAGGATGGAATTTGCATATAATTAGTTAATTTAAAGTTTCATATGCATGAATATACTTTAATGAGCCTTGAAACCCTAATGTTGACTAATTCGACTATTAATGGCTTTAATTGATTAATTTCATGATTAAAGTTGGAATATGCTGAATCTAAGCTATTTCGAGCATTACAGTTCCTAATTTGTGGATAAATACCCTAAATGTAGTAATTAGGGTTTTCACATGAATACAAGGTGGAATTAATGGCAAATCGAGTTCATATGTGATTTGGATCATAATGAACTATGAATTAATGATAAATACATATAATGATATTGTCATGGATTAAGAGGATAAAAGTAGTAGCTTTAATAAAAAGAGGCTTAATGAGCTTGATTAATGGTTAATTATGCCTTTAATCTGGAATTGATAATTAGATGTGGAAATAATTAAGGTTTGTATTCAATTGTGTTAAATTAGGGTTTAAAATAATGAAAGATGAAGTGAAACCCTATTTGCCAAGGAAACCCTAAAATTGGAATAGAAATCCTAAGGAATATGAGGATATTGGATAAATATTGATAAAAGGAAATTGGTATATTTATTTCAGGATCCTGTGCATGATTAGTTGCTTGGTTGGGATTTCTATGTTTTGGTTATTTCTGCATTCAATCTACTTAACATGTATGTGGTTACGCCTATGAATATCCCAAATTAGATTCCCGAGGATTTTTGAGGTTTTATCGATGACTTAAATTAAACTGTTGGTTGCATTTAATTCATACAAATTATAATGTGAATATGACTATCACATAAGAGATGTGCCTACTAGCTCAGATCCTAGTCCCCTATGTAGCTTTATAGATTGACCTAGTAAATGGCTACCAATGGGTAGGTCCATCAGGTCATTAAATGACTTAGTAAATGGCTACCAATGGGGTAGGTCCATCAAGTCATCATGAGTCAGGGATTGGTCTACCTTTGGGTAGGACCATGCGACTCCATAACCCTAGGTATTGGCTACCTATGTGGTAGGGCCATGGGGGTAAGGATCTACCATATGAGAGAGGTGGTATCCATGTCCACTGCAGGGACGTTACAGAGAAAGGGGATAGGCAATGATTGAGTAGTATTGCTTAAAACGTAATCTTGGTTGTTAAAAGATATTTGGTTGATTACATTGTTAACATAGTTGCACAATTATTGTTTCCCCCACATACCAGCTTCGGCTGACCGACGTTTTGTTTGTCGGCGTTTTAGGTACAAATGAAAAGAACAAACAGTAAAGTGACATATGTGGAATTGAATGAGAAATAACATGCACAGGAGGATTAGTTAGATCAACATCTTCATGGATGGAAGTTTAGAAATCCCAGTTTTTCCAAAGTAAGAAAAGTTTTATTTTTATACCCGTTTTCAGTTTAGTTGGTAAAGTTTATTAATTATTACTGATTATTTGTCGAACCTTTGTTCATGTTAATTGAACAACGGCTCTGACCTTCGGGTCTCCCTTAATTGGGGGATACTGGGAGGCGGGGTCGTTACATAAAGTGTGAAAATATCCAATTTAGCAAACACATGTCAACAGTCTTGTCCCCAACAAGCAATGTAATTCTCCTACCATAGCTTCATAGCTCACTTGAAGAGATGTGTGGAGAAGATGACCTTCATTTTGGATTGCACTTCAAAGATGCCAAACCCATTCTCCACGACCATCAACCAAGCCTCAACTTTGTCTATGACCTCAGTTTTGTCTTCTCAGAAAACCCTTTTGATGTTAAGCTTCAAAAAGTCAAGGATGGTATTAGAAGATAAGGGTGGACATGGTGGGATGCACCATTCTCATATCTGGTAATGTCCCTAATAGCTAGATCAATGTTGGAATTAGTTAGCACCTTGTGATGATCAAAGAAAACCATCACACATGTTTTTACCAGCAAGTTTTGATTATAGGATCAAGGCCTCAGCAGGATCGAATGCATTCTAATGTATTGGTCCATCCTCTAAATTGGGACCATCTTTGGGTTGGGCCTACAAAGGGGTCTGAGACGTCCTCATTGTGAGATCCTCCTTTAGAGAATGCCTCAACTGGCCTCTTCCTCTGCCGAGAGTATTCACAATCTATGTCCCTCTTCTTCTTCTCTAGGGAAACCTTTATCCTACAGAGTGTCTTCTTCTGTTGGTTGTCCTAATAACATCATCAGCGATCACTATGGTTTTATTGGGAAACATGCTATATAACATAGATAGTTTTAACTAAGCATATTGTTCATGAAATGTCTACATGGATTAACTTATATTCGTGTCAGATTTGTTACATGCATTGTTTATTATTTGTGGAAGGATGCTTTGACCATAAATGTTAGGACCCTAATTAAAGAGAGAGAAAATTACTACTGTGACCTTAGGGTTTATGAGGAAAGCATGGGGTGAATAAAGAGATGAATATGAGATGAGAACGACCTAAAGGTATTTTTTCTTAGAAAAAATCTTGGGATTTTTCTAGGTGGGATTTGCAGAGGCCCATGAGTCCTCATAAGTCATCTAGCAGGGTGAAGGAAAAATTTTTCAACCCTCGGGCAGTGATTCTTTCTAGACATTTTTCCCTTGAGTGATGGCCTAATAATCCCATTCAACTCTAAGAGAGTCTTGGAATTACTAATTTTAAAGTGTTACATGGATTACCTAGGTTTTTATACCATGTTTAGCGACCCATCTCCCCCTATTATCCCCAATGAAGGTGAACCAAGATGGCCACTAACTACTTTCCAGAATCTTGGTTTAGAATATAACCAATAATTTCCAATGAAAAAAACAATTGATAACAAAATGAAGATAATCCCCTCAAAGAGTTACTTAATATGTAAAGGAAAATTTTTGATCAAAGGAAATACAACTATATAACTAATCCTCTAGTATTCATAAAACATGTGTACTTTTATGTCAGCATCTGGATATCAAAAATGCTAAAAAAACAAAAGCATTGATAAGTACGTTGGTATACTGTGTTGATGGTGACTAAAAAATATGTGCATGTCTATGTGATAAAATATAAATGTCTATTTTTCACTTTTATTGAATCTTATATATCATTTCTATGGAGAATTTTGTTATTTGTTCCTTAATTTTAGAACTCATTGTCTTAGTTTAGCCTTTTTCTCATGAATTAGAGTTTTAATTAGATTTAATCGGTTATTATAGGGAAAAATCTCAATTCCATCCATTCACTCTAAGGATCAAGAACTACAAAATGTACTTTGGGAAGATGTCTGTATAACTACCCATAATTTCTTATATATATAATAAATATATATCATAACAAAATGGTCATATCATTTGATTCCCAATGCATAATTTAATGTTTATATATGCATTAGAAAGGGAATTTATTTTTCTATAAGAAAAATGCATTTTCCATCACCTTGTTGAGTCATTCAACTAGCTTTCCAACTGGTCGATTCACCTGTAGATTTTCTCTTAGTGTCTAATATCACACCAAAATGACCATATCCTATGCATCCCAAAGCACACTTTAATGTTCATATCTGATTTGAAAACATAATTTAGTTTTCTACAAGAAAAATATATTTTAGGGCAGCTTGGCTAGTTGATCGACTGGCTTTCTAGTTGATCGACTCACCTGTAGAAGAAATCTACTATAAAGAGAGTCAAAAAATTGACTTATAAAAAGTTTAAGGGAAGGTAATATAATAAAGTTCACCATTTGGGGCAAGCAATTGATGTTGTCAATGATTACATAATTGACTAGGGAAAAAGGAAAGTTGACCAACACTATATAATTTTATGTGGAGGAAAGAGTGTAATTAAAGACCATTGATCAAGCCCAAAGTGATCAAGAAGGCCAAATAAAATTTTTGACATCATTTTATTATGAATACAAGGAAACCACCATTCTTGAAGAAATTAACCCCCTATTATATAAAAACCTTGTCCATGATAACATAGCATAGAAAGGAGAGAAACGGTCGCATTCTTCCTCACAGAGTCTGTGAAGTGTTTCTAGCAACATTATTTCTCTATCCCCTATCGCGTTTCTTGCTTCTGTGAGAAATATGGATTAGTTCCCTTTTGTTGGGACATGGGGAGTAGCCCCATGAGTCTGTAATTTATCTTGGCTAACTTTGATTTCCATTAAATTAATAAAAATTGTATCTCCATTTGTTTAAAAATGTGAATGATGAATTGATCATTTGTTCTTCATGAATGTTATTATCCATAACGATGAGATCCCCGACATATGGACCAGAATATCAAATGAGACTCACAAATTCCCTAATGAGACCATGAATGGAAACTTATTATATGATTGAATCATGACCCACAGACACTAAGACCCCCGGTCTGTAGTTAGCTTGATCCATGAGATATATTTCTGAAAGAAACATGTCTACATGATCCTAATCTAATTGTTTATTTAAAAAAGAATTAAAATTTCTAACATAACCACAAAGTCTTGTAGAAGCAAAAAACTCAAACTTTCATCAATCTCATTATTTGAGATTCATCCTTCACTATTTTTTTTCCACTTTTTCAAGTGTACTTTATTGTTTTAGTTTTATATATTTTGATAATTTAATTAGATTCTACAAATTTACTCACCTATTTTGGTTTAATTACTCCTTTCAAATATGAATTTATATATTGTTTATTGTTATTGGTTTGATTTAATCTTAAAATGTTTTCCCATGGGATCGAGACCTTTCTACACTAATGTTAAGTCGATTCTTTACAAGTGAGTTATTTGTCATTAAAATGATAAAGTCTAGGGATAATGTCTCTACTGAATTTGTTGTGCAGTGAAACACATTAAATTTTAGCACCATTGCCAGGGACAATGGAGTTTCTTTAGAATTCCCCATCGCTTTGAGTAATTAGGATTTCTCCCTGCTAGTTTGGTTTTGTATATTTAAGTTTATTTTTATAATTTTCATTTGTTTTTATAATATATTAGTTTTATTTTTTAGTTTCTATCTTTGTTATGTACTTGCTTTTAGTTTAGATTTTTTCCTTCTATCTAATATTTTTCTTTTTCTTTCCTAAAAAGACCCGTTCATAAATTTTGGTCTTGATCCTGATACTCACATTTTTTTTAGACATTTATTTTTAATGGAGTGGCTGGTACCACATGATGTATGTCGTGAAAGAGTTGGATCCTACTATCATGATATATTAGAGTGCCCCAAGATGTCCCTACACTAAGTAAACATGTGACATATCTACTTGCACATAATATTACACCCTCCAAATAGAGATTGGAAGCAAAGTACAACCAACAAAACTATAGATTGTGAAAGACATCACTCCTTGTAAGTGGGGAAGAAGCCAACTATTAGATAGAATATTCACTCTCCGTACAAAGACAAGTCCATATTGATCAACGAAGGAGCATACATGATCGCTAAATTGGAGGCCTGAGAGGTTAGGAAGAAACTTTATTTCATAGAGATGATGGTAGATGAAGAGAAGGCACAACTCTCTCAGCCAGTCGCATCCCTTGAGGGTCAATCTGAGAGCCCACACAAGAAACCAGATCATCTAAGGATGATTTTAGATAATGCTGATGTTGTTGATGGTGATGATACCATCTTCATATAATCTATTCATGATCCTTCAAAAATGACTCTGGAACCTGAAGCTCCACTGACCCCTCTATTATAGACATTGATATAGGCGTCATCAATAACCAACTAACATTGTTGATACTATTTTGGATTGTGTATAGGTGGATCCTTTTGAATAAATGATTTCTCATCAAGATCCCCATATTTCACCTCAACCACCCTCTATTCTATATTTGGTTGTACATGCTGAGTAGATTCTACCTCAACAAGAAGTTTGTGTGCCCTAATCTATTAGATTGTGAAGTGGTTCCTTCCGAGGTCATTGAGTTGGGCACATGATTCATAAAGGAGTCAAATCCACATTTTGGCACTATAAAGGACCTTGGCGCATCAATTAACCTTTAATAAATGGGATGATAGAGGAGGTGGACACACAATCACAAAAAAAGTCATACTAGGATGATAAGACATACCTCCCATGTCGGAACTCCATTTATGACATGTAGATCTAGGTGATGAGGAGAAACCTGAGTCGGATCCCCCACACGACCCACCATAGTCGGCACTACATGAAATGGATTCACCTTTTACGACCTTCTCCCTTGAAAAATGTGACCACCACAGGTCTTCAAGGAAATGTTAATATTGAAACCAAATGACAACTACTATCATGTCCCCAATCCCCATACATCAACAACACTTCCTTCACTGATGAAGGAAGTCTGTGGATCCTATTTGAGGGACTATGAGGCAAAAAAACAACATCATTTTGATCAAATAGAAAGCCCCTTTTAACTTCCATGACCACCGAGTCATTGGGTGTACCTTGAATATCCTTTGTTTGAGACTTCAGCCTTCATTAAAATCCCCTTTAGCTGGACATTTGTTATCTTACCAGTGCCTCCTGGTGATCTTTGTGAAATTCTTCCCTTTACTCTGGATTTAGATTTTATTTGTGACAAGAAAAAAAATAGATTTGGGACGGAGGTGGGTGGTACGTAGCATTCCACCCACTCTACTTCATTTTTAAATATTTTTATTATATTATATATTTTAGCTTTAAAATTTTCAAACATTCCCTTCCTTAAGTTTTTGTCCTTTATCTAGTTGGCCAGTTATGTATGGTAATTAAGAACCCCCCCTGAATAAGTGAATTTTCTTGTAACTTTTTCATAAACTATTGTTGATAAAATTTTTTTGGTCCTTCTGACCTCTAATAGCACTACTCATAAAAGGTGGAAAGCCATAAAAAATAGACAGGAATAAAACACAATGTGCCCCCTACTTAACAAGCTTTAAAACAATTTTTTTTTTTTGGTCGGTAAAACTTCTGTTGCTTTTTTTGTATTTTTGTATGTTGTAGTTACAGAACTTGCTGGTCCCAATTAAGAACCAACTAAAAGGAAAGTACAGTTTCTATACACCATATACAAATGTGAAAGGAAAGCAGGCCCTGAAGCATAGTTGGACTTGAGATCCAAGAAAAATGAGCAAAAGTCACCGCCGCCAGGGATCACCAGAAGAAAAAACCAAAAGAAACCAAGCTCAGGTCTCACTTAGAGACAAGCAAGAGGGGTCAGAGAGCAACAAAAACCAGAACAACCAAGCCGTTATCACAGCAACCAGAGGATCAACAAGGTGAAGCTACCATCAAAAAGACAAAAATAGAAGCTCAACTCCAGCAAGACTTCGCCAGAAGGAAGCAGACAGAAACAACCTTCTTCAGAACACAACATATAGGCAAGAGATAGACCAGAGAGAAGAACCAACAGAAACGATCCAGAAACCCAACAGTAGAACAGAACCAAGAAACAGCAGAGCAGCAACCTCAAAAAGCAGCTGTAGATATAGCAGAAACCCAGGGCAGATGGTAGAAAACCAATCACAAAGATAGACATAAAACAGTAGGCATTTAAGTCTCTAGCAACTCATCATTAATGATTTTAGAGATCAAACAACAAGCACCAACCAACAGCGCCCATCAGTGGACTGTCGATAACATCATGAACAAAAGAAGGGGAAACCCTTGATCTTTCAGTCTCTTGGCTCAGCTTGCTATAACTTTAAGAAGCACATCAAGATGGAGTGGGAGGGGAGCGTCAACATCCACACAGGATGGGGACTCGACCCTCTCAGCAGCCATCAAAGAAAAGGTGAGAGGGGAGCGTCGACATCCAAACGAAGGATGGGGACTCAACATTCACCAGAACATGAGGTAGCAACCTGTCAAGAACATCATGAATAAAAGAAGGGGAACCTTCTAATCTATGAATCTCATGGCTCAGCTTGCTAGCTTGCTAAAACAGATCCAAACATGGCAAGCTCTGGTTCCACAATGAAACCAACTGCTGCAACTAGCAGTACCAAAGAGAGCAACAAAACCAGAGAGCTCAACAACTCATCATGTCAGCAGAGAAAAGGCAGCAACAACTAAACCAAGGAACAACTCCAGCAGAAGATGGCCACCATCATACAGAGAAAGAGCAAGATAACAGCAAACCAGCAACAACTCAGAAGAAGGGAGCCACAGACCCGCAGCTCCATAACAGCTTGCAAAACAAGCAGGAAACCCAGGAAGATGAAGGCCACTATGAAGCGGGAAACCATGCCATGGCAACTGGACACCCGCATCCATAACAAGCAGCCATACACAGAGCAGACCATAGCTCAGGGCAACCTCAAACAAAAAGGAAAAATAGGCACATCTGCCCCATAGCAGCAACAGACTAAAATGAACCAAAGCCACAAGAAAAAAGCAACAAGAGAGGAACCAACGCTCCTACAAACAAAGAAGCAAAGAAGCCCAACTTGAAGGAAGACTGCCACTCCCGCAGATAAAAAACTCCAAACCAGCTGCATAAGTAGCAAACTTCAGAAAAGGGGAGCCTCAGACCCATCCATTCCTCAAAAGAAAAGCATAGCAGCTAAGAAGGATAGATCCAAGACAAGCTTGAGCGAGGTCTGCCACTCCATCCAGGATAACCTCGACCACTAAAGGGGAAAGGAAACTAACAGCCTTGGGAGAGATCTGCCACTCCTCAACGGATAATCTCATCCACCCAAGAAAATGAGGATATGAGAAATCTTGGGAGAGTTCTGCCACTCCAAAACCAGATAAACTCTTCCACCCAAGAACCAACAGGAAACTCAGCCACAGAGCAAAGTGTAGCTCAGAAACAGCAACAAACAACAAGCATAACAGGCTCATAAAGCCCATGGCAGCAACAAGGACATAAAGACCCACGAAGGCCAACAACACCAGAACAGAGACCAAGAACGCCACTAAAACTCAGGAAAAGAAGCAACTAGTATCTTGATTAATAATCATCCACAACTGAATAGGATTTCTGTACTTGTCTTCATGGACTCTCAGATTTCCTTCAACCCAAGAGTGATAGAAAATAAGACTCATAATACATTTCAACCTCGGATCAGTAAGATTTTCAGCTTGATTCCAAGACTTAATCATGGGAGCACTCGCCAGAATCCAAAGCTTCTCAATATAATCGCAATAAAAAAGAAGATGGTTGGTATCTTCATAACCATTAAAACAAAGATAACATCTAGAAGCTAAACAAATCCCCCTTCTTCTTGAGTAATCAGAGGTGGGAAGTTTATTATGCATAGATTTCCACAAATGAAACATAGCACGCTTATGAGTTTTAATCTTCCAAATCCACTTAAAATTAGATCTGCAGTTAATCTTCAGCCTAATAGAATTCCAGACATCATAGAGCTTGACCTTCCTTTTCCCTTCAAACAAAATAGTATCCTTCTGCCCCTGATAGATACCAACATTCTTGATAGCATTAAGGATATCCTCCTGACCACGATTATTATCTTTAGGCATTCTCCAACCACCATTATGAATCATAACATTAAGATGAGAATCCCAAGAAAACCCAGATCTGATAATACAATCTCTTCCCACAAGCTGTTCAAGAAACTGAGAATTACACCAAGGATCTAGCCACAACAGAAAGGAACTACCATCACCCACAAAGAAATCGATGTGGTTTTTTAGCTCATCTCTAACATGAATAAGATTATTGATCATCCAAGAATAGTTTGGAGACTCCTTAATAATCCAGAAAGATTGTCTTCTTAAGTACTTTTCAGAAATCCATTTAACCCATAAAGTATCTTTCTTACTAGCAATATCCCAGGCATTAATAACAAGACAAGCTTTAGCAACATCTTTAGGCTTCTTGATACTTAAACCACCATCTTCTTTAGGCTCAGTAACAACATCCTACTTAATCAGATGAAGATTCTTTTTAGACTCAGTTTCACCCCACAGAAAGCCACGACAAATCCTGTCAATATTATCCAAGATAGAACTTGGAATAGGGAAAGAGAATAGCCAATAGAGATGCATATTAGCAAGAGTAGATTTGATCAACTCCAATCTAGCAGCAGTAGACAAGAGCTTAGATTTCCAAGAGTCCAATCTGGCCTTAACTTTGTCAATCAAGGAACCACAAAGTCTTTTAGACAACTTCCAGTAAAAGGAGGCAAACTAAGATATTTAGAAGGAAAACTACCCTCTTTGATCTTCATAATATCAACAATAGGTACTTTATCAGAATTATTGCTAAAGATAATAGAGCTCTTATCAAAGTTAACACAAAGGCCAGACATTTCAGCAAACGATTCCAAAGCAGATTTAATAGCACAAGCATCTCTATTAGTAGCTTTAGAAAAAATCATGAGGTCGTCCGCAAAAATAAGATGAGACCTTTTCAAATTCTTTGAAGCAGCAATAGGTTCAAGGTCACCGCACATAACCATCTTTTTAAAAAGCTCAGAAAGACCTTGCATACCAATCACAAAAAGATAAGGAGCAATAGGATCACCCTGTCTCACCCCATTGGCAGGAATAAAAGCATCCGAGGGCTCACCATTAATAATGACCTGATAAGAAGTTGAGGAAAAAAATTCTCTAATCCAATTAATCCAAATAGAAGGGAAACCCATTTTGAACATAATAGAGAAAATGAAGGACCATTTGATAGAATCATAGGCTTTCGATATATCAGCCTGAATACACATTCTAGGCTGCAAATTAGCCTTCTTAAAATCACTTAAAATTTCATTGGTAAGCAAGGTAGCATCTTTAATGCTCATGTATTTAACGAAGGCACATTGAGAGTCATCAATAATGAAAGGCAACACATCTTGGAGCCTATTAGCAAGAATTTTAGAGATGATCTTGTAGAAGGTATTACATAAAGCAATAGGTCTCCAGTTCTTGATGTCCGACAAATCAGTACCTTTAGGAATAAGGGTCAAGAAGGTTCTATTAGCTTCCTTCAACATCTTACCATTAGAGAAGAACTCAAACACAGCATTACAAACATCATCTCCAATGATCCCCCAACACTTCTTGTAAAAACAACCATTAAACCCATCAGGGCCAGGAGCCTTATCAACTTTAAGATTTTTAATAACCTCCTCAACTTCATTTCTAGTGACTCTTGAATTGAGAGTATTCTTTTGCTGAATAGACAAAGTTCTGCCAAGCCACTCACCATGCCAAACCCCAAAATAGTTCGACTTATTATTAAAGAGCTTGGAATAGAAATCAGTAATAGAATGTTTAATAGAAGCATTATCATAAGACACCTCACCATCAATGGTAAGCTTCCTGATAAAATTTGACTTTCTTCTCACCTTCATGGAAGCATAGAAAAAGGAAGTGTTGGAATCACCTTCTTTAAGCCAAGTAACTCTCGATTTTTGCTTATAAAAAGACTCCTGAGCAGCAGCATAATGATAAGCTTCAAGTCTAAGCTTCTTAGCAGTAGCCCTTACATCTTCATTAAACGGATCCAAATCAGCTTCCAACTGAGCTTGGTTAGCTTTGAATTTAGCAATCTTTACATTATCATTAATATCACCATAGATTTCCTTATTCCAACGAATAAGATTCTTTTTAAGATTTTCCAATTTCCTGTAAAGCTTGAACATAGCATACCCAGGGGGGTCAATATCCCAAGATCTTCTAACAACAGACATAAAACCATCATGGTTATCCCAAGAATTAATAAACCTGAACGGAGACTTAACTTTCTTAGGTTCACCAATTCTAACAACAATCTTTCTATGGTCACTAATAATATTAGACCACTTCACCAAAGAAATCCAGATTGGCATTAAGGAAGTTAGAGTTATAAAAAACTCTATCAATCCTAGACATAACGAAATGACTTCCATCTTGTCTGTTATCCCAGGTATATAAGGGACCATGAAGATTCATTTCAAAGAGATTGCAATTCAAAATGCACTCATTAAAATCATCCATAGACTTCCTAGAAGGCATTTGTTTACTGATCCTTTCACTATTTTTACGCACACAGTTAAAGTCACCCAAGACTATCCAAGGCTTTTCAACTTGAGGACAAAAAGAGGTAATAGAGAACCACAATCTTTCTCTATCAATATCAGGATTGTGACCATACACAGCAGATAAAAAGAATTGAGATTGATCAACAGTAACATCCATATGAAGAACTTGATCGTTTTTAGAAATACTAGTAACATCACAGTCATTAGCATTCCAAAGAACAACAATCCTCCCAAGAACATGAGAATTATGATTCGAAGTCCAGCTGTATTAAGGGAAATACTTATTAACAAAGGAAGAAATCTTATGAGGTCTAATCTTCGTTTCAATTAGGACGACGATACTATTATTCGCCTTACTTATTTCTCCTTGGACATCCTAGATTTTGTTACTGATACCACATACATTCAAAGAAGAAATGGATAAGGAAAAGGTCATTTAACCACTTGGGCTGTTGAGCTGTCAGCCTCAGCTTTATCAAAAACAGAACAAAGTTCATCAACTTGAGCTAGTATAGGAGAGAAATTTGACTCAGAAATTCTATGATATATGCCCGAATTCTGTTTAGGCTGGTGCTCAGGTGGAAATATATTCCTTCTTCTATCACTAGAATCAGTTGGTGGACCACTAGCATTCAGGTTCACTGGAGAAATGCTTAAGAAAGTCTGTGTGATAACAGGAGTAGAAGGGACTGAGCCTCCATTACTACCAGGAGGAGAAATGGACGATTCAAACCCTTCATTAACTATCTTAGATAAGCTTTCATCTTCAGTAGCTTCAACCATCTTCTCAACATCAGTTTTCTTGCGCTGAATCTCCACATCATCCAGGATTTCCTCAATGATGTACCCAAGCTCCTCGTTTATCTTAGCTCTAGGAGGAGAATCTGTCTGAGGACCTGTAGTAGATTTCTTAATCTCCCAGACTTTCTTCAATCTAGTTCTTTCCATCTCCTTATTACGTTTCTCATTCAGAGAAGGTCGACAATCACCATGGCCCAAAAACCCGCATCTGCTGCATCTATGCGGAATCCATTCATAGCCTAGCTCAACAGTGTGTTCCAGACCTGTATCACTTAACAATGTTAAGGACTTCGGATACTTGGCATCATACTTCATTAGAACTTGAATTCTCGCCATATCCAGCTGTTTAAAGTTGATAGTAGCATCATCTGTCTTCACTGGATGACCCAGAAAGGATCCAATCCTGTTAAACATCCTCGAATCCCATAACTCCATCGGCAATTTCTTAACATCCACCCAGACAGGAACATCAGAAAAAACTGTTCTAGTTTTACCTCTCCAGGCGACCACTTCTTAAGGATAACCGGCCTCCCAAGGATAGTCCATTCACCTTCCATGGCAAGCTTCAGATCCTCTAATTTCTCAAATCTTATTAGAAAGAAACCTTCACCCATATCCAAAACCTCAAAACGATCTCGAGTTTTCCAGTCAGCATCAAAGTGATCCGCAAGAGTGCAGATCTCAGGCCAGAAGTCAATAACATACCCGATCAAACATTTGCTCCATTTGTTCGCATTTTCCTCCGCCTCTTTACTTGGGTAGAGTATCTTGCCATCCACAGTAAGAACCTCCACCCTATTCAGCTTTGTGGCACTCCCGGTAGGAATGGGCTTCAGACTTCCCCACTGTGTTGGCGAATAACCTGTAGCTGGATCTGCAATACTGGCTGCAAGGAGGGCGACAGATGAATCAGTACCTCCTCCACTCCCTCTGGGATCCAAACCAACAGGCAGAATTGAAGATGAAGCAAGGTTGGATTCCGTCGCAGCCGCCGTCACCTTCAGAGTCGCCACAGCAGAAACACGGGAAGCCATACCTTGAGAAAGCAAAGTGCAAATTAAAACAACTTATAATTTTTTTATTTCTATAATTTATAAAGTGAAATGAACTGATGCCACGATACTCTTAATGTAATGAATTCCAAATAAAATTTGCACAATTCCAATCCCTCCTAATTTTGTTGTACCACTTTCTTACTCATCTATTTGCAAAAAAAAATCAAAAGCCAAAAATATGCCAAACTCTATGTTTGGGGTGGCACACCCTTTCCCCCTCTACCGCTTCATCCACACCCCTCATAAATTAATAGGGGGTTACCACCAATAAAGGATGCCAAAGCACACACAAAAAATGCAATCAATGTAATTGAAATTAATAATAAAAAGGTCTTGAGTCAGAGAGAAGAGATATCATTTTCTAGCATATCTCCATTCACTTTGGTTTTCTACCCAGGGGAACCTACATAAACAAAAATATCAAATTGAATCAACCTTCTCTTATGGAGAATTTGTGAGATATGCGGGAGTACAAAGGCAGAAGATATAGATAATATGTTTCTATAAGGGTCTTGAAATGTAAAAAAATCGTGAGTAATTTTGAGTAGGGAATTAGAAACTTGTGTTCTATAATTCTAAGAAATTAGGGTCTCTTGGCCATAAAGATGGAAAGGATTCAAGTAGAGCTAGGCAAGAGAGGATGACTTGATGGGAATATTATTTTACACTTCTTATGATTCGATGTTGCTCAAGGATGAGCAACACTCAAGTTTGGGGTAAATTCATATTTATCACTTTTATTTCATCTTTTATATCATTACTTTGGAGTATTATTTTTATTATTCACTAGTTTTAGAATTAATTGTCTTAGTTTAGCTTTTCTCTCATTAATTAGAGTTTTTATTACATTTTCTTAGTTATTGTAGGTAAACATCTCAATTATAATCATTCACTTCAAAGATCAAGAGTTATCAAAAATACTCTGGGAAGATGTATGCATAATTTTCCATGATTCCTAATATATATAGGGTATATATTCACTTCCCAACACAGGTAACTAACTTTTGTTACATGTGGATCTATTTTGTAATAGGAAGACACTTTATTGTAATGAGACAACCAAATTTATAATACAAAGACTCATTTTGTAAAAACAACATGAATTTTTTATTCTCCATTTGAATATAGTAATATGATATTTATGACAACAATTTACATAGTATTACAAAATGAGTCTTTGTATTACGTTTTTTGTCATCTCATTACAACGTTGGTTATCTCCTAACGAATATGTTCCTTCCTATTATAAAACAGATGCACGGGTAACAAATTTTAGTTACCCACACGGGTAGTGAATGCATGGAATATATATATATATATATATATATATATATATATATATATATATATATATATACCTATACATATACATATATATGTATATATGTATATGTGTATATATATGTATATATATACATATATACATATACATATATATATATGTATATATGTATATGTATATATATATATACTGTATAAAATTGGTCATATCTTTTGCATCCCAATGCACAATTTATTATTTAAACATGAATTGGAAAGAGAAATTAATTTTCTATAATAAAAATATATTTTTGATGGCTTGGCCAGTCATTCTTCTAGATTTCCAACTGGTCCACTCTTCTATGTATTTTCCCAAAACGTCTGATATATTTCACAACAAAATGACCATATTTTTTACATACTAAAGTGGAATTTAATGTTAAAATATGATTCAAAAAATGAAGTTATTATTCTGTGAAAAAATATTTTTTGGGTGGCTTGGCCAATTGGTCGACTAGATTTCTAGCTAGTCAAATCATATGTAGCGGAAATTTGTAGCAAACAAAGTCAAAGAAGTTGAATGGTCAAAATACTAAAGGGAGACCATTCAATAACTTTTTCCATTTAGCAAAAATAATTAGTGTTGTCAAAGATTACTCCCTTTATCGGTAAAAAGGGTTGCCAATTCCATATACTTTTTTGTGGTGGAAAGCGAATGTAATTAAAGACCTTTGACCAAGAAAAAATCTATCAAGGCGATTAAACCATATATTGGGCATCGTTTATTAAAAATACAAGATAGCCTCCATTCTTTAAGAAATCAACCATCTATCATCTAAGTGTCTTGTTCGTGAGAACAACATAGGAAAGGGGAGACAGAGTCATGTTCTTCCTCATAGAGTCTGCAAAGTGTTGCTAGCAACATGATTTATCTATCCCCTATATTTGTTCTTATATATATAAGAAATGTGGAGTAATTCCTTTTTGTTGGGATAGGGGATTAGATCCATGAGCCCATATTTATTATAACTAACTTTGACTCCATTAAATAAATAAAAGATGTATCGCCATTCAATTAAAAATGTGAATTATGAACTCATTATTTATTCTTCATGACTGTTATAATCCATAATGATGAGACCCTGGACTTATGAATTAAATATCAAATGAGACTCAAAAGTTCCTTGATGAGACTCCAGATGGAATCTTGTTGGATGATTAAACCAACCTGTAGACACTGATACCCCAGGTCTCAAGGTAGCTTGATCCATGAGATATATTTCTGAAAGAAATCGATCTACATGATCCTAATCTAATTATTTATTTAAAAAATAAATTAAATTTGATAAGATTACTATGAAGGTTTGTCATAATGAAACAAAAACTTCTAGCAATCTCATTAATTGAAATTAATCCTTGATTAATTGGATAGAGTCAAGTTATAGGTGTTAAGAACATAGAAGAAGACATTAAATTCCCCAATTCATAGAGAATTGAAGCTCAGGGAATCTTTCCAGGGGTCATTGAAATGTGTCATGCAACTTGCCAAGTCCTGTAGTGACTGGAGGCAAGCTCTTGATGAAGGTCTTTGAGCTTCAAATGTCAGGAATCAAGAAGTTGGGAACGAGCCTCTCTCACAACCCCTTAACTAGATAGTTGGATTAGGGACCTTTTCATGGTACTTCAGTCTAGGTCAATTGTCTTGGGGCACTATAGAGTGTCATAGCAAGAAGGAGTTCACCAGATATGGGAGGATACTATGTGAGAGTTACCATGATTCTCTTGATAAAATTGTCACAAGGGTCATGATGTAGGATAGGGAAGACAATGGTCCCTTATTCATAGGACGGGGTGGAGTGTATAGGTATCGAGATGTAATCCTAGATTGTTGGGGTTATTTTAGTTTCAACTATTAGTTTTATATGAGAAGATAAAGGATGGAACTTCTCTCATCCTATTCAATTTGTCTCCTAGTTTCAACAAAAAAAATCCAAGTATGAATGGTGGAGAGATGAAATTAGGAGGTGTGAGAGTCATATAGGACTGTGGTCGCAAGGTAGGTGATGATGTCACAACTATAAGGTCCTCATACAAGGGTACTAGGTAACACCTACATCTCCCTATCAGACATCTAATTCCTACATTGTCTGGACTTTAGGCCGAACAACTTATTTGAATTCTATTTATGTCAAATCATCCTAGTATTAATCACTTTACCTGAATTTTTGAAATTGTTTAGGGATTTCTAGTAGCATAAAATTTCTTGCAAAACCATTAGCAAATCCTTATCCTGGAATTATCTCATCTTAGGCAAAATTTCCTATTAAAATATGAATGAAAAAATTTCTTTCCTTTCCTTCAAAATATTTATTTAGTTTAATCACTAGAATCACAAAAAAACCTTATTATCCTTTCAAACTTGAAAATTATCTTTAATTATTCATTATTTGACATTGGGCTAAAGGCGGGGTCCAACTGAGCTCGTTGGTAACCCTCATCTTGGCATTCAAGGAAACCATTGTATTTCATGTATTAATATTCAATTAAATGATAATCTTTATATCATTCAGAATCTTCAGATTTCTTTTGTTTTTAATCAAGAAACTCTTAAGCAATTATTTGAATTAGACGAAAACATGAAGTTCCTTTAAATTTGGAGTACTTGTATTGATTGACCTAACTTCCTAAGAAAATAAATATAACTCTAGGGTATTCAAAAGCACCTTATTTCATACTCATATTACATAGAAGTAAAACAAATGCACAAAATTTCAAGTTATAACAGGAGGCCTACTTAGATCAATGTTCAAAATGTAATTCAAAAGTTATTGATTAGAGGTGGTAGAATATATTGGAGCATCATTACTTCATCATTGTACACAAAAATCATTAAATACTAGAAAGCATTAAAAGGGTGGATTTGAAGATAGGTAGCATTCAACATGGATATAGATCCTAAACGTATTTCAAAAATGATCCTAGTAATTCTATGATCAAAATTATATACATGTTTGATATAATTGGATAGCAAATGCAGTTTATACAAATTAAATAAGTTTAATAAGTGAGGATTTTAGGGGAGAGACATGTATAAATCACAAAAAGGGAGGAAACCACGTTCCTTTAATGAAGATCTTGAGCACAGATCCACATGATGTGTCTCTTGAGAAGGCTGAAAGAGGGCTCCGTTGGTACATGTGGCATTGTCTCGTGGTTGGTAACACTAGTGCGGGGACAAGACAGTGTAGACGCGGGTTGCTAGAAGAAAAACACTAATTGTTTGGTCAACGCTTGATCGAGATGGAGAGTAGGGCTACGCTAGCGAGTGGGAGAGAGATAGAGAGAGGCTGAGATGGCTTGGATGGAGGAGGGAAATTAGGTTGTTGGCTCACAATATGACACCCCGATGGGTCGTCCATAACCTTAGGCACTCAAATGAAAGGGTTGCGTCGAGCTCTTTGGAGAAAAAGGGGACCACAGAGTTAGGGCACGAGGGGTGGAGAGGAGGTTATGATGGAGAATAGCGGAGGGAGCTCACAGACTGAAAGACAGATCTTATAGGAGAAGAGGAGGTGGTAGAGAGGATTATTATTACTTCATGGTGGAGGTGGCGGTGGTGGAGTGGTCCAACGACCACTATGTTACCCTAACCTCAATCCTAGAGGCATGTGAGAGGGGATGGGTGAAGAAAAAGGGTACAAGGAAGTCAAACAAGATTGTGTGGGGTGGTGATTGAGTGGCATGGTCCACGACCTCCTTGCTGACCTACGTGAGGTTAGGGATGACTCCCCAACCACTTAATAAGGCTCGATCTATGGCCATAAGATCAGGCAAATTAGGGGCACACCCAACCTTGGTCACAGACCATACATCCCAGCTTAGTAGTGTGGCGATGAGGGCCCAACTGAGGGAAAAAAGGAGGAAAAGAAAAGAAAATAGGGCTAAAAATATTTTTAAGGTTAGATCTTTAGACAGGTATACTCTCAAACCCTAAATCTAATTTTGATGATCTTGGACCATTGGATTCAGAGAAAACACCCACCACAATAATAAAAAGGTTGGATAGCAGAGATAGCAAGATAAGAAGGGTCAAAAATTAAAGGGACACAAGAGTGTATCTATATATTCAACTTATATGATCATTCATGTCACATAATTAGTCATTCATTGTAGAAGAACATTTAGAGATTCAAACTTACTCAAATAATAATGAGAGATATAATTAAGTAAATTAGACCAAGCTTAGAGTAAGAAAGTACATACATGGACGTGAGTGAAAAACCACTTAATCACACAAAATTTATTTGTTAGCACTTTCACAAGAACTACTAGGTAACTCATGATATAAACACTATGTTGATGTTGATACTCAAAATCATCTATGCATCTCTATAGTGCAAAAAATTTGATAGAGAAAGATTACATCATCCCAAGGATAATTTTATGATAATATACATAAATTCATGAGTATGTATAACGTTCTCAAAGGGGTTGCATTCTCAAACTATCTTGACTTTTTATTGAGAATGCCAACTTTACAAAAAAGTGGCCTAGAAAAGGGAGTGATGTCATTCGTTTTGTAGTTAGTATGGACTTTGTAGTAGCATAATTAGTCATTTTTGAGTCAATACTTGAGTAGTATAACTCCACTATCATGAGGCTACATTTCCACTAGTAATTTGGGAGGCAATTGCTTATTAACGTGATTGAGAGAAAAAGATAGCATGCGTTTACAAGGTACTAGAAAAAGTACATGTCATACTTGATTGCAACATTATCTCCATCCAATTAGATTTCTTTCTTGCATAGTTGTTAGTTGTAGTTTATCCTACCAAATTGTATACCTACATGCTTTCTCATTGTTTATTATCAATTACACTCCTAATAAGTGTTGATGGCAACTTATAAGATTAGTGTAGTACTTGTAGCTAAGAATCTAGAAGAGTTTTCAAATGAATAGATTGCTCGAAGATCATTAAATAATAAACCAAGGAACTCACAACTGGACAAATCACAACTATTAAAACCTTGTATAATAGAAGTGAACAATATGAAAAAAATAGCATCAATTTTCATTTGATTGCATTATAAATTAATTCCAAAACGGAAGCTTGTTTATTTACAATTATTAAAAAGAGTGTATACATTGGGAATGCTCAATAGTAAAAGAGAACTTCACGTAACATGAGTCATCGGTTATTTTTATAACATACCTTAGCAAACCATTAAAAAGATAAAAGACAAGTTGAATTAATGCAGATATTTCCCAACTTAAGGTGAAGGTCTACGAATGTTAACGTACTCATGTTTATTTCTTGAAGTTCCATTCAGTTGTGACAATTTTGGTGTTAACTCTGATTTGTAGGTCAAATATTTTCTTTCACCTTGCATCTATCGGGAAAGTGACAAAAATGGGTTTTCATAGGAAAATGATAAGTTTGCCATGAAGTGTAAATGGTTCAAAGCGATGCTTCAATGACGCGTTGGGTTGCTATTTTTTTCAAAGTCGCCAAGTCTTGTGGGTTCCTATCATTAAACCTCCACGATAAGAATACTTGAAACGTCATCATAGAACTTTTCAATAGTTGGCATGAGGTGGAAACTTCTTCTCGTGCCGCTTTCCAAACGAGTGAAATAATGACACGTTCCTCCTAGATTAAGTTGTTTCATATGATTCAATCCTCTACAAAATTTTTGGTTGGTGCAAAGGGTTCGGATGGGTTCAAACGTCACTATTATTATGGAGTTTTTTGTATTATTGAAAAATGAATACAATTAATTATTTGACTGGGATGCGTGTCTCTTGAAATGGTTGCAGAATTAATAGCATGTCCTAGATGATGTAAATTGGCTGACTTTGTAAAACCCGTTGTCGTAGGTCTACACTGAGGATGTCAAATATTTCTCACAACGTGCGGCCCATTCTCATAGACTCTCAACCTTTTCTCCACTTTCGGAAACCTGGAATTACTCCAAATTAGTTGACGCAGCGTTGGATATTAAGGGTCAAACGGTACATTGCACATAGCAAATCCTCCGGCGTTTGTGGGAGGGCGGAAAGGCAGCCAAGAAATGGGATGCCATGATCGTCAGCGGCGGTTCTTCATCCTTTGTCTGGTACTTCTGTCATTCACGTCGGCGGTAACTCTGGTCGGCGGTCAGTCAGGTACGTTTGCATTCGTTGTAGCTTAACCTCTTCCTTGTTAGACTACATGCCCGGAAACCCTATACGTGATATCTCCGACAGGTTTTCTTAACATCGACTGCGGGAAGGTCATTGGATACTCCTACAACGACAGCCAGACGGGCCTGGTGTACACGTCCGATCACCAGTACGTCTCCACGGGGGAAATACGCACGGTTGCCAGTACCAACAAGGATAACTCTTCCAACCAGCTCAACGACCTCCGCAGCTTCCTGTTCTCCACTCGCAGCTGCTACACGCTTCCCGTTAAGACCGACCGCAAGTACCTCGTCCGGGCATGGTTCCTGTATGGCAACTACGACGGCCTCGGCAAACCGCCGCAGTTCGAGCTGCACGCGGGTGTTAACTTCTGGTCCAGAGTGATTTTCATCAATGCGACGATCAGCCGGTTCGACGAACTTCTCTTCGTGGCGGGTGCTAAGGGGTCCATGGATATATGCCTTGTGAATACCGGAGATGGGACGCCGTTCATTTCAGCGCTAGAGCTCAGACAGCTTCCTGACGAGCTGTACCCGCAGGTGAACGCCTCCCAGGCTCTTTGGCTCGTCGACAGGACAGATGACGGCAACACGAATGAGCTCAGGTACCCCAATGACGCGTACGACAGGGTTTGGAAACCTTTTACCTCTAATGTCATGACGCTTAGGACGGGATTCCCAGTCGAGACGGTGCCCAGCTACCAGACACCATCGGACGTACTCAACTCGGCTGTCTACCGGCCGAACACATCCGCATGGACCTTCTCGTACACGCTGGCCACCGATAAGATGTTTGGGGCGCGGGCTTATGTGTTTCTTCACTTTGCGGAGCTGCAGCAGATCAGGGCCAACGAGTCCAGGGAGTTTCGAATAACCTTGAACGGTGAGCCCTGGGGTAACGTCAACCCTGTGAAGCCGGCGTACCTCAAGGGGCTCACAGTCTACAACAGAAACCCCGTGAACTCCTACCCTCTGGTTTTCAACCTCATTGGAACTAGCAAGTCCACGCTGCCCCCTATATGCAACGCGGGGGAGCTATATATTGTCAACGATATGACTGGTGCAGAGACACTGCAGCAAGATGGTGAACAGATTTCTTGATGCTACTATGATATATTTCCATATTATCGCAAATTTGCCCCCCTCTAATGTGTTTTCTTTCTTCCCATTTGGTTCTTCTTGGAACGATATACAGTTGATGCCATGAAGGCCGTCAAGGCATCGTATAAGGTGCAGAGAAACTGGGAGGGGGATCCATGCTCTCCAAGATCTTTCATTTGGGAAGGACTGAATTGTACTTCCAATAAATCAAAGAGCTTCCGGATTGTTTCACTGTATGAATACCTTTATCCTTGATATTAAATCTTGTTTTATTACATAATGGTGAAATAATATCTACATATATTTACAGGAATCTTACTTCTGCTGGCTTAAGTGGTGAAATAATTGCTGCCATTGGCAACTTGACGCAACTTCAATCTTTGTATGTGTCGTACTTCATTTTCAATTTCTTATTTTCAGGTCTCTATATCAATTATGAGACGTCTCAGAGCTAAATTAGATGCATTGTTTCATCCACCACATTCACTATATTACTTTATTGACACGACGTGCATCCATTTTCATCTGAGGCATAAGGGTTATCAGAATTTTGCTTCTAGATTCAGATATATGGTTTAAGTCAGAATTGTAGTTGAGGATTCGTTTCTTGTCTTGTCGCACTCTTTGTTACTGATGAGTGATGGCCATAAATCATGAAATGATCCACCATAAAAATTAGATATGAAGAACCCCACTGGCTTCTAAGTTTTTCGTTCCCACCTTCCTTCCTGGCACTGACGCGCGTATAGCAATGTAATTACTGCAGGGACTTATCAAATAATAGTTTGATTGGTACAATACCAGAGTTCTTGGCAAATCTTACACAACTGAAGTTCTTGTAAGTCTTGATCGTATACAAAGGTAATTAGGCAATATAAAAAGGCTAAAGTAATATTTGTCAGCTTGCTACCTCGCAGGGATATATCAGAAAACAAATTAAATACATCGATCCCCAAGGCCCTTCTTTATCGCTCAGCAGCTGGGACATTAACACTCAAGTACAGTTTATAATATTGCACATTCTAGGGGAATTGAAATTTCTTTCAACTATACCTATTTTTAATTTACCCTAACTTGTTGTGTATTATCATTTTCAGAGTAGGAAATAATGCAGAATTGTGCAACCATTCATCATCATGTGGGAATAAGAAGAAAAGTACAAACAAAGTTATTGCTGTAGTAACTTCTATGGGTTCAATCCTTATATTAGGTGTTGCCGTCATAGTTTTTGTATGGAGGAAAAAGGCAAAACACTCAGGTACATACACAGAAATCTAGCAGAAGGCCTCCTTTTGAGGTTTCAGATTGTTTATGTTCATTGAACAAATTCACATTCTTCTTTCCGGAAATTCAGGAAAGGTACAAAATGGGGAAATCAGAGGGTCTGAAAGGAAACGTAAAAACACTTCCTTGCGCATGGCATCACTGGATGTTGATAGAAAACAATTCACATACACCGATTTAGTAAGAATTACAAACAATTTTGAAAAAGAAATAGGTAGAGGCGGCTTTGGACCAGTCTACCATGGAGCACTGGAGGATGGCAAGGAGGTTGCTGTTAAACTGCTTTCCAAATCATCTTCTCAGGGCCCCAAAGAATTCCAAAATGAGGCAAGCCCTTCATATTAGAACATACTGGCTATAACTGTGTTTTGATAAGTTGCTTGCTTCATTACCAATCCCTATCCATTAATCATTTCCAACAACGAGCTATGTTAAAGATGGAATTGTATCCACACTAACTTAATCATCATCTACCTTGAAAGTGTTCACATATAATAAAAAAATCCAGATGTTATTAGTTAACAGTACTACAGAACTAATAAGCCAATAACTTTAAACCTCGGCAGTGTGCATGTGGTGAAAAAATC
This sequence comes from Alisma plantago-aquatica, assembly GCA_963693085.1. NCBI lineage: Eukaryota > Viridiplantae > Streptophyta > Magnoliopsida > Alismatales > Alismataceae > Alisma > Alisma plantago-aquatica. The sequence goes on from OY856415.1 coordinate 615,789,443, forward strand.
CATATATCCATTTGAAAAAAAAAAAATCAGACAACAACCTTTATAATCATACAAAGATGATAAACTATGCACCAATGTTTATCTTTAAGGTCAATGTGTCTATTTTATTAGCAAATTCTATTGATACTGAAGTTGATGTTGTATGATGCAGGCTCTTCTTCTATCAAGAATACACCACAAACATTTGGTAGCCTTAGTAGGCTATTGCAACGATGATATTAATAATCTGGCACTAGTATATGAGTACATGGTAGAAGGAAGCCTAAAAAGTCATCTTCAAGGTATGCATGTTATTTTCATATTTTGTCATGAGTAATAGATTTCTTCAATTATCTTTTAAGCTTATTGGAATGTGATATAAGCATGGCTGTTACACACATCGGGTACAAATCAACATACAATTTTTATGTCAAATACTCATATTAACTTCAACCTTTGATCAATTTTGGCTACGTTTTGGACAGAAATAAATTAATTCTCTTATGTTGTTACGATATTCAAGGCAAAAACAAATAGCTATATGTGTGACTACTTTATTTGAATATAATTTGCATGTAAATTTGTACCATAGGTAGAGCAAGCAATGCGAATAATACCTTGGACTGGATGACCCGTTTGCAAATTGCGATAGAAGCTGCACAAGGTTCAAATAACTTTAATATATAATCATGTCAATATTATTTCTTACATTATCTTTGACACAATTTTATTTATGTCATAGGATTGGAATATTTGCATCATGGCTGCAAGCCCTCCATAGTTCATAGAGATGTGAAGACAAGCAATATCCTTCTAAACGAAAAGCTTGAGGCTAAGATTGCAGACTTTGGCCTATCAAGAATATTTGAAAATGAAGGCAGTTATCACATTTCGACAAAAGTTAGGGGAACTCCTGGCTATATTGATCCGGAGTAAGTTTTTGTAATGTTAGAAGCCTTTAATACCTTTTTCAAGAAAATGTTTTTATATTTTTATGATATCAAATAAAAGATAGAGGAAGGCTAATTATGATATAAAATAAAAGTTCACCAACATTAAGAATTTGTCTATAGTATCCAATTATTATTATGACATTTAATCAAGGGAACTACTATATGGTAGATATATAGTTCATGTCTCTCGAGTATGGTTATTTTTCTTGGAACAAACATCTTTGATATAGTGTACAAAATAAAAATAGAAATAAAAATTGGATAGTCTTTTGTTACTTATGATAACAGAGATAATATTTTACTACAAGCATAGATATAGATTATTGACACACAAATTTCATAATAATCTTGTAGCAAATAAATCCTTCTAATAACATAGTTATATGACCTCATAGTAATACTAATAGAAGTATGTGTTAATTGGTATTAAGAAAACAACAAAAACTAGCGAAATATAATACTGTGTGTGGAAGCACAAATTATGGTTATTGTTTTCAAGATTGATGTATATGCTCCTAGCACGAACTTTCTGAGTGACCCATTTCTACATTCAACCACTACAAGATGTCTTCATAGCCCTCTTATATAGAAAGAGATGTGTAAAGCATTAACCTATGGGAGAAAATTACCTAGAATCTCTTGGTTAGTTGCCACTTCAAGATATTTCCTAGTGATGACCCATCTATTGTATGAAAAGTGGTAGTGCATGATTTCTTATCCAAACACTCTTGGTAGGAGCTTCAAAAATCATATCTACATAGAAAATGACTCTGGATACCTAATCGGTGTGCACATTATTGTCTTCAAATAGCTATCATTTCAAGATGACTCTCATAACATCAATTACATATATTATCACTGCACACATTTAGTGTTGAAATCTATTGTTCCATTTTATAATAGTAAAATCTACAATGCATGAATTTCAAGTCATTTTGAAAAAAATTCTTAAATAGGACATGATATAGAGCATGATCATTTTGGAGAGGGTTAATAAGTAAGCTCCTTAAATTTAATGATATTTTCAAATATGGAAACAACTAATTTCACTGTAATCCCTCATGCATGGATGTTAAATTTTTATTTTGTTGTCTTGTATTTGCAATGACTGTATTCTACAAAAAAGTGATAATAATTATGAATATCTTCATAATCAGACTCTTAGAAACTAATATGCCAAGTTTCATCCAAATCTCACAATATAAAAATATAAAATCATACATAAGAATGTCCCTCGCTTCCTCCTAATTTTTCCTCATGGATAACTTTTGAGATTACTCTTGGATTGCCTATTTCTGATTGTGAATCATGTACGATATTGAAGTATGGAGGAACTAGGATAGTTTTTTTCAATTTAGAAGTATTTTAAGCAAAAAGTGTCTAAGCCAAACAAATTGAAAAGATACCACAAATACATCCATTGTTAATATAGTTTCCATCTCATTCCTTAGACTTTTTTCCCTAAAGGTAAAAATTATACTAGCTATAATATGCACACAATAATAGATTTAAGCTCATTTCATCCATGATCCACTTAGTCTCTAGTAGTTTTTTTACTGTAGTGTAACTAGAATCTCTCCCCCTTACGGTGTATATACACCATAACTACATTGATTACTTGTCCATATTAGGATGCATAAAGCACATAAATTTATATGTGATACAATTGCTAATACGATAAGATCACATGTGATCTAGGTCGAGAATATCCAATTGATAATCAAGAATGTTAGCATAAACATAGGAACGTAAGATATACTAAATAGAAAACATTTATGTGACATTGTTTTCTTAGAATGATGAGATGGTGAATTACACTCACAATAACATCAAGAATCCTTATTTGTTTAGATAAACAAAATTAAATAAATAACTTATCATGTTTACAATGTAAAGTATATACATATATGCATGTATATATATGTGTGTGTCTGATAAAGAGAATAATAAGTTAGAACATTACATGCATAACTAAAAACTTTAAAGGAATATTTTTTGTAGAGTCCTCATGAAAAAAACATGCAACAATGTTATATTATCTAATTTTTACATTACTATAAGGTATTTGTCAAATGATTAGAATTATTTAAAAGGATGGCTTTTGGTTGTTTTTATTTTAATTACTATTACTATAATAATAATAGTAGTAATAATAATAACAATAATAATAATAATATTGATAATAATAATAATTTGTATTATCACTGTTATTATTATTGTTATTATTAGTAAATTATATTGGGCTTTTGCATATTTGGTCTAGAAGCATACATTTACAAGCATATACATGTTTATTTCTCCATTTAAGATTCACATACTATTATTCATGAAAACAACATTTCTTGTTGTAGTTGCTTGCTGACATGTTATAGCATTTTGTCTCATTTGACACCTTAAATCTAGAACAGAATGCATGGTCTCCTTGTCTAGTAACTAGATCATCGACTTTGTCTCAACATATTTTGGCAACATCTCTTTCTTCATGTTGTGTCTATATATGTACCCAATCTAGTACCTAATATTAATTTTCTTTGATTTTGATGAGTTTATAGAACCTAGTTTCCATCATCAAAGAATAAATTGGACCTAATGATGTCACCTCCCAGTCAAAAAGAATATGCATCATGGGTATGATTTCTGTTATTCTATAAATGACGTAGTGATGTGCTTCATCATATATCACGAGATTACCAACTACTTTCATTCATAGTAAGGCACACTCAATAATAGCTCCAAAGAAGTGTTTTTGTGAGTACATCACTACAACAATTGACTCTATGTTACAAAGTCAACCTTCACATATGAACATAATGAGGACTAAAAGTTCATGATATTTAATTTACATCCACCATGATTCCTACTAAATTAAAAAAAAACAACCGTTACGTCATCATAAGATTATAACTCATTTTGAGCTATGACGGCTAGGGCGTATCGAGAAAGACTCCCTACCCGATACGGTCGTGTCGGGTTGCCAGCCTTATCGGGCGACATGCCTTGACGGTTGGTCTATATCGGGTTCTGTATCGTGTCAGGTTAGGAAACCCTTAGGCTCTCGGGTTCCTTGTATCGGGTGTAGAGGGGCGAGTCATCTCAAGTTGAGGCCCATCTAGGAACCCGATGATAGAGAAATTATTCTTGTTGTCCAATGATCTTATGACGTACAATACATTCTAAAAATCTATTATATGATCTATGATAATTTTTAGAGTTCAAAAAAATCCATTTAGATTTAAATAACGGTGTAGGATTATAGCTATACTTATGCGAAGCCACAACATAATCATGTTAGAAATATTTTTATGTCAGTTTTATTTATCATGTTTATTCATTCTAGAAAAAAATCATGATGGTGCATGCTATATGTTTCGTTATTAGTACATCTTACTATGGTTTTCTTTCTAGAGTGCTTTAGAAATGATGAAGGTTTAACACTTAAGTAGTTCAGCCATATGAGCTACCTTAAGTTCACATAAAAGTTTATTTGGTAATTTAGGCCTTTTTAATAATAGATAATATCAATCAACTTACTGATATAAGTAGTCTTAAAAATATATATGATAAAAATGATAATAACAAGTTGGAGGCTACTCACAAGGTATCTTGCATCATTGAACTTGAGTCATATGATGGCACACCCTGAAAGTCATATCCGTGTATATCATACCATCTATTCTTTCAATCAAAATGACTATTATTGGGCTTGAATTGTCCCTTTTTTATAGTTGTTAAAAACTCATATGATGTTTAAAGTCCAAGTACAATTTACATTGTGGTGAGAATGATTTTCACATGTGAGTATGTTTAAAAAAGTACCATATGAAAACAATATGATACTTGCACTCTAGTCATCACACACTATAAACTTCCTATGAATATTAAGGGGTCATAATTGGATGATATTGTCTAAAATGAAAAGAGGTATAACTTTCCATATGGTAGAAAACAAGACCTTCCAAATCTAAATGTAATCCTTTGATGACTTAACATATAGTGTGTGACACCTCGGTCTTTAAAGTAATATAGATGTGATTTTGATGTTGTATTTGAATTTATAAGTAAATTAATACCATTGAATCGAATGCTAGAAACCATTCAAGAATATATTAATGTACTTCTTAACATAAAAGAAGGAGGAGGTTGATAGGATCTTGATGTATGCATTTGACCACTATCGATGTCAGTTATTTTGTATATGTCTTTAAAGTGATGGTGAAGACATTGGAAACGAGATGGTTTGGGTAGTTCTATTTGTGCTACAAGGGTTGTGAGAAAGGTCATAGATGGGTTAAGATATTGCTACCTAGAAAGTTCCTCATTACGTACCCTAGAAAAAAAAAGCTAGTTTCATGTTTCCCTTATGGAGACAAATGAAGTAGGCTGGTTAGGAAAAATGATAGTTTCTATTATGTTTCCTTTGACACATGGAGTACCCAGTCACCAACTTCAGTCATTATTGAACATGGATGATACCAAAAAAATCATCTTTTGAATCTCGTGAATCATGTTTAGAGGCAACTACAAGTCATTTATTATGTTGTCTCTTCCTTCAAAGACAATTTTGTCTCAAGGTAAATTTAGAATCAAGGAGGATATCAAATACACACAAGGTATAAATGACGGTCCTATTTAATAACAAGGATAAAATGTGTATCTTTGAGTGATATTTGGACCACTTAGTTAGGAAAAGATGTAGACCAATTCGCTAGTTTTTATTCTTCTCTAAGTTAAGTCATTGTAAATTCATTTCCTTTCATAAAGCTTATATTTATGAGACCTTGATCCGTAGTGTGTTTGTAGGCATGCGTAGTTCTTTGTAGCCAACATTTTATCCTACAGATTGTTGTAACAATTAAATCCTCCTTTTTTCTTCAAAAGGGGTTTGACGTTGTAACCACATTAAGATATATCTACTTGTATTAGAGGCTTTGTGGGACAAGCTAGTCTGATATAAACTTTTGAACGTTTGAGGATGAAACCCAGTCAACAAAATTGTTATTCTCTTGAAGACTTTCTACAAGCTACAAGAATTGGTGTTGCTATATCAAACCATATGCATACCTATATGATTGGAAGAAATTACATTCATTTATTGTATTAGTCATGCTTCTTTAGGTTAGTTCACTAAATAACTTTTTGTTATTGTGGAACTCAATTTTGAGATATATCAAGCATCAAGTTCTCATATTTCTCACATTTAGTGGGGTATGATACTAAGTGGTAGCATTCTCTCCACTATGTGTTAGTTTCCATAGTGAACTAGAAGGTGGTGGATATCATATTCATTCCCTCTAGAGACCCAATGAGATGAAATATGTTTACTATTAAGATTAAATATACTCAATCTAGCACGTATAGATTGTTGTTATTACATATTGTAATCAATGAATAAGTTATTGGTGAGCAATCTAAGATTGGAGCCTAAACTCTAGGCTATTTTATCAATCAATTCCTTATTTCTCAAAAATATATTTCCCTTATTTTCAAAAATTAATAAAAATCCATATTGTACTCAAATGGATCCAATTAAAATTTCACCTTGTCAGACAAAGAAATCTTGAAATATCAAAATTTTACCTTTCATTGAAATAATGTAAGCGACTTGAACCATTAAATCTAATTTGAATGTAGTTTTGTATCATTTATGTGAACCATCAAACAATCTCTGACTAGTCTGAAATTTTATATCAATGTTATGTACCCCCATAAAAACTATCACACCAAATTTTAACTAAAAGTAAATTTGTTTCAACTAAAATATATTCATAATTTATTTGGCTTATATTAATTTTATCATTATTCAAACAATTTTCAAAAATTCACAAATATTTACCATATCTCCGATTCATAATCATAAGCATTATGGACAACTTTTGGGTTAGTCTGATACACAATCTCAAAGTCATAAATGATCTATGATTGGCTCCTAATCATGCATAGATTACATCATCACATATTTCTCTCTCATACTTTTGTCCACGTATATGTATTATATTTGGAATATCTATAGTTGGTCGTCATCGAGGGCCTATATATACCCATAACTAAAAAAAACCTTAGAGACATATGTTGGATTATAAAGTCATGAAAATTGAGTTTATCACACATCTTATTCTAAAATACAATCCTAGGTCCCTGTAGAGGATTTTTAAAGTTGTACTAGTCGTCGTTTTACATATATTACAGTGGATTTCCCTAAGATATAAGGTGAAACACTCATTGTGTTCTCCATATAGAACGGTGTCCAACAATGATTTCAAGAATATGAAAACATTATTTTGTATTTTTTGTGCCAAATATATAATACAATCATTCAAGCATTAATACTTTAAAAGAATTAGATTAGTTATAAATTACCCCCGTAATTCATGCACATGTAATGGATATATTCTCTTCAACTTATCTATCTTTGAAGAACCAAAAAGAGGACATCAAATGCACCATATCATGGTTTGTTCTTATTTTTCTAGATGGATATGGTCTAGGGCTACAATTTTGGTTAGGTTTTTATCTTTCAAAATTATTCGAAACAGTGAATAATCCTACAAGTAAACGCTTGAAATACTAGTTCATGACAAACTTTTGTCAATATAATATATCTAATTATCCATTCAATCCTCACAAAAAAATTGTACCATAATTTTTTTCTTTTAAAATCCAGTCACATCTCGCCACATATAAACATGTGTATGGATGTCCATAGATATTACTAACATGTTTTATACAATATATACTGATTATAGTTCTAGTGTTCCCTAATAAGTATATTATAAAAGTCTTAGTTTCATCCAAAAATTAACTAACTTGTACATAATAAGAGAAGTATTTGATTGGTTTGATAAGTTATTAACTCTATATATACATATTTATAAACACACACACACACACACACACACACACACACACACACACACACACACACACACACACACACATATATATATATATATATATATATATATATATATATATATATATATATATATATATATATATATATATATATATATATATATATATATATATATATATATATATATATATATATATATATATATATATATATATATCAAACCCTATACCCAAAATTCCTTGTATCAAAGTCTATTTAGCATTATTTGAATAGTATTTACTATAAGACAACCATGAAGAAGAAAAATATGTGTTTTTAATTAGATGTTACTTAATTAACATGTTGACCAAAATTTCATTTTATTAGATATAAACAAAAACAATTGAATGGTAGTTATTGATTTTTAGATCTATCATTGATGTATATGTGCTTTGAACTTCAAGATAAAGGTTATGCATGTATCAATTTTGAATGATTTTTAAATATAACTTATCTACCTAGATAAGTTTATACCCATATGGATAAATCATGCCAAAAGTCATTTGAATCTTGCAAAGTGAGGGATGGATATTGGAATTTTTCTATGCCTTAGACAAAGAGTCCTTTTTTCCTATATATATGTATATATATACAAAGACACATACATGCACACTCACATATATATGTGTGTATATGTAAATATATCTAAAAATAAATTTAAATAATAAACATCATTGAGTACTCAAGGATGAACTCTTTAGTGTGTATCCAAACCAAACAAAGTGCTCATACATATATATGTGATCACTTTTATTGGTAAATGATTTATGTTGAATTCTAAAGAAAACTACAAGGTCTTCGTGAAAATCTTTAGGGGTGCACCTAGTAATGATAATAACATAATTATATCAATCAGTTACTTCTTATTGGTTTAATCATTTCCTTAGAGTCCCTTCATTGGGAACTTATAGACTCAGAATCAAAGCCCAAGTATATCATCTTTCCCACATATCTAGAAAATAAATTATAATATTTGGAGCCTAAAAGGATTTTTTTAGTATGTTTTATTTGAAATATTTTTAGTCCCTATATTTTCTTCAAATTGAAAAAACATATAAATATCTACTAAAATGATCAACATCATTTTGAGTTATGGTATTTTTTTGCACCTATAGATATACTTGCATTGCTATGCACTAAATCTAAAAATTCATCTTTTTATCAACCAAAATGAAAGTTTTCACATACTCTTAACTATGCAACTAATCACACATTTTTGCTTTCTACCGATGTGGTATTTAGAAGTTCTACTTAAATTCCAATTTTGATTCATGAAGTCTTAATTTAATTGCCTACCCTTTCATTCAAAACATAAAAAGATTTTGGATTCAAATCCACAGAAACTTCCATAGTAGTCATAGCTTATACATACATCATTTCTACATCAATCTTAGAATCTGTATCATATATAGTTTATTGTACAGTCAACAATGAATATGTCCCCTACGTCATATAAAACTCATCTTCACAAAATATGTACAACATACGGGAGTAGGTAAGGACTTATCACATTTCAATCTTCTATAAATCCATTCTTTACCTATGATTTATTGTACTGCAAAATTATGTGAAATCCAGAGTCACTATCTAACTCCTGGTTAATGTTGGGGTTTAGTTTGAATCTTATATGTTGGTATGTAGTTTGTGTCTAGACCCCTTTTATCGAGCGAATATTTATTCCACACTATTAGATTTACCTTATGATTAATATGGTACTAATAAATTACCATAGAGCTTGACTCATTTTTTCTTAAAAACGACGACACAATAAAAATACTTACATGCAATTTGGCCGTAGACCCCCGTATGCCTATTTGAAACTTTACAAAGTTGGAAATATGTATCTTTAAAAATAATAATTAATGGTATATTTTAGAAGAATTCTGTTGAATTTTTATAATTGTGATAATTGGATAAGGACCATTAAAATCAAACAATACATTGGGCAATGTTGATTATGTACAAAGTTATCACAGTTCATCATTTTCATCCATTAGACTATCTTCTCCAAGCTTATTTCAGTATTAAGAATCTGGTTCAAAACAATCATTCATGATCAAAGTTAATTATACTGTCATTTTTAATTGAACCTTCATCCATTTTTTACAATAATATGTAGTGACATCCAAAGAATCTCTCTAGCATCCCAACCATGTCTATGCAAGTCAAAACCAATTCTTAAACGTGCTAACAACAACTATTTTCTAAAAAATATGCAGTATGAAGTTTTATTGACGTGCATAATTAATAAATATTCACTAATAATAACCATTTTTGTATAAGCTACAATCACAAAGATACAACGATTAAAACATATAAATTGAATGCAGGATAAATTGAATAGTATTAGTTACTTTTATAATTAAGTCATGCACGAACATCAATTAAGACAAAAGAGTCAAAGAATAATCAACTACCATACGAAAGGTTAGGAATTGTGATTATCTCTACATCCCACTCAATTCTAGTGCAAAAAGAACATACCCAAACTATATACAATTTTAGAGATACCCAATATGACACATGAGTATATTAGTAGTCTCCACACCATTTCATCAAATGGTCAATGAATGTCCCATTTATAAAGATAATTGAGAAGCTAAAGTTGTAAAATATCAAACTAAAACTCCCTCACCTCACCGTGAAAACATCATATATACAATTCCTTCTTTCTTTTTGGTTTCTACCTTCAACATTATTTTGGCCTAGATTTGCTTCAAATGAGATTCTATCTGAAATTCCTAAACTCTGTAATTCTTTTTTAGTTCTATAAATTTGGTATGAAACAATATTTCTGCCCTTTTCTAGATTTTGTGGGATCCTAATTTTTATTATTGTTATTAATTATAGGTATTATCACAAAAACAAGCTGACAGAGAAAAGTGATGTGTATAGTTTTGGAGTTGTTCTCTTAGAGATAATGACTGGTTTACATGCAATTTTAATACAGAAAGACGACATTAGTTTGGCTCACTGGGCATACCAAAGGTTTGAGGAAGGAAATATAGAAGAGATAGTAGATAAAAAACTTCAAGGAGATCATATGAGTTCTATCTTGAAAGTAGCAGAAATAGCATTAGCTTGCACTCAACAAGTGTCCACCAAAAGACCAAACATGACTGAGGTGGTCAATCTGCTCAAGGATTGTTTCGAATTCGAAATAGCCAAGGTCAATGGTCATGTTGCAAGGCGTGCTACGGTTGATATGAATGACGACACTTCAATGGAAGCACTTACAATAAATATGACTACAATATCGTATCCGTCAGCAAGATAGATACATATTGGCAAACGGCTATGTTAAATTGCATGATATTTTGTTCACTACCATAGAATGTTCTAAAGGACCTTCGTACACGTGTGATTGTTTGCTGCGAATACAACAGTCCTTTGCGTTAAGAGTGCATAAGAATCATTAACCAGAATCGATAATGAATACCAATTATCTTTAGCAGCCGTATTGAAATTTCAGCATGAAGAACATTTTTTAGGTAATACTTTATACACATTCCTTTTATATATACATTGTTATCCTGTGAGGAAATAGCTATGTGAACAAATATGCCGAGAGAAAAATTTATCTATATGTTAGAACTTGTATCTCATAGACTAATACAGTATCCAGAAAACTGGAAAACCTGCAATTGATATGATAATGCTATATATTTATATAGTAAAAATCCAGGATTCATCGTTTTGGAGTCTATCAACAAGGGAGATGGAATACTGGACATAAATTGAATAAGGTATTAATGAAAATTAATGTGTAATATATGATACTAACTGAGCAAACTAACTCTATAACATTATTTTTTGGTTATACAACAATGACATGTCTTACAATAGAGCTAATATACAATTCATACTAGGTTTTTTTAACACTATCCTTGATGCGAATGAATTAGTAGAATGTTTAAGGATATAATTTTACTTAACATAAGATAGCCTAAAGTTTGATGTCTTGGGCTTCATCATTTCTAGCTTGCATAATGCAAGCTCGTATATGATACCAAAATTCATGCTTTTAAGCTTTCAGATGAAGTCTTTGCATAACAACGGTTCCAAACAAGAACGATGAGATGTTAGTATTAAGGCATCGATCTGGTAATACTTTAATTCGGTTAATTGCCAAATGAAATGCAAATATGAAATTAAGTAAAGATAGTGGGTGGTTGCAATGAAGTTTATTCATACTTATTACATAAATCAATATCTATTTCTTGACCAAATTAGCTCTCCCTCAAAACATATAGTCAATTACATCCACCTAGTATAATTATGTGGTGGAAATAGTTTGATATAGACTGTCGGATATTAATCTATTTGAGTAACTTTGTGTCACTAACATTACTTAAATGTAATATACTTGACATTGCACTATCTTTTATTAGGCATTGTATATCTATACGCAAAGGGTTCACCTACTTAATATGATTTCCATAACCATCACATGCAAAGAAGACTTATTCAATTTATCATCAAGTTATAGATTTTATACTTTATTTTATGTTACAAATATGAGTGTAGATGACCAGATTTTTATTCAAAGATAGGAGCTCACATGTAAATGTTATGTGGAGTTCACAATTCCTTCTAGTTATCACAATTTTTATTCAGGTTTAAATAATGTTTTAACCATGAAAAAGGTTTGAGTCACATAAGGATAGTATTTTCATGGTTGGTGTCAATTTATGGCATAAAAGAAAATATACCAGATAAGATGTTGAAGGCACCAGTGTTTTAAAAAGGAAATACAAAAAAAACATAAATTAGCATAAAATCATTATGAAAATATAAATAAGGTCATGGACTTGACCAAGTTGTGGATAGTCAAGGGAAACTTGTTCAGTAGACCATGTAAAACAAACCTACCTCAACTAAAGAAGAGGTATGGGGTATTCGTTCCACTAGATATAGTTTTCATTTCCATGTGTATTGGTGGGTTTAAACTCTATTTTGTTTGGATCTACTTCTTTTGGGAGGTTTGGATTCTAGTTTTTGTATAAAAGAAAAACAAAATGAAACACATAGTTAACATTTTTAAAACAGTCTCATGGTGAGTGTGGGATTTCAACTATCGACCTAGTATACTATAGTGTTCTTAGGATCCAAATCACCTTAAAATCTATCACAATAGATATTCCTCCTAGGTGGTTGAGATGCGATTAAGTGGATTTTAGAAAGTAAAGTTGAGAAAATTTGATGATATAGTCAAACAAGAAATGGCTGATTCACAGGTGGGACATTTAAGAAACATATTTCACATCGTCTTCTTATTCAAATGATAAATTCCAAACATGAGTCAAAAGTATATAACATTTTGATATCGATAACTTTGATAAGAACATCACTTGATTATATCAAGAAATCATATTTCTTAACAATCAAGAAGTATGTATAACTTAATGTCATAGAACCATTCTTACCCCAATCCAAATCCCATTACCTAGTAAAGGGACTGAAGCACCCGTCCCTAGGTTGCCCAAATGGATCTCACACATTGGCACATACAATAACAACTAATAACTCATAAAAAAAGATTTAAAGAAATAACCAACCCGATTATGGTATTGTAGGTTTGTCCATATCATCAACGTTTGTCAAGAGCGGAAGTGATTTAGTCAATTCTTCATAATGATCTACCTTGTTTGCCCAATTAAAAAATCATGACCCAATCAATGGAATTGCATGATACGTTAATAAAAACAAGTAAAACATTTTTATAAGAAAGTAGTATACGTGGCAGGACACATATTCAAATAATCAACAAGTGATTTCAAAACATTATTTATTCGACATGATTTTCTTACAAGTTTCCCATTATGCTAATATCGAGAAGCATGCTTATATTTATGTGGCTCCATCTCCCCAACGAGATGGGGGACGTCACTAGGATACATCTCTCCATTTAGGGGAGGAGGCCAACAACATGTACAAGTTCCACCCTCTGAATGAGGAAGTCGCTTGTACATAATATCAATAGTCATTATTACTGGCAGCATTACCATTTATGTTTCAAGTTTGTTGCAAACTTTAATATTGAAAATTAGAAGGCTACTCAGTAGGGAACGAGGATGCTCAAAAAAATACATAACCAAATAAAAATTTTCAAGAGGTACATAAAAGTATCATTAATACCACTAGTTTGTTCAAGGAGGAGGTATAACAGCGTACCTTTCACCGAAGATTAGAGTAATATCTTGAGAGTAAAAGTAGGGTCAAAGTCAAGCCCCGGTACAATAGTGGGTGTTCATGCATTAGTATTTTATTCAATAATATGGAGGGGTCACAAGGACCAAATTAGGGTTCCATAATCCTAATTATTGTTCTTAGGTATGGTATCACATTATTGACCAATATTCCTATTTATCAAGTTTTTCAAGTCCAACATCATATTATGACATCATATCATCAATAATAATAGATGGTCCACACCTAACCATAATGAGCATTTAATCTCTAGATCATCATCAAAGGTGAGGTCCACAGGTCAAGATCATGGTTTTATCAAGGTTAATCATCACATTATGATACATAAATCATATTCAAGAGTAGATAAGTCAACAAAGTTAGATCTAGATCCTTCATAGAAGTATTAGATGCAAAACATTGCATATTATGATTTGGATAATAGATCCAAAACTAATTCCACAAGATTCTATGATAATATGATCATGATTTCATAAAGTCACCACCAAAGATCACTACATAAATATCTTTTGGAAAAAGATTAGGAATTAGATGTTGAAAATAGTTCCACGTATGCCTTGTTCTCATGATCGAAACAGACTATAGTTTCATGTAATTTCGATCATGGAATAAAAAAATTATGACCGAAGTAAATTTCTAGAGAGATAAAGAGGGAGAGGCTAACTCGATGGGAGAGAGAGGGCCACAGAAATGAAGCATATTACAGTAGCAATGGCCATGGGCACCAGCCCTAGATTGGGAAAAATATAGATAGTGCATGAGGGTGAAAGCCAAGGCTAGAGAGTTATTTTTCTTAGGAAAAAACGAACTCAAAGGGGTGTTTATATAGTTGAAGGTACATAGGATTTTAGGGTTTTCGGAGGTTAAGAAACCCCTTGTTGGTGCCCATGTTTCGGTCGCTTTGAAGCTTCATGAAGAATTAAGAAAAAACCACAAGTTATGCACAAATTTGGTTCACGTTCTCAAGATGAATCCAATGGAACCTTAAACATGTGAAACAAAACAAGGATGAGGGAGATCCACGTGTGCAAAGATATGGGGTTCACCCCTACCCGCAACTACTATAAAATCCACCCAAGGTAGGGGATGACCCACCTGGGTTGGCTGGGTCATGACCCAATAAGCCAATCTCAGCCCATTTAGTTCAAAAGATGTCATTTTAGAAGCAATTTTCAAGAATTTTTATAGGCAGATAAGAAGTTTCTTTTGGGTTGAAATTTGGATAGGAAGCTAGAAAAATGGTTTAGAATATTCAGAGATCCAATGGATAAATATATCTACTAGAATGAAATAAAAGATAAAAAAGTATAAAGTAAGTAGAAATCTATGTATTCAATGTATACAATGCTTTCAACTTCCTCAATTAAGTGTCACCAAAGTCTCCAAATCTCACCATCATCCAAAATTACTCCCAAATGAGTGTTTAACACCTATTTGATCATAAAGTGGGGTTATTGAGTATAAGAAATATAGAACTAGATTTTTAAGTCAAATGATGAAAAATCCACTTTATCATATCCTCCCCCCACCCCCCCCCTCAAAGTGAATTTTGTCCTCAAAATGCAAAAATATCCCCATAAACCAAGACTATCTTATCCATGTTCAATTTTCAAAAATTATAATTATGATGTAATCAAATGTCACTTATAAATTTGCATTGTTCAACAGAGGGAAAGATATTAGTATTCATCTATAGAGTTCAAATCCAAGTCCTATACCAATATCAAATAGGGATCGACATCGAGAGTCATGAATCAAATCAGGTCATGATATAACAAAGTTGTGATTCAAGAGTCAATATTTAAATATCAAATATATTTTTGTCCAATCATTCGAAGTAGGGTACTATTTCCTATATTAGACCTTAGGCATGGTTATTCGTCCGAAAGAAACAATCTAGAAAAATATGAGACACTGATGTCCATTCATAGTCATGGATAATCAAGGTTGACGATGACTAGACCGAGGTAATTTTATGAAACTGAGCCTATAATAAAAATTACCATTCTAAAAATTATGATTAATTCAACATCTCAGGATCTGAGTTTTCGGGTTAAAGGTCAACAATTTGGATGATCAGATTTTAAGTCAAATGAATAGAGTTTCTAGTTCTAAGGTACAATCATCCCAACATCTCAGGGACCTAGCTTCTGCATCTCCTAGGTGAAGTTATGCATCCATGATAGAAATTTCACATTTCAACAATTCAAGACAAACATCATACTTCAATATCACAATTTCATGCTCAAAATCAATGGAAGGTCCCACCCTAGTCCACATGAGGGTTATTCCCTAATTAATTAATCGAGTGAATCCACATAGTCAATGTTTTCAAAAATTTGGAGACATGCGAATACGAAAGTCACTAGTCATATATCAAGCGTGATCTCACATGATGATAATATGAGTCACATAAATATCAAGATCATGTGTCAAGATTTTGTACATCAATATCTAGAGTCAAAGTTTGGACACCAAGTTCATATGTACAAATATTTCAAAACTAGGGTTTACATTTCCATTTAGATCATAGGGGAGATCATATATCCATATTTGATATTTGAGAAACAACCCAGCAACATTTTTGACATCAATCACCAATTTTATTACCATGGTATCAAGGTTTGATGAATGATCTACACTTAGGATTTTGTAGGATTTTATCCACAAGCTATATTCAACATTGTATTTTAATCAGGATTCAATATCAAGTATCTGTATTGTCATTAACCTGACCTATTGGATATTTCGGTCAAGGAACCATAGTCGAGTGGAATGTACTACCTTTCCAAAATCTAATTAATCAATAAGGTGACAATTTTGAGGCAACCATAAATAGGGGTGTGACCAAGATTCGGGGAGTCATAAGTTGAATACCACCCTAATCTAGCACATATGTACTCATAATCATTCAACATTGATCATAGCAAAAATAGGAGTATCAATTATCAAATTGTACTTCATGAGGTTATGAGATCAGATATCATGATCATAATAGGGCAACCATGTTTCAAGATTTTGCAAAATTTGGATTATAATATAGCTCTCTTTCTTTCATAGATCAAGGAAAGGATGTCTTTTCAAAATAGAGAAGTCAAAATGGGAACTCAAGAAATGAAGTATAATAGGGTCTGAACAAGACTTTATATTGAATCTTATAAAGAGGCATAATAGTCAATAGGAAAATTGCTTCTTGTAACAAATCTTCACATCAAGATCTAGGGTTCTAAAGACATAGTAATATCAAGGTATGGGCCATGAAACATATCAATAGAAAACAATGTGCTTGATCATGTTTGAGGCTTGATCTAGAATAGGAGCAACACAGGTTCAATCAGTAGGGAGCTCATCAACCATGAGGTATGAAAACCTGAGTTCCCCCTTATTTCATCACATCACAAAATTACCTCAAACATAGGAAGCACTCATATGCAATTTGGTGATATTGAGTTTGCATAAAGTTTACATATCAATACATTACCTTCAAGAGTCCTTTCATGTATCAATTAGGGATTTCAATTCAAGATCAGATCATGGCATGATATTAATCCATATTTTTCAAAATTTTATCTCAGATTTTAGTTTTTACCCAATACTATCCAAAATAGGGAGAGTACATGTCAAGTCAAGACACTCTATCAGAGACGAGAAGGTAATAAGTCATCCTACTAGTTTCAAATAGGTGGCTAGGGGTAGTCCTTAAAAAAATTATGAAAAGCGAGATGACTCACTTTGAGAAACTATTTACTTAATGTATATGAGAGTTTGTATGCTCTGATACCAACTGTCATGGAACCATTCTTACCCCAATCCCAATCCCACTACCTAAATAGTGGTAAAGGGATTGAAGCCCCCATCCCTAGGATGTCCAAATGAATCTCACACACTAGCATATACAATAAGAAATAATAACTCACACAATAATAGATTTAAAGAACTAACCAACCTGATTATGATATTGTAGATTTGTCCATATCATCAATGTTTGTAAAGAGCGGAAGTGATTTTGTCAATTCTTCATAATGATCCATCTAATATGCCTAAATTGAAAACCATGACCCAATAAATGCAATTGTATGGTAAACTTTTAAAAATAAGTAAAACATTTTTATATCAAAGTAGTATAATTGACATGAGTTATATTCAAATAATCGACAAGCAATTTCAAAACAATATTTATTCAACATTATTTTATTATGAGTTTCCCATTATGCTAATAGCGAGAAACATGCTTATATTTATGTGGCTTCATTGCCCCAATGAGATGGGGGAGGTCACTAGGCTCCATCTCTCCATACAGGGTAGGAGGTAAACAACATGTAAAAGTTCCACCCTCCCAATGACGAGGTCGCTTGTACTCAATATCAACAATCATTATTATTGGCAGTCATAATGGGAAATACCATTTATGTTTCAAGTTTGTTGCAAACTCTAATATTGAAAATCAGAAGACTACTCAGTAGGGAATAAGGAAGCTCAAACAAATACCTAGCCAAATATACATTTTCAAGAGGTTCATAAAAGTATCATCGATACCACTAGTCTATTCAAGGAGGTTGTTTAATAGCATACCTTCCAAGATTAGAATAAGATCTTGAGAGTAAAAGTAGGGTCAAAGCCAAGCCCTGATACAATAGTAGGTATTCATGCATTATTATTTTATTCAATAATATGGAGGGATCATAAGTAAAAATTAGGGTTCCATAAGACTCATTATTATTCCTACGTGTGGTATCACATATTGACCAATATTCCAATTTATTAAGTTTTTCAAGTCCTACATCATATTAAGACATCATGTCATCAATAATAATGGGTGGTCCACACCTAACTGATATTAAGCTTTTTATCTCTAGATCATAATCAAAGGTGAGGTCCACAGGTCAAGATCATGGTTTTCATCAAGGTTAACCATCACCTTACAGTACATAAATCATAGTCAAGAGTAAACAAGTCAATAAAGTTAGATCTACATCCTTCATAAAAGTATCAGATGCAAAAAGTTGGATATTACGATTTGGATAATAGATCCCAAACTAATTCCACAAGATTTTATGATAACATGATCAAGATTCATAATGTCACCACCAAAGATCATTAGATAAGTTTATTTTGGAAAAATATCAGTAATCAGATGTTGAAATTAGTTCCATTTCATCAGATTTGTTCTCACGATCGAAATAGACTATAATTTCACGTATTTCCAATCATGGAATCAAAAGTTATGACCAAAGTAATTTTTTAGAGAGAGAAAGAGGGAGAGGCTAACCCGAGGAGAGAGAGGGCCATGAAAGTGAATCATATTATAGTAGCAATGGCCATAGGAACTGGCCCTAAATTGGGCGAGACCAAGATAGTGCACGTGGGTGAAAGCGGAGGCTAGGGCATGTTCCTTGGGCAAAAACAAACTCAAAGGGGTGTTTATATAGTAGAAGGGGCCTAGGATTTTAGGGTTTTTAAAGGTCAAAACCCCCCATAGTGGCACCCATGCTTTAGAGTTCTAAAGCTTTGCAAAGAGACAAGAAAAGACCAGAAGTTATGAACGAATCTGGTTCGCGTTCTCGAGATGAATCCAACACACTCTTAACCATGTAAAATGGATCAAGGATGAGGGAGATCTATGAGTCTGAAGATATGGAGTTTACCCCTACATGTGACTACTGTAGAAACTGCCCAAGGTAGGGGACGGCCCAACAAGCCAATATCATCCCATTTAGTTCTAAAGATGTGATTTTAGAAGCAATTTTCAAGAATTTCTATAGGGAGCTAGGAAGTTCATTTTGGGCTAAAATTTGGACACGAAGTTAGAAAAATGGTTTAGAATATTCAAAAAAAATATAAGATCCAAAGGATAAAGACATGTACTGGAATGAAAAAAATATTAGCAAGTCTAAAATGAGTAAAAATCTATGTATTCAATGTATGTGATGTTATCAAATTCCTCAATTAAGTGTCACCAAAGTGCTCAAGTCTCACTATCATCAACAATTCCTTCCAAAAAAGAGTGTTTGACACCTATTTGATGATAAAGTGGGTTTATTGAGTACAAGAAATATAGAACTATATTTTTAAGTCAAATGATGAAAAATCCAATTTATCACGTAATACTACTCACATTAACGATAAAGCTAAATCTATTCTAAGGTTATAACTAGGAAAATATCCAGAGTAGTAATTTTAGGGAGATGGTATGGTTGAAAGTTCAATATAAAAATCTAGTTTATAAATATTCAAATCAATTTAGAAAACAAAAATAAAAGATAAACTAGATGTAGATGCCATGTTATACCTCTAACCAACTATGCATCCTCCGTGTGTGTAAAAAATTCAGTTCTATAGGAGGGGAACTATCTAAAGAGAGAATGATGCAAGAAGTTTGGAGTATAAGGATTTATTTTCTCTATAACTTAAATAGAGTGAAAAGGGTGACATATTTGATGATAAATATGGGAGATATATAGCTATTTTGTGTACTTAGGAATGAATCATCAATATTAGGAAACATGAAAAAGTATTGATTCTAAGTGTCACAACCCATACTTCCCCCAATGTCCTGGATTTGCCTAATCCATTATGCCATGCATGTGGTAGATGTGCATAAGGTACCACGTGGATGACCTAGTGGATTAGGATGATCAATTGAATGTAGTTACCAAACACTTTGTGGTCAAATCAAGACCTTGTTTCCATATTATCTTAATTTTATATTGATTTTCAATCTATATTTTTTAGTGTGAAGAGTGATCTTTGATGTCTAAGTTTCTTTTAAGAAACAAATTCAAGTAAATAACAAGTGAGTGGTGAAACTTTTAGTCCATGCATTATCTTATCCCTTTATCTGCACTTTTGGATAATAAATGAAATTCAAAGAGTTTATTAATTATTTTAACTATATTGAGTTCAACAAGTATTTAGAATTTTATATTTAATTCATGGATATATTAATTAATTAAGTTATTTAATTAATATTGTGGAAATATTGAATGGATTCAAAATTACACATAAATCTCAAGTATGATTGTATCAATAGGTAGATAGGTAAAAAACAAGAAAATATGTGGAAAATAAGATAAGATATTGACATGAAGTAAGAGGCTGATTGAATATTCATTATTTATTGAGAGACTAAAAATGAGTTGTTAACAATTTTGATGTCTAAACAATGTTTAAGGTATGAACAAGAAACACAACATATAGCTAAGTATGATCCCCATTTACTCATGTATGGCTAATGGTAAGACCAATTTAGGGATAATTTAATTTAGACGAGTCCTAGAATAATGTAGAGATGTAATATTGTCATTTTTAAGAATTGTTATCTCTTTAAAACTATGCAATATTCATAAAATTGATCATGGAGAGTAGGATGTTAATTTAGACATTAAAAAGCTTTTGCAATTGATTTTTGTTACATGTTTTAAGGTCCTTGTTCTAGATGTGTGTTGGTTTAAAGTTTTTTTAATTAACCAATAGTAATGGGAAAGTGTTTGGTTTATTATCTTAATCAAGACTATTGTTTGACCTATTACTTTGAGAGACTAAATATTGGATCGATAGCCTCGACAAGCAGATGTTGGAATTATAGACTGAAATGGGTTAATGTTCAACCCATATCATCAAATAGGAATATTTTTCACTTATAGCCTAAAACAAGAAGATATTGGATTTATTATCTCGAGTAATAGAAGCTTTTATTAAACATAAAATGGTTGAGTGTTTGAACTCAGATTGGGTGATATTTAAAAAACTTGGATGGGAGGATGCAAAACATATAAAAATCAATTGGGGATATCTTTCAATTAAAGACTTAAAGGGATGATATCTAACTTGTTTCATGAACTGATGAATGTTTGACTTGTATCCCCTATAATAGAGTGATATTCTAAGTTTATCCTCGAGTATGTACATGTTTGACTCGTAGCCTTAAAAGAGGATATGTTTGAACTATACCCTTGGATGAGGAGATTTTTCACTTGTAGATGGGAATGTGTTAATCCTGAAACCTAAAACGGGCAAATTTTTTACTTATAGCCTCAAATGTCTGCATGTGGGATAATATGATGTTATCCTTCAAAGTTGTATTCCATGCCCATTTTCAATGAGTTTCATCATGACAGATTCCCATTTAAAATGGGTGTTGAGTCATAGTTCCTATAGGGATGTCAATATTTTTGGCTTTGAACTAGATGGTTTCACTTTGGGTCATAGTATAATACCCAAATGAAACAAGGATTGCTATCAAAACTTTGTTCCAAGGGACATGTATCAATAATTGGGAGGTTTGTTAGTTCCTATTCATATGTAAGGATTGAAATGAAGAGTTACCTATTCTACATTGGGAAATAATGTAGATTCTATCCTATATGTTGATGTTTTATCTTGAGGGATGGTTCCTATTTGGGACATTACTTCAAATGTGGGTTCTTACCTAAATATAGGGATTTATCATAAGTGATACTCATATTTTAAATCTCCAAGCCACTTTGATCATGTTTTGGCTGTGAAATTTATAATTACCTTTGTGTTGATTTATATCAAATACCTTGCTACCTTTATCTTTAAGATGATTTAAAATTTAAGATTTGGAAAGGAGTTTGGGATTCATAACCTGATGGAATTTTTCCTTAGGGTGATAATGTAACATAGCAACGTAAGCCCAGAAATTCACCTATACGAGTTTTCTATAAAACAAATTAGGAATTTTTCAAAAAAGTTACTATGAGTTTCATTTGTAAGAAATTTATTTATCCTCTTTAAGTGGGAAATAATATGATCAACATTATTATAATACCAAAATAGGTCATAATGTATGAAAAGGTGGTCCAAATGATCTGCGTGGGTCCATCATGAAGTTTTTTCATGCATTGTTTGTATTCTATTTCTAGAAGAACAATTGGAGTGTTTAAGGATTTTAGTGTTTATCCATGATTTCTACCATGATCCTACAATTGGGTATTTATCGATTTTCCTAACTAATATGACATACCAAAGGTGGTGGATCAATGTGATATGCGGTACGTCTCCAACAACCAATTTTTGTTGGGTCTAGAATCGAGTTTGCTTTGTATTTACAGATCCCTAATACTTATATGTAGATTTAAGTGACTAGTTGTTCTTCATCCCTTATCTTATCAATCCTATATACTCATTAAGATACTTTATTAAAATTTTCAAGGATCTAAAAATAGTTTGCAATGTTCCGCTTTAATGAAGTCCTTGTGTCAACCTCTTATGTGAATATTATGATACCTAAGATCTATAAGATGAAGGGGGTATCTGTATACAATATCATTGTGACTCGACCTCTTCACAACCTCTCCAATGTTTATGTCAATTGAGTCAGATGATGATCAATTCTAAGATACATAAAGCCAATTTTCCTCTTTGAGAACATTGTACTGACTCCAACATTAGATTATATGGAAAATTTTACTGATTGTAACTTGGATGAACAATGACCCCTCATCTTGAAGAACTCATGTTGGACCACAAAGGAATTTGTTCACTCAGGCATGAGGAAGTCTAATTTGTCTTACTTATTTCTAGAGGATGGACACTCATAAATATTTCTCCAACATCATAAATGTATAGAGGTGAAGCACATTAAGGTGGATGATTTTGAGATATTCCTATCTTGTGAGTGTGCATCCCGATCCATTTTTTGAACCTTTTTGGATGAAAATGCGAGACACCTATGTATGTTAGTACATGCATGTTTACTTCTATTTGTAAAGAGAATGTGGAGTATGATTTTTGAAGAGATCTTTAATGTCTTATACAAGGAACAACTAATTTGGAAGGTGCAATGGATGTTCGAGGTATTGTAAATCTACCTTAGAATCCATATTAGAGATCTATCTTTAGAGATGTGGATGCCCATCATATTCTTTCTTAGGATTAATTTTCAACTCAAATCATGGTTAGAAATTTTGTCTAGTGCTAATAGATTCGACACTATGTCTTTCTTACTTGACATATATTAGCATTTTCTATGGTTTGATGAAGCTCCACCTTGAAACTTCTTATTGAATGATGCCTAAGCACATTATGATCATTATAATGGGTCAAGAGTGGTCCACTACTTCTCAATTTTAGTGTTGAGTTAATTTGGTCATTGGAAATCTAGCTATCATGTGGAGGGCCTTTGATATTCTAGCAGTAGCTCCATTATGATGGTCTAAAAGTACAATAGAATGAGTTGTGATTCTCAGAAGATAGATTTTGAGGCCTTGCATACTAAGAAAGATTGCACATTGGACTCCTTGGAATGAATTTCTTCATCTCCTATGGTCATAGTTACTTCTAGAGGAGACGAGGAGACAACAAATCATGTTGGATAAACCTTATAACTTTTTTCTTGATTTTTGATTATTTTAGAATTTTGTCATGTTTTCTTCTTTCAGTGTGGTAGAAATGTATAATTTTGACAGGAATAGTAATTACTTATATTTTTAACATGAATTAAACCATATTTAGGAAAGAAGAAATTTCATCTCTTTTTATTGATTAGTTGCTCATGACTTAGATATTCATTTTGTGATAGTCATCATGACTTCTCCTTTATTATATTAGCTTCGAGCCACAATCCTACAAGCGGTCTCTATCAATAAGTCCCTTTTCACAATTTCAATCAGTCAAGACTACCTGACTTGCACATTTTGAGCCTTGATCAATGACCATCTCATTGTTTTAATTTGAATGGTAGAGAATGGCAACCACTAAAACATTTTTGACCTCTAGTGTCTCTTTTCTTAACATTAGTTTTTACAGAAGATCGATACTACATACCTATAGTGTTGGTGGTTAAAGAATATACGTCATTTTGACCAGGTTTTATCAATTAAGGAAAAACATGTGTATCGATTTTATTATAATGTGGGATTCTTGTGATGAATCGATGTCTCTAATAGCCTACATAATTCAATCTTTTGGGGGAATAATTTGATATAGGCCTATTTCTGAAGTTGTACAAAAACTGATGATAAAGCTTTTGTCACGAAATAAGTTTTGCCTCGAAAAAGACTCTATCATCAATTACACTTCATAAAAACTGACGATGTAGATCACACCCATCGCAATACTTTCTACCTCCAAAAAAATCTCTAGTATCAATTTTTATAAAGGAATCAGTGACAAAAGGTTTCCTCCAGGTGCCCAGTGAAAAATATTTTCCCCTAAAACAAGTTATGTCATCAACTTTTTGCTAGAAATCGACAACACATGTCTTAGCAAGATTGACATTTTCCAAAAGGGATAAGTACATATGTTATCATTTTTTTAGTGGATAACCAATGACAAAGAGTAAACTATGCCATCAATATTCCTAGACACCAAAAAACATGTCTTAGTGAGGTTGGAGTTTTTAACTGAGAGAAGTATACATGGCATTGGTTTATTTGTGTATAACTAATTACAAAGATTGATTTGTGTCGTCAGTTTCTCTTAGACAACCAACAACTAAAATCTTAATTGTTTGTTTTTTCTAGAAACCAATGACTAAGTTTCACTTAATAGCATTCACAAAATTTCTTTTCCTCATTCTATATCTCATCATGCATGATCCCTAGCTTTAGCAACAATGACGACGATGGCCTAGCTTCTTCTAGCCATCGTTGCATCCAACAATCATTGTTGCCTTCATTACAGCCATCACTTCTGCCACTTCTTCATTATGGTGCTTCCATTAACCGTTGGTTCTCTTCTACTTGGAACCACCAGTGTAGCTGCTAGCACCAGCCACAACTGCTATCTACATCCTCCGACAACCACCACCCAGCCACACCCACCACTGACCCAACTAGTGCAACCACCATCACAGCCTTCAACCTCAATTGCCTTTCTATAATCCTCTACCCTTGCTTCTTCCAACTATTAGCCCTCTGCCCCTACTGTGATGGTCTTTGTTTTCCTTCTTTTCCTTCTTATGCAATTATAATTATTTTTTAATTTCATTATATTATTATTGTTTGTTTAATGCATTGTTGTGTAATTTTGTGTTAATTTGATATGATTTACACATTGATTTAAATTAAACTAAATTGATATGAATTGTACTAGTATTTCGATTTATAAATTAGAGAAATCACACTTGTATAAATGGAATTCAGGTATAATTGCTTATATAATTTGGTGCATTGTCCAATTTGAATGTTGTATGCATATAATCTCACCTAAGAATTAATTACTCTAAATTGATATGAATGACCTAAAATAGCTAAAAAAGGATTTGAAATTGTTATATTTACCAATATTCTAAACTGTAAATCCTAATTAAGCCATACATCTCGTTGGCCTAGAAACTCGTCTGAGATTTACTCATTAGGAGTATATCATGGATTGTTCCTAGTTTAGGACTATTCTTGAACACTTAATATCACATAGGATGTAAGTATATATTGTGTATTTGATTTTCAAGATGTTTCGTCAACACATCCTCATTTTTTCTCTAAGTACATATGTAGGTGGGTATTTTCCCATATACATCGATGTAGTTGCAGAACTAAGAGTAAATGTTATCAAAGTATTCTTAAAAATGGAATGCACATAATACACTAACTAGTGAGACTAGGTTTGCAAGAATGGGATAGGTGGTACACATTCATTACTAAACCCTAAACCCTAATTTGTAAACCCTAAACCTTAAACCTAATATGTAAACTCTAAATCCTAAATTATAAACCCTAATCTCTAAACCCTAATCTATAAATACCTATTTCAATAATCATTTTCTCTCTGATCATATAATGGATCTATCATGGATGCCCATTTCAAATTGATGCACTCCAGAGTTTATTGCTGGGCTTGATCTTTCATGAATGGAGAAAAGTTTTATTTTCCTTACAAGAATTTTCATAGCAACTTGAAGGTCAACACTATTGAAAAAATCAAAAGTCATGTCATGTGAAATGAGATTGTATAGGGTTATACAAAATGGTACTGGCATGGAGAGATTTGTATTATGAGATCACCAGACGTTGATAGTAGTACTTGTGTTAAAGAAGAAATTGTTGACAATGTAGAGGTGAATGAACTGATTCCAATAGACATGGTTGATGCAATGCTAGATAGTTGTGGGGTAAATCTTACTATTCCAACTTCATTATATATAAATATTGTGCATGATTTTCAGATATCATTATACTTAGGTTGTACTTAGTTTAAAAAATTGAGTGTTGTGTTGAGACTGTATAATTTAAAGGCTACCGATAGATGGAGCAGAAAAACCATCACTTCTCTATTGTCTTTGTTGAAAGAAATTCTTCTTGAAGACAACGAGGTTGTAATCTCAACATTTGAATTAAAGAAAATTTTGTGCCCAATGGGAATGGAGGCTATGAATATACATGCATTCCCAAATCATTGTGTATTATTTCAACTAACTATAGCAATTTGAAAGATTTTCCAAATTTTGTGGTGCCAAGATATAAAATGACAACTTCTGGTAAGTCCAAAACTATATCTCCTTCCAAATTGATGTGATATCTACCAATAATGCCAAGGTTTCAATGCTTGTTTTTGATACCATGGATGCAAAAGATTTATTTTGGCATGTAGCGATAATGAAAAACAATGATGGGATCCAACAACATACTTCTCAATCCCCACAATAGAAGAAAATTGATTTATTGTACCTAAATTTGGTGAATAAGTTAAGAATCTAAGACATGGGATATGTATTGATGGGATGAATCCATGCGGCGCATTAACCATCCAACATAGCACTTGGCTTGTTATGATTTTGATATAAAATCTTCCTCCCTAGTTGTGCATGAAAAATAAGCAGGTCATGTTGTCCTTGTTGATATCAGGCCCCAAACGACCTAACAATGATATTGATGTTATTCTTGAACTTCTGATTTATAACTTAAAAAAACTTTGGGGAGAAGGTTTGATGACCTATGATGCTTCATGTAGAGAGAAGTTTTGTTTGCATTATATGTTGTTTTGCACTATCAGTGAGTTTCCAACATATGGGAGTTTGTCTGGATACATCATAAAAGGATCCGACATGTGCCCTATTTGTAAGGAGAACACTGATTGAATATGAATAAAGCATGGTGGCAAGACCGTATATCATGGTCGTCAAAGGTTTCTTCCAAAAATGCATCCTTACCAAATATTGCACAAAGCATTCAATGGATCAATTGAGGAATGAAGTGCCCCTAAACCTATATCAGGGAAGGCCATTTATGAAAAAGTAAAAGACTTTGTCAATGCATTTGGTACATATCACAATGTACTATTCCCACATAGAGTGACAAATATTTAACCAAGAAGAGGTCAATATTCTGGGATTTTCCTTATTGGAGTTCATTGGTAGTTAGGCATTGTATCAATGTCATGTAAGCTGAGAAAAATGTATGTGGCAGCGTCATTGGTACTTTGTTGAATATACCACGTAAGAATAAAGATGGAATCAAACCCATAATTTACCTCTGTGAAATGGGAATAAGGAAAGAATTAACAACATAAGTTAGTAGTGATCAAGAAATTATTTACCTCCTACTTGTTACATGTTGTCTAGACAAGAGAAGAGAACTTTTTGAAATTTCTTTCTTAGTGTTAAGGTACTATAGGATACTCTTGAAATATCCATTCATTCATATCAATGAATGATATGAAGATGATTGATCTTAGATCTTATGATTGTCACACTCTAATGCATCAAATATTTCACATGGCCATTTGATATGTACTTCCACAACATGTAAGATTTGAATTCACTAGACTTTGTTTCTTCTTCAACACTCTATGTATCCAACTTATTGATCCTGAGAACATTGTTAAGTCACAAAGAGAAGTGGTTGTTACCATGTATCAGGTTGAGATGTATTTTCCTCCTCCATTCATTGATATCATTGTACATCTTGTTATCCATTTGACTAAGGAAGTGAAAATGTTGGGTCTAATTTTCGTGCATTGAATGTATCTTTTTGAACGGTACATGAGTATTTAAAGGTAATGTTTGAAATCGTTATTAGTATGAAGGGAGTATTATTAAGTGTTATGTGTCGAGGGAGGTTATGAACTTCTGCAATGACTTTCTGAGTTGTAATGAAGCTGCTACCAATGAAACAAATATTGATCCCTATTCCGACGAAGAGACTTTAGGAGCATGTGTGAAAAAAATTAGTCATGAGATGTGGGAACAAGCATACATGTATGTTTTACCAAACATCGATGAAATCGATATTTATATTACCGAACATTCCAATTTTATCAAGACAAAATATCCTTGAGCCTGTTCAATGTGGCTTACTAGAGAGCATAATAGGACATTTATTAGGTGGTTTGAAGATTGTCTTCTGTCAACTATCTCAATCACCAAATAATGTTGCTAAAAATATCAAATGTCTCATCTTCAAACCAAAAATGACTATTATGTCTTATGAAGTATTTGACATAAATGTATTTTCATTTTATAAAAAATTTCACGATGATAGGAGTGTCATGTAAAGTAGTGGGATCACCCTTCAAGTGTATTCATTGTATTTTTCTAGTATGAAGGATAAGAGTGATAAATGTCTTATTACAGTGTTATTGAAGACATGGGAGTTTGACTACACATATTTTAGAGTTCCCGTATTTAGGTGTAATTGGGTTGAAAACAAAGGAGTTATAGTGGATGAATTGGATTTCATATAAGTAAATTTTGAAAAGATTGGAGAGAGAGGTGAGCCTTTCATAATGGAATCATAGGAGAAGCCAATATTCTACATTGGTGATCCCAAAAATGAAAAAGGGTTTTTCATTCTTAACTGGAAAAAATAGTTCATTGCAGATCCAAGTATTGTTCATCAGTGATCCTACAAATAAAAAATGGTCGAGCGTTCATCACTAGAAAAGACAGTTCATTGCAGGTCCTATAGATGAAGAAGAGTACTATGAAAAGTATGATGACTCTATTCCATTATCATATGGCTTTTCAAGTGTAAATGGTGGAGCTAACAGTGACTTATATACAGATTATGATGAAAGAGAAGGAATATTAATTGATCAAAGATCCAACCAATACTACAATGCAATTATTTTATTTTTCTGAATGCTAGATGTGCATTTTACATTTTTTTATTACAGAGTTATATGTTTCATCTACTTCATGTACATTTTACGTTCTTTATCTATTAGATTTCAATCTTTCACTATTTTAAATATGACATCTTTAGATGGCATCTGACCATGGGGATGAAAATTGTAGGGATGAACACTGTGAGGATGAGAACCATAGGGATGAGTCTGGTATAAGTTGTATTGTTTTAATGCATAGATGTGCATTTTTCATTCTCTATAATAGTTATATAAGTCAAATTTTTATCAGTTATATGTGTTTCTTGAAAATTTTTGGATGAGCATCATGAGGATATGCACGTTGATGATCTTGTTGGGTATTCTGAGGAGCAGCATAATCATGCATATAATGGATGAATCACCTTAATGAACAAGATAGTATAGTAAAGAGGTAAAGGACAGAAGTTGTCCATTGACTTTGATGACATAGGAAATCTTATTGGGAAGAATTACAATAAATTCACACAATATCTAGGGGTTATTATTCATAGGAAAGGAATATAACAATACAATCTTGGCATAAAATTGATCCTTCCATGAAGGACTACATATGGAAGAACATAGATATGAGATTTTCTGAGTTTTAAAGATTTTCAAAATTCTATTTTTTTTAAATATGCCATGATGTATTTGAAATTTTACAAAAAATCATTGAGCTTGATGAAAAACTACACCATGAAGAGGTGATGCGTCATTGTTGGAGGATATTAAGGAATTATAAGACACATCTGACAAGAGATTACATAATGAGTGACAAGAAGAAGAAGTCAACCACTAAGCAATGGTCCTATATTGATACAAAGGTGTCAGAAGCGTTTGTTGATTCAAGACAAACTGATGATTTCAAGGTATTAAGCTTCCTCATTTCAAATACATTCTTATGATTGATTATGTAAATTCAATATTTTATGTAATTAAAATATGTTTTGGATAAAAACGCTTTACATGATGCTAAAAAAGAATAGCATGCAAAGAATATACATGACCATGTTGGGTCTAGGCAGCTACTCAAGGTGTCACCAATAGAGACTAGAAGTGTATTCTTCTGAGCAACCTACTCCTGGGTCTGCTAAGTCTTCTACTACTTTTGCACCTTTACTCCACCATGGGGAGTGGATAGGTGCGAGGAGCCAATATGGAGAAATACCCAACACTTCAACTGTTGAGGTGGATGAAAAAATTGTAAAATTCAACTCTAAGAGCGCATGTTCATTTTTTATCGTGATTGTCATCCTTTACTGACCAATTACTATTGATGATGATTAGCAAAATTTCTACAGTGAAAGAAAAGAAGTCAAGTTCATACCTATGTTACAAAGGGATAAATGGATAGTTGTTGTGGGTACTCTAGAGCATCCTAGCCATGTAAGTACTATTGGGACTGGCGTCAGCATAAGATCCTTTTTTGGATCATCAGATCATAAGCCCAAATCTATCAAGAAAGAAGGATTTTCACAAGAGTAGGTACAAGAAATGATTGCAAAGGGACTAGAGGAAGCAATGAGATATGTTCAAGCTTCCCAATCTCAACCTCCTCAGATAGTACCTCTTCCACCCCACTCTTCTTATGTCATGAATCACCATACGAGATAGATGGTTGGGAGTAATCTCATGGACCTGCCAACAGGCATACCTATAATAGTCTTTCATGTGAATTTATAATATGTTTGTATTTAGGTATATATAACACTATATAAACATTTTTAGGGGTTTAGTCCATGTCGTCTTACATTACTAGAACCTATCTTCTATGTCGTTGCACTGGGTTACGCTTACAAACCCCTTCTAGGTGACATGATTCATGGTGTTCCAATGACCGCCAATGGGATTTGTGTGTCTAACATGCTTGTCTACCATGTGACCACCCAGATCATGAGATGATATGTAATGCAAAAGGAGGCACGGTAGTGTGGCCCAAAGTGGGAGTCATATATTTAGATGTATTATAAATTTTCATTTTATTTGTGTTCATGATTCTTTCTATTTGTGTACGTAATTAGAAATTGTTATGAGAATTTATGCAAATCACAATACCTCAGAAACCCCTTAGAGTTCCTCCTCTTCGCCCGACTCCATATATTCAATTACCTACTTTGATTGAAAATGACCTATTTGACTCTCTAGATCCTAAGAGCAGGGTTGGCACTATGGCTAAGTGACATGGAAGAAGGGTCGAATGAAATTGGTCCTCATTAAGGAGGATGTTGTAGGACAAGATCATGATACTAGTGTATTCTTGACATATATTGTGGAGAGGTTTACTTATGATTGGTTGAGTATGAATGTGATAGAACTTTGGATAGGATGAGATATTATGGCTAGATACCTCATTCTATATGTGTGAAAATATATGTTGATCTATTTTCTTATATACTAATGCATACATATATATTTTGTAGCTACTTAATAGGGTGTGTGGATAGTTCTCACTAACCAATGTGGCATTTCTAGTTCCATCATTGATTAGCTATGTCGGTAAAGAACCAAAATTTGTTAGTACTTACTACTCTACTGCCTATAAATATTTTATAGGTCCTTTCAATGTGGGGTAAGTTTTGAGAATTTTGCTTAAAAATTTGACTTATGAAATATATTTCATTTTGGAATTTCAGTTTTTTTTCATTTCACTAAGTAATAAGCTTTGGGAGTTGTTGGTAATTGTTCTGAGACCCTAACTACATATTATATAGATCCTTTAGGTGATAAAGTAGGAAGTGGGGAACAGACAATGAAAATGGTAGTAATGATGTAAGTAAATTTTAATATCCAAAAACAAAAATTAATCTATGCATCATTACATGATAATTTACTAATTTAATTAAATGCATTAGTTTAACTTATAGGGGTTTAAAAGAATTCTAAATGGTTGGATGAAAGGTAGACAAAGAAATCATAAAGCTGGAAGAATCTTGAGGTAGTTTCTGACTTCAATTCATATATATTGCAACTATGATTTCTTTTATTTATTAACGTTTCATATAATTGTAAATTGATAGTGCCCATTACAAAATAATAGGATTTGGATACTACGTTATACAATATATGGACTTGATTGCCAGACCAGAGACACTTGACATCCATTGCATACAAAATGTAATCTATATAGTATTGATCAAATTATATGTAAATAGTTTGATTTGATAATATAAAAAAATCAAATCCAACTCTTGAAATATTTCATTCTTTTTGTAGCTATTTGACATGACATAACCCTGTACAAATGAGGATCTAGTGAGACACGAGAAAAAAATCCTTTGTTAAGGTAAATTTGAATTTGATTGGGATAAAATATGTGTTTTCTAAACCTTGATGTCATTATTTCTATAAACATGTGATGTATTTGACTTTTTGCAACATAAATTTGATGCAAGTGAATTGTTGGTCCATATGTGAACAATATGTGTATATGTGTGTGAAAGAATGTGGAGAGGAATGAATACAATGAGAATTGCATTTTTACATGTCGTAAGAATGGAACTGGAGAATGAAATTGTATGTGTGTTTTCTGAATTGTGTATGTGCATGACAATGGAATTATGAGTTGAAGACAATGGAACTAGAGAATGGAAATGTATATTGTTGGATGAATTGTGTGTGTGTGCTTGTTATTGCAAGTTTTGCAGGTGTGTTGTACTATTATTAAGTTGAACACAAGATGGAACATGTAGTTCTAATGATTTGCAAGTTGTGCAACCTCCTAAAAAGTTAGATAGTAGGTCTACAGACCTACTATAAGAAAATACCTACGACGTCGGTTGTTAGCAAAATGCCAACATTTTGACCTGCATCATCAGTTTATTAATAAAATTGATGATATATCTATTCTAAAATGGCTATGCCACCTAGAACGAGCATACTACCCAGCCCGCAACATGACCGTGTTGCCCAAAACCATCGTGCTTTCAAGCCATCGTATCACTTTGTGTTGTTGGTTCTTCATATAGAAAATGAGGATGCAACATGCCTATAACATTGATTCCTATGAACAAACCAATGACATAGAGAGATACCATGACCTAATATTGATTTGAGTCATTAGTTGAGTCATCAGTTTCCAATTAAAAGCAGCGGAACATATCTTATTTCTAATTTTATGAGTTACCAATTAAAAGATATGATTTTTGAGAAACATGTCAAACGAAAAGCAGGAAAAATCCACGTCAGTTAACAAACACAGTCATGAGGGTCAACCATGCTGAGTTGATCCAATGGTTGGCGGCCAAGTGTGTCTAGGCCCATCTCCAAAGAGGCACCCAACTCAGCGCAAGTAATAGAATCAAGAGAGAAAAATGATCGTTTTTCCCTAGTGAGGAAAACAAGAACCAGGAAGATAATGAGGGCAGAGGAGTAAAACTTCATGTGGTCATCTTCTACATCGATACAACGAGGAAAACAAAACTGCTCCAGTCTCAATTCTGAGCTGGTAACACACAAATGACAAAAGAGCAAGGTCAAGATATGACCTAGTCGCCTTCAACTCATGGAGGCGAACCAAATGATCCCAAACTCAGGACATTCGAGAAACTCCTCCCAACTTTCGATCATCGCCGACCATAGATATGAAATCAAAAAGGGGAAAAACTATACAGATACTTGAAACAAAAAGGTATTCACTTTAAAAGCTCCATGGGGTTCTACTGAGTGCGTCTGGGTGGTTGGTAACGACCCAGGCCATCTTTGGTACCATCGCCAGAGCCGGGGAACCACTCCGCCTGTGCGGCGAGTAGGGAGGACCTGCTCCAGTGCAAAGCAGGCCGATCCAGTGGTGAAAAACAAAAGTGGGTCACTGGGCAGACGTGAGGGGAGGATTTCCCATGGGTCTGATGCCCTGAGGTCATGAGGAGGCGGACAAGAAGGTGAAAGCAGGGGAAGAACAGGGGGAGGTGAAAACATGATGTAGACCAGGCGGTGATGTCTCCAAACCCTAGTATAAATAGGGCCACTACAATAGATTTGCATTTGAGTAGGCGGGGGAAAAAAATCAGGCCAGAAGAGGAAGGGAGAAGGGAAGAGGGATGAGGAAATCGTTGGGTGGATGGTGACCAGGAACTGGGGACCTCATCCAGTTTCTGAATCCAGCGTGAGGAAGGGGAAAGACCCGAGACCGTTGGATGAGGTCGAGAAAACAAAGAAAAAGCCGTCTGATTAGCATTTTAAAGGGTAAAAATCACAAAACAAGAGGGTGACAGCTATTAACCCTGGACTTATATGGAAAGGGTTGCGTTGATTAAATCATTGAAATATTAAGCCATCCAAAGGGTATTTCTTTCCCAAATTTATTTTAGGGATCAAACAAGTCCCAAATAATTCCAAATTTTGTATCTAGGCTAATTAAGACATTTAAAATCCGAATATCTAGTTTATTTTACATTTTGAGAAACTTTTGTTAATGAAATATTATATTCCTCATTTTCTCTCTCTTCCTTCACATATGACTCTAAACTTACCCAATTATGATGATATTTTACCCACGTGTCCCTTTTGACACCCTTAATAAGATTTTGCTATTATTTAGCCATGTTGATGTTATTTATTAAATTATTTATAAAAAGGAACATTCTACATACTTTATCTCTCCTTTTTTTACTCATTATCCAAACATTATCCAAATTAGTTGCAAATTTTCCCAAAGGATTATTTTTATGTTTAGATTACGAATTTGGTGTTAGTTTTTTCAATATGAGGATATTAGATATTTTATTTCTCTTTCTTGGCTTATTCCCCATTATCCTATAATAAAGGCTTGTATATATTTATTTATTATCCAAATTAGATATACTTGGCCATTAAGTTTCTTTTAAGTCAAGAAAATGAGTTTTCATATCAAATTATCTCATGGTTTCCTATTTGGGATTTTTGGAACAACATATTCCTCATTATCCTCTTTTAATCCATTATATCCCATATTATCTCCTATTATTGTCCTTATTATCTCTTTTATGTGTATTTCGAGATTTCTCTCCTTTTTCATATTCTAAAAAGTACTAGAAAGTTCTAGGATGAAATATTTTATTATCTTTATTACTTAAGTAGACATTTTACATATTAAACACATTATTAAGCTTTCATTGAGGTATTTGTGCATAAACCCAAATATTGAGAGAAAAGGTGAACAAATGCTCATTAGGCCATTATATTCTCCATAAACTAAATAGAACGGCCAAAGAGGATAGAAATGAGAGGAAAAGATGGGAAAGAGGGTCAAAAGACAAAATGTCCAAGATTCGGTATGTTACAGCACTCCACCCCTTAAAGAGGATTTCATCCCCAAAATCACTAGCAATTAGGGAAGGGTGAGTGTGCAACCTCACATCACAAAATATTAGATTGTTCCTCCAACCATAAAACTTCCACCAAAACTTATACTTCAACTACGCCTAAGGGTTCAGAAACTTCACATACATTAACTAATCATAGGTCGGGTTCTCATAGATCACCTAGGTCCATTATTAAGATATTCGTTTTAGGAGACTTAACATTATTTACATTTATGGCTCGTTAGGATTACATTCATTATGATATCGCATTATTATTTTAATTATGTCATGTCATATTCACTTTATTGCCAAAAGGGGTTATATTTCATTATTACGCACAATTAGAGGTTACTCAATTATCTCCACATTCATTATTATATTTAATCATTGTCCTTAATAATTCGGATTTATACTTCATTATCCTCATATTACCACTTTATTAATTATAACAAATTATTTTACATGAAATAAGACATTCTATTCAATTTGTGGTTAAGCATACAATTATTCCAATTAATGTCACATTAGTCACTTATATTCATATTAACGTTGTCACAATGTCACATTATCTTTATTGCTCACATTAATGTCATCGTTAATTATTTTCTCATATTTATATACTTCTTATTCATATTGAAAACATTATATGTATTTCAATGATCAAGTGAAACATATTACATATTAGTGAATTGATTCACATTAGGTGGCCAATCACGTGTATATTAGTTGACAAGGTAACATGCATTTCCTATATATGATGTGAACAAATGATTATATATATATATCATTTATGTGTATCAAAGTATGTTAATTGATTATGGCTCTTAACATCATTAATGTATCATGAAAGGCATTAAAGATGTATAGATTAGGGTTAGATTATTGCAAGTTAGGGTTTAGGTCAACATGACCCTTATTTTCACTTATCCATCCTTAGCATGCATTAGGTTACAATTACCATTCTCATCATATCATTAGGGTTTATAGGTTCATGACATGATCAACCTCTTACATATTGACAATTAGCATTAATATCCATATTTTGTGCATTGGTTATTTATTAGGGTTTAAACATATGAATTATTCATTAGATGACCATTACATGTTCATGAATATGTAAACAATCATGTTAGGTTACCACTATTACATGTTTGGTCATGACCATAGATCCAAACATGCTATCCTCCTATTCATGGAGTTAGGGTTTCTAAAGATAGAGTAGATAGATTTTAAGATATCATAGGGTTCCATCCCCCTAAAAAGGATTTCGTCCACAAAATCTAACCACTCAAACATCATCAACTAACCGTACTCCACCCCTTAAAGGGTTCGACCCATCAAGCCAACTACTTTAGGGTTAAAGGATGAGTCTAACTAAACCATTCTCAAGATCCATCATGCTTCCACTGCGCACTCTAATATCTTCCCAAACACCCAAACTCTAAGGTCTAGGTTCTACAGATAAACTTATCCAAGCATGAGGTCCTAAGGGATATAAGGAACTATATAGGTTATATATCCTCAAACAAGTCTCAAGGTTATCACACCTGAAAGACTAGGTCGACCTATTAAGGTTCTCAAAGATATACAACATATAACTCTAAGGTTACTATTATCTAAAAGCAAACTATTTTAAGCAATTTGTATCAGCTCAGGCCAGGCCGGTATCATATGGGCACGGGAGTCCTCGTAAACCAAGCTAGTGGTGCGGAGGAAAATATTGCCAGCCCCCGAAACCCTGATCCTTTCTAGACACCTTTGCTTCAACTTCATGCCCTAATAGTTGCCTAAAGGAAAATCTAAACAACATCAAATTACGCATATTTTAATTATGAGCATATTAGAGTTTTATTCATCAAGGCTCTAAGGTGAAACTATAGGGTTCTAAGTCAACCTTTCAACATAGATCAAATCTAGGGTAACCATGTAACTTAGAGAAAACTATGCAAGTCTAGGGTTCTAATTAGGGAGACAAAACCGAAATAGCCATATTCCGACTACCATGGGCTCTAATACCATGTTGTAAAGAGTGGGACAAACCACCCTCTACTAAAATATGGTAAACAAAACTCATTGGAAAGCAGCGAAATAAAAAAAATTTCTGACCATATTCAATTTCATAAAAGATTGTACAAGATACATCAAAAATCTCCCTTTTAGGGTTACATCAACATCTCAAATTAGGATCTAGATAGAGGGAAGTCTAGACTACTCCACTTTTGTCTCCAAGCAACATATCCATCAGCTAGTCCATGTCAACACTAAGATCTTCATGCCTTATCCATCACCTTGCTCCACATCTGGGTGGTTGGGAAAGCACCCAGCAAGAGGGAAGGAAAAATAAAATTATGTGTCACTAAAATATACTAAAGGTGACAAGATAAATATAACAAGTAAATCAGGCTAGGGATTCATCAAAAGATGAGACATCAAGAGAATGAGGCCATATATATAGAAGAATATTTCAATAGATGCTTGCCATAAACATAGTAAAACAACAACATTGCATGTATGATTAATATTGACTATCTTAACTATGTAGGGTTGAGGCACCTACCGGACCTTCAACCAAAGGGTGAGGGGAGAATAATGCATTCCCAGTCACCTGCACATATTTCATGTGCGGGGGAGAGTAACACGTTCCCCAGGGGAGAAATAACACATTCCCCAACTATGGGTGGTTGTACATACAAGTACCACTACACTAGTTAATTAGTCTAATAAAACAAACATGCTAGAAACAATGGCAAGTAATAGCATCATCCAAAATGAACATGGCAAAGGGGTACCAAGACCCAAGAACAATATTCCAAAATGATTATGAGGCAAGTATAGAAATAGATTCAAGAGAAAAGAATACAAGGTGCAAATAAGCCTCATTATGGAAAGCATAGGTTAAGGAACAAATAATTCCCAACTGAAGTGTATTAAGAACATACCTTTAATATTGATTCCAATTATCAACTTGTATCACTTAATCAATTCCTTGTTCCACTTTTCCTAATATCAACACCATGTTTATGTATTAGAACTATATTCATTCCTTAAACGCTTAAAACCCTAAAGTTACTAACTTTTTATGCAAACCTTCAAATTAGACTATGAAAACATCATCATTGTCTTAGTTAGGGTTTTCTGATCAAAATAATATATAATAGTATGTATTTTGAAGATATGGACTTTTAGGGTTATTTTTGGTGATTTTTAGTTAATTAAACAATCCTCAAAAACTCATACTCAAAAAACTCAAAACCAGGTATTGAAAACATTTTTAATGGATAGAAAATATTTTTCTGAGTCTAAAACATATCTTATTTATAATTTTATGAGTTACCAATTTAAAGATATGATTTTTGAGAAACCAACCAATCGAAAAGCAGGAAAAATCCACGTCAGTTGACAAAGACAGTCATCAGGGTCAACCATGCTGAGTTGATCCAATGGTTGGTGGCCAAGTGTGTCTAGGCCCATCACCAAATAGGCACCCAACTCAGCGCGAGCAACAGAATCAAGAGAGCAAAATGACCATTTTGCCCTAGTGAGGAAAACAAGAACCAGGAAGACAATGAGGGCAGAGGAGTAAAACTTCATGTGGTCGTCTTCTACATCGATGCAACGAGGAAAACAAGACTGCTCCAGTCTCAATTCTGAGCTGGTAACACATGAACGACAAAAGAGCAAGGTCAAGAGATGACCCAGTTGCCTTCTACTCCCGGAGGTGAACCAAACGATTCCAAACTCAGGACATTCGGGCAACTCCTCCCAACTTCTGATCATCGCCGACCGTAGATATGAAATCAAAAAGGGGAAAAACTATATGGATACCTGAAACAAAAAGGTCTTCGCTTTAAAAGCTCCATGGGGTCCTACTAAGTGCGTCTGGGTGGTTGGTAACGACCCAGGCCATCTTTGGTACCATCGCCGGAGCCGGGGAACCACTCCGCCTGTGCGGCGAGTAGGGAGGACCTGCTCTAGTGCAAAGCAGGCCGATCCAGCGGTGAAAAATGAAAGTGGGTCACTGGGCGGATGTGAGGGGAGGGTTTCCCATGGGTCTGATGCCCTGAGGTCATGAGGAGGCGGACAAGAAGGTGAAAGCAGGGGAAGAATAGGGGAAGGTGAAAACATGATGTAGACCAGACGGTGATGTCTTCAAACCCTAGTATAAATAGGGCCACTACGGTTGATTTGCATTTGAGTAGGGGGGGGGATTGGTCCAGAAGAGGAAGGGAGAAGGGAAGAGGGATGAGGAAATCGTTGGGTGGATGGCGACCAGGAACTGGGGACCTCGTCCAGTTTCCGAATCCAACGCGAGGAAGGGGAAAGACCCGAGACCGTTGGATGAGGCCGAGAAAACAAAGAAAAAGTCATCTGATTAGCATTTTAAAGGGTAAAAATCACAAAACAATAGGGTGACAACTATTAACCCTGGACTTATATGGAAAAAGGGTTGTGTTGATTAAATCATTGAAATATTAAGCCATCCAAAGGGTATTTCTTTCCCAAATTCATTTTAGGGATCAAACAAGTCCCAAATAATGCCAAATTTTGTATCTAGACTAATTAAGACATTTAGAATCCGAATATCCAATTTATTTTACATTTTGAGAAACTTTTGTTAATGAAATATTCTATTCCTCATTTTCTCTCTCTTCCTTCACATATGACTCTAAACTTACCCAATTATGATGACATTTTACCCATGTGTCCCTTTTGACACCCCTAATACGATTTTGATATTATTTAGCCATTTTGATGTTATTTATTAAATTATTTATCAAAAGGAACATTCTACATACTTTATCTCTCCTATTTTTACTCATTATCCAAACATTATCCAAATTAGTTGCAAATTTGCCCAAAGGATTATTTTTATGTTTAGATTAAGAATTTAGAGTTAGTTTTCCAATTTGAGGATATTAGATATTTTATTTCTCTTTCTTGGCTTATTTCCCATTATCCTGTAATAAAGGCTTTTATATATTTATTTATTATCCAAATTAGATGATACTTGGCCATTAAGTTTCTTTTAAGTCAAGAAAATGAATTTTCATATCAATTTATCTCGTGGTTTCCTATTTGGGATTTTTGGAACAACATATTCCTCATTATCCTATTTTAATCCATTATATCCCATATTATCTCCAATTATTGTCCTTATTATCTCTTTTATGTGTATTTCGAGATTTCTCTCCTTTTTCATATTCTAAAAAGCACTAGAAAGTTCTAGGATGAAATATTTTATTATATTTATTACTTAAGTAGACATTTTACATATTAAACACATTATTAAGCTTTCATTGAGGTATTTGTGCATAAACCCAAATATTGAGAGAAAATGTGAACAAATGCTCATTAGGCCACTATATTCTCCATAAATTAAACAGAACGGCCAAAGAGGATAGAAATGAGAGGAAAAGATGTGAAAGAGGGTCAAAAGACAAAATGTCCAAGATTCGGTATGTTACAACCGTGTTGCCCAAAACCATTGTGCTTTCAAGCCATCATATCACTTTGTGTTGTTGGTTCTTCATATAGAAAATGAGGATACAACATGCCTATAACATTGATTCCTATGCACAAACCAATGACATAGAGAGATACCATGACCTAATATTGATTTGAGTCATTAGTTGAGTCGTCAGTTTCTATTTTCATAGCATGTTTGGAATTGGAACTTGGAAGATACCTAGCCTAGCCTTCGTCGATCTTACTGATATGAAACCTATAAAGAAGACAAAAATAGAGAATCCAAAACCATGGAAATAGAGAGGAAACGATCAGAAAAATCTTCCAAACAAGAATAATTAACCTACCCATACACTAATCAAGGACCCAACAGAGGGAATGGTCAAAAACCTAATACCATAGATGTTTCAATTGCAAAATCCATCACCATAAATATGGTATATTTGAGAAGCCAATGAGTCATTCATCCAAGAAGGAAGCTCATTTTAGGGAAATTTCCCCAATCCTCCTGCAAAATGAGCACTGAAAAACAACAACTTGATCATCATTTTTATTGTGTATTTTATTTTATTTCCAATGAGGCACATTTGCATGGTGATTGTCTAATAGAAAGTACATTTCATACATACACCTTGTCTCTACATACTTATAACTATGTTATACCTTCTTGACCAATCAATGGTTGCTCTTTTTCACATTTGATACACCAATACCTTGATATCTTAGAATCTGGGTTTTATGCTCAATGATGTAGGGATTTTGAGTCAAATTTATAGGCTGATTTGGTACCTATTTTATGTGTTCATTCCTCATCTTTGTGACTATAATAGCATGATTCATTTCCTTTAGCCTATAATCATTGTATGCATCAAATTTATCTTATTTTATCCTATTTTGAATGAATTACTAAATTACATGGATTGACTTGTGTTTTTCTCTCTATTTTAGGTACTTTCTATTCCAGAACCTGTCGATACTATCGACAGGTCCATTGATACTATTGACAAGGCAACAGTAACCAAGCTGTAGGAAAGCAATCCCCGTCGATACCATCGACCCGTAGTGTCGATGGTCTTGAGATCCGCACAATACGAGAAAAGTGACTCCGTCGATACTATCGACACTTTGGTTGATGGTATCGAGATCTCAATAGGCCAAATTCCATTTTTGAAGCAAGACTGGTACCCTAAGGTGTCGATAGTATCGACACCCCGTCGATGGTATCGACGCCGTCGAATCAGGATTTTGTTCAGAACTGTCACGATCAAACGGACACGATCTTTTGGCGGTCGTAAGTGGTACATATACCTAAGAAAAGTTGGCCTAAAAGCAAAGGGGACATTCTATTCAGCCGCACAAGTCGTGAAGGTAGGAGAGCGAAGAACAGAGCCTAGAGCTATGCCCTGGACGATTCTAGAGTCGCAGACGGATGATTCTACCGCCGGAAGGCTACAGAACGTGCATCTCGCACCGAGGATCATCCGGGTCTTCTCTGTTTCAGGGGTTACATCATATTCTCATTTGTTTCCCCATGTTTTCCTCTTTCTTCTCATGTGTATCATTGAGATG
This sequence comes from Alisma plantago-aquatica, assembly GCA_963693085.1. NCBI lineage: Eukaryota > Viridiplantae > Streptophyta > Magnoliopsida > Alismatales > Alismataceae > Alisma > Alisma plantago-aquatica. The sequence goes on from OY856415.1 coordinate 615,832,837, forward strand.
AACATGCAGGGCTAATCCCCATTGTCCTTAGGACCGGGAGTAGCCCTGGGAATCACTGTATGACAATTTTCCATTGATTATCATAATTTGTCTCAATTCTCCCTATTTGTCTCAATTCTCCCTAATATGTTATCGTGTTTCTATCGCAATTTGCTATGCTTGATCACCATAGTTGATTTCTAATACTGTTAATTGCTCTTGACGGAGGATTAGTGGTTGAAAAGGCACGATTAACACATTAAACAATAAATTCCTTAGACAAGGTAATGTATGGTTAATGGTGGATTCCCAGATAATTTGTTAAAGCACTTAGATCTAGGGTATAAGTTACTACTGGCATGGAACTGACCTACAACTAGGTAGTGAATTGTATTGTGGAAGCAAGCAATTTTAACTACAGGCCATAATCAGGGATAAGCCACAAATTATGTTAGTTGTGTAGAATTGCATGCAGTGAGACCTCGTGGTGAAACCGTAACCCTAAGGATTCCCATTCCATTGATTAAACTAAACATTTAATCATCACTCGCTTTTGTTTTCTCTTTGTTTTATTTTTATTTTGTTTCAAAACCAACAATCAATTTTTCCAATCGGTCTAGCTGATTGCGACCAGTTAGTAGTAGTCTACTGAAATTTACGTTTCCCTGAGTTTGACTTGGGCTTCTTAAGGACTATATTACTTTGATATGTGCACTTGCGTTTAATGCACAGCTCAAGCGTGTCAAGTTTTTGGCACCGTTGTCAGGGAGACGACAAATTTCAGCACTACGAGTGCTGCAAGCGGGCATTCTAGGCCACTTTTTTTATTGCAATTTTAGTTTTTGAACTTAATTGTATATCTTTCAGATTCTCTTTTCGCTCTAGCACTGTACTTATTTTATTCTTCATATTTCAGGTACTAGTGCATGGTGAGGACTCGCAGTACGGACTACGCACAATCGACACCTGAGATTCTGCCATCGGGTGAAGAAGACGAACTGATAAATACGCCACTCGAGGAAATTGAACAGGAACTTGAGGCTTTCACAATGGCAAAGGAGCAAACCATTTAGGAGAAAATTAAAGCTTCTTCTTCCTCTACGCAGAAGGGGCCAATCAAGAAACAAGCTATCAACATACCCAGTTACAAGATTGACCCAGGGCTTATTCAATTGGTCAAGTCACAGGCATTCCATGGACTCAAAAATGAGGACCCAGTGGCCCACATCATCACATTTGTGGAGAACTGTGATATGGTGAAGGTGGATAGGTTCCCACAGGAGGCCATTTATTTGAAATTATTTCCATCTTCTCTAGCGGGAAACGCAAGGGAGTGGCTCTATAATTTGGATGATGAATATGTCGAATCATGGGATATGATGATTGAGGTGTTCTTTGAAAGGTGTTTTCCGCCCAAAAAAGAAAAATGATCTCATGAGGAGGATCCACAATTTCAAACAGCAGGCCGGCGAGACATACTCAGAGACATGGGAGCGTTTCAATATCATCATGTGAAAATGCCACATCATGGGCTGGATTTAGAAACCCAAGCGAAGATCTTTTATTTTTCTCTTAACGAACATGATAGGAGTAATCTAGACTCCGCGGGAACATGTTTCTTTCTAAACAATAAAGGCTCCAAGTGTCGAGATATTTTAAAGAATATGGCTAAGAAGCAATCTTGGGGTGAAAGAGACGCACCAGAACAGGTCAAAGTTGCAGGGGATGCCAAGGCCATCAAAGAATTAAATGAGAAGATGGATTTGATAGAGAAGATACTTCTAGCAAAAGATGATGATGGGTCTAATGATGTAGCACAGGCAAAGTTCATGCACCAACAAGGCTATAGGAATAATGATTATTCATGGAGGAAGGACAAGAAATTTTCTTAGAAGGATCCAAACAACTTTTTGCAAGATCCGGATCAAAAGACATAGCCTAGTGTGGAGGATTAAGGTAATGAGTTGCTAAACCATGTGATTAAGAAAAATCAAGAGTTGATGAACACATTTGGCAAGCAAATTAAGTCACAAGGAGAGTTTATGAATCAGTTCGGGCAGACTCTACAGAGCCATGGTGCACAAATGAGGATGCTAGAGATGGCCATAACCCAAATTGCAACTGAGGTGGCTGCCATGAAACAAATCACTCAACAAAAACCTGATGGGAATGCAGAGCCCGCTCAACCACAACAACATGTTAAATATATATCAGTCAAAAAGGGGCTAGAGCTTCCTGTTGAGAAGACACATGAGCATAGTATTATGCATATCGACTTGGAGGATAAACCCAAAGTTCCATACCCTCGCAGTTTGTATGGATTGCTAGGAGGATATAGGATGCTAGTCAAATGACTCCAAGATTCCATCACTGTCGTGCCCACATCTCAGATTTCTTAAGAGACTCCTACACCGGAAGAGTAGGTGAAAGCTTTACTTCGTAGTGGAGCAGCCACTATAAATTAGGAAAAGCAGCCACAAGTCATGCCATCCACAGATGATGTGCCAAATCCGATCTTAGAAGGTGGCATTGAAGAAATCTTAGGGGAAGAGACCCCTAAAGTTCCATATATTCCACCACACAAGCATATAGAGGAGCCAAGCATGCCATTTCCGGATAGTCTGAAGCCACGGAAAGAGCAAAGGCACTTCAAGAAATTTCTTGAGATCTTCCGGAAGCTCCACATTAACATTCCATTGGTGGAAGTTATAAAGAAAATTCCTTCATATGGAAGATTCATGAAAGACATCATCAACAAGAAACGGTAGATCAAAGATATTGATGTTGTGTGTGTTGATGAAATAGTGAGTTATATAATCCAAGGAAGGCTTCCAAAGAAGAGGAAATATCTAGGATGTTTCTACATCCCATGTTCCATAGGTGGCCAACATTTTCCACAAGCACAGTGTGACTCAGAGGCAGGCATTAATCTTATGCCACTTGCCACTTTTCAAAAGTTGGGATTGAAGAAACCAACACAAACTTCCGTGACAATTGAGTTGGCGGATGGATCCATTGTGAATCCACAAGGTATATGCAAGGACGTGCTAGTCAAAGTCGAAAAATTCATCTTCCCTGTTGACTTTGTGGTCATGGACATGCATGAACTGGAAGGATGTGAAATGCTATTGGGAAGGTCGTTCAAAGCTATGGATGATGTAATCACTGCCATTGGGCGAGGGTATTTGACACTTGGGATTGGTGATGATAGAGTTGAATTCAAATTGCCAAATGAATCATTAGAGACATCCCTTGACCACCCAAGTTAAATGTATCTTTATGTCTAGCCTAAGACGTTAAAGAAGGACACTTATTGGGAGGCAACCCAACCTTGGTAGAGTGCATGTTTAATTGCTTTATTTTTCATTTTCCTAAGTAGTTTTCATTAATTTTGTACTTAATTTATAAAAATGATACCCTGATGTGTTTATTGAGTGTGAAGGACTGGAATGATGTCGATACCATCGACACATGTGTCGCTGGTATCAAGCTTGGAACAGCGAAGCAGCTACAGAAATTTCACTCAGTCGATACTGTCGACGACCTCATCGATAGTATCGACAATGGAGCAGGCAAAAAGTGGTTTGAGACAAAAAGGATGTTGATAGTCGTGACCACTTCATCGATGGTTGTGAGATGTCTGGAGATTTTCAGAACGGTTCTTCTGAGCAATGTCGATACTATCGACACCCTGGTCGATGGTATCGACACACCATCAGGGGAGAGCAGCGCCAGCACCTCACGAGGATCAAGAGCATACACAAGTGTCGATACTATCGACATACCCGTCGATGGTATCGACGCACCGACAAGCAGCAAATCAAAGACCTAAAATTCGAGGGCAACATGGCCTATGTGTTTTAGGGGCATTATCCTACTTGGGATCCCAACGGCCACCAGTACCTACTGCACCCACCACCAGAGCAGTAGAGGGGTATCACTGTCCACCTCTTAAGTCTGGATTTTGACTATGAGGCCATAGTTGAATTCAAGCTTAGGGGGTGCTGGAACAACATCTATCTAGTTTTTATTTTAATTTTATTTCATCTTTTGTTTGCTTTTGATATTGTCATCTTTTGTTATCTTAGCTGTCTTAATTTCTAGATTTACTACTTTTCTAGGATCCACTATCTATCTAGTGTAATCAGTGGAGTCTAATGTAATTGCTTGTCATCTCGATGTTTTCACTTGGGGGTTTGTGAGAGAATGAATTTTAATGAAAAATCTTTAAGAAATTGTAAGCTTGTCTTGTGAGAACTTGAGGACATCACTTATGGAACTCATTGGGTAGGTCAACTTTAAAACATATGAACATGATTGTATATCCTTATGGTTCATGTTAAGAGGATTGATATGGATGTTGAGCCTAAACCGACCAAATGATAACGTGACTTTAATTTGAAGTGTGTGAGAGAAATCCCTTGATTAATTGGTACACAAGTCAGTAAGGAGGGACATATAATTCTTTCTGAAGGTTCTGTCAATTAGTCTTGTGATCTGATCCACTACAATTTCATTTCCACTCCACCATAAGAACTGGGAGCACATTACTATCTTTCACTCTTTCATTGCATCCCATGTAGATAGGCCTTGCATTACAATTTTCTTGCATATTTTTGCATGAAATGAAAAAATAGATAGAGTAGTATACATGCACTTCATCCTTAGGTGCATGTCATAGTAGTTGCATAATTGTCATTATGTAGTTGCATTTGCAACTTTTGAGTATATAGCACATCATGTGTCTTATTTTCTTCTGAAATCATTAAAGGTGGTGAACTTGTTCCATACCCTTTGAATAGAATGCATCAAATGTACAAGTCATGTAATAAGAAGGGAGCCTGGCAAATAATCCATTGTCATTTATGAAAATGAGGGCTTAAAAAAAGATTGAAAAGTAAGTATGAATAAGAGGGAGAAAGGAACATGTTCTCACCTGCATATCAAGAAGAATAAGCACATGGTGTAGGTTTCTTAGATATTCCATCTCGTCTTGAGACGGAATGATAGTGCATGTACCATTCCACCAAAAATGTAGCATTAGGACATTTTCATTTGCATTTGCATCATGATAGGTCATTCATTTTTTTTTTGCATGATCAACTATAGTGTGCTTCCATTTCTTCCATAGCCACCCATTCCATCCACATGTTGCTCTAAGTGGTAGGACACCCATGATTTTCTCCTCATTCATGTACATCAGGAGAGTTGCTTCCATTTAGATGGTAGTTAGAGAAAATGAGCAACGTAGATAAGAGATCACAAGATGCACCAAGCCTGAACCTGAGGATTTTATTATATTAATTGCTTTACTTGATAGTGTTTGTGATCTTGGGATGAACATCTATCATGAATTATTATTGTCACCTAAAGAGTAGTTATCATTTCGTGGTTGGTATGGGGTATGTGTTTTGCAGGTGGGAATCATACTGAGATATCATTTATGTGATTATGTTCTTTAGTTGACCCTCTCAATTAGATTTTGTAGTCTTGTTGCTCAAGGATGAGCAAGATTCAAGCTTAGGGGAGTTTGATGCAGGGATTTTGAGTCACATTTATAGGCTAATTTGGTACCTGTTTTATGTGTTCATTCATCATCATTGTGACTATAATGGCATGATTCATTCCCTTTAGCCTATAATCATTGTATGCATCAAATTTATCTTATTTTAGCCTATTTTTAATGAATTACTAAATTCCATGGATTGACTTGTGTTTTTCTCTAAGTTTCAAGTACTTTCTATTCCAGAACCTATTGATACCAACGACAGGTCCGTCGATACTATCGATAGGGAAACAATAACCAAGCTGGAGGAAAGCGATCCCAGTCGATACCATCGACCCGCAATGTCGATGGTCTCGAAATCCGCTCAGTATGATAAAAGTTAGTCCGTCATTACTATCGACACTTTGGTCGATGGTATCGAGATCTCAACAGGACGAATTCCATTTTTGAAGCAAGATGGGTACCCTAAGGTGTCGATAGTATCGACACCCCGTCGATGGTATCGACGTCATCGGATCAGGATTTTGTTCAAAACTGTCACAATCAAACGGCCGCGATCTTTTGGTGGTCGTAAGTGGTACCTATACCTAAGAAAAGGCAGCCCAAAAGCAAAGGAGACAATCTATTCAGCCACACGAGTCCCAAAGGAAGGAGAGCGAAGAACGGAGCCCAGAGCTACGCCCCAGACGATTCCACAACTGCAGACGGATGATTCTACCGTCAGAAGGCTACAGAACGTGCATCTCACACCGAGGATCATCTGGAACTTCTCCGTTTCAGGGGTTACATCATATTCTCATTCGTTTCCCCATGTTTTCCTCTTTCTTCTCCATGTGTATCATTGAGATGAACATGCGGGGCTAATCCCCATTGTCCTTAGGACTGGGAGTAGCCCGGAGAATCATTGTATGACAATTTTCCATTGATTATCATAATTTGTCTCAATTCTCCCTGATATGTTATCATGTTTCTATCCCAATTTGCTATGCTTGATCACCATAGTTGATTTCTAATACTGTTAATTTCTCTTGACGGAGGATTAGTGGTTGAAAAGGCACGATTAACACATTAACCAATAAATTCCTTAGACAAGGTAATGTACAATTAATGGTGGATTCCCAGAGAATTTGTTAAAGAACTTAGATCTAGGGTATAAGTTACTACTGGTGTGGAACTGACCTAGAACTAGGTAGTGGATTGTATTGCGGAAGCAAGCAATTTTAACTACATGCCATAATCAGAGATATGGCACAAATTATGTTAGTTGTGTAGAATTGCATGCACCGAGACCTCATGGTGAAACCGTAACCCTAAGGATTCCCATTCCATTTGATTAAAATAAACATTTAATCATCGCTCTCTTTTATTTTCTCTTTGTTTTATTTTTACTTTGTTTCAAAACCAACAATCAACTTTTCCAATCGGTGTATCTGATCGCGACCAATAAGTAGTAGTCTACTGAAATTTACATTTCCCTGAGTTCGACTTGGGCCTCACAAGGCATATATTACTTCGATACATGTACTTGCATTTAATGCACAGCTCAAGTGTGTCACTCAACTTTAAATCAAAGGGCATACCATATATCACTGATGTGTCTACATGAAGTGGGAAAATCTATTATTCATATCATGTGGTTGGAAAAATTCCCTATATATTTTAACAATTATTATCTAGAGTTCAACTTTATGCTTTGAGAAAAACACAATATTGACTTGTTCTGGGACAAACTAGTTATACATATATAATATTGTTATTGAATTTTAAGCCAAAAAGATTATGATATCTATTCATATTTCTTCTATAATTATATTTCTCATAAGATAACAGACAAACCATCATTTTCTTATATCCTCTAATAGAACTCAAACCATGACTCCTAAAGTGTGTTGTGCATACCTTGTGACTGTAGTAGTAGGAAATCATGATGAACTACCCTTTATCATATCAATGTAGTGTGTGTGTACCTAAATGTATTTCATGATGAGCTTATAGGGATACCTCCATATTCAGATATTTAATTTTTGACAAAGCTGGCATCAGATACCCACCCATATAATTGGAATCCTTTAGCATGATACCAGTTGAGTATAAAGATTTGCATGAAGTGCACACTAAGGATTATATCCAACCTTAGTACATTTCCATAGGAAGCATACATTCTATTAGGGAAAAAGAAAGAGGGGCCCTTAAAATGTATGTTGACAATGGAATCATTGAATTAAGCACCTGTCGAAAAAAGTATTTTCTTCCTAGAATTTATGATCATTCCAACCAATTGCGCTCTACCCATGTCTTTTTCAAAACTGATCTCCGATTACGATACTACAATTTTCTTTTATAATGATATATACGAATTAAAACTTTATAGTTTTGGTTGTTGTTTGAACTAATGCCCAAGGCATTTTATGATGTTCATGAATTAGAGTCTTCAAGATAATCCTTGATGATTTATTCATAGTTTTTATTGATGACAATGTAATCTACTTTAAAGTTATTGAGCCACGTCAATTCATCACTATGAAGTTCTTGATATTCTCCAAACAAATAACTTTCTTTGACATGCTATCAAAATGTGATTTTTGAATCAAAAAAGTTAATTTTTTGGTTCATATCAGTTATGAGAAAGATGTTACTATGATATTCCCTTATTGTTCTTGATTGGAAAGCACCTATAAATGGATTTGAAATTCGTAGTTTTCCTATCCATTATGGTAACTACTAAAAATCTCACCTTCAATTTAGATAAAAATGATTATCCTCTCACTATGAATATACATGAAAGGAAAATTAGTTTATTATTCTTTTGTTTTGAATTTCATTATCAAAAAGTCAAGGCTAGATGAACCAAAGATCCTGTCCATACTCTACAATCAAGGAATGAAAATATTGTAATCTCCATAGATGCTTCAAAATCCAGATTGAGAATGTCTTATAGGATGAGAAGGTTTTTTTCTTATGCTTCCTGACAGTTGAAACTGATTGAAGTAAACTATCCCACTTAGATCCTCATGATAGTTTCTATTATATATGTTGTAAATATTTGACGTCCCTCCTTACATTAGGTTTCTTTTAACATCTTCAAAAACCCTAAAGATCTGAAATTTATCTGAATATAAAAGATCATGAATCATAAGTAATGTAGATGGATAGAGTACTTGAAGGATAATGGCTTCACCGCTAATAGTGAATGAGGTAAGGTAAGTTGTCATAGAAGATGCTCTTAGTAGATCCTAGGAGAAGTCTTATTTTATCTTTGACTCTAAATGCATAATATGGTGGTGCGATCTTCGTGAGATTTAAAAGACATAGGTGGTAATATTAGTATATCCAGTCACACAATACTACTCCATATTCTTATTGAAATCCTAACTACATATTATAACACTTCTAGTCACGAAGAATGACAAGTTTGCTTGAAACTCACATATTTGTTTGTATGGATGGTGGTATTCGGTATATGAATTTTATATAGGTTCTTGACTATTTATAAATGAAGGATAAGGTTTTCGAATGAGATGATGGTCTCATCTAATAGTGTATATAGAATCTACATAGATGTATAAGGATCTATAACAACATTTATGGTGGAGGACTTTGATTACTGAGATATCTTCTTTTATTTTTCAATTCTTAAACTATCAAATAATCATGGGAACACATCAATGGAAGGAGATCTGCTATGATATCTACCCTTGACTTATTAGAAATGGTAGAACATCACCATGGAATTTGTTGTGGGTTTACTCAGGATAAGTAAATAGTGTGATGCAATTTTAGTTGTGGTCAGTCTCCAGACCAAGTAGGCCTTATCATTTCAATACATAAAGTTACCAAAGTGCATGATTTATCTAAGATATATATTTTGGAAACTATGCTACTTAACATGGGTCCAATGTCCACTATATCGGATGAGGAAGCTAAGTTTGCCTCACATTTTTAATGATTTGTGCAAGAAGAACTAGGGAAAATATAAAGTTTAGGATGATACCACTCACAAATGTACATGTAATATAAAATAGTATTCACATGTAGAGGGTCTATTTAAGACTTTTTTTCTCAAATGGAAGGTACTTTTGAATATTATTTTCCCTTACCTAAATTTGGTTATAATTATGTCTAGGAGTCCATCAATAGAATGACACTATATGAAACACTTCATGTGAGACGATGTAAATTGCATAGTATTGGGATGATTTAGGAGAAAGGTTTTGTCTAATTATGAGGAGTTGCAATTATATTTTGATAATGTGAGTCAAACCTAGGTATGGTTGAATATGGAATAAGACAATTATGAATTTCATGCTTATACACATACAACACGTGTATATTTTATGGTGGATTATTATGTTTTCTTGAATGTAAGCCCAATTATAGAAATTATGAATAAGAATGGAAAGCTTTTTGTAAGTGATGTTGGCCCTTTTCATATGCTAGTCTATATTGGAGAATGCACATATTGCAATGAATTACCTCTGTAATACAATATTATGCATGATAATTTTCATGCATTAAAATTGAAATGCTATATCATGGAATGAGGTCATTTTCTGAATCATGAGCATGATCAATTGAAGGATACTCTTGCATATTTAAAACTCCCAATTAAAATCTAAGATAACATAAAAATGGAGGTTTACAATGAAATTTTATGATTAGCAATTATACTATTATACCACCATAGTAGTGATGTTTCCACTTGTGTACTTAAGTTTTATATGGAGAAAAGATTTTTAGATCTCTTCACGGTTCTTGAATTGGGGGGACAATTTATTTTATGGAATGGAGGATGTGAGGAAGTGACTTTTAATATAAAATAAAATGTATGAACATATTATGGTTACACGAAAATGAAAATTCAACTTTTAGGGTGGTTGTCCTAACCTGGGATGGGTCAACCCATGAGTGGGGAAAACGGCCTATGTGGGACGCAAAACCCTAAACTTGTGGGGTTAGGATGTGCCTAGAGAGCCTAACCTCCTCTTGAGAGTTAAGAAGACACCCTATGTTAGGACCTTCCCAGAAGGGTGAATTCACAAATCAATTTTAAGAATTAAGGTAATCTTAGATGTCACCTAAAGCCTAGAAAATTAAAGATGTGATATAATAATAAACCCTAGGCAGTTTAGGGCCCTAAGTCAATCCTAAGGTCAAGTAGGGAGTATTAAAGGCACATGAGACTGATGAGATTAGGAGGTGATTATTCCCTAAATGCACAAGACAATTAGGTCGGGAGATAGCCATCCATGTTTTCCCGAGGCCCATGGTGCAGGAGATTGGCCCCTTCATGGGTTCATGAGGCCCAATGGGTAAATGTGAGAGGCACTCCCTAAGTGCATAAGGACCATGAGGCCAGTATGAGATCATACCAAAGGTACATGTACCCCTAGTAACCTTGAGGGAGCATTAAAGGTTCATAATACGTGAGGTGTAAATATAAAAGATACCAGAAGTCATGTAATAGAGAAATCTTAAAGAGGTTGTGCACAAATGTAATTGACTTCATGAAATATAAGAATATTGTGGAATTGAAAGAATATATAGTGGTGTGGAGTCATGATTAAGAATGATTCAACCTAAAATATGAAATTTTAAAATAATATGTGGATACACCATCTGTACTCTTGCAATGGAATGAACTTTGTTTTTGGATTACAGTATGTGAGACAGATTGGGTAGACACATGTTATGCTTAAAATGGACATATGAGAATGGATACCCTAAGTTGAGTTTAATGACTTAATCCTAGGTTAGAGGTGTTACCTCACCCTTATGTGGAAATAAATGAAAAATATGTTGGAAACCTAGGTGAAAATGTAACCCCCAAGTGAAATTGAATCACAAAATGAAAATGTTATCACCAAGAGAGGATATCATGTAAATACTAAGGATGTGGATATACCTTGAATTGAATTCAAGTACCAATCTTACTATTATTGGGAGGAATTTCCATATAAGTAAAATATATCTAAGAAGGGTTGCTAACTGTAAGGTTTGAAACTAAGACGAGTTATCATTCACCTTTAGCTTACTATGGATGAATTTTGGGGACGAAATTCATTTTAGGGTGGTGTGAATGTAATATCCTCAATTTTTTAAAATTGAAATACATTAATATGAGGCTTGAATTGATAAGCAAAACCCCTAATTTTATAATGGGAATAATAATGAAAGTCCACGAGACTATTTTATTTGCAAATAAGTCCTTGGTGCACAAAGAAATAAGAGATTTTGTGCATCCTTAGTAATGGCTTTATGAATATAAGAAAATTAAAATAAGAGATAATATGCAAGTGTCCAAAAGAAAATAAGATATATGGTGTTTTAGATAACTAATGGAGTAATTATCTAAACCAATTTGTAAACACATGCTTTGGATGTCAATTAGTATTATTTCATTATGACTTAAGGATAATAACAAAAAGGAAGAGATTTTTTTAAATTGGGAGTAAAAGGTTGTTCCATAAAATAATGGTAATTGTTTTAATGAAATGATTGAAAGAGAATTTTTTGTATGTAAAAGATATCCCAATAAATCCCAACCAGTAAATATAACTTGGGAAAGGTATTAAGGAGTTTCTTTGAAGTAAGGGTAATTGGCTGAAGGAATGTATCAAAGAGAGAGATAAAAGAATAATATTGAATTCAATGATAAAGTGGTTTTTAAATAGATTAAGTGACTAATTACCCAATGTGTACCATATAGGTAGATGTTTTCTTTGTGGATTTTTGGGAGCCAATCAAGTAAATATGGTAATCTAATTAAAGAAATACTAGGAGGACAAGTATGGATATATGTATCAGCACTTTGGAAATCTATTGAATATTTAAAGTGCATGATACATACCATAAAATAAGTGACAAGTTTTGCAAACATATATCCAAGAATTTCATTGGATGTTGTTGGTAATTGTTACCTACCTATATAGTTAAGTTGTGAGCTATCAATCAAATTTGACTCATACTTAATGTATTATGGATATTGGGTCACTTGATGATTTCTCATTGTAATAATCTAAATTAATAGTGAGGGTTATCAAAATTAGTAGGACCTCTATTAAAAAAAACCCAAATTAATATCGTCAAATCAAATTCCCAAACTAATATCGTCAAGTCAAATTAATTTTCAAAACAAATTGTTGACTCGTGCACATATTGCATTTTAAATCTAATGGAAAATATAAATAACAACTTCTTCTTGCAATCAGTCCTCAAGAAAAAAAAAGTTTGAATTTAAAATGACTTCCATGACTGATATAGGACATTAGGAATTATTCTCACTCATCAGCAAAACCAGCATGTCCCACAAACACCAAAACTAGATAAATCATTTTCAAATGTTCCTGGAGCAAAAGGGATGGTTATCGTAAGCACACGAATGAATCTATTTGATGGCAAGTGCCTCATACTATGCTCCATGAATCATGGGAATTAGAATCAACATGAGAACATGATAGTTCTAGAGATGTTTGAATGTATGAGTAATATGTTCCAAGAACGAGAAAGGCAAGCGAGGTATGATGTCTTCATGACCTTATTTTAAGTTCAACGCAATAAAACAAATCCATTAGATCCAAATACATTGAAGTTGATTGGATATGTGGGAAGCATTAAAAACAAAAATTCCCCTTAGTCTAGAAGTTTTTCATCGATGTAATCTTACATTGTTGTTGGAATCGTACAATCAATTTTTCATAAACTACAATATGAACAACATTATTCGATCTTCTCAGAGTAGCTTGGCATGTTTAGAGCTGCTAATACTCAGATGAAGAAAGACAAACCAAAGTCAGTATTGATAGTCAAAAAAGGAAGGGTAAGTCAAATCTCAAGGGCAACGATAAAAAGAGTTCTAAAGTTGTACAAAACTCATGTTTTTTATACTTGATGAAAAAGTAGGAGTTGGAAAGAAATATCATTGTAACATCTCCAGATTTGAGGCCTCAAATAAAATGATCTTAAAAAGAATGGTTGGACTACCCATATAACCAAGGTGCACCTCTGTTTTAGAGAGCCCATCACTAAAGAACTTTGTGGTTAAGCATGCTCAACCTAGAGTAGTTCTAGGATGGGTGACCTGTTGGGAAGTTTATCATGACTTGCACACAAGTGAGGAAAAAGTGTGCAGTTAAGGCTAGTTGTCATTAATGAGGCCATTCATCATTATTGAAACTCTACGAAATCCTTGGGAAGTGGGCCAATTCGTTACAGATGGTATTAGATCCATAACCTCTTTAGTAGGTGTAGCCGACATGGGCATGTGTCATGCTAGTCTATGAATTGTGCAGTGTAGGCGTGTTGGGAAGGCTATCTGAGTTGTTGGAGCCACCCTTACACTGGTAGCGTCTAGATATCGAAGTTGATGGAACCACCCTTGCGCTGGTAGTCATGATCAGGAGTTGGGTGTACATGGGCCATTGAGTCTGCAATGAAATGGGGAAAGATCATGAGGCCCTATAGTTGAACCTTGATGAGGATGTCAAGAGTCTAAGTGGGGGAGATTGTAGCATCCCCGGATTTGAGGCCTCAAATAAAATGATCTTATAAGGAATGATAGGTGTACTCATATCACCAAGTTACACCTCCTTTTAAAGAAGCCCATCACTAAAAAACTCTATGCTTAAGCGTGATCAGCCCAGAGTAGTACTAGGATGGGTGACCTATGGAAGTTTATCCTAAAACTCTACTAGAGACTTGGGAAGTGGGCCCAGTCGTTAAAATGTCACCAATGTCATAAATTTGGACATTGGAAAATAAATTACCCTCATTATCTTAAGTAACTAAAGAAGAAGTAGGGGATATATATTTCCACTTTAGATATACATTTTATAGAGATAAACTTATGTAATTATTCACATTGGTTATTGATAGAAGATGTGGATCTCACATATGCTCTATTGTGTAAAATTTGACAATTAGTAAACCTGTACCAAACAAAGATGTCGATCTATGAGTATCCAATGGAGCATGAGTTCTTTCCATAGCTGCAGACGCCTATAGTTTACGTTTGTCCGGTGGAATTGTAAAAGAGTTCAAGAACTAATATTATTAACCTTCCAAAATAGAAATATTATTTTTCCCTAGTACATATTGGCCTCTATTGACGCATGATATAACATCAATTTACATGAAAACCAAGTCATAAATATACAATTTTGATTCTCAATAAAAGAGTCACAATAGTATTGCAATGGCCATTGAGGGAAAAATTTTGGTACCACTTTAGTTTTTTCTTCAATTTCTTAAATAAAAATTGCTACAAATATCTTAAGAAAATTCTTTTACTGGTCAATTTTGTGACAACAAATACCATGTCAGTTTTGAGTAAATTGATTCCATAACCCATCCATCTATGCTACTCATAAAAATAAACTATCCTTCCAAGAAACCTATGTTCCTAACCAAAACTAATGTAAAACTTTAAATACAATATTAATTTCTCATTTTTCAATGTCAGTTTCTTAGAAACAAACCAACATTATAGCGTTTCCTCAATGATCCCCACCAAATAATGCTCCCTCCATATTGTAACACTTTATTGTTACCTCAATTTTCTATCAAAAGTAAGGTAAGATCGGAAAATTGGGTTTCATTTTGGCTATGTTTCCTATTTTCATCCATTATATTGGTGTTGTGTCTTAGTTAATAACACACACAATATTCCTTTATTCCCCATTTCCCTCTTCTTCTTCCAAACTACCATGAAACCTCTACTTTTTGGAACTCTCATCTTCCCCAACCACGACATCAACACCACCCTTTTTTACTAATGTTGTCTCCATTGCTGCAAGGCACCACCACTACAACCTCCTCCATCACCATCAAACCTACTTTCCAACTGCCAATCCTACTACAAGTTGCCACCACCACTAGCACCAAGTCCTCCATCATTATTGGCCCTTCTGCAAGCTACCACTACTATCACCCATGTTGTTTTTGCTATCTCTTCAGAAGGATCTCTCTCCTTCCATACTGCTCTATTATCCCAACCTGGGGTGGGTCAACCCAGGAGTGGGGAAGGACCTATGGAGGAGGAAAAACCCTAAACCTATGGAATCGGTTTGTGTCTTGAGAGCCTAACCTCCAATTGAGATTCAAGAAGACATCTAATGTTAGGACCTTACCTAGAAGGGTGAATTCACAAATCAATATATAGAATGGAGATAATCTTAGATGTCATCTAAATCATGGAAAATTAAAGAGGTGACATTTCAATAAACCCTAGGCAGGGTAGGGCCATAAGGCAATCCTAAGGTCAAGTAGGGAAGATTAAAGGTACATAAGATCGATGAGATTAGGAGGTGATCGTGCCCTAAATGCACAAGACCATGGGGTCAAAAGATAGTTATCCATGTTTTCTTGAGGCCCATGGGTCATGAGATTGGACACCTTCATGAGTTCATGAGGACCAAGGGGTAAATGTTAGAGGCACTATGTAAGTTCATAAGGCCCATGAGGCCATGATGAGTTCACTCCAAATGTACCTGTACCCCTAGAACTTCGAGGAAGCGACTAAGGCTCATAATACATGAAGTGTAAATATAAAAGATACAAGAAGTCGTATAATAATGAAATCTTAAAGGGGTTGTTTACAAAGGCACTCGACTTCATGAAATATAAGAATATTGTGGAATTAAAAACATTAATGGTGTGGAGTCATTATTGAGAATGATTCCACCTAAAATGTGAAATTTCAATATAATGTGTGGATACATTATATCTACTCTTGGAATGGGATGAACTTTGTTTTTCGAGTACAGTCAAATGCTTATTTCATATTATTATGAATGACAGAGATTAGGTAGACACATATTATGCTTATATTGGACATATGAGAATGATTACCCTAAGTTGAGGTTAATGACGTAATATAGGGTTATAGGTGTTACCTCACCCTTATGTGAATAGAAATGAGCAATAGGTTGGAAACCTAGGTAAAAAGGTAACCACCAAGTGAAATTGAAATTCCAAAATGAAAATGTGATCACCAAGAGAGGATATCATGTAAATACTAAGGATGTCGATATACCTTGAATTGATTCAAGTACCAATCTAACTATTAATGGGTGGAATTTGCATATCAATAAAAGATGTGAAATATATATAAGAAGGTTTATGAACCCTAAGGTTTGAAACTAAGATGAGTTATCATTCACCTTAAGCTTACGCAGGTTGAATTTTGGGGACAATATTCCTTTTGGGGAGTTGTGAATGTGATATCCTCAATTTTGGTAAAATTGAAATACATTAATATGAGGCTTGAATTGATAAGTTAATCTCCTAATTTTATTAAGGGAATAATAATGAATGCCCATGATACTATTTTCTTTGCAAAAAGGACCTTGGTGCACAAATAAATAAGAGATTTTGTGCATAAATTGTAATGGATTAATGAACTATCAGAAAGTCAAAATAAGAGATAATATGCAAGTGTCCAAAAGAAAATATGATATGTGGTGTTCTTGATAACTAATGGAGTAATTATCTAAACCAGTTTGGCAACACATGCTTTGAGATGTCAATTAGTATTATTTAATTATGACTTGAGAATAATAACCAAAAAGAAGAGAATTCTAGATATTGGGAGGGAAAGTATGTTACAAAAAATAATTGTAGTTGTTTTAATAAAATATTTGAAAGAGCAAGTTTGGTATATAAAATACATCCCAATAAATCACAATTACTAAATATAAATGGTATTAGATATTTTTCTAGAAATTAGGATAATTGGTTGAAGGAATGTATCAAAGAGAGAGATAAATGAATAATCTAGAATTCAACGATGATCTGGTTCTTAAATATATTAAATGACCAATTACCCAATGTGTACGAAATAGGTAGATGTTTTTTTTTAGTGTGTCAATCAAGTAAAAATGGTGATCTAATTAAAGAAATACTTTGAGGACAAGTACGGATGTATGTGTCACCACTTTGGAAATCTATTGAATATTTTCCTACTTTCCCATGTGTGCTTTGTATTAACCATGAGAGAAAACGATTAGGATAAGGAATATAATCCTTCCTAGTTGGTATTGAATTATTGAATAAAGGAGATAATTTTGGAAGGAAGCAGTTATATATTATAGTAGGTTAAGGAGAAGGAGAGAGGAGAAATGAGAAAGGAGAACATGAGGAAATGTAGGTATATATATATATATATATATATATATATATATATATATATATATATATATATATATATATATATATATATATATATATATATATATATATATATATATGAGGGGTACATACATAGGAAACCCATCCCACATCCCTCCTTACACAACATGGTTGTGTTCCTCTTTGGTACGTTAGGGTTCTCTCTGTGGCATAATGCTCTTCCGATTTGGGGAGGCAGACTTCAGGGTCATTCTTGGTTGTTGTCTGCCATGGAAATAAGGAGGATTCGAGAAGATTTTTGTGCTTCCTTCTACATTGAACTTTGGCCTCATGCAGGAGAGGGGGGAGGTAGTTGGCACATCATAGGGCTAGGCCTGCAGAACCCTAGCTTGGTCCCTACAAGTTGCACAAATTGTCAATAATGCTCGAGAAGGCAGGGTGGTGGCAGGGAAGTCTGGGGAAGGTGTCATACATGATGAAGTGGGATTCTGGTGGTTGGCCTCTCATCGAGGAACCTCATTAGTGAGACATCTAGGTGAGGAAAAAAATGAGGCTAGCCAAAGAGGAGGTGTTGGGCCTCATTAGACAGTAGACGCATATCACAAATGAGGAAGAAGGCAGATGGGTCTAGTCAAACCGCTTCATTCCATTGGCTAGTCCAATAAGGAAATTTGGGACCGTAAACCATGCCCCACTCATCCAACATGGCATGTGTCTTTTAATAACATCGACCAATGAAAAATTTCCATGTGGCCCTACGGTTAAGGTATATTTACATATTTTGATTAATTCATAAAAACTGCTAGGATTGTCAAAAACTAGTGAATATATACATATAAATGATTGAAAATATGAGAGGAATGAAAACTAAATACAATTGAGACCTAATTCTCATCACAATTTTAAAAGTAGTGCAAATATGTGTTTAAGAGGTGATTAATGTATATAAACCCTAGTTTTTAATGGATATGTGGTTAATCATGATAAATATGAATCTTAAAGATGTAAACTAAAATTATGCACCATAATGGTGATTTAACATGATTATGATCAAAATGATGATAATTAGGTTATCTAATGCTAAAATCATGCACATGAAGAATTAGGGTTAAAGATCATAACTTGATATGTTGTTAATGAACTTAGTATGATCTAAGTGTTCAAAATGAAAGGATAAGATGGACATAGCAATTAGCATCTTCACCTAATATTAATATGGAATGGAAATAAGATTGAGTCCTTATTCAATATTCTAAACCTGAGACAATTCTAGAACTTAGATTAGGAACATAAGTAGGGTCTAATCTAATTATTGTGATGGTGACACATTAGGATTTACATACATACATATTTAATGATGAATTGCTAGGATCAATTGAATCGGTTGATTGAATATACCTAAAGTATATACTACATAATCTGCATGGTTCCACATTGAGGTATGTGGCAAGGATTATGACTATCTGTAATATAGTTTTCCTATGTTTGCCGAGGTTTTCTCGAGGATTCATTGAACAAATTTTTGAGTGTTTATTTATATTTTGTTCATTTATAATGCCATTATGAGTATCACATAAAGAAAGTTTATGTGAAGAAAATTCCAAGTTCTTATTTGCAAGTAATTGATTAATTATATGTTGTTATAATACTTATACACTTTTACATGCACCCCATGTACACAATATAAAAATATATTTACCCGCATTTTGGTTTCTTGACATTTTAGGTACATGCTAAATGTGAAGATATCTAGAAATGTGATGAACTGGATGAAACTACATGGAGGCATTAAAGATAAGTAAAGGAGGATTATCTAGAAAATTCTTCTTTTAAGTACAGTTTATGTGCAAGACATTTGTGTAACTCCTCGGTGGAGCATCTTGCAAACGATTATTTGAGTTTAATGAAATTATTTTCTATTATTTCTTATTTGATAAAATCCAGATACTTGGGAATTTTAGTTAATGGCTCTCAACTTTTCCTTCCTTAATTGGGGGATGCTAAAAAGTAAGGTCGTTACACTATAGATATTGGTTGAGTATCCCTGTGGTATGTTAACATTAAGATAAAACTAGATGATGTAAATTATCCCATTGAGATCATCATCATAGTTTCTATTATATATGTCGTAAATATTTGGCGTACCAACTTACACGGGGATTCTTTTAACATCTTCAAAAACCTTAAAGGTCTTAAATATATCATAACACAGAAGGACATGAATTACAAGTAATGTAGATGGCTAGAGTACTTGACGGATAATGCTTTCACCACTGCCAATGAATGAGGTAAGGTAAATTGTCATAGAAGATGCTCTTAATAGATCCTACGAGAAGTCTTCTTCTATTTTTTACTCTAAATGGATAATATGGTGGTGGGACCTTCGTGATCTTCAAAATACATGGGTGGTAATATTAATCTATTCAGTCACATAATAATACCCAATATTCTTGTTGAAATCCTAACTACATATGAAAATACTTCTAGTCACAAAAAATGACAAGTTTTCTTGAAACTCACATATTTGTTTGTATGGATGCTGGTATTTGGTGTATGAAGTTTATATAGTTCTTGAATATTTATAGATGAAGGATAATGTTTTGGAATGAGATGATGATCTAAGCTAATAGTGTATCCAGAATCTACATAGATGTATAAGAACCTATAAAACATTTCTAGTGGAGGATTTTGCATACTGAGATATGCTCTTTTATTTCTCAATTCTTAAACTATCAAATAATCATGGATAACATAAATGGAAGGAGATATATTGTGACATCTACCCATGACTTATTGGAAATGGTTGAACATCACCATGGACGTTGTTGTGGGTTTACTCAGGACAAGTAAAAAACATGACACAATTTCAGTTGTTTTCGGTCTCCAAACCAAGTAGGCCCACTAATTTCAATACATAAAGTTACCAAAGTGCATGATTTATCTAAGATATATATATTGGAAATTGTGCCACTTAACACGGGTCCAATGTCCACTATATCAGATGATGAAGCTAAGTTTACCTAACATTTTTAATGATGGGTGCAAGAAGAACTAGGGACAATATAAAGAACTAGGGACAATATAAACTTCAGAATAACACCACTCACAAATCTATAGGTAATATAAAAAAAGTATTAGAGGGTCTATTTAAGATTTATTTTCTCAAATGGAAGGTGCTTTGGAATATTAGTTTCCCTTACCTAAATTTGGTAATAATTATGCCAAGGAGTACATCATTGGAATGACACTATATGAAACACTTCATGTGAGATGATGTAGACTCCATTGTATTGGGATGATATAGGAGAAAGGTTTTCTCTAAAATATGTGGAGTTGTAAATATACTTTTTTAATGTGAGTCTAACAAAGCTATGGCTGAATATAGAATAAGAAAATTAGAAATGTCATGATTATAAACACAGGACACATGTATATTTTATGATGGATTATCATGTTTTCTTGAATATAATCCCAATTACAAAAATTATGAAGAACAAGGGAAAGCTTTTTGTAAGTGATGTTGGCCATTTTCAAATGCAAGACTACATTGTATAATGCACTTATTGCAATGTATTACCTCCACAATACGGTATTAAGCACTATGATTTTCGTGTATCAAAACTTAACTGCTATATCATGGAGCCAGGTCATGTTCTTAATGATGAGCATATTCAACTAAAGGATACTCTTTCATATATAAAACTCCCAATTAAAATCTAAGATAACAGAACTATGGAGGTTTACAATGAAATTATATAATTAGTAAATGTACTATTAAAACACCATAGTAGTGATGTTTCCACTTGTGTTCTTGACTTTTATATGGAAAAAAGATTTTTATATCTCTTCAAGGTTCTCGAAATGGGGGGACACAATTTATTTTATGGAAGGGAGGATGTGATAAAGTGACTTTTTATATAAAATGAAAATGTATGCCCAACATATTATGGTTACATAAAAATGAAAATTCAACTTTTAGGATGGGTGTTCTGACTTGGGGTGGGTCAACCTAGGAGTGGGGAAAAGGATCTATGGGGGAGCCAAAACCCTAAAGACATGGGTCAGGTTGGGGATAGATTGCCTAGCCTCCTCCTAAGAGTCAAGAAGACACCCTATGTTAGGACCTTCACTAGAAGGATGAATTCACAAATGAATTTTGAGAATTGAGGTAATCTTAGATGTCACCTAAAGCATGGAAAATTAAATATGTGATATATTAATAAATCCTTGGCAGAGTAGGGCCCTATGTCAATCCTAAGGTCAAGTAGGGAGGATTAAAGGTACATGAGGTTGATGAGATTCGAAGGTGATAGTGCCCCAAATGCATAAGACACTTAGTTCAGGAGATAGCCATCCATGTTTTCCCAAGGCCCATGGGTCAGGAGATTGGCCACCTTCATGAGTTCACAAGGCCTAATGGGTAAATGTGAGAGGAAGTCCCTAAGTGCATAAGGCCCTTGAGGCTAGTATGAGATCACACCAAAGGTACATGTGCCCCTAGTGACCCTGAGGAAACGGTAAGGCTCATAATACATGAGGTGTAAATATAAAAGTTGTAAGAAGTCATGTAATAATAAAATCTTAAAGGGGTTTTGCAAAAGGCAGTTGACTTCATGAAATATAAGATTATTGTGGAATTTTAAAAAATATAATGGTGTGGAGTCATTATTGAGAATGATTCAACATAAAATGTGAAATTATTAAATAATATGTTGATACACCGTCTATAATCTTAGAATGGGATGAACTTTGTTTTTGGACCGCAGTAAAATACTTATTTCATTTCATTATGTGTGAGAAAAATTGGGTAGACACATTTTATGCTTAAAATGGGCATATGAGAATGAATACCCTAAGTTGAGGTTAATGACATAATCTTGGGTTGGAGGTGTTACCTCACCCTTGTAGAAATAAATGAACAATAGGTTGGAAACCTAGGCGAAAAGGTAACCACCAAGTGACATTGAATCACAAAATGAAAATGTAATAACCACGAGAGGATATCATGTAAATAGTAAGGATGTGGATATACGTTGAATTGAATTCATGTACCAATCTTAGTATTATTGGGAGAAATTTGCAAATAAATAAAAGATGTGAATGATATCTACTAAGGGTTGCTAACCCTAAGGTTTGAAACTAAGATGAGTTATCATTCACCTTCAACTTACTAGCGTTGAATTTTGGGGACGAAATTATTTTAAGGAGGGATGAATGTGATATCCTCAATTTTGGTAATATTGAAATACATTTATATGTGGCTTGAATTGATAAGTAAATCACCTAAGTTTATAATGGAAATAATAATGAAAGTCCATGAGACTATTTACATTGCAAATAGGTCCTTGGTGCACAAAGAAATAAGAGATTTTATGCATATATAATAATGTCTTTATGAATATCAGAAAATCAAAATAAGAGATAATATGCAAGTGTCCCAAAGAAAATAAGATATGTGGTGTTTTAGATAACTAATGGAGTAATTACCTAAACGAATTTGGCAATACATGCTTAGATATCAATTAGTATTATTTTATTATGACTTAAGGATAATAACAAAAAGCAAGAGAATTCTATAAATTATGAGTAAAAGGACATTGTACAAAATAATGATATTTTTTAATGAAATGATTGAAAGAGAATGTTTAGTATGTAAAAGACATCCCATTAATCCCAATTACTAAATATAACTTGGAAATGTATTAGGGAGTTTCCTTGAGTAAGGATAATTGTTTGAAGAAATATTTCAAAGAGAGATGAAAGAATAATATAGAATTCAATTATAAAGTGATTCTTAAATAGATTAAATGACTAATTACCTAATGTCTACCATATAGGTAGATGTTTTTCTTTGTGGCCTTTAGTGTGTCAATCAAGTAAAGATGGTAATCTAGTTAAAGAAATACTTGGAGGACAAGAATGGATATATGTGTTACCACTTTGGGAATCTATTGAATATTTAGAGTGCATGGTAAATACCACCAAAGCCTAAAACTACAGTGGAAATTAAGTGAAGTATGAAATTTTGCAACCATCTATCCAATAGTTTCATTGAATGTTGTTGGTAATTGTTTCCTACCTATATAGTTAAGTTGTTAGTGGTCAACCAAATTATACTTAATGTATTATGCATACTGGCTCACTAGATGATTTCTTATTTTAGTTATGTGAATTAAAATTGAGGGTTATTTAAAGTAGTAGGACCATTATTAACAAAAGACCAAATAATATTTGCAAATAAAATTGTTGACTCGTGCACATATTGTGTTTTACATCTAATGGCAAATATAGATAACAACTTGATCTTGTGATCATCCCTCGAGAAAGAAAAGTTGAATTGAAATGACATCCATGACTTGTGTAGGTAATTGAGAATTGTACTCACTCATGAGCATAACGAGTATGTCCTGGAAACACCAAAACTAGAGAAACCATTTTCAAATGATCCTATAGAGGAAGGGGAAGCTTATTGTAAGCTCACCAATGAAGCTATTTGATGTCAAGTGCCTCATACTATGCTCCATGAATCATGAGATATAGAATCAACATGAGAACATGAGAGTTCTAGAGATGCTTAAACATATGAAGAATATGTTCCAAGAATAAGAAAGGCAAGAGAGGTATGATGTCTTCAAGATCATGTTTAACTGCAACATAATAAAAAAGATCCAGTAGATCTACATGCACTGAAGTTGATTGGGTATGTGGAAAGCATCAAAAACAAAGATTCCCCTTAGTCCAGGAGTTGGTCACCGATGTAATCTTCCAATGTTGTTGGAATTGTACAGTCAGTTTGTCATAAACTACAATATGAAAAAAATTGTTTAGCCTTTTTAGAGTAGCTTAGCATGTTTAGAACTTCTAATACTCAGTAGAAGAAAGACAAACCAAAGTCAGTATTGATAGTCAACAAAGGAAGGCTAAGTTAAAGCTCAAGGACAAAGCTAAAAAGAGTTATAAATTCATCCAGAACTCATGTTTTTAATACTTTATGAAAAAGGAGGAGTTAGCAAGGAATGTCATTGTAACATCATAGGATTTGAGGCCTCAAATAACCTGATCTCAAAAAAAAATGATGGGAATACCCATATGACCAAGGTGCACCTCCTTTTCAGGGAGCCCATCACTAAAGAACTATGTGGTAAAGTGTACTCAACCCAAAGTAGTACTAGGATGGGTGACCAGTTGGGAAGTTTCAATTGGCTTAGACATTAATGAGGACAAAGCGCATAGTTAAGGCTCATTGTGGTATGTGGGGACAATCGTCATTATTGAAAATCTACTAGAGCCTTGGGAAGTGGGCCCAACCATTATAAATGGTACTAGAGCCATAACCCCTCCAGTACGGGGGCCCCACATGTGCCTAAGGAATTCCAGTCTAGAAACTGTGTGGTCCAGGCATGTTGGAAAGTGATATCCGAGTTGATGGAGCCACCGTTCTGCTAGTAGTGTCCATGTATGTTGGAAAGGGCTATCTGAGTTGATGGAATCACCCTTGTAATGGTAGTCATGATCGAGAGTTGGGTGTACATGGACCATTAGGTATGCACTGAAATGGACAATGATTATGAGGCCATATAGTTGAGCCTTCATGAGGACATCAAGAGTTTAAGTGGCATAGAGTGTAACATCCTAGGATTTCAGGCCTCAGATAAAATGATCTTAGAAGGAATTATTGGACTACCCATATCACCAGGGTACACCTATTTTCAAGGAGCGCATCACTAAAAAACACTATACTTAAGCGTGATCAGCCTAGATTAGTACTAGATTGAGTGACCAATCGAGAAGTTTATCCTGAAACTCTACTAGAGCCTTGGGCAGTGGACCTAATCATTAAAATTTCACCATTGTCATTGATCTGGAATTTAGAAAATAAATTACCCTCTTTATCTTGTGGAACTAAAGAAGGAGGGGATGTATCTCCACTTTCGGTATACATTTTATATAGACAAATTTTTGTACTTATTCACCTTGGTTATTGATAGAAGATGTGGTTATCACATAAGATCTATTGTGTAAAATTTGACAATTAATAAACATGTACCAAAGGAAGATGTAGATCTACGAGTATCCAATCGAGCAAGAGTTTCTGCCATAGTTGCAGGCACCTAATTTTATGTTTTCCCAATGGGATTGTAAAATAGTTAGAGAACTACTCTTGTTAACCTTCCACAAATAGAAATATTACTTTTCACTAGTACATATTGGGCTCTGTCAACGCATACCATCAGTTTACATAAAAACTGAGACAAAAGATCTACAATTTTGGTTCTGATAAAAAGTGTCACAATAGTATGGAAGTGTCCATTGAGGAAAAAAATTCGGTACCACATTAATTTTGGCTTCAATTTCCTAAAAAATATTTAGTACAAATATCTTGGGGAAAAAATTTACTAGTAAATTTTGTGACAGCAAACACCATGTCATATTTGAGTAAATTGGTGCCATAACCTACCCATCTATGCTACTCACAAAATTATCTTTCCCTCCCAAAAACCTATGGTTTTGCTTTTCCTAATCAAAACTGACATAAAACCTTAAATAAAATATAAATTCTCATTTTTCAATGTCATTTTCTTGGAAACAAACCAACATTGTAGTGTTTCCACAAGGATCCCCACCAAATAATGTCCCCTTCATATTGTAACACTTTATTGTAACCTCAATTTTGTATGGAAAGTATGGTAAGACCAAAAACTTGGGTTTTATTTTGGATACATTGCCAGTTTTCATCCATTGAATTGGTGTTGTGTCTTATTTAATAACACACATGAAATTCTTTTGGTCCCCATTTCCCTCTTCTTCTTCCCTAACTTCCATGAAAACTTCGACTTTGTGCAACTCTCATCTTCCCCAATCATGATGTCAAGGCCACACTTTATTACTAATGTTGTCTCTGTTGCTGCAAGCTGCCACCAAAGCCAACCCTGCTGCAAGCTACCACCAACATGGACTCCTCCATCACCATCACACATACTTTCCAACTCCCACCCCCACTATAAGTCACCACCACTACCGCCACCAACACCTCCATCACCATCACCCCTTTTGTAAGAAGCCACTACTGTCACCCATATTGTTGTTTCTACCACTTGAGGTGAATCTATTTCTTTCTATATTTCTCGATTATCCTGACCTGGGTTGGGTCAACCCAGAAGTGGAGAAAAGCACCTATGGGGGAGGCAAAACCCTAAACCTACGAAAGTGGGTCATGGCTAGATAGCCTAATATCCTCTTGAGAGTCAAGAAGACACCCTAGGTTAGCACCTTCACTAGAAGGGCGAATTCACAAATCAATTTTAAGAACTGAGGTAATCTTAGATGTCATCTAAAGCATGGAAAATTATAGATGTGACATCTCAATAAACCCTAGGCAAGGACTAAGGTCAAGTAGGGAGGATTTAAGGTACATGAGACCGATGAGATTATGTGGTGATCTTGCCCTAAATTCACTAGACCATGGGGTCAAGAGATATCCATCCATGTTTCCTTGAGGATCATAGGTCACAATATTGGCCACCTTCATGAGTTCATGAGGCCCGAGGGGTAAATGTGTGAGGTACTCCCTAAGTGAATAAGGACCATGAAACCAGATGTGGTCACTCCAAATGTACATGTACCCCTAGAGACCTCGAGGAAGCTGCTAAGGCTCATAATACATGTGTGTAAATATAAAAGATATAAGAAGTTAGGTAATAATCAAATCTTAAAGGGGTTGTGCACAAAGGCACTTGACTTCATGAAATATAAGAATATTATGGAATTAAAAAAATTAACGGTGTGGAGTCATTATCAAGAATGATTCATCCTAAAATGGGAAACTTTAAGATAATGTGTGGATACACCATCTCTACTCTTGGAATGGGATGAACTTTGTTTTCACTACAATCAAATGCTTATTTGATTTCATTATGAGTGAGTTAGATTGGGTAGATACATGTTATGCTTAAAATGGATATATGAGAATGAATACCCTAAGTTGAGGTTAATGACATAATCTAGGGTTAGAGGTGTTACCTCACCCTTATGTGGAAATAAATTAACATAGGTTGGAAATCTAGGTCAAAAGGTAATCACCAAGTGAAATTGAAATTGCAAAATGAAAATGTAATCACCAAGAGAGGATATCATGTAAATACTAAGGATGTTGATATACCTTGAATTCAATTAAAGTACCAATATTAATATTAATGGGAGGAACTTTCCTATCAATAAAATATGTGAAAGATATCAAAGAAGGGTTGCTAACCATAAGGTTTGAAGCTAAGATGAGTTATCATTCAGCTTAATCTTACTAGGGTTGAATTTTAGGGGCAAAATTCCTTTTAAGGAGTGGTGAATTCAATAGCCTCAATTTTAGTAAAATTGAAATACATTAATATGAGGCTTGAATTGATAAATAAATCTCCTAATTTTATTATGGGAATTATATTAAGGCCCGTGAGACTATTTTATTTACACATAGGTCCTTGTTACACAAAGAAATAAGAGATTTTGTTAATAAATACTAATGGCTTAATGAATTATCAAAAAATCAAAATAAGAGATAATATGAAGTTGTCCAAAAGAAGATATGATATGTGGTGTTTTAGATAACTAATGGAGTAATTCTTTAAACAAGTTTGGCAACACATGCTTTGAGATGCCAATTAGTATTATTTCATTATGACTTAAGAATAATAACAAAAAGGAAGAGAATTCTAGAAATTGGGAGTAAAAGGACTTTTTTTTAATTAAACATTTGAAAGAGAAAGTTTGGTATATAAAAGACATCTGAATAAATCCCAATTACTAAATATAACTTATGAATGGTATTAGGGAATTTCCTTGAAATAAGGATCATTGATTGAAGGAATGTATTAAAGAGAGAGATAAAAGAATAATCTAGAATTCAATTATAAAGTGGTTCTTAAATAGATTATATGACCAATTACCAATGTGTACCATATATATAGATGTTTTCCTTTATATTTTTTAGTGTGTCAATCAAGTAAAGAAGGTAATCTAATTAAAGAAATACTTGGAGGAAAAGTATGGATATATGTGTCATCCATTTGGCAATCTATTGAATATTTTCCTACTTTTCAATGCGTGCTTTGTATTAGACATGAGAGAAAAAGATTAGGAGAAGGAATATTATCCTTCCTAGTTGTTATTGAATTGTTGAATAAAGGAGATTCCTTTGGAAGGAAGAAGTTATATGTTTATAGAATGTCAAGGAAAAAGAGAGAGGAGAAATGATTAAGGAGAACATAATAAGATGTAGGTGTATATATATGAGGGGTACATGCATAGCCAACCCATCCCACATATTTCTCTGTCATCCCTCCTTCTACAACATAGTCGTGTTCCTCTTTGGTAGGTTAGGGTCATTTCTACAGTAAAATGCCCTGCCGATTTGGGGAGGTAGACTTTAGGATCATTCCCGGTCGTCATCTGCCATGGAAATAAGGAGAAGACGAGAAGCTTTTTGTGCTCCCTTGTACATTGTACATTGGCCTTATCTAAGAGGGTTGGATGGAAGTTGGCACATCCCATGTCTAGGCCTACAACACCCTGGTTTGGTCCCTACAAGTTGTGCAAACTTCCAGCAGTGCTCGAGAAGGAAGTACAGTGGTAGGGAAGCCTGGGGAAGGTGTCGCAGATGATGAAGTGGGATTCTGGTGATCAACCTCTCATTGAGGAACCTCACCAGTATGATATCTAGGTGAGGAAAAAAATGAGGAAAGAAGGGCTAGGTCAGTGCCTTGTTGGACCAAGTCAGAGCCGATGTGTTGTGCCTCATCAGATGAAGGACAGATATCGTGAATGAGGAAGAAGAAAGCAGATGAGTTCAGTCAAACTATTGTGTTTCATTGATCAGTCTAGTAACAAAAACCGGGGACCATAAACCACACCCCTCTCAGTCAACATGGAACGAGGATTTTATTAGCACTAACCAATGGAAAATTTCCATGTGGTGCTATGGTTAAGGTCTATTTACATATTTTAATTAATTCATAGAAAATGCTAAGATTGTCAAAAAATTGTGAAATTATACATCAAAATGATCTCAAATATGAGAGTAACACAAATTAAATATAATTTAGAAATAATTTTGATCACAATTCTAAAAATAGTGCAAATATGTGTTAAAAAAGTTATTAGTGCATATAAAACCAAGTTTTTGATGAATATGTGGCTAATCATGTTAAATATGAATCTCCAAGATGTCAACTAATAATATGGAACATAATGGCGATTTAAAATCATTATGATCATAATGGTGATAATTAGGGTATCGAATGTGAATATCATGCACATGTAGAATTATGGTTAAAGATCATAACTTGATATGTTGTTAATGAACTTAATATGATCTAAGTGTTCAAAATAAAAGGATAACATGGATATAGCAATTAGGGTCTTCACCTAATGCTAATATGTGATTGAAATAGGGTTTGATCCCTTATCCCATATCATAAACCAGAGACAACTCGAAAACTTAGATTAAGAACCTAATTAGGGTTTAATCTAATTAATGTGATAGTGACACATTAGGATTTACATACATATAAATTTAATGTTAAATTGCTTGGATCTATTGAATAGGTTGATTGAATATACCTAAAGTATATACTGCATAATCTACATTGTTCCACATTAAGGTATGTGGTTAGGACTATGACTACCTGCACCATAACTTGTCAGTGTTTGTCGAGGTTTTCTTTAGGATTGACTAAACAAATTGTTGAGTGT
Source organism: Alisma plantago-aquatica (assembly GCA_963693085.1). Taxonomy (NCBI): domain Eukaryota; kingdom Viridiplantae; phylum Streptophyta; class Magnoliopsida; order Alismatales; family Alismataceae; genus Alisma; species Alisma plantago-aquatica. Next base: position 615,863,186 of record OY856415.1, read on the forward strand.
TTATTTACATTCTGTTCAATTTTAACCACTATGAATACCACATAAAAAAAGATTATGTGAAAAAAATTGAAGTTCTTATTTACAAGTAATTGATTGATTATATGTTGTTATAGTACTTACACACTTTTACATGCACCCTGCATACACTATATAAAAATATATTGAGTCGCATTTTTGTTTAACAGTGTTTTAGGTACATGCTAAATGTGAAGATATCTAGATACGTGATGAACTAGATGAAACTACATGAAGGAATTAAAGATAAGTAAAGGAGTATTTGCTAGAAACTTCTTCTCTTATGTACATGCAACTCCTCAGTGGAGCATTTTGTAAACAATATTTGAGTTTAATGAAATATTTGCTACTATTTCTTATTTGGTAAAATTTAGATCCTTGGTAGTTTTAGGTAATAACTATTAACGTTTTGGTTCCATCCTTGATTGGGGGATGTTGAAAGTGAGGTTGTTACACTACAGATATTGGTTGAATATCCTTGTGGTATCTTCACATTAAGATAGCACTCAAAAAAGTTCTCTTCAGTTTTGTATACAAGGTGTCACAAGCAGGTAAAAATATCTACAGTGACCCTTGGTAAGTTCTTTTGTTAATTCTTTCCTTATACCCATTTTACGTAGATCCATTCTGGATTTGATGCCAACTTTAGTCTTACCTTTTATATTCAATAAAGTACCACTGATATTATTACAAATATTTTTCTCAACATGTATGACATCAATACAATGTTGAACTGTCAAAGAACTCCAATAAGGAATACCCCAGAATATCGACCTATTTTTAAATAAAGACTTTTCACCCAAGGGAGTAGTACATGGTCTCTTATAATTAAAATTACAATGTTGTTTACTCTTGCATAAACATTCTCTCCTAACATAGGTTTAGGGGTAATATGTTCTTCAGTTGAGCCATTATATGTTTTGCACAACTTGCGGTAAGGATCACCTTTTAAGGAAACCTTTGATGACTAAGATATACAATCTTACCACCATGTAGTCAAATAGAATCAATATTTTCCTCATATATAGGACATGCCTTGGTTCCTTTAACGATTTAGTCAGAAAAACTCTCATAAACTAGAAAGTCATTAATAGTACAAAGCAAAATAGCACGTAAATTAAACATCTCTATACGCAGACCATCATAAGTCATCACACCTTCTCCCATTGTATATAAAAACCATTACATGCCAAGTGATATGTCAGTTGATTAATATTCTATATGGATTCATCCCATTGGTAAAAACTCCAAATCTTAATTTCTTGGCTTCTTCGCCAAATTCAAGATACAATAAATTAATCTTCTTCCATTGTGGGGAATCAGAAGCATGTTGTAGCATACCATCATTATTTTTTATCCTCTTCATGTCAAGATAAATTTGTGCATCTATTGTAGTAGCAAAGATGCATTGAAACTATGGTAATATAGGTAGATATCACATCACCTTGGGAGGAGAGTCAGTTTTGGTCCTACCTGATGTTTTCCTTTTGTATCTAGGCGCCCCACATTTTGGACATTCTTTCTTATCAGTATAGTCATTTTGAAAAAACACGTCATTTAGTCATGTATGTATCTTCTTAACCTCCATTCCCATTAGGAGCAACATCTTTTTCATTTTATATGTTGATATTGGAAGCTCATTTCCTTTAGGGAGATTTTTTTTGAACAAAGAGAATAGAGAAGTAAAGCTTTTGTAGCTCCATCTATTGTTACCTTATGAGTATATAATCTCAACACATAACTCAACTTCATAAACTTGGTACAACTTAAGTCTAATAGTTTCTCAACATCATGCACAACATTTCTAATAACGGAGGTGGATCTATAACATTTACCCCAAAACTATTTAACATCACGTCTACCATGTCTGCTGGAATTGGTTCATTCAAAGAAACATCAACAACCATTTCTTCTTCAACACAACTAACACTACCCGCATCTCCTAATCACATAGTAGGAATATCTCAATCTCAGTACCTTTCTTTATAGCCTTGTACAATCCTATTGCACATTACATGATCTTTGATCATGTCACGAGTGTCAACTTTCAAGGTGTTACTACAATTCCTACATGGAAAATAGAACCTATCCCCAAATTGTTTGCTATGTTCCTCTACAAATCTTCCAAACTCATTAAGAGGATTAATAAACTTCAGAGTGCATCAATTTGGATTAGACATCCATGATCAATCCATCTGTTATTAGATAAGAGACGAGTTGCTCATTTGGTGTTATCTAATAAGTTAATTTGAGAAAAAAGTTTGAATTGAGCACTAATCATCTATTATCATTTACACTGATTAATGTGCACCACCTATCCCATTCTTGAGCACTTCATCTCACTAGTAAGTGTATAATGTGTGTTCAATTTCAATAAATTTTTGCTACATTTTCCCACAATTCTCCAAGTACACCGATGTAGATGGGCAAATACCCACCTACATATGTAACCAGAGAAAAAAGGGGAAATGATGTCAAAATTTATTGAAATCAAAGACACATTTTACACTTACATACTAAGTGAGATGAAGTTCTCAAGAACAATCCTAAATCGAGGACTATCCATGGTTTACTCCTAATGAGTAAATCTTGGATGATTTTCTAGGCCAAAAATAAGGTTTGAATTGAGACCTAATCATCTATTAACATTCATATTGATGAATGTGTACCACTTGTCCCATTCTTGAGCACTTTATCTCACTAGTAAGTGTATTTGTGTATTTAATTTCAATAAATTTTGACAGTGTTTCTCCATAGTTCTCCAAGTATGCCGATTTAGATGGGAAATACCAACCTACATATATACCCAAAGAAGAAAAAGGGAAATGTTGTAAAAATTTATTGAAATTAATCACACAATATACACTTACATACTAAGTGAGATGAAGTTCTCAAGAATAGTCCCAAATTGGGGACTATCCAAGGTTTACTCCTAATGAGTAAACCTCAAACAAGTTTGTAGGCCAAAAACATTGTTTAGAAATTAGGATTCAGAGTCTAGGGTTTATAGATTAGAGTTTACATATTAGTCTTTAGGAATAATTTTCAATTCTAATTAAATACATAAGTACAACTTAGAGACCTAACAAAGTCAAATAATGAAGTGGTGAGCAGTTGTGGTGGTCGACGATTAGGAGTTGTTGTTCACGGAGGAGGTGTGGCGGTGAACAGAGGAGAAGGAAATTTCCAGAGTGGTAGTGTTCCAGAGAAATACAAGGAGGGAAAAAGGGGAAAGAAGGGTTTCTCATGGGGTTTAAGTAAGACAAACCTCGTTGGTTATTGTAAAAAACTAATGATGTAACCCTATATTGTAGGTTAAATTGAAAAAACTGCATACAAAACTTGTCTCTGTGTGAACCTATAGCATAGGTCAATTACATGAAAATTGATGACTAAAGGTGCATCCCATAGACACCTATGCCATTAATTTTGGTCATGACAACTGAAGAGACAATCCAATTCTGGGAAAAAGAATTCATGGGATGTTTGACATGTACCCCTTTCACATCGGTTCTGCTGGAAAAATTGACAACATAGAGAAATGAGAAATACAAAGAGGCTTTTGGTGCGTACCCTTTATCTTGTCGGTTATTGTACAACAAATTGATGAAATAGAATTTTTGGAGGTAAATAAAACGTCTCCTGAAAATTTGCATAAAAATATATTTTCATGGGAGATCTATCTCATTAGTTTATTCGTCAAAAAATAGAGAAGATAAATAAAGTGTGGCATGTGTTTTCTCAGTTGGCCAACTGTGGAAGTTTTCTTTAAGGAAACCACAAGATATGTTATGATGTCAGTTTCTCTTGAAAAAAAAACCTTATCACATAAGTCATGTCTATAGTAGTGGGATTAAAGAATGTACATAAGTATAGTATGACTCAATTATAAGATGAAGTTCAAGGACATGAATTGATTTATAAGAATATATTTTTGGATTGTAATTGTTTGTAGAATACTTATATTATGAGAATAGCCTATTCTAAAGGATTTCAAATGAGATCGTGTGTGTGTTGAATAGTAAACCTAACTGAAGAATGGTAAATAGTAAAAGAGGAGAACTTAGTGTGTTATGCATGTTTATGCATTAAGATTTATTTATATCTATAGAAATCAAATAGAACTAGTATGTATGTATGATGAACCTACTTTGAGCATGATAAATGATACTAGATGTCGATATGCTTATATTTTTCTAGTTCTAATCCTTATCTGAATATTTGATGAATACTTTGATATGGAATGAAATAATGTGAAATATGTTGTTATTGAATTAACATGCAATGATCAACCCGCAACAGTTTAGCTCACTAGTGATCGGACCGTGAACGCAAGAAGAGGTCTCCGGTTCGAATCCTCATGGGGATGAATAAAAAACTGGAATTTATGCTTGATATGGTTTTCACCAAAACTAATGGGTTGCACACTTGGTTTGCCTTACTCCTCCTGTGTTGGGCCTCTATAGGTAAATGAGGGGTCGGGGAGAGGAAGTCTCCTTGATGACTCATTTATTTTAACATGCTTTTAGGGTAATTGTTGGATAATGAGATGATGTCTCAGGTTGATAGCCCATTGATGATAACTTATATGCATGATGTAGGAATGGAAAGAATCATATATATTGTAAATTATAGATTTTTTGCTTCTTGTCTAAAGCCATTAATGTTATAATTAAGCCTAAATTTCTTCATGTCATTATTTTGTGTGATAATATACACATATGATAAATGATGATTTGAATTTTCTTTAAGATGAGCAAAAATGAATTAGAACAGGTGAAATGATGACACATCTAGTTAGGTGCCCTAAACACCATGAGTTTATTCTGAGGTCCTTACTAGGGAAATGAAACAAATCTTCCTGTAGTAAACAAACAATTTTGAGAAGGATTTCCAAAGTGTGGATTGAGGTATTATGTTATGTTGATTCCTATCTCGTTTGCTCAAGATGATGATGTGAGCTTCTTTTGGCAACCATATGGTGGACCAGGGTGTGTTTTTGATATCTTAGGATGGTTGGCTAACCCTAATATAGTGATGGTGAGTCGTTCACATGTGAATAAAGCGTTGACACTTCTACATTATGAGGTACGTGCTAAGTAGTTTCAGGGAAAATGAATAAAAGATGACAAGTTGTGTAGAACCTCGGTTGAATGTTTGTTAAATTCCTTTTATTGCTAATTAATAAATATCTTGTTATTGAATATTCTTGTTGTTGTTAAAACTAGTCATTCTTTTATATGTATATATGATTAATATGGAATCTAATCTTAAACATTGACTAATAGCTTATGCTATGATTAAATAGCAACTAAAATTTATATTTGAATTTATTTTTCATTGGAAGAGTCATGTTATTAGACATTTCTTATGTGTAGTTCAATTTTTTAAGACTGCAACATGTGTTCCTGGTCTGGCTGGTGGGGTGTCACAAAGATGGTGTTGTTATTATGTCTTCATTCTAAATGTTTAGATAATGACTTGTTTTCTCTTCAATTGGATTGTAACTCTGAAATATTCAATATTTGCTATTATGTTCATAGATCTTCTGAGAATGATGGTTAAAAAGGTTGAGACTTGAATAAATGAATGCCTTTATAAGTAACTAAATTATTGTCATAATCTGAATTCTACTAAACACTAGAATTATATATTTGAATTTTCAATATCTATATTTTTCTTTTAAGTTAGGTATACTTAATCTGCTTCCAATGCATGTTTGTAGCTTGAGTGGGAGATATCCACTCACTAGGGTGCTATACGAATCTCATGAGGTTGTTTGATATAGTTTTAGATATAATGCAATTTAACAAAGACGTCGTAATAATGAAATGTAGATCAAAATATCCATGTACTCTCTCTTTCTTGAGAAGGGTAGTATACCGAGTTTGTTCTTTCATTTACATGTAATTGATGTAAATTGAACTGCATAAGAAAAAAAATTAATTCATGTATTAATGGAGTTTATTACTATTTTTGATAAATGAGTATGATTTCCTTGATGTGACATTGGTTTATGAGGTTAAATGATAAAGAAAAGAAAACTACCTACGATTTTTGTATATAGTGTCAATGATACTTGTCAACAATTAAGTATATTGTTTTCTTAACATTTATAAATATTAAAAGATAGGTCCCGACAGTCAATTTGAAGGTAATACCAAATTATATATTACAATTTTGTTGTGAATGTGGTATTTGTACAGTGAACTTGAAGACAATATTGGGCTTCTTGTAACTGTCGCACTTGAACTCTGAACTGACAGAACAATTCCTTGAACAATTCTCTGCTTAGGGAACATGGTGGACAACTAGTGTTGAACTTAATTTTTAAAAGTAAATCAAGTATGTGTTATTCTAAAAAGGATGTTGCATTGCCATACCAACAATATTATTCTTGGAGAATCTAGTTTACTTATTTTCATTCAAAGTTGTCGTATGAATATCAAAAAATCTACTTGAATGAGAATCTGTGTTGCCTCAGATGTATGGAGCTTTATATGTTGCTAAGAAATAGTCTCATGTTTTGGTATTTTTGTTAACATCTTTGAAGAATTATATATACCTCAAATAAATACATAGAGCATATACTGTCGATCCCAATTTGAATACCACTTTTGAATTTTTGCAACTATTATTTACACTTGACACTCATGGTCCAATAATATCATGAATGAGATTTGAGTCATTCACCAGGAAAATGCAATCCATGCTAGTCAACCTTAAATACCATACATGAGGTATGAGATGCCATAAATCTTAGAGACGATGCTCCTGTGGTGGAATCTCCACTTACTATTAATACCATACTTCACATTCTTGTGGATTCAGCTATAACTCCAGATCCTGGCATTACCTTATATGCTCATGGTTTCAAGTACAACTCCATAGCCTGATATTTTATAGATTCAGGTGCTCATGTCTTCAAGTACAACTATAGAGCCTTATTTTTTTCCAATCAGATGCATGTGGTTTCAACTACAACCAAGCCTAACATCATGGATCTTTGTTATATATAAACTACTTTCGTTGAGTAATTTTCAACAATTAATAGGAGCACAACTTGCAAACTACACCAAGTGTGCCTACAAAAATGTGTGGGGATTCTACCAAGGCTACAGTTTTGGATCATATTGAATGACTAGTATAAGTTCTATCTACACTAACCGATAAAGATGGGCATATAATTATAGTCATATGGGTGCCTCTATGATAAACTATTAGAGGAAAATTTAGCCATCAGAAAAAATGTTGGTAGGGAATCCGCTTTGGCCAACTTTGATTCTAAAGTACTTCTTGAAAAAGTTGATACATCACCAATCACTTATAGTACAAACATTCTACTACTTGATAAGTATGATTTAGTTGTGCTTATCCTTGACGATGATAACTCAGAAACATAATTTGGTGAAATCATACTTGGGCTACACCTCAAGACAAGATATATGATATTGAGGGTTGTATTGACCTCATTCTTTCCAAACCTCTCCAGAACTGCCAGATAGTCTTTTATATTGTGAAAATTTAAGGAATGGGATTTTAAAATGATTATAAAGTATGAAAATATAGATTTTCTTGACCTCGTTCTTCTAGGCCCTCTCCATAGCCTCTTGACATGATTTCTGAGCTTCTTCCTTATTGAAAACCTCCAATATCAAGACTTCCTTTACTCAAACTGAATATTGTCATGGCCACATTCTTTTCAAGCCTCGTCCACAACCTATAGACAAAATTAAAGAGCTTTCACCTCATCCACAACCTTCAAAAAACATTGTGACTAATTTATAGACAATCATGGCCTTCTTCCCTGATCTCTTGATCCATTATCTTGTTTGTTGCTCTGATGCTACTCGAATCATTTACAACATGCTTAAAAAACTTTCTCTACTTCATGGGGCATCACTATGAAGACCAATAGGAGAGTTGTAATCAATGGTAGACTGGAGTAGACTTGTAGATCAATTTATAGTAGTGGTCCCTTATTACTTATGGGTTTTGGCAAAGAGTGCCATGGATAAGAGTGCAATAATAAATTTCAAATGAAATATATAATTTTTGCATTACGATATGACCATGTAACAGTGGGCTTTCTTCATTGCATGTACCAGCCAGTTGTAGTAACTATAGTAAGTATGATATGTCAGATCATTCCGCTTTGTTTATTTACTAGTCAATTTTTGAATATTTAATGAAAAAATATATGCTCATTTTTACTAGTCCAGAGGAGAATGGTTAATTTCAAATCTCTCTTTCATGCAGCTTCAATTTCAATTGGCGGCATTGAATTGCCGTCAATGGTTATATTCAACCTCACCTATAATGTATCCAATCAAATACAAGGTAAATGACATTTATGTGGCTGGATAGCCAAACTGATTTTTGAACGGCTCAAAAAAATTAATGGTTACAAAATAAATTTGATGACAATCAAGAATGTGAATAAATAATCGTAACAAAGTTCAAGAACAAATGCAACATTGCATTTTCATACAATAAAAAGATGCCTTAAAGTAAAATGTATAAGAAATTAAAAAATAAAACACCACAACTAGAAATTGTGTGTTTGCTGTAGTTCATAAATACTCTCAATCACACTTGATCTCCACATACAAATGTGCGCATCTGATTAACTTCAATAGATTCATTATTTTAATGAACCAGGAATGAATTGTAAAAAGGGTACCAAATATGTACTTTGTAGTTCATCGTTCTACTTGAAAAGAGTTGACGAGGTTGAAATAGTCAATACGGACTTTGTGGAAGTGCTTGTCAATGAGGGGATACAAAATGTTGTGAAACCTATCAGTATGTTCCTTTTCCGCTTCTCTTTACATGCATCAGCGCAGTGAACATTTTCCATTATTTACATGGAAAATATGTTCGTAACTTAAATCTAAGTGTAACTGCAAGTATAAGCATCCAAATGGTTGTGATGTCGATCAAGGGCTTTGAAAATCGATTAACGTAGGAATACAACACTGTGGACCACATATCAAGGACACGGTTAGCTATCTGGATGCAATATCACCCATCGTCGACTCAAGTGGTTGTGAGCCGTTGGCTACCAGCCCGGGATTGCAGAACGCGTTTGTGGAATATTTTTTTGACTTTCTGATAGGTCTACGTACGAGGGCACTTTCAACCGGCCAGTGCCGTCACCGTCTCTATCACAACCACTGCATGCAACAAAACAACGGCCCATTCACCGGCGTCCGGTATTTCGACCTACGTTCTCACTTCTTTTTCATGTATGCACTTCGATCGATCAATCCCGTAAAAGGCGCCTTTTGATTGGTCATCTAAAATCATCCAGAAGCACATCCGTCAATTCACGCTTCCTGCAAGAAGATGGTTTACTAGCAAGAGTACCGAAAACACGGTCGGCCAACGGAGTCGTTGAAAATTGAAACCAGAAACAGAGATTAGATTCCAATTGACCGTCAAACGTTCTGCCTCCGGCACAAATCGCGCAGATATTGACACGAGAAGAGGAAAGTAGGAAAAAAAAGAGAAAATTGTTTCCTCATAATTTTCGATCCGTAATAATTTTTCTGATGTAAGAAAAAGTATTAGATTTTCCGTAAAAATATTTTTTAACAAAACAAGTATTGACATACTTTAGATAAAAATTAATATGAGAGAAGTATAGTATTTGTGTTTTGGTATACAATATCATATGTTCTAGGATACAATATTTGTATTTTAGGTACAATACATCGACAAGTAAACAATACTCTCAACGTGGTAGTGCATCACAAAAACACGAACAATGTGCACTTCTTATTTATCGACTCGAGTATAATGTTAATGTTTTAGAGTACATAACTTTCATTCAGAGTACAATATTAATGTTTACTTGTTGACGTATTGTGCTCAAAACGCGTGTAATATACCTCAAATCATGGGTATTGTATCCACGGACGAAGCTATATGGAGACAATGGTGGGCATGTGTCGTACCCTAAATTGATTATTTTATCAGGGTAAAAGAATTCATAATATAATTAAGATTAGTGTCCTATGTGATGAATAATTTTGATATTTATCTTTTGTAATGCCCAGTCAAGCTAAGATTCTTGACTTTGTTATGTTTGTATCTTGAAATTGGAGTAATGTACCCCAAAAATATGGATAATGTATCCAAAACATGGGAGTGTCAATATTTTAAGATACAACTCTGTTGTTTTAGGGTAGTATCCTTTTTACTCCTTTATTTTTAACACTTTTTCATATTATTTTCTCTACAAAGTATGTCAATATTATTTTTTTGAAAAGTATTTTTAATGAATCTAATACTTTTTATTTTGGTAGAAAATTAATTACAGATTAAAAGTCATGAACGAAATACCTTTTTTTTTTACCTTTTTCCCGCATCAATAATTGACCCGTCTCTCAACAATCGGGTGGAAACCTAACTTTAAATACGAAGCACAACAAGACTTTTAAAGATATTAACTAATAAAAAATTAGTTACCTATTTCAAAGCAACAATCACTTAGATACTAAGTGAAAAATCGTATTTTCTTCAATTATTGTTTGGT